>ML675601.1:100786289-101043789 GCA_007922155.1 Mesoclemmys tuberculata
AACTAGAGATAACTAGAGAATGGCTTTAAAATGTGCAGAGTTGTGGGGTGAATGTAACATTTTGAACTACTTTAAAGTTTACTAAGTAGTTTAATAAAGTAACTCCTGTCTTTTCAGTCCCTTCTTTTTGGGCTCCTTAAGAACAGTGAAATTATTAACTTTATCACAGCTGTGTGTAAAGGGATTATTTAGTCACCACAAGTACTGTGCGGTCCCTTTCCTAGAAATTGTGAAAGTGTAACCTGACTTGATGATCACAAAGGAAGAATTTCAGATGAATAAAGGTAAGCTCCCATAAAATATGAAATACACAAGTGACATACTTTTATCCATTTGCTTGCATACAGTATTATAGTTATATATCTATTTCTGATTTTTGGGGGATGGGAGCTTCTTTCTCTTCCACCTTTTTCTTCTGATTTTGTCTTCTTTACTTGGTTTTGGATGCTGGGGGTGGGTTTTGAGATATTTACTAAGGATTGATTGTCAACCCAAGCCCAGTTGTACATAAGCTTAGCACCCCTAATCAGCGGCTGTGTATGATGGCAGTAATATAACTCTCAAAGCGCTATAAAAATAAAGCAATTCTACATCTGTGACCTGATGGGATAAATATTATCTCTGTAAGGATTATGATGGATGACACAGAACTAAAGGAACCATTTACTTGTGACAGCTAATTCTGTCATTTGTTTTGGCACAGAAGATGTCCTGACTGTTTTTGAAACAGCTAATAAGGATATTGCAGGAGTAATACTCGGAACATTCTTGGAGTCTGGGAGACTAAGTGGTTTGGTATGGACGCCAAGGTAGTAGACAGAGTACTCATTTTTGTTTTCTGATAGTCATCACAACATAACTCATTTGGAGGTGATTTAACTGCTTTTTGGTATAGAGGTCACTGGAGGTCTACAATTCAAGTACAAACAACAAACTACTTGCAATAAGACAACTTAAAATTTTACTCTTATTGAGTATTATGCAGAAAACAGTGTTAGAAGAAAATATAAAAACAGAAAGACTAGAGGATCATAAAGGATTGCAGTGGTAAATTTAAAAATCTGGATGTTCCTCTTCTCTGACACATGTTCACTTTGCCAGTTGCAAAGGTGGGTGGGTGAGAAATTCACATAAGACTTAATATTTTTAAATAGGAAAATAACAGAATTTCTGCTTTAGTGAATCTGGACTATGAGAAGGCTCACACACCCTTTAACTGTGTTCTTTGACGCTTGCTTGGGCCAATTCAAACTCATCCCTCTATTCTATTCAGAGTCACTTATCTGGTTACAATGCCTAGGGCTTAAACTACTTAAAGTCCAGAAATTTAGGAGGCAGTCCTATAGAGCCTGAGAAATATCCTGAAAGCTTGAACATCTTGTTAAAAGTGTGTGGCTATTTAGTAATGACCTAAAATATCATAGACACTTTCTTTATATACCAGTTATAATCACAATCTCCCTCTCTTTCCAAGATGCTGCACCAAAAGAAACATATTAACATATAAAATGACTAGGGGTCACAGGTGGATGTAATGCAACAGTTAATTTATTTGTTTACATTGAATTGGCTAGTGGTACTTTTAGCATTCTGGTTTTAGTGTTACATAATGTAATTCCTTACCTCTTTATCTCTAAAGATGTTGATTAGAACAAATCTAAGAGCTAGATTGTGCCTGGTAGGCATAGTTCACTACTGCATCCCTTTTCACATTTTATTCCCATTCCTAGTCCGTGTTATAATGAAGGAAAAATGGAGGGGAGGATTTCCTCAGTGTTGCCAATTCTTACAATTTTAAGCTGATATTTCATTATATTTGTCTTTCAGTAAAAGCCCCAGCTACTGGAGTCATATATTAATTGAGAATTTCAGCTTTCAACTTTTTTTTTAAAAAAGAGGACATTTCTAGCCCTAATGGTTGCAGGGAAAAACCTGAAAACATGAACCCTAAGTGCTCAAAAAAAAGAAGACAAATAAAAACACACAATTTATAATTAAAAAAAAATCTCATGATTTTAAAGCCCATCCCCCATTTTTGTGAGCCTGACTTACGATTTTGGAATGCTTGGGGTTGGCAATTCTGCTCCAGAGAGCAGAAAATGCTATTCTGCCTGGCCCTTATATAAACTTTACAAGGTGGTGGGAAGGGTCCTCGTAGCCTTCCCTCACCCCAGTCACCTTATTAACCCTAGATAGAACCTAGTCCTAAGTGATTAAAGCTATTGTTCTTTCAGCTGTGAGACTGCTCTCCTGGGGAAGCGTTAATCTTTTCCTTGGGGAATGAAGCCAGTCAGTCTCTCTCTTAATCCTTTACTCTTAGGACTCCATATATATGCTGAACCATGGCATAGCAGTTCATAGCATAGCAATGGCATGCTCAGACCACTGTCCCATTGTTTCCTTCTGGTCTGTCTTTGTGTCTGTCTGTGGTTTCTTGTCTTTTATTTAGATTGTAAGCTGTTTGTGGCAGGAACCATCGTTTTGTGTTTATACAGCACCTAGCACAGTAGGGCCCTAGTCCATGATTAGGGTCCTAGGTATTCCTGAAATGCAAATAATAACTAATAATGTCCACTGTTTCCATATTTATACAACAGGGGAGCCTTAATATTTTTGTGTACATCAGGGGAGGAATGGCTGGGCAAAATTTGATTAAGAGTCAGATTTAGGTCCTTAAAGATGCAGATAGGTGCCAAATGAGAGTTTCAAAAGTACTTAGTCACCTAACTCCCATGGAAATCACCTTTAAAAATTGCTCTAGGTATCTATCTGCAACTTTAGGTGTCTTTAAAAATCTGGCCCTAAGTGTTTTGCTGAATCAGGACCAGGTGCTCAGAGCCTTGCAAGATTGAGCCCAAGTTTGGGCTTGATCTACATCAAATCAAGGAATTATTCTTGCAGCTTTGGAGGAACTGTTCACTGGGGAAGGATGGTCAGACGAGAAAGACCTCTTAGAAATCAATGGGAAAGAGGAAAGATGGTCAGTTCACCTTGACTCTTCAGATGATATTTCTTGTCATGTTCACAGAATAGTTGCTTCAGGAAAGTTGAGCTGAATATAAATGCTGCCAACTCAAAATTCATAGTGATAGGAGAGAGGAAGTAAAGAGGAGGCAGGGATATAGTGTACGAGAAAAGTACTCAGCATTGTAACATTTTTTCACTTTTCTGCAGGAAATGCTTTTCTTGAATAGAGGTAAACACGTGGGTTAGAAGAGTAAGTAGTACAGTCCTCAACAGAGTATCAAAGATCTAGAGAAGAAAAAAAGTTAGGCTGATTAAGTTACCCTGAGAACACAGCAAGGTCTTACCCAACCCTTAAGAATACAATAGTAGCTGAAATGGACAGATATGCCTGACCTTGATACGATGGTTTTGGTATAGAACATTGCATCTGCCTTCCTGCAGATAATCTGTGTGTGGATTATGGTGATTGATAGCATAACTACTATATGCTCATCTTTGCATGCGCACCCCATGACTCCCAGCTCCCCCAAATGAAAACAAAAACAAAACACTTTAGGAGAAGATACTGTGGATTGTCCCCAGTATTTGCCATGCTGTAAATAAGAAACCTGACTGTGATATTGTCCAAAGCAACCAGGAGCATGAAGTTATCTGAAATGAGATTCAGTCCAGGTTAAACACTAACTACTGACCACCACTATCCAAACTGAATGTTAGGAAGAGTGCAGAAATGGTTTCAAAGAAGAAAAATGCTGAGATGACTGCTTACAACATTTGCAGTAGAATTCACCAAACTGACCTGGGTAAAATAGCTGGGCTCATTCACGTAGATGTAGTTAAGAGAATAATTTATGTTCTATATTGAGGGCCAAATTCTGCTCATACTTTAGGTTTACACCATTGATGTTACTCCTGATTTATATCAGTATAAGTGATATCAGAATCTGGCCCTGATAGTTGTAAATTCTCCATTACCCCAATGCCCTACTTTCATAGCAGCTTCACTGGAAAACCATATCTCTTCCAAGACCTGTAAAGAAAGAATTTCTTAGCATAACATCGTAGTCACTGTAGTCTTATCTCCCTGGTCCTGAAACCGAATGATGCTTAATGTGGTGAGGTATGAAAACATCAATTTCAATTTATTTTCATAGCTTTATTCTGAAAGTCAGCATTCTCATGCAACAAACGGATTATAAATTTAAATAGGATTTTTGGCGTTATACGGATGTACTGTATGTGTTTGGTATATGCTGAAAACTTACATGACCATCAGCATTAGAGTGCTTTGCTTTTAATTTTTTGCTTTTTTATTTTTCAGCGTCTGCAGAATCTGACTTATATTTTAAAATTATTTTACAAGGATGCCAGTTATGTCCACTTCAGATGGCATGTATGGTTATTTTAAGACATCCATATACTGTCAAAATTTAACAATAAATCCAATGCAAATCCAGTTGAAGTATTTCAACTTAAATGTGGTTCCCTTCAAAGTATATAAGGTCAGTGTGCACGGATCATGGAAGAGCAACACTGTTTTCACTTAGTGAGCTGCTTTCATTGGATTCCCAGGGCCAGATCCTCAACAGGTATAAACTGATGTAGTCCTGTTGCCTATGCTGATTTACAGTAGCTGAAAATCTGGTTCATAGTTTCTATTAAGGTTCCAGTTCAACAAGGTACTTAAACATGTGCATAATTTTAAGCACGTGAGTAGTCTCATTGGCTTCAATATGCTTTAATTTACACATGCTTATGTACCTTGTTAAATTGGAGCCTCATATGAGAAATGATATTCCATAATCTCAGAATCAAACCTATTTTTGTTTTTAACAGGACAGAATGTTGTTAGGATTCATGGCAACTTTTTCTAAATTGATTTCTTATAATTGAGAAGTGATGCTTCATTCTGCACAGCTTTGCAAGGATGTTAACAATTTAGGTTTACGTTTATGCTACTAGGGAGAATGAACACAAACTGAATTCCAAAATTTTAATGTTCTCTTACTCCAGTATGAGGTTCAGTTTGATGTTTGTGACTGGTACCTTTACCCGAAGCTATCTTGTCTGATGATAAAACCATGAGTGTATGAAGCTCACACATTTTTCATCTCTTTTATGACCTTATCTTTCATGAATGGCTTCTGTGAAGGTACCCTAACTATAGGAAGCACCTGGAAAACATATATGATATCTATGCTGTGATAAGCAGTTGTGAAGGAGAAAGTAGATCTGTCAGTTCTGAACTGTTCATTGTTAAAAATACTTTGTTGATTTAGCTGATTGCAAAATACATTATAGGGTGACTAACAGCTACTGTAACACTTCTTGTTGAAAAAGTTCAATAGTTATATTGTCAAAGAATTTCTGTAAGAGGCTAATATTGATAGGAACAACATGGATAAAAAGAGCAGAGTTGAGAATAACTGGCTGCTGGTGTGGCTGCTTTCAAATAGTGCAATGACTTGTAATAAGTTGGTTTAATAAAAATTGGAAAACCTCTATTTTATGTAAAAATATTTATTTTTTCAGAAACAATAGTTATACATTTGAAATTGTTTGCCTCTTTGCCAGTATTGGTAGAGACTTGAAAGCCCTGAGTATATTCCGTTTTGCAGTTTACCTATCCGTTTGAATCATGATCACTTGTTCTACATTGAACCATACTATGTTCTTTTTCCTCTTACTGGACTCCCATTTGGTTAACACACTGGGGGCTAGATTCACAAAGGGACTTCAGCACTGCCAGTTTAGGCACCTAAACCACACTTAGGCACCTCTGGTATTCACAAGATCCCTACTCAAGTGCCACCAAACCTTGTAAATGCCTAAACTAATTTGGCACCTAAGCTTTTTCAGTAAAAGTTCCCTAAGTGCCTGTGTTTCTGCCTTTGAGCATGTGCACTGCTGCCCCACTCTAGCATCCAGATGCCTGTCTCTTTCCTAAACCCCAGTGCAGCTCACAAAATGAGGGAACACAAGTGTTCGACCACCTAGCTCACTTGCAGGACCCGGTCTGGGTAGGTTTGCTTTGAGTGTGCCTAACTCCACAAAAAGCAACTGGGGGAAGAAAAGGAGAAAGTGGCTACCCTCCCTTAGAACTTTAGTCCAGTGGTTAGGGTACTCATCTAGGATAGTGGAGATCACTGGTTCAAGACCCCCTCTCCCCCCCATCGATGAGGGAAAGGGAAGATTTGAACAGAGGACTCCTACCTCCTAGGTGAGTGCACTAACTCAGGGCTATGGGATATTCTTCTTTGAGTAGTGTTCCTATGGGTGCTCCACTGTAGGTGCGTCGGAGTCCCTGCGTTGCTAATCAGAGAAATTTGGTAGCAGTGTCTGTTGATCCCGCGCATGCTCCATGTCCCCTCGTGCTGTGCTACAAGGCTAACCAGTGTGGGCAGGCTAACTGTCCTCAGTTCCTTCTCAACCACCCCTGGCTAGAGATGGGACATTTAGCTGTCCATTAACGGGTTGTTAAATTCCCTTTTCAGCTATTCATTTTTACGTAACAGATCTTCCAGTTTGCTTATATTATCTTTTATTTGGCTGTGTCCCCCATCCCAAAAACAAAGAAAAAGAAGAAAAGACTTCTTTTGTGTATTGACCCCAGTGGGGCAGGTAGCGGGGTCTCTCCCCTGGACAAAGGTATGACCAGCTTTCTGGACTTCAAGAAGTGGGCTCTGGGCTGCAGTGAGGCGATATCAGTCACAGACAAGCACTCTCAGTGCATTTGCTGTCTGAAGGAGGGTCACAGCTAAAGCAAGTGCTCCCTCTGCAAACAACTTTGACCAAGATCTCGTAAAGACAAAGTGGTTCACCAGAAGATCATCTTTATGGAGGTGGCTCTCCAACCACAGCCATTGGGTGGGTGTGAGTCTTCCCTGCAACCTTCTACATTAAAGGATAGCAGGTCAAAAAAGGCAGTTGGGATTTCTCTAATAAATTGAGGAAAAGAGCTGGGAGCCCAGTTAGTGAGCCCCAGGATAACTGAAAAGGATCTCCATCTCGCATGATATCATTAGCACTGCTAGCACCAAGACAATCCATTGACTAGGCCTCCCCACGACTGTCCAGCACCACCCAAGGATACTTTGGGCATGGGCACCGAAGTGGCAGTACGCAAGAACAAGGACAAATGCTGTAAGGCACTCCCAGTATGCTAGTCGTTATCAGTACTGTCAGGGACACCAGCCCATTCAGAACTAGAGATGTGGGCATGAGCAAGGTCCCTGTCATTGGCACCTCCACCAAGGGTGTCAATACTGATCCAGTTCCAACAGTCTGAAGACCAGGTGGTCTCAGAGGACCCCAACTCTCCATAGAGCTCTGGAACTGTGCCACATCTGCTCAAGTGGCTGTTCCCCTCGCCCATATCCTGCCCCTCTGTTGTCAAGTGAGGAATCAGAGAGAGAGAGAGTCAGATGAGGCTTCTATTTACTCAGCCCAACACCAATAGGGTGCAGGCATGTACTGCCAAATGGCACTCCCACCATCTTGGTATGGGAACCAATGGATACCTCCACTAGGTCCTATGCCACTGAAATGGACATATTGGGACCACTGGGCAGCACACCAACAACCAGCATCAAAAGCGCCAAGTGTGGCCCAGGATCCCTCCAGACATGATCCCTCAGCCACAGTATTGTGCAAGCCTCATAGAGGAGTATTGTGCAAGCCTTATAGAGGAGGAAGAAGGAAAAGCAGAGGAAGAGGCTGCACATAACACCATATCTTTCTTGTCCCCTGATGAGGAAGTCATGCCATCACAACCATCTCTGGCAGATGACTGTAGACAGTTCCAAGAGTTGGCAAAGAGGTGACACCCTTCATATACTCCTGGAGGTGGTAAAGGACACTCACCATAAGCTGATACATCTTACATGCCTCAGCTACCTCCAAAATTGCCCTACCAGTTAATCAGACCATTCTACACCCAGCGAAGGTGATATAGCAAACACTGGCATCAGTGGCCCTGATTTGGAGTCAGGTAGACAAAAAATATTATGTCCCTGCTAAGAACTCAGTTCCTCTTTACCCACTTCACCATGCAGCTCCATCGTGGTCAATTCCTGGGGTTGGCAACATCACTCTAGAAACACACCATATGGCCAAGACTGGAAGCACCTTTTTCAGCATAAAGGCATACTCGTCAGCCTCTCTACAATTTTGAATTGTCAGATACCAGACACTACTGTCAAAGTATGACTACAGCAATTATAATAGAATCAAAGACTTTATTGAGAAATTTCCAGATCTTGGGATGCTTTTAAGGCCATCATCCAAAAGGAACAGTTGGTGGCAAAGATGGCCCTACTGTCAGCCCTTGATGCAGCTGATACGGGGGTCAGGACCATCTCCACAGCTGTGGTGATGAGGTGAACATCTTGGCTCCACCTCTTGAATTCCTGAAGGAGGTGCAGACCACAGTCAAAGACCGTTCCTTCAAAGGTGTGACTGTCTTTGCAGAATAGACTGACACTGCTCTCCATTCTTTGAAAGATTCTAGGACAACTCTCTGATTTCTGGGCATCTATAATCCGTGACAAAAGAGACAATTTAGTTGTACCATCAGAGACCATACCGGTCCCAATTCATGCCTCAGCGCAGTTACAAGCCAAAGAGAGAGAAAAATAAATCCTCCGGACACAAGACCTCTGGGATCCAACCCTTTGCCCAAACCACCCACCTAGAAACACTTTTGACAGGCAGGTCAAAATGCTGGAAGACCACTCCCAACTGCCATCTACCCCATTTGGCCACTGTTTGGCAGCGTTCCACAGTGTCTGGGAGCACATAACCATTTACAAATGGGTCTAGGAAATCATCAGTCTTGGTTATTCTATCCACTTCACATCTCTGTGCCCTCCACAATACCTTTTCCTGGACCCTTCTCACGAGAGTCTGCTAAGGCAGGAGATAGATCTCCTGCTGCAATTAGGAGCCATAAAACCTGTGCCTCAGCATCTGCAAGGCAAAGGTTTCTACTCTTGCTATTTCCTAATACCCAAAATAAAGGGAGGTTGGAGACCCATTCTGGACCTCAGAGTTCTCAACAAGTTTATCAGAGCTCAGAAATTCAAGATGGGTACCTTGTTGACTATTGTTCCCTCATTGGAGCAGGAAGACTGGTTTTCAACCCTCCATCTACAAGATGCCTATCTTCACATCTTGATATTACTGGCTCACAGATGCTTCCTGAGGTTCACCTTACCAATACAGAGTCCTGCCCTTCAGACTGCCATGAGCCCTGAGTGTGTTCTCCAAAGTTCTCTTGGTAGTAGCCACTTGCTTACGCTCTCGAGGGATTACGATCTATCCCTACCTGCCTCCTTAGGGCCTGATTGCTACAGGAGGCTCGTCGAGCCACCAAGGACACGATACACTTCTTTATGGAGCTAGGCCTGCAAATCAATTCCCAGAAGTCGACCCTTGTACTGGTCCAAAATCTGGAGTTCATAGGGGCCAACCTGGATGCACTACAGGCCACAGCCTTTTTTCCTCATGACAGGTTTTTATTCTTGGTATTGCTCATAGACATGATTTATTGCAGCCCCCAAGGGTCAGCCAGAGTCTGCCTCCAAATTCTGGGGCATATGGCAGCCAGCACTGAGGTGATCCTGGATGCCAGGCGTCACATGTGATACCTGAAGATACAGTTTGACTCAGTGTACAAGCTGAAGAGAGACAATCTACAAAAACCTTTTTCATTGCCCTCCGATGTCAGAGACTCCCTAAACTGGTGGAGAAACCAGGCCAACTTTGGCAAAGGGACTCCTTTTCTTCAGATGCCGCCTTCGGCATTTTTCACTACTGACACATCCCTTGTCGGGGGGTCGACCTGAAAATACAAGGAAAATGGTCACTTTCAGAGATCTCTAAGTATTAATCTCCTCAAATTGAGAGCGGTCAGGAATGCCTGTGCTAATTTCTTATCGCACATAACAGGGTCCTTATGATCCTTATGGACAACATAGTGTGCATGTATTACATCAACCACCAAGTGGGGGGAGGGAGTGGGAAGATCGCCCTTTTTGTGCTTGGAAGCAATGAAACTTTGGAACTGGTGCCTTGTTCACAATATCACTCTATCTGCAGTTTACCTCCCGGGCACACTGAACTCAGTCTAAACTGGACAGTCTAAACTGTAAATTCCCACATGGCCATGAATGGGAGATGCTCCCAACAATACTTCATGTAGTGTTCTCACATTGGTGAACACTATCCATAGACCTGTTAGCCACTCACTAGAACAGGAAATGCAAACAATACTGCTTCAGAGCAGGGATTGGCCAGCACTCCCTGGGCAGTGCTTTTCTTCTCCCCTGGGACAAAGACTTTCTCTACGCCTTTGCCTCATTTCCTCTCCCACTAAAAGGCCTGTTAAGGATAAAAAGGGACAGGGCCCATCGCTCCCACCTGGCAGAGGTGAACGTGGTATCCTTCATGATGCAGTTCAGTGTGCCCACCAGTCTCCCAGCCATGCTGCATCTTCTCTCTCAAGACAAGGGACACACCACACATCCCGACTTGGGGATCTTCTGCCTCAAGGCTGGGCTTCTGCGTGGTTCCAACAATTAAAATCAACATGCTCAAAAGAGGCCCTATGTTGGTATCCACTGATTATTCACAGGTGTTTAGTTGTTCAGCAATGTTATCTTCTCTCTCTTTATATATTGTATAACATATGCACTCGCATACATAAAAGTACACTTACGGAGATTCTGTGTCATAGAAATTATTTAAGTTTTATGTATTTTTTCAGGTGATGAAGAGGGCAGCCAGGAGACAACAGAATCAGATGCTGATGCACAATCAGAGAAACCAGGACAATTCATTGTGGAGACACCTGACTGGGATGGGCCAGGTAGGAGGAAACAAATGAAAATCCAGAGTACATAATTTAAAATGGAGACTCTGAGAATATTTTCCTCATGTCTCAGTAAGTAGGTTCAGTATTGCATTGCTTTGTCCATGGAAAAAACTTCCTGCGTTCATGTGATGCCTTGGGATATCTACAGATAAGTGCTGAGGAAAAAATGCTTCATCATATAGCTGTTCTGTGCATGTCCATCTTGCAGGAAAATCATACAGAGCAAAATTCCCATGATATTGCTAGTAGAAATAAAAATGTTATTCCTTAACACTTTGAGGATTAAATGCAGGATTGGAATTACAAAGAGGATCCCAGTTCCATTGCTGTCTATGGCTGGTAGTGCTTCCCTATTCTGCTCTGTTTTCTGTGGCCAAAAATCTGTATCCAGCCCCAAACTCATAGCTTACATTTAGCAGCATATTGAGCTTAACACATGGGTATGGCTGCCTGTGATGTTTTCAAGGACTTCTCTTATCGGTTTTCATTTAATATAAATGATTTAGCACACCTTGGTCATTGACTTCAGAGTTAAGAGAGAAACCTTTTGACTGTGATCAATAAACTCTAAGAGCTTCATGTGTAAACAGAAATTTTCAGTAACATTCAGTAAAAACTTTGCAAATACAGTATTATTGGAGTAACATTAGGCAGTATTACAATTCCTTGGGCATGTGAGGGAGAGAGCTCCAAACAGCTATTAGTTGTAAATAGGTAAAACTTGGTCTGTGTTTTAAAGATACATAAAAACAAAGAGCTAGATCCTCTAGTCCTCACTTTGGCAAACCTCCAGCTTAATTCAGTGGAATTTTTTTAGTTATGAACAGCAAAATTTGTCCCCAGATCATTATATTTAATGTATTTCTTCAATGCTAAGAGCAAAACATATATTTGAAGCCAAACATATCCTTAGAGTAGCTGTGTTTCTAAACAGAGAACATTCCCTTTAAAAGGATGAGCATCAGAGAACAGAGCTATGAAAATATTCTGGCAATAATTTATAATGCAATAACACTTTTTATTAAAAAAAATTCCCATATTTCAATCACATTTTCATCCTTGCTTGAATTTGCAAATTACTGTATGCTGTGCATGAAGAGGAGAACTCCTGTGGTAATTTTCTGAAACCAGCAGCTGGAAAATATAATGCAAACAAAAATGAAGATACAGTATATCTCTGATTATGATGATTTCATTTATAATGTTGTTAATGATATACACAAATATGTTTATATTCTGTACAAAGCAATGTATTATTATATAAAATAAGATTTGGTATTAAAATGTATTACAGTAAATTTAAAATTGCATGAAAACCTCTTTTGAAAGAGAACAGCTTCTTCCAGCTTCTTTACAGTTTTTGAGATTGTCATTGCTGCATTAAATTTACTCCTTTTATCATAGGAATAAAATGTCTCTTAAGAACCTTAAGTTTTGTGATTTCTTCGTTCCTATTTTATTTTTAGAGCAAAATGAATGTACTTGAGAGTATAAGTTTTATTATTGGTCGTTATTGTCATTATGTGAATTAAATTGATGTGTAAGAACCTTTGAGGGGGTATTTTTTGATGACAGAAAGAAGTAAAAGGTTTTGGTTTTTTATTAAAAAAATTCTTATGTAGATACTTGGTGAATTTTGTCCTGGATGTTAAAAGGGTAAGATATACATTTCTTGAATTAAATATATATTAACATACTGCGTGTGTGGAGGTGAAGCGAGAAACCGAGAATGAATATAAGGAAACTCCTTTTTGTCCTTAGAGAAGTCACCACCACTGAAATTTAATCAGAGCTTTAATTCATTTAAATATTAGTCTATCACATGAAAATAACATATTTGTAGCACAGAAGAGAATAAATACATCACATGCCATGCTCCTGCCTCTCTCACTGTCTTTTCTAGTTCTTTAAATGAAATTCTGTATTTGTTCTTTTACTCAAATATGTAAAAAACAATAGAAGATTATTTCCAAACATGCAATGCAATACAGGAAAAATGAAAATGGTTTGTTGCTGTACAATTTTTGAGTAAATCTAGTTTTCATGAAATTCACTGGCTTGACAATACTGGAGAATGACATCTTTGGTTATTTGAAGATTATGTACCAGTAGAGCATAGGAAGAGCCAGTACAAACCTACTTACATTTTTCCCCAGTGTGCCTCTGCCCTTTCTTAGAGAATCCGCTTCTTGGAATTAGAGGGTGGCACAATCTCCATTACCTGTTCAGTCCTTGATCTCTTCACTGAGATTCAGGTTGATAATAGTACCAATTGTGATGGTGCTTCCACTATCCACTGGATCTGGGTTGTGATAATCAAGGGCTATGGAACAGCCATTCAGTGGTAATTTATTTTGACCTAGGCTGAATCTTTAAAATATTGGTTTTGTTCTTTATGTTTAAATGACACCACTGTGATTTATAGGATCCTCTGTTGATGGGGGATTCAGGCTCTGAGATATTTATTAGTAATTAACTTATAATTAAGGATAGGTCAAAACCAAAACCCCAGATCTGAAAGCGAATTTTTCTCTTTTTCTTTAAAAAAATAATTTGCTTCATGAAACTGCCAGTGTGTCCAAAGACTTGCAATTGGGTGCATTTTTATTTAAAAAAAATTAAATATTAACTCTTTTCCTCTAAATATGCTGCAGCTACAGGCAGCTCTTACTTAGGTTTTATTTCCAGCTCACAAGATTGTTCCCTTCACTGCTTACAAAGCAGATCTGGGGAAGCCATCTTGTGTAAATGTATGTGTAAATTGTCCTCAGTATTAACAATTTTTGGTCCTCTAATGTGTTAAAAATACTTATTTTTTAATTAACAGAGGACTCTCTTCAGACGTGGGGGCTGGACCAGCTGGGCTGGCAAGGCTGTCAGGCAAGGGCAGATTTCTTAATTTTGCTCACACTGTCATGCAGCCTTACCTCGAATCTTTCCCACTTCTACTTTGGACACAGACTAAGGGCTGGATCCTGCTTCCATTAAAGCTAATGATAAAAGTTCCAGGATCAGATATAGTTTGGGGAGCATGACAGGGCATTAGGCATGGAAAATTTCATGTGAAAAGGATTTATTTTTCCAAAAGTAATGTGTGAATGAAAACAAGCATCTGTGAGGGAAGTAATTTTTCAGCCTTAAATATAGTGTTTGTTATCAAATGAGTGCCATGGTATCTGCTATAGCTCTATAATCTGTCTCTATATGTAGGATATCAGTGTTCTAAAATTATAATGATCAGTGTTTTAAAAGATATAGAATAAGATGGGGTTCTGATTGCTGACTTCTACAGACCACCAAATCACATGAGAAAACAAAATCAGAATGACCGTCGTTAAGTGCTTATATATAATTTTGAAAGAAAAAAACCTGCATAATCATGTGGAACTTCAATCTGAGTGCCATATGCTGGAGGTCTTATTCTGCTATCATTAACATATCCTCAGAATTTCTAAAAATTATAGATGACCATTTCCTAACCCAAAAAGTGTGGCATCCAACACAAGGAATTTCTGTATTAGACTTGATCTTGACAGATAAAGAGGGATTGATCACAGAAATAAAAACTAGTGGTTGTTCAGGTGAAAATGATCATTTCTTAATTACATTTCTTATGTGCAAACAGAATATCAGTAACATGTATATTTGATGCTCTAAAATGGCTAATTTCAAAGCTGAAAACAATTATGAACCAAATCAGCTTGAAGAAAGACTTTAAACAGAAAAGCAGGAATCATAATTGGGAAATGTTTAACAGCATTTTACTAGATACCCAAAAAAGCCATAATAAAGAGAGAAAACAATACAGGTTAAAAAACTAATCTGGTTTACAGGGAAAGTGAAGCAGCTATATATATATATATAAAGCTGAAGCAGTGTGTGGGGGGGTATAGTTGATAGCAGTAAGTATAAAGGAGAAGTTAGGAGTTGTAGAAAATTGATAAAGGAATCAAAAGGATAGAAAGAGAAATCTGTGGCTCGTAGAATTACGGAATAAAGAGGGTTTTTTTCAGTATACTGGTAACAAAAAAATCCTAATGTTATTGGTCCATTTCTAGGTGAAAATAGTAGAATTTCCAATAATAATGCAAAAAAGGCAGAAGAATTCAAGAAATTTGTATTTGAGAAAAAGCCAGATGATGTATTCATATCATATGAAAGCGATTAAATACTTTCCATTCCCACAGTAACTCAAGAGGACATTAAAAAGCAGTGAGAAAAGTCAGAGATTTTTAATCAGTAGGTTTGAATAAACTTGAATCCATGAGTTTTTTTTGTTTGTCTTTTTTGTTGTTTTTTTAAAAAACAAGCTACTTGAGGAACTCTCTGAGCTGTTAATGTTAATTTTCCATAAATCTTGGAACATTGGGGAAGTTCCAGAGGAATAGAAGAAAGCTATTGTTGTGCCAATATTTAAAAAGGACTTGACATCAATCTAGGGTGAAATAATGGAACAGCTGATGTAGAACTCAATTAATAAAAAATTAAAGGAGCATAATAAAATTAATTCCAAAAAACATTGGTTTAGGAAAAATAGATCTTATCAGAGTAACGTGATATCGTTTTTTGATCAGATTAAAAAAGGTAACTGTTTAAACTATTAAAATTGTATCAGTTAACCATTTAACCAATATAATTTTGTGTCTCCCCTGACACCCTGCCTCCTCCCCTCAGCCATGGGTAGCGCCCCCAGTCTGGCTTTGATGGGGACCCTCCTGACTTGGACCCATGGTCCCTGGTGTTCTGAAGCAGGATGCTCTGTAATGCCTGCACCAGGGCCTCCGCTCCCCGGGGCAGCAGCAGCAGCGCGGCTGCCTCCGCCATGGCCCAACGCTGTCACCATGGAGACAGCAAGCCCACACCGCCAGTTAACCACTGTGCCACTGGATAACAGATAAGTATTAGTCTTAATGGTAAGACTAATACTTATTGATTAACAGTTTAACAATTTAGTATTTTACATCCCTAGTAGAAAGATTGTATTACCTCTTATCTGACACTTGTGTGACTGCTACAGGAATACTGTATCCTATTCTGGTATCCACAATTCAAGGATGTTGAAAAATTGGAGAGAGTATTCAGAGAAGAGCCATGAGAATTATTAAAAGATTGGAAAACATGTTTTGTAGTGAAAGACTTAAGAATCAAATCTACTTAGCTTATCAAAAAGAAGGTTAAAGAGTGAAATGAATAGTCTGTAAGTACCTATATAGGGAACAGAAAACTGATAACAAAAGGTCCGTCAGTATAGCTGACAAAGGTATAACAAGATCCAGCGGTTGGAAGCTGAAGCTAGACAAATTTGGGCTAGAAATAAGCTGCAAATTTTTAACACTGAGGGTAATTAACCTTTGGAAAATTTACTAAAGATTGTGGTGAATTCTCCATCACTGTAAATCTTTGAATCAAGACTGGATGATTATCTTAGATGTGCTCTAGTTCAATCACAGATATTGGACTTGAAGCAGGAATTAAGCCAGGAATGTTCTAAGGCTTGTGTGTTGTAGAAGGTCAGCTTCTAGGTTCGCAGTCATCTCTTTTGGCCAAAAAACTACGAATGAATCTATGAATGAATTATTGTAATATATATCACTCTTATAATATGTGAAATATGAATTTAATTTATAAAGCTTTAGTAGCAACAAATCCTGTCCCACATCAAATAAATGCAAATATTTTTATTTCTGTGAGAATTTCATATTTCAGTTAAATTACAATTATACCTTTTCTGTGCACTTTCAGTTACACTGGCTTTTAGGTATGACTTACTTTTTGATCATGAAATAATAAAACATTACAGTATATGACATCTCAGATCATACTTTGGAAAATCCTGTTCACCTTTCACAAGGAGGGGCAGATTTTCAAGTGTCAAGCACCACAACTGGTATGATATTTCCCAAAAAAGTTCAGCTCCCTTTTAGACATCTAAAATGTGTCAGATTTTCTAAAGAAATCAGTACCTAATACACTTAACTCTTTTGACAATTATCTATCTGATAATATGGTTCTCATCTCCAATGAGTGCTTTACAATTGTTAATGGATTTTTATCTTCTCAAAACTCCTTTGATGGAGGGAAGTATTCTGCTCAATTTATAGATAGGGAACTGAGTCATAGGATAGGTTAAAGTGACTTTCCCCAAGTTGCACAGGAAGTCTGTGTTTGAGGTAGAAGATGAACCCAGGTCTACTGAATCTAACTCCAGTGCACTATTCACTAGACCATACTTACTCCCATATGGCAATGGTAAAATGGGAACTGAACTTTCTTAAAGTCAAAAGAATTCTTTTCATGAGGAAGGTGGGGAGAATTTGTCCCCACATACAAGCCAAAAAAAAAATCATACTGTGGAAAATGCAGCTGAAGACTGATTTTTAAGATTCTACTTAATGATCAGGTCTTACATAACCTGTTTATGTAGGTATGAATATACAGTAGACCTTCACTGCAAGTCTAATCCTGCTTCCAGCTAGTCAATGGAAGTTTTGGCAGTGACAGCAATGGGAGCAGGATGAAGTCCCACTTCACATTAACCATGGTGAGATGCATTGTGAAGGAATGAGGTTTATAAATTAGTGAGCAGCTGAAGAAAAACAAGAATGAAGTCCAGAAGAATGCATCACAAAATATTTGTTCAGCTATTTGACCGTTGTTGGTTGATTCTTATTTACGAGGATGTATTAGAAAATGTATGTAAGAAAAATAATGATAAAACATAAAAATACTGTGTGACTTTAACTTTTTACTGAAAGGTGGGAAAAAATCCTCAATATTTTATAAGAATTATAGGGTACCATTTTAGCAGAATGCAGATTAGTGCTGTTCTACTGTATTTTGTACACTCAAGAGTACACATCTTTGCCTATTATAAAAGGTGGTTTGAAAAATTTGTCTTAATAGATTTACTGCAGCCATCTGTATGAATCACTGTGACTCTGTATTGATTGTTGGGCTTATCCGGCATTATTTAGTAATACCAGAAACAGTTTGGGGTACAAAGCAAAGAAAGTGTCTGGTATAGATTGGAATGGTAGTAGACCACTGTGAGATTGAAACAGACACTAATGATACAGCCTTTTTTTTTTTTTTAAACCAGTGCTAAGAATGACTGGGAGATTACAGTCCTGATTTCGTTTCTTTTTTGACTGGGGAAATGTGGCAGATATAAGATCTGGGAAATGCTATTTGATGTAAATTAACAAAAATCCATGAAACATCGTTAACCATAGATATAGTCTGACAGTAAGAAGAATATTGTGAAGAAGCAGAGGAAATCATAGAATGACTGTGTGTTACTCTGACAGTGAATCGGTATTATCTCTCCTATCAGATAATGCAGTTATCATTAATTTTCACATTTGCATTTCAATCTTTGGAAGGAAATGACTGTTGCCGGATGAAGATAAGAGCTCTGTACCACTATAATGAACCATCATTTTATCCTGACGCTTTGTATCCATATGAAAATGAGGTTGGGTGGTGGTGTGGGATATGAGGAGGGGGTGGGCGGGTGTTAAAGAAACATTATAACAAAGTGTCAAAATCACTACAGACTTTGGAGCCCTTTATGAAACAAGAGGCAGTCTAAATAAATCTTCTGTAGTGAAGTGGATATCGGATTAAAAGAAGAAAGCCTGGTTCCTGTATTGCAAGAAAAACTGAAGGAAGGGGGGAAATTTTCTGAATCTTATTCCCTTAATCCAGTTTCCACCACTAGTTTAGAAATGGGAAGAGGGCATGCAAACTGAGCATGGTGTGAGGGACTGTGATAATACTCATCAAGTTAATCTCTTGTGCTACAGGTATGCTTCTAACACAATGCACTATGATCATGGGTACATTAGAAACAGAGAGAAAGTTTGATGCAAGGCGTGCCAGTATAGGGCTGTCTCCAAGGTTTGAGGGCAGCTGAACCCTGGAGTTCTTTTATTACATGGACATGGTCACATATTAAATGCAGATCTTCATATTATTTTCATATTGGTGTGCATAGTAGGTCATAGTCATCATTCAGTGTTACGTTCAGTATAAATTCTTTTGTATAACACAACCTTATTCTGGATCCTAAAGGTGCATCTGCACAACTCTGAACAAGGATCTTTTTCTCAGCTTGACTGAATAAAACCAGTTGTTTGGGGAACAATCTTCCAGTGTATTGTCAACTCTCTTAAAGGACCATATTGCATTGGCAGGGACATTATAAAACCACTTACTAACCAGTCATTCTAGAATACACAGTCTTATAACACAGCTGTAATCAACCCATAGTATTTGGGATATTTTATTTACTCCAGCTTTAAATGATTATTTTATGTTTTTCATTTCAATGAAAGATAAATATTTCTCACAGAGTTTTTAAATGATAAAGATTGGACTTTTGATTACAGGTGTCACCGTACAATATGGCCAACACCAGTCATTTAAAAATCATCTCAGTCCCCCAAAATCCTGAGATTTTAAAAAATAAGGAGTTTTGGGTTCATTTTATTTGACTTGTAATTATTGAACCTTTAAGGTATACTGTGGGACAGTGAGAATCACTCTATATTCTGGTGGTTAGAAGCTCTCTTATCACCAGGAGGTGGGAGTTGAACAGGGGATCACTTACATCCTCTGGGAGTAATCTAACCACTAGGCTAAAAGTTATGATGGAAGTGGCTCTCCACTACCACACAAGGCACCTGACTCAATCCCAAGTAGAGATAAGCACCTCCCTGCAGCGTGTCTATAGATGCCCAACTCCCTGAGGGGCAGAACTTAGCACACACTCTCCTTAGTACCATGCTGGCTTTTGTGCATCCCATTCTTAGGCATCTGTCTCTCCCCATTCATTGTATAGGGAGCCTATATACTGAACCCAGGCTTTGTGAATCCCATTGATTTTCTAGGCACCTAAAAGTTAGGTATTGTAACACTCAGTGTCACAACACTTAAGTCCCTTTGTGAATCTAGCCTTTACTTTCTTTTAAACAACAGCTGAGATTTGCACATCATCACATTACTCATCACTCTGGAACATTTTATATAGAGGGCCTGATCCTATACCCTGCCACATTCTGCAAAAGTTATTAAAACAGAAATAGATGAAGATAAATCATTTTCGGAATTACTTACATTTATTTTAGGTTTTAGTGACTGCTACTGGCCACAATAGGCAATAACTCTTTGTCGTTTTAGAATTTTTCTCTTTTTTTGTTTCCCAAGCTGGGGTATCTATTCTCCAGTTAGTGGGTAAGTGGTCTTCAGTGCCATTTCCCCTTGCCTGAGACATGTACGAGCTTCTGCAATACTTATGGCTCTCCAGCACCTCTTAAGTGTGACCAATTAGTTGTACACCTTTATGCAAGTTTTGGTGGATTGCTGCATTGGAGCCTGAACTACAGGGGTATAATTTATAGAGTGTACTAGTGTGTTCCTGTGGTGGACACTGCTGATGTGCACGTTTATTTCCTTAGTGCACATTGACAGGATTACATCAATGTAGACTAGCAGAGTCTATGTGGGAAAGTTAGAGCACAACATACTGGTGTGCTCTACAAATCAAATCCCTGTAATGCAGACTCTGGGGCTGTGCAACAAGCCCAGAGATTCATGGGAAGAGCACAGGATGGATGAAACTGTTCTTTGGGATGGATATGGCCTGCAGGCCATATGTTTGACATCCCTATTCTAGGAGCTGGTGGTTTAAGAGAAAAACTGAAAACTACAATAAAATCAGTGCTGGTAATGCTGAGTGTTAAAACTGATAATCTGTGTTAGTCATTTACTGTTATGGTAATGTCCTGAACCCCATTCATGATCAGCTGTTAGATAAAAATTCTGCAAGCACAGAGGAAGACACGATCCTTACCCTGAAGAGGTTACAGTGTTAAATCGTATCTCACTGTCTGAGTTATTTGCTGTGGGTTGTGAGATGGAATGTCATCTGACTACTACTGCCTCATAGAAGACATCATAATAAAATTTAATAGCTGAGGAATAGTGGTGGAAATATTGTCTAGTAGTTGGAGACTGTAGTGTAAGTCAATACATCTGGGTTTTATTCCTAGTCAGTCACTGTGAACCTTGATAAATCACTTAAAGTATATTGTCTGGTCAAATCTGGCCCCAAATTTAGGTGTTGCAAAATATGAATCTAGCTTGAATAAAAATACTTTCAGTATTCTTTTTAAATTCCAGTTCAGAGAATTTGATTTAAACAAATATCTCCTTATAATGTTTTTAACTCTTAACATTGCAGATTTATTCTTGTCAACAAGCACTGAAAAGTGAAACTGACTGGAAACCAAAATGAAAGTTACTTGTCTATTTGCACTGTGTAAGCTGAGAGAAATGCAAAAGTCAAAGTAGCAGCAGGAATAGTGAAATGTAAATTAGATTTTTAAAATCCTTTTCATTTTAATAATTTTAGGGTCTGATTAGTAACAAAGATAAGGAAACTAATCTTGAAATGTATTATTTTTAACCTGACAGTGTTCATTTAGCCTCTCTGGGCCTTGGTTTACCCATCTGTGAAGTATTAACTTAAAGGATGTTTTGATGCTCAGTATACTAGAGATTTTGCCCCAGCCTGACCTACTAGCAGGTGGGTACTTACAATCATTGAAATGCATAAGATGCTGGATTCTAGCTGTACCCTAGACAGAAGCTTGATGGAGTTGCTCCTTCTGTTGCTTCAGGGTTAAAGCCAATCTTTAACTATTAGCAATCAGGATGAGACCTGTGTATGGTGGGGGGAGGGGAAGTCAGATTATGCCACATCTACCTACTCTGGGGTTCTTATGTCTTCCACTGAAGCATCTGGTATTGGTTATTGCCAGAGACAGGAAAGTGGATTAGATGGACCATAGGTCTGATCCAGTAGGTAAATCCTACATCCTTTTGTTCTCCCACTTGTATATCCACATCAGAGGACAAAATATGGCCTTAAATCATTAGCACTTTAAAATCCTTGTTTGAAAGGTGATATAAATGAGTAAATTACTCTATTGTTAGCCCTTGCTCTAGAAGTGTTGCTCTGTTGAAAACTTCTAGTTCACCAGAAAGTGATGATATGATGTTGGATATTTTGGAGAACATGATGTGTACACATGGAATGAATTTTCAGATTCATTAAGTACCCCAATTTGGGCATGATACCTTACATAGTTGGTACAGTGAAAAGTACAACTCCCTGTAGGTCACACAGTGAAGGACTCAGTCTGTGAAATTCTGCAGGGAGTCAATGAACATCTGCATTACAATACGTTGTTTCTTGTAGTTTCATACACCACGGGACCTGCAGAAGCTGTCTCCACTGTATTTTGGTTATAAAGGCAATCACATACCCTGATAATTACATAGGACTAGGAAACAATGTCTGTTTCTGGAAGCAGATGGGTTGAGAATCAAAAGGGGCATGTAATTGGTCCACAACTATTTTGCTCTTTGTTGTGTTTTTCTCATTAATTCTACTAAGATTATTACACACAGAACACTGCATAGCAACAATTTGCCTTGAATGGTAGAAGGACGGAGATGTTAATCTATTGAACTATATACCCAACATGGAGTGATTTAGCAGGAAAAAATTACAGTCCAACAAGTGACTGCAAACAAACAGGAGATGAGAGTGCCCTCTCTTTCTTAAATTAGCATTTCTTCTTCAAGTGCTGATTCCAATGGGTATTCATTGTGAGTTGCAAGCAGTCTGTGCACTTGGGACTGAACATTCTTCAGTAGCAGTGTCTGTTGGTCTGCATTTGCACTCTTCATCTCCTCATACTTGGGACTGAGGGCCTAAGGGGACACAGACTGAGTGCCCCTCCACTACTTATGGTCTGGTATGGAATCATCCTGTGACTTTAGCAGTCTAGCTTTTGCTTGAATTTTGATCTGTAAATATTTGTAGATTATATATTAGTTAGTAGTTTAGTTGTAGTTAGTGGGAATTGGGTGTTCCCCCTGTTGCTCCCCTATCATTTGGGGCACTTAATATACCCAGGGTCCCAGACTTCAAACTCTGGCTAGCCTGCCCTTGGGCCTTCTTGCTGAATGACCTAGAAGAGAGCTACTTGTACAGCCTTGGAGAATCACACATTCCATCAAAGTGTGAGACCTGCCCCCCTTTCCTCCTCATACCAGGCAGTCTCTGGAGTGCAGACTTCGCAGACCTCTAATGGAGCTCTCCATGAGGCTCCTATTAGATCTGGGACCCTCCTACTCACTGTCTTATTGGCTGGAGCCTCTGAATATTGCCTCCCCCAGCAGTGGCACTTTCCCTGAAATCCTTTCAGAAATTTCACCTTCTCTGAAATCCTCTAGATTCTACTGGAAGAGGTTCAGGATCCCACATATAAACTTCTGGACATTCTCTACAAATTCTTCCAAGGTGAACCTTCTTATTAATGAGGTCATTTTGAAGCCTAAGGACATTTGGCACATACACATTTGTGCTCTGACTCCTGAGAGGGCTGAGAAGAAATATTTTGTTCTCTCCAAGAAGATATAATAATTGTTTTCCCAATCTAACCCTAGCTGTCTGGTTGTCCAAGCGGTCATGGAGCAGAACAGATTTGACCAAGCAGATCCACTCCCTTGAACAAGGATGCGAAGAGACTAGATCTCTTCTACAGAAAGAACTTTTCACCAATGTATTATTCCATATTGCAAACTACTGGGCACTTGTGAGTTATGACTTTATTAATTATAGCAAGCAGACATGGCTTCCTGTGCCCTGATGACCTCAGGAATTAGGAAGCGAGCCTCTTGGCTGAAGTCCAGGCAATGGCTGATCTTCCCTTCAAGGGTAACAGCCTTTTGAGTGAGAAAATCGGTCATTTAATTTCCTTAAGGACTCTTGCACCACACTCCATTCCCTTGGAATATACACTCTGGCTCCATGCAGAAAATATTTTAAACCACTGCAGCATGGCCTACCTCTCAGTTCTCCTAACAGCAGAAGACCTTTGAGCCATTAAGAAAATGTCAGAGGGTATAGCATGGCAAATGCATTGCACCACTTCAATCCACGCTCCAGACCAGCTGCCTACCAAGAAGACATTTTGATGGGATGCATAAGAGCCATCAACCAGTCCTCCCACAACCAATTTTTCTGACACCTTTTGGTGATTACCTGACTCATTTCCTTCCAATGTGGCATTTTATAACACGACACTAATGCCCCAGACGTCATTGCAAATGGGTACATGATTGAATTCCCCCCCCCAAACACCCTTCCTCATCCCTATTCAGTGATGATGCTCAGACAGGACCTGGACTTCCTGTATTCCAGTTAGGGCTATAGAGCCTTTACCTTATCCAAGGGGGAAGGGCTGTTACTCCAAATATTTCCTAATCCTCAAAATTCGTTTTGACTTCCATGTGAATCAGACTGTTTACTTTCCTGTATTTTACCCGAAACTTCACAGTAAAAGGGGGGATAGGAGACTGCATCCTTAGATGTATGCAGAGCTGTGACTTCCACCTGAACAGGACAAGGCCCTTCAGAAGATCTTTGAGGTCATTCAGAAGATCTTTGAGGTCATTCATATCCATTGTTGGTAGGATGAAAGGAGAGACAGTATCTTCCCAAATATTCTCTAAATGGATTTCCAACTGCATCCTCCTCTGCTATGAGATTGTGGAAGCCCCACCTCCTCAGGCTATTAGGGCTCATTCTACCAGTGCTCAAGTGGCCTTGGTGGCTTCTCTGCAAGGAATCTCACTCTTGGAAGTCTGTAAAGCAGGAACCTGAGGCTCTATTCACATATTTCCTCATCACTATGCCTTGATGCAAGTCTTGGCTGAGGATGCTTCAGCAATCCTGCAAATGTGTGGAGAGCACTTCTTCACACCCACTTCCTCAATAAACACTATTTGGAAGTCACTCACAGTGATTACCTATAGGGACCAGCACATGAAGCTGAATGGAAAGTTACTTACCTTATAGTAACTGGAGTTCTTTTAGATTTGTGGTCCCTATCAGTATTTACGTCCCACCCTCTTTTCCCAGTGCTCTCATCCTCTTTGAGTTTGTGATAGAATAGGAACTGTAGGGACAGCTAGTCTGTGCCACCCTTTATGCCTTCAGTTGGGAACATGATGTGATGAAGGGCACAGGTGGAGACCAATGGACACTGCTAATAAAGAATTTTCAGTATCAGGTGCCCAGAGTGTGTGCACACGGACAATGAATACCCCATCGGACAACACATCTCAAAGAAGTCCAGTTACTAAGGTAAGTAACCTTTCTTTATTAGTTGGTTTCAGTTACATATTCTGTGTTTAGCACCTCATTAAAGAATATATATATATATATATATATAGTCCTTCCTCCTACACCTTTGAAAGCTGTATTTTATCTATTCTCTCTTAAGCCTTCACAACAGTGGTTGGAATAACCTAACTAAGACAAAACACTTTATCATCAGGATCCATCATACCTCTATTCAAAAGAGTCAGT
The DNA here is from genome assembly GCA_007922155.1 of Mesoclemmys tuberculata. Classification (NCBI taxonomy): domain Eukaryota; kingdom Metazoa; phylum Chordata; order Testudines; family Chelidae; genus Mesoclemmys; species Mesoclemmys tuberculata. The sequence continues at coordinate 100,811,576 of ML675601.1, forward strand.
TATTCTGCAAATTAAATTTTAATGCAGTATGCCAATGAGAAACTAGATACTAGTATTTACCCAGTAAAATGAAATGAATGATTAGAGGAAAAAAACCATTTCTAGTTCTGAATAATATGAGAGAGAGAAATGGAAAGAGCTGATGTGGGACCAAAGTCAGACATTTCAGAGTTGTAGTCCGGGCTCTGACAATGACTTCCTCTGTGACCTTGGGAAACTTATTAGATGTGTCTACACTATGACCAGGGGTAAGCCTCCGAGCCTGTGTAGATTGACTCCGAGTAGCTCAGCTTGAGCTAGAGTACTAAACATAGCAGTGTGGGCGTCAAGGTTCCATCGGTCTCAGATCCAGGGGGCCGGTGGTCTTGAGAGCCTAAGCTGTTGTCCAACCTGTTGCCTGAGCTGCAACGTCTGTGCTACTCAAGATGAGCTAGCATGAGTCTGTCTGTCAGTGGACTTGCTCCAAGCTTCAGAAATGACATTCCCATTGAGGACCAGATTTTTAAAAGTGTCTTTTTTGATTGATTCAATTCTTGGGAGTCCCATCATGAGGACTGACAGTAAAGTTGGAAGATTGTATTGGATAGCTGTCAAATATTGGGAACCAAAATTAATGGACATTTTTGATTTTCTATCTTATCTTCCTTGTCTTAGGACCAGATCTTATGACATGTTAAATGCATCCTGCAAGTTATGAACATTCTCAGCTGTCATTTACTCCTCTGGACATTGAAAGCACTGAGTACCTTGGACATTTCAATACGTGTTTTCACACTATAATAATGGTTTTCACACAATATAATAATAGGAATAATAATTTCCTCTCAGGAGAATTAATTGCATAAAATCATTGGGAATTTTGCTTTGACTTCAATGGAAGGCATGTTCAGTCCATTCTTTGCAAGGCATAATAATGATAATAGCTTTATTAAGTGCTTCAGTATTATTATATAAACATTATTCCATGATTATATACACTAACATGACAAAATAGTCACAATTGTATTTAAATGACTGTCAATCTTCCTCCTGTTGTAACTTACCATATTAGCTTAGCTACTGAAATACTTTCAGATCATTATCCCAAAACCAAATCCAGAAGTTTTGGAGAACAGTTACTAACATTCTTATGTCTGTAGTTTGGTAAACCTAAAAGATATGCCCCATGGGTTTGGAACCTTCTTCAAATATGTTGTTGCTTGGAAGATGCTTTACATTTTTCAAAATGTATTCAGTAATTTAAATTTTGTGCTAAATATATCCAGTGTAATTTAAAATTGGAATAATCTTGAGATAATATTTTTGTGTTAATCCATCCCTGAAAAATGCTAGCATCATAACTTTTTGGTTTTGACTGCCACATTGTGTATGAATGGTAATGCCTTTTAAATATGTGAATCTCTAATGCAGTGCAAATAAGTTTTTAATGCTCAGTGAGTGATTATAAAGTACTGATTTAATGTGTATTAGGCTCCATTTATACATAAGAAACACATCCATGACAATGTTTTGCTATTGTGGGTAACCGGTCCAATATATTTATTACTGCTGGTCACTTATTTTCATGAATATACAGGCAAATTCTTGGAAATCCTTTATGCTATGCTATTTCTTGGGGGGGAAAAAACAGAACTCTCTTTTAAAAACAAAATTCTGAACTACCCGCCTTTCTCCATACCCCCTTGCTGTATTCCCCCAGCATTATGATAAATCTGGATAATAGGAAAAATCAGATTTTATTTTAAAATAAATGCCTGGAGATTTGTTACATGCAAAAGTGAAAATTTGTCACATGGGATTATAATTTAGACCTGGAGTAATTGGTGCATGATTGTTCCCTTACCTATGATTTTTTAAAAGGAAAGCTGATATAAACCACAGCAAAGATTATGACACTAAAGACATAAAAATTATGCTTTTAGTTAAGAGGAAAGGTAGGAAAAATAAAGATGGGGCTGATTCATTACTATGTCACTTCAGTTTTACTCCAGTATAATTCCATTTAAATCAAGGCAGTCACAGTAGCATATAACTGCAGTAATGAGTTTAGAAGTATATTAGAAGGAATATATATACTAGCAAGATTTTCAAAAGTGACTAGTGTGTTTGGATGTGTCAGTTTTTGTGGGTCCAACATGACCCCTTAAAGGAGCCTGATTTTCTAAATTGTGCCTTAGGAGTGTGCTTAGCACTTCATGGAAATCAGGACCCGCTAAGATCTCTCAAATTGGGTACTCAAAAATTGAGGCACCTAAAGTCACTAATCAGTTTTTAAAATCTTGGCCTCTGTAATAAATATATTCCGATCTTTTATACACTATCTATGTAAAGTGACAATATACTGACCACATCTTCTGTCAGCTTGCCACCAGTATAGTTTTCCTGGTCATATCTAAAGTACATCATTGCAATTACTTCAAATGAAGTTTAAATATGTAGGAAAGATAAACTATATTGGTTTTAAGTTTTTAAAACTTAATGGTTTTATACTGTATTTTGACAAACTATAGTGATTTGTGTTTTATGGACTTCCACTATCTTCAGTGGGCTTTGTATCAAGCTCAACATTGCCTTACTGAATGTTATTTTCCTGTTATTTATAGTATTACTATTGCTCAGCCTTTAATGTAGACTACTCTCAAGGTGGGTCTCAACTTTTTATGATTTCCTTTAAGAGGTTCAAAAGTGTATTTTCTAGATACATACGAACTACTTCTAGCAGCAAAAAATAGGTTTTCTTTGGTGTGTTGCAGTCTGATAACAGCTGGCATTTAACTTAATTACTATATCCAAAACATTTTATCCAGCAAATTTTGAGCCTCTTCCAAGGAAAATTATTTTTCTCTCATCTCATCTTGTCACTCCTTATTTTAATAGTCACAACTCATTTAATTTCCTTTCATATATCTTTGCACAACAATGGGTGAATCATCTAGAATCATGGAACAATGACATAGGTTTGTTGACAGGGATATGAATGGCAGAGGAACAGTGTACAGAATTTAAAAGGTGGGACACTTACAAAAGATGGAACATTGGAGAAGTCTTATTCCAAAGTCCAAGAAGTGTTTTTGTACATAAATGCGGTATGTTAAAAAACATGACCTGGCAGAAATAGCAAGAAATGAGAGACATTGAACTCCTGTATTAGATGGTCTAATAATTATACTTTAGCTTGCTTTAATAATTTTGTGTTAGAATATAAAGCATTGCAGAAAATACTTTTTTCTCCAGTTGGATTTAGGAATTATTTTGTGCTTTTCATAACTAGATCTTATTCTACAGAAAATGGTAAGCATCTTAGGTCAGAACCAAAGCCCATGGAACTCATTCAAAGGCTCTTACTGAGTTCAGTAGGCCTTGGTTCAGGCTCTATTTTACAGATAGGGGAACTCAGTCACAGAGGTTAAGTGATTTTCCAAAAGTCACATAGTGAGTTGTTGGTAGAGTCGGGATTAAAACTGTCTCTTGATGCTTAGAATCACTCTCAGTTCACCAGACAACAACTTCACTTACTATATATTGCAAATCCACCAAATTTAAGACCATTTGAGAAGGGTTTTATGAGGGGGAAGGAGCTAACATATGTAATAGTCTAAATTTAGTTTTTAAAAAGACACAAAATCCTTTGATTGTTTTAGGCTGAAACAATAGAGCTGTGACTATGTAAAAGTTTTGTTTTTAAAGAAATAGCAACATAAATAAATTAGTTCGCCATCTGCAATAATGGTTTTGCTCCTTGTATCTAGAGGCTCTGTATCTCAGTTTTAAAAATGTACAGTTTATTGTTTGTTTGGCTTTCTGTTTCTGATATAAGACTCACCTGTAAATATGGAGTGAGGCGTTCCATACTATCTTCTCGATTTCTCATCCTCTGGGACCAAGGACTTAGAGACAGCTAAGCTATAATTTCTCCAAAGCTTGAATCTATCAAGACCCTTATATAAAGAGCAAGATTATATATTTTAAAAGAAAAATCCTGACCTAGTTAGTAAAACTAAAAATATTCATTAATTAGAAGTCATAATTGCAGTTACATGGTGAAATTAATTTATCATGAAAATAATCCTATCAGTTTTCCTTTCTGGAAAAATGTAAGCAAATTATTTTAGCAACTCATATTGCTTGATATTATAGTGATACTGACTCAGAGTGAATGAAGAAATCAAATTTAATTTTCAAGATCTGAAATTCTGCGTGATAGTTTATATATTATATGAGTTTCACCTGAGTTGTAACTTTATTTGTGTGTGTAAATATATGTTGCACTGGTGATAGCTAATATACTGTACGAGCGTCACATGAGTTGTAATTTTGTGTGTGTGTGTATTTGTGTGCCTGAAAAAGTAAAATACACACACAAATGTGTAAAAGAAAAGTGATATGTGTGGCAAAGGGCCGACTTCTCCCTAGTGGGTCTCGCTCTTTTGTCTCTCTTAATGGGCCAGGGTGTCTCCAGTTACCCCGTCTTCCCAGGGAGGGGAGTAGGGACCCGGGCCCTCCCGCTCCTCCGGGTCCCAGCCCAGGGGCCCTATGAGTAGCAGCTAAGTGCTGCTGGCACCTTACTTGCAGCTGCAGGCTTTTCCCCTGGGCTACTTTCCCCCCTCTGTCTGTCTGGCTTCTTGAGCCCAGTACCTTCCTCAGGACTCCACCTCTCTCCCACACACCGCTGTACTCTGTTCTGTTCTCCTGCATGACTCCACACACCTGTACTCTGTTCTTCTTCACAATCTTTACACACTTGTCTGCTCACCATACACTTACTCCTTCAGCTCCCACACTGCATCTCAGGAGTAGAGGGTTTTTATCAGGCACCTGGGTGGGGCCTTAATTGGTGTCAGCTGACGCTAATTACCTTCTAGTGACTCTGGCTAGTCTATAGGGAATAAAGCCCAGATCATTCTAGCACTTATATAGCGCCCTTCTAGAACTTTCCCAGTGCCCTCTGCCCTTGCTATAGCACACATCCCCCCCCGCTCAACACCATGGGGTTGGGCTACTTGGGACGTGAGGCAGTGCTGGCGCGAAAGGGCATCTGTGTTGCCATGTTGGCTTCCGGCCCTATGCTGTACCCGGAAGTGAAAAGGCTGTAGGGAGAGGAACCATCGGGTCACTCTGGCATTCTTCTCCTTCTTAGTGTGCATCCATTGTAGTGGGGCGTGATCTGTCACCAGGGTGAATTTCCTTCCGAGTAGATAGTATCTGAGGGTTTCCGTGGCCCATTTAACTGCCAGTCATTCTTTTTCAACCACCGCATACCTCTTCTCTCTAGGGAAGAGTTTCCTGCTGAGATACAGGATGGGGTGCTCCTCGCCATCTATCATCTGTGCCAGGACAGCACCTAGCCCCGTCTCTGAGGCATCTGTTTGGAGGATGAACTCCTTCTCAAAATCTGGGGCTATAAGTACTGGGTGGCTACAAAGAGCTGTCCTTAAATCCACAAATGCTTTCTCGGCCGCCTCAGTCCACTTCACCATATCTGGACCTCGAGCTTTTATCAGGTCGGTCAAGGGTCCTGCTCTAGTGGCAAAGTGGGGGATGAATCTCCTATAATACCCCACGATCCCTAAGAATGCCCTGACCTGTTTCTTGCGGACTGGTCGGGGCCAGGCCTGGATGGCCTCTGCCTTGTAGTTTACATCTCCAGCTGCTTCTACGATTTCATATGGTCCTTGCCAACTGGCCAGGAGCTTGCTCTCTGCTGTTGGCACCAGCACCATCACTCGATCTCCTGACTGAAACCTCCGTACCTTGGTCCGTCGGTTATAGTAGGTTTACTGGGTCTCCTGTGCTTTCTCCAGGTGTTCCCGCACTATGGGAGTCACCCGGGCTATTCGTTCCTGCATCTGTGCCACGTGCTTGATGACATTCTTCCCTGGGTTGAGCTGTTCCTCCCAGTCCTCTTTGGCTATATCCAATATACCCCGTGGATGGTGACCGTATAATAGCTCGAAGGGGGAGAAACCTGTGGATGCCTGAGGAACCTCTCGTATTGCAAACATGAGGTAGGGTAATAGGGCATCCCAGTCTTTCCCATCCTGTGACACTACCTTCTGGATCATGCTCTTGAGGGTGCGATTAAACCTCTCGACCAGGCTGTCCGTTTGCAGATTATACACTGAGGTCCGCAGGGCCTGGATGCGCAGCAGGGTACAAAGATCTTTCATTAACTTGGACATAAAGGGGGTCCCTTGATCTGTCAAGATCTCCTTGGGGATGCCTACCGTGGCTAAGACCTGCAGGAGTTCCTTTGCGATTGGGGTGGGGTTTCTTAGTGGAATGGCTTCAGGATACCGGGTGGCATAGTCCACGATGACGAGCATATTTCGATGGCCGCATGCCGATCGTTCTAGTGGCCCCACCAGATCCATGGTGATCCTTTCAAAGGGAACTTCAATAATAGGCAGGGGCACTAATGGGGCTCGTAAGTGAGGCCGGGGGCTGTGCAATTGGCACTCCGGGCAGGAGAGGCAGTATCGCTGGACCTCCGCCCGTATTCCTGGCCAGTAGAACCTTCTCAGAATTCGGTCCAGGTTCTTATCTGTTCCGAAGTGTCCCCCGAACAAATGACTATGAGCCAACTCCAGTACTGCCTTGGTGTGTTTCCGTGGCACTAAGAGTTGCTCCACCTCTTCCCCCTGTATTTATGCCACACGGTACAGCAGGTCATGTCTCAGGATATAGTATGGGCCTAGGCCCTTGGTTTTGCCCTCCACAGGCACACCATCTATCTCTGCTACCTCCTCCCTCACATTCGTGTATAACGGGTCCATGGCCTGGTCTTGCCCAAAATTTCCCCATAGGGGACCTAGCTGGCCTATTTCTATGGGCCCAATCTCATTTTCATCTCCGGGATTGCTCCTACTAGTGCTCGGTACCGCCCCTGGGTCTTCACTAGTCTCTTGAGTAGTCACTTGGCCTCCCAAATGGGTTCGCCTACCAACCAGGGCAGCTTTCTGATTCCCAGCCAGTATCCATGTGCCCTCCTTTCCTGTCGGGATTTCCGGGGTCTTCCTGGGGGTGAGAACAGTTCTTGGGCGAATTCGGCAAAAACAGGGGAAGGGCTGGTTACCTGTGTCTCGGTCTTCGCCTGGGGTTTGCTGCCCAGCCCGAGCTCCATGGGTGGTAGTAGGTTCTCGAACCCTGGAAAATCCCTACCAATCAAGACCAGGTAGGGGAGCCTTGGAATCACCCCTGCCATTACCCGGGTGGTATTCCCCTGGATCTCGATCTGTACTGGGATTGAGGGGTACAGACTTACAGTCCCGTGTACACAGGTCACCCCTGTTCATTTGGCCCGGGTCAGCTGGTCTCGCCTTACCAATTTCCCAGAAACTAGTGTCCCCGAATCTACTAGGGCCATGGTGTCGATGCCATTCATTTTTACTGGCCTTGTATATCCATGGGGGGCTGTTACTACCCCTACCAAACCGAGGAGACCACAGCAGCCCCCGTAATCCCCTAGACTGCACTGCATGGGCTCCTCCCTGTTGGGGCACTGGGCTGCTATATGCCCCAGTTCCCCGCATTCATAGCAGCGGTACCTTAGGCTTGCTGCCCCCCTCTGCCTTGGGCTAACTGGTCGTCCCCCCATGTCCTTGATTCCTGAGTTCCCTGAACCTTTCCCAATGTCAGGCCACCCCTCAGCGTCCTTGGGCTCGGTTCCCATTCTCCTGGGTCCCCCAGCAGTCCAGGAACTGGGTTTGGGGTCTGGCTTCCGAACCTACCATGTCTTTTCCCGGAGGGTCGGGGCCAGCTCACGGGCTGCCAGCTGTCTCTCAACCAGGGCAACCAACTCATCGTAGGTGGAGGGGTCGTTCTGTCCAACCCAAGTACGGAGGTCCGATGGTAGACCCCTTGTATACTGGTCCATCACCAGGAGCTCCAATATGTTCTTGGTGCTGAGAGCCTCAGGGCGCAGCGACTTCCGGGTCCGATGGATCAGATCAAACAACTGCGACCGTGGTGCTTTATCCTCACTGTACCACCACTCATGGAATCTCTGGGCTCGCATGGCTACCGCCACTCCAGATCTGGCTAGGATTTCCGCCTTCAGCTGGGGGTAGGCTGCAGCAGCTTCCACTGCCATATCATAATAGGCCTTCTGGGCCTCTCCTCTTAGGAAAGGGGCGAGGATGCTGGCCCACTGATCTTGGGGCCAGGCTTCACGCATGGCTGTTCTTTCAAAGGCCAGGAGGTATGCCTCTATATCATCATCTGGTGTCATCTTATGCAGGCAGTTGCTGGCTCGGATAGTCTGTGCCTTGCCTTGGCTGCAACCTCATTCTATCAGGGCTTTCAACTGGCCTACCACCTCCTGAAGCAGGGCCCGGTCCTGGGTGGCTTGGCTCATCAGCAGGTGATTAGTCTCTTGCTGCAATCGTGCAGCCTCCTGCTGGGCGGCAGCCTGGACCCAGGTAGCTTCCTGCTGGGCAGCCGTGGCTTGTATCAAGGCTTTTACCATGTCCTCCATTTTGGAAGTGGGGTGGGCTAAAATCGCCCTGGTTTAAGCCCACTGTGCAATAAATCCCTCTTCTGACACCACGTGTGGCAAATGGCCGGCTTCTCCCTAGTGGGTCTCGCACTTTTGCCTCTCTTAGTGGGCCAGGGCATCTCCAGTTACCCTGTCTTCCCAGGGAGGGGGGTAGGGACCCGGGCCCTCCTGCTTCTCTGGGTCCCAGCCCAGGGGCCCTATGAGTAGCAGCTAAGTGCTGCTGGCACCTTCCTTGCAGCTGCAGGCTTTTCCCCTGGGCTACTCTACCCCCTCTGTCTGTCTGACTTCTTGAGCCCAGTACCTTCCTCAGGACTCCACCTCTCTCCCACACACTGCTGTACTCCATTCTGTTCTCCTGCACAACTCCACACACCACTGTACTCTGTTCTTCTTCACAATCTTTACACACTCGTCTGCTCACCATATACCTACTCCTTCAGCTCCCACACTGCATCTCAGGAGTAGAGGGTTTTTATCAGGCACCTGGGTGGGGCCTTAATTGGTGTCAGCTGACACTAATTACCTTCTAGTGACTCTGGCTAGTCTATAGGGAATAAAGCTCAGATCATTCTAGTACTTATATAGTGCCCTTCTAGAACTTTCCCAGTACCCTCTGCCCTTGCTATATCACATACCCACACACTTAAAAAGTAAATTGAAGATAACATCACATAATTCATAGCAAAATGAATGTAATATAGCAAATATGTCACAGTATTTGTAATTCAAAATGCCTTTCCTGCCCTCAGGCTATTTAGACTTCCTTGATATTCAAATGTGAATATACATTAAGAGGAATTTAAGGAGGTCCACCATGCTGGGCCTCAGGCACACTTAGCAAGTGGAGCTCCTGAGGGATATTACTTTATATATGTACATTTGCAAAGATGTTACAGACATGAAATATAGTCCTTTGATGACATTATAACTGTGAAATATAACTTTATTTTACTCACCGGCACTCAAATGTTTGTTTTAACTATTACATACAGCATGTGTGTATATAAATAAAGAATATTAAATACTGTACCTAACTGCAGTAATTTAATATGGTTACCTAGGGTTGGATTGCACTTTACTTCATGTGAAGCCCTATGGTAGTAAGTGAGCCAATTTCCGAGTAAGTTACACCAAATATAACTAAATGTAGCACAGACCGGTGCTGGCTAGATGATATGGTAATAGGCACTGTAGAATAGTGGATAGCTAAATCACCAAATTCAGAAATTACTTAAGATTTACACTGGTGTAATTGAGAGCAGGATTTTATAATTTTGTATCTAGATTTTTAACCTATGTAGCTATTTTACATTTACATATTGACTATTAACCCTTAAATATATTAAAGCACCTGATAAACATACATGGGTGAAATGCTGGTCTTATTGAAGGCAATGGCTTTGTTGACTTCAGTGGGGCCAGGATTTTATCTCCATGTATACATTAATTATGTAATATATACATATGCCACATCATTGAAATACCTTTGTAGGGGGAAAGAAAAATTTGCCCAAGGTCTGTAATGTCCACACTCAGCAGCTGGAACCTTGTTTGTTAACAGGGGAATTTTCAAAGGCACAAAGGGATGTTAGGTACTCAATTCCTATTAATAGACGTTAATGGGAGATGGGCACCTAACATCCCTTTGTTCCTCTGAAAATTTCCTAAATTGTCTTAAATTATCAAGGAAATCAGTTTTTACTGTGAAAGGATAAAGGGTAGAGTCAAGCCTGTTGCCTATTAAGATATGAAACCATATTTCCAAGTTGGCCAGGCATTTCCAGCTTTGAAGCTTGGTTCACTGCCCATTTTGTTCAGTTAAAAAGCATAGTACCGTTTTCTTATTAAATAATGGGTCTTGGTTTTTTAGGCTCCAGTCCTGGAAAGCATAGACATGTTTAATTTTATGCATGTGAGTATAATCCTCTCATGCATAAACTTCTCATGTGCATAAAGTTAAGCACAGGTGTAAGTGTGTGTAGGATTGGGGGCTTAGGTCATAAACTCTTCTGGACAAGGACTGTCTTTATATTTGTGTCATCTACTACATTGAATAAGTTGTCAAGAAATTAATAGGTCCCGAATTCTAAAGTATGCTAAGGGCCCTTTCTACAGCTCTGGCAAAGTAAAGGGGCTTGAAAGTGTATGTAAATTATGAATTCAGGCTATAATGACTAAAGAATTCAGATGACAATTGTAACTTCTTGAGCTTCCTTTTTTTTTTTTTTTTTTTTTTTTTTTTTTGCTGCTAGCTTCATCAGAATCTTGATTGTTGCATAGATTTACTTGGTTTTCTTGGTCTGTATGTCATATAAAAAATGCTTTTGCAATGCTTTATTATTAAGAAGTTTGTTTTTGTTAATAGTCAAAATGCCACTATGCCCTCTTTTTTAAAAGGATTCTGTTTGTTAATTAAGAAGTATTGAAAAGTAGAAGATTAAAGTTAAAATAATCTACAAGGTTTAAATCTAATTTTACAAGAGCTGTGAATAGTTCATTGTTAACGGTGGGATCGTCACATCAGAAGTAACACAGTTGTTGTATGGATGAAACGAGCATAATCTAGTTCATTTAGATTCTGCAGTCCTGTTGGTTTTCTTGGGTTAAAGAAAACCATTCATATTTCATGGCAGTGATTATAGCTCAGAAATATAACCCTGTGACAATATAATACACATGAGATATGACCTTCGTTATTTCATTGGGATGGTGGTAAGATTTTTGCTAACTGTTATTTATCTATGTGAATGTAGATATTTTGAATAGTGACTGATTTGGCGGGAGAAAGTGATAAAATATTGCCCAAAGGATAGAAAACAATTGTGATTTATTATGTCCAAAACCTTCCTGATGGCAAATGTACTGTTCAACAAAACAGTTAATATTTGTTTTATCATCTTTTACTATTTTTTCAAGAAAATTTGTCATAAATCTGACTGGAATTACTCTTTGAAACAGGATGTGTGTGAAGCAGCAGTGGCTCTTTAGTTTTTTAAATAAAGGTTTATCTGATAATGTGCAGCAATCTGCTGCCTATTTTGTTTTTAATTATGAGCTAATTTCCCTGGCAGTATGATAGAATTCTGAATGGTAGAATTGGTCAGCTGATGTTGTTCCACCCATTGTTCAGAAACAGTGTTAGGTAGTTTTTGCTGGAACAGAATCAGGTGACCAATTATAATTGTGTGCTTATGGTTGAGAGGAATTAAAGAATAATGCTCTATCTAATCTCATCTTCTATCAGAATTTATTCCTTTTAATTTTGGTCCAGGCAATTTATGTTTTTCTTTAATTTTAATTTTTCTCCCTTTCCTGTACAAACCTCCCTTCCTCCCTTCCCCTGATTTTTTCCCTCCATCTGGACAGGAATTTTAATAAGAAAACAAAGACAAAATTAGGCCTGTGGTTTCTAATCTTAATCAGATAACCTTTATTCAGGTAAGTGGTCCCATTAAAGTCATAAAACTACTTATTTGAGTAACGGTTACTTATGTGAGTAAGGCTTGCAGGATCTCATCTTTGATTTGTTTTCTTTTGTAATGTTGGTCTGACATTATTCACTTGCTCCATTGTTTTCCCTACCCTTTTGGTTGCTCTTGAATCTCCATTCACACACAGGAATGGCAGAAGAGACATAGTCTGATGGCCCTTATCGGAACAAATGCCTCTATGGTTCATTTGCTTCCATCACATGATTCACATAAAATCCATGTGATAAAGAGCTAGTTTCCCTCACTTCTAGATTATATACAATTATCACTTCCTTAATGAAGCCTGTTTTATTCCTGCTGCTTCTTATTCTCTTTCCTCTGATCTTTCATATTCACTTATCATCTCTTCTTATTCCAGCTTCATCCATTCCCTTCATTTTACTCTGCTCTGTATTCCCTTTCCTCTTTTCACATCGTCTACTTCCTTAAGGATCATTCAAGTATTATTTTTTCCAGTATGGTCACATTGGCCTCCTTTCCTCTTGAATATCCTATACCCATGGAGCATATGGGTTTTCTCGTTATATGTCCCACACTGTACCCTTCCAGTTTTTTCAGTATGGATGGATACAACTTTTTCCTCAGGAATTTTTTGAGGAATATATAGTAAGAAAAGCACATGCATATGCTGTTCTTGTTTTTGCTGTATTTTCCAAGAATCTCAGGGCATCTGTTGGTGCTTATTCTGCTGTTCCCTCTGCTATCAGAATGTGTGTGTACATACACGCGTGTGCACACACACACGCACACCAATTTAATAAAAACACCACAGAGAAAAATGAATGTTATGAAACTGAAAGGAAATTTGCAGCAAACAGTGGATTATACTAGCATTATATAGCTATCTCATCAAAAGGTAGCAAATGCACAAGACCTTTTGCGGTTTTCAATTTGAAAGAAAATGATTTCATTAGGAAAAAAAAGGAACCATCAGTCTGGATGCTGGAGAATGCCGGAGCCTGATGAAACCAGCTGAAGAGACAAACTGAGTGTACAGATGCAGATTAGGCTTCAGAAGATGAGGGTGTAAAAGGGATTTAATGGTAGGATGGATTATAGAAATCCTTGTAACAATGTTAAATAATTATAGTTCCAGCCGAGATCAAAGCAGTGCTGATTGAACCCCCTCAAGCTGTTAACACGGAGTATCGTGAAGAAGAAAAAAACCTCTGAGATTGGTCAGACTATGCTGACAGTGTCCTCTGATCTGTTGAAGTTCCAGCTGTATTGAAGGTACAAGTTGTGGGGGGAAGAAAAGATGGAAGAAAGAACATGTCAGGCTGAGTAGTATAAATAGAGTTTTCTTTTTCTGGGGGAGGATATTAAAATTATGTTCAGTGGCTGTTTGCACACTGATAGAAATTGCCATAAATTTATACCCAATCCTGTTTCCATATAGGAAAAGCATTAGATTAGTTAAGCAGAACTCTGGCCTTTTAACAAAAAATGATTAGGCTCTTTTCTTCCTTTTAAAACTACAGTTCACATATGCATATCTGCACAGAAACACCTATTGGTAATGATAACTGGATACATTTCTTTGTGGCAGTGGCATTTCCCTGCAGGCAGGGAGAGCAGCTGATATGCCCATTGAGCAGCATGAAACATATATTCTTTGAGTGCTGGATCCTGTGTTTTCTACTGTGGATACACATGCACTCCATGCACCTGAGACCGGAAAATTCTTGCACGGAGTATGTGTTGTTTTGTGACTGTGCCCCTGATCTCCTCACGCTCTTCACTGAGGGTTTTAGGGACTGTCTCTTCGGTTTCTTCTTCCCAAAATTAGTCAATTTTATCTTTAGTGTTAATAGTTCTATTACTATAGCAAGTGGACAGTTAGATTCCGCACCCTGGGGGATCCCTCCAGGTTCCTGGAATGGGAATTAGAGTATGCATGTAATGCTGGGATTACTGCCTTGGGGAAGTGCATATCTCCAGCAGCTACAGTATCTTGCATTTTTTTCCTAGCCAGACCCAACAAGTGCAGTAATTCTGGCTTAAAAGGACCTCACAGCTATGAGGCCCCAGTCACACACAGGCCAGAGACATTAAGGAGTGTGCCTCCTCGCCCTGACACAAGAACACTCTCATAAGCACAAGAGCAGATCCTCCTATAAATCCATTCCAAAGAGAACTGATCCCTCCCTGACCTCATACAAGTTAGGCAAGTCTTCGCCCAACTCCTGAAGACTTAGGACGTCTTAAGTCCCTGGTCCATGATAAAAAGGTGCATAAGAACAAGGCTCCACGCTACCAGAATCCTCATTGGCAATGCTGCCACCAACAGTTCTCTCCAGGTTGAGAGACCAAGAACTGCTGATATCATTGAAAAGTACCCATCCGTATCCTCAGTCACTGATGGTACCATCATAATCCTCTTCGGATCTGCCAATACAGAGCCTTCTTATATTAGCTCTGTCTATACAGGCAGACAGAACTGTGTGCATCCTGGGGAGAGTGGGGATGTACACCACTCCATGTTCTCCTGGATCTGCCATCTTCTGTTGTCAGGACTGTCCCTCACTAGGGAGCTTTTGAACCCACCAGGAAACCCTGGCTATGGGAGAAGTCTATCCCCATCCTGTCTACTAGCCGTGGCTTTCCTTCAGCAGACCCAACAGTGCCACTGATGGAACTGGATCCAGTCTTTTTGTCATCAAGGAAATCACATCTACCAGAGGAACTGTCATCTCATCTTCTGACGGACTTCAGTCCAAATGTGAGATCAAGAGCTTCCTGGAGCCAGATTTCCCTATCCAAACCAGGAGATCCCACTGGGACTAGTAGTACCCGAGTCTTGGGAACCTCCACAGCGCACCTTCGACTCTTTCTGCTGTGCCTACTGGGGCCTATGAGACCATTCACAGATGGCCAGGGTCTGTGTGATCTAATAGGAAGTTATACTATCTCTCCAATCCAAGAGAGCGACCAGAACTTCCTCCTACCTCTATAAAAGAGAAAGACTATGAGCTGGATTTGCCAATTTTGCTACTACTGACAAGGGTATCTTCCTCAGCTCCTGACAAGGCACTTGCTCCAGCTTTTGCTGTCTCATCCAGGTGACCACAAGCCATTCTAGGAGGTGCTACTAAGGGTAGTGGAGGAGCTCCAAAGCTTCTTAGAGGAAGCCCAGGACACACAAGCTCTTAGACATCCTGCAAGCAACAGGATCTAGATGAATAGCATTCCAAGTGAATGAAGCCATACTTGAGGTAACAAGAGCTGCATGACGTACACTAGCAACATGTGTCCCTTCCCACAAAAGGGCTGAGAAACATTACTTTGTCCTGGCTAAGGGAGTACAATTTCTATTTGTCCATGCTGCATTGAACTTCTAGTTGTTCAGGCTGCCGCAGAAAGATCTAGGCAGCAACCTCCTCTGACAAAGAGACCAAACATCTGGACCTGCTGGGGAGGAAGGTGTTTCTGTCTACTAGCCTCCAGTTTAGAATATCTAACTATCAAACTGTTGGATAAGTATGATTTTCTAAATTATTTAAAGTGTCTGTATTTTAAGGACAAATTACCTCAGCAGGATAGGGCTCAATTTCAGGCCCTTAGCAATGAAGGCAAGAATTTCAGGCCAGAATTTCACTAAAATCGGTGGTTGATATAGCTGTCACCATGTCATGTTCACACTGCCATTGTGATGCTCCAGGAATCATGGCTACATTCTTTGGGGTTTCCCAGGGAGGTCTAGGACATAGTGGAGGATTTGCCCTCCAATGAGACTAATCTTTTGAATCTTTGCAATCACTAAAGGACTCTAGGGCAACTCTGCGCTCCCTGGGTATATATACACCAGACATGAAGAGGATATGTCATAAGCAACCATACAATCCAAGGCCAAAACCTCAAACATTTTATCATCAGTGATCTTTTGAATTACTTCATAAAAGACAGAGGCCGTGATATCCTGCATCAACCCAACCTCACCTGCCAGCCAAAAGATACTTCTAATGAGATGCTCAGGAGTTGTGAACCACTGCCGATGCCACCTCTACTTTGTCACCTCCTTTGGTGGCCACCTAACACTCTTTTCCTGCAACTGGAAGGCAATAACAATGGGCAAGCAGTTGTTGGATATCATCCATTCCATCTATGCTATCAAATTTCTCTTCCTACCCCCTCCAAAATTCCCTTCCTCATGCCTCATCAGGGACCAGTCTCACAAGAAGATACTTCTCCAGGAGGTAGACTCTCCTCTAATGGGGACCAATAGGGTGGGTACGTCTTCAACAACAATATATATATATATATTTATATATTTATATATTCTATGCAATATACTTCCGAGTTCCCAAAAAGAAGGGAGAATGGACACTCATTCTCAACCTGTGATGACTCAGTGATTTTAATTTCAAACTGAAATTTCATATGGATTACATTGGCATCAATAATACTATTCCTGGAAAAGGACACCTGGTTCATAGCTCTTGTTATGAAAGATGCATACTTTCACAATTAACTCCTCTTACAGAAGATTCCTGAAATGGATGGGCGGGTCCCAACCACTAACAATACAGGCTGCTTCCATTTGATTTAGCACTTGATCCCAGGGTCTTCATCAGTTATTTTTAGTGGTAGCAGCACAGCTCAGACAGAGAGGCTTCACTGTCTTCTCATGATTAGGAGACTGGCTTCTGGCTGGCAGGACATGCCCAGAAGCTTTAGCATTTCTTCATCTTTTAACATCCCTAGGAGTCTGTGCAAACATGGAAAAATCAATCCTCACTCCACTGCAAACTACAGAATTTATAGGAGCAACCTTAAACTCAGTCAGGTGAGGGTGTATCTTTCGATACACAGATTCCGTGTCGTGAGCAAATTGATAGACCAGGCTATGTGCAAGCCTTGGACATCAGTTAGGATTTACCTGTCTCTCCTGAACCACATGACATCATGTACTTGCATCGCACCATTATTCAGTTTCTACCTCCATTGTCTGCAGGCATGAGTCTGAATATGAAAATGAAGCAAGCACAGTATGACAACACCATAATGACAATTCCCACTATGTTGAGGGCTTCACTAACTACATTTAAATATGTTGGACAAACATATGGAGTTCCTTTCATATCCTACCACATTTGACAAGACAATAATTATGGAAGCCTTCCTGATTGGCTTGGGTGCTCACATGGATTGTCACCTGGCACAGGGCTCTTGGACACCCTGAAATACTAGAATTCCTAGGTTCCAAAGTCAGAAGGGATCATTGTGGTCATCTAGTCTGACCTCATGTAAAACGCAGAACTTACCCCAAAATAATTCCTCGAGTGTATCTTTTAAAAAAAAATCCAATCTTGATTTTAAATTGTCAGTGATGGAGAATCCATCATGATCCTTGGTAAATTCATCCAGTGATTACTTATTGCACTATTAAAAAGTTATGCCTTATTTCTAGTCTGAATTATTAGACCCTGGTGTAAACATGTATGCCTGCTCTCCAGTGCCCCCTATTAATCTTAAGTGGCACAGACTCATCTGTCTTCTGTTTCCCTTCTCGCCAAGGCTCCTCAATACATGACCAAGACCAGAGACCTATAGTGAACACCACCTTGAGGTTTATTAACAGATAACTTTGTCTCTCATTGGGTCATATTTCCTCTATTCTGAGGCCTGGGTGCTTTGCTCTTTCAACCTATCTTCTCTTTCCAGTGTACAACCAGATAAACATAATTTTTCCTTTCCTCGTTTTCTACCACGCAAACAGAGTTCCTTCTTCCCTGAGTCTTGTTTTCAAATGTCTACAGCCAAACATAAACCCTGAGTATCTCTGGCTATCCTCCCCACCCCCAACCTCCCTACTCCTTAGAATCGTGGGGTTTCCAGTCTCTTTTACTGGGACTACAGGCTGTCTCAACTTTCAAGCCACTCCTCTGAGTCTTACCAGACTGCTTCTTTCTCGCAGCCCTGCCTTCCTTCCTTTGGCTGGTCCTGATTGACTTTGAGTTTTCAGTTGTGTTTCTAGTCCTTCTTGCTTCCCTCTCCACATGTGGAGTCAGGTATTACAATTAAACCTCCCTAACACCTTCAGCTGGAGTCACTAATTATCACTGGGTCGCTAGGTCACAGGCAAGGCTGAGTCCAGCCTGTAACACCAGGACTTGGGTTTTTGTGGTGGGGACAGAGAAGAATGGGGAGATTTTAGAGCAGAAAACCAGCAGGATATGTGAATCATTAGCACAGAGGTGGTAGTTACAACTACGTGACTGGGTAGGGTTGCACAGGATTAAGTTGAAGAGAAAAAGAGAGAGAGTAAGAGAGAGAGAGCCAAGAACAGCCCTGAAAGACACTGACTGAAGGTGGGAGGGGCAAGAGGGAAAGAGAGACATAAGGAGGTGAGGGTAGAATAATAAACTTGGGTTTCAGAGTTACTGTCTGTTTTGTGGGAGAGATTTGTGTGGCCACAAGGAGCATAGCCTTCAAGCAATGTGGAACCTGATAATGCTTTCTTTTTTTAACGTTAGGAAATTGCCCATTCTAGTTGCTATCAGATACTAATAATCTGAGTAATTTCCCATGGATCTCTTTGCCTTGTCATAAACAGTCATTCTGTTCCCCTCTCCCCCACTTCAGCTCACTCACTCACTCAGGGTTTCATGCAGTTATTGGTTTCCTCTCCCTCAATTACATTAAGTTAAGAGATAAAAGCTGCAGATGAGGAGTCAATACTGCAGATGGGTATAGCAGATGTTGCCTACTTCCACCTCCCTATTAATTTAATGCCCTCTTACACACATGCATGCTCCCAAAAAATCCATGATTTCTAACCACAAACCTCTGTTCAGAAAGGAATTTAAATCTGTGGCCAAGTTTAAGAATGTGAGTAATATCATTGAAGTCAGTGGAAATGAGCTGATTCAAAGCCACACTCTTCAAGAAGAGGGATTGGGATTTGGGATTTTGGGATTGGGAACATGCTGAGTCAACTCCTTCCTCATCCCTGGCTTCGGAGTTTGTGTGCTCTTGTGCAGAGGAAGAGAGCATAGGACTCTTACCCTGTAAGCAGTAACATAACTCTTCTTCCCTCCTTCCTGTTGTGAAAAGACAAACTATTGCTAATCGACAGTGAATTTGAAATCAGATAAGACTCTCCTGATAATTTCTGGATCCAAAGTCTGCTTTAAATTTGTTAAACGGTAGTCTCCATACTGTGTGAAGGCTCTATAATAAAAACAGCAGTGCAGACTCAGAGATGTATCTTTATACACTGATAACCAGAAGGTCTATTGGTTTTTATTTTATTAAAAGAAAAAAGTGCTTCATTAGACTTTAGAAAGGACAAAACCACTTGAAAATGTTTATTCATTGGCATAGCTGTTTCTTAGCCATCTACACGTTAACTGATCTTCTTCAAAGCTAAAATAATGTTGTTCAGTTAGCGTCCTGCCTTTTGCTTACATTATGTCTCCAATATGAGTGAGTCTTCACTTAAATTAAGATAAAACAGTCACATAAATGAGGCAAAAATAATAAGTATATCAGTCTGTCTCCATCTCTACTTCCAGTCTCCTGTACACACAGTGTGATTAATTGAATTGCTAAATGATTGGGCAGTTAAAGGTGTTGCTAGTAATAGTAGCTAGTGATGTTGCTCTCTCTTAACAGAATGTTAATTCTTTCTCACTGCATCTCTTAGTTGGTGTTCAGGCCAATATGTATTGGGAGAAAACAAATAAAAATGGTAATTGCAGGCCTTAGTTTAAAACCACAAAAAAGAACCGAAGACAGTTGTTTATGGTGGATCAGTTTATTCTCAGCCATTTAATACTGAGATAAACACAACATAATATTTTTGGATTTTTCAACTGTTATTTTAAGTTTGAAATTTAGCAGGGAAATTAAAAAAAAAGCAAAAAGGAAGACTGCTCTTGGCAAGTTCAAACTTCTGGATGCATTCGTTCATATTTCTGAAATTTTACTAAACTATATTTTATCAGTGTTAATCAGAACTAGACTCCTTTTAAACTCTTGTTAACCAACTTAGGTTCCCAAGTATTCATGTGGCTCTGCTGCATTGCACAAGATCCTGTGTCATATGGTGGTTTTACAGTGTGCTTTAGTTCTAGCTGATGGATGTTACGTTATGTTACGATGATACACATGATAGACCATTAGACGGGAACCAAAATATGCACTGATGCTGAGTGCTGAGCTACTGTGTGGTGTTTAATGGCTGGTGCTGCTGGATAGTGAGCAGAATATTGAATCTGTGCATTTCCCCCGTTACAAATGTGAAAGTTGGTTTATATGTTCCAGCTTCAGAACATAATTGTGCTAGAATATGGAACTATTTGGAGGCACTAAATTCAGTAGGAACTGTTGCAAAAGAGTGGTTCTATGGTTTTTCACTGATTCAAAATTCAAGGCTAAATTCAGGCCACTTCATACATCTGAGAAACAAGTCAGTCAGATAGGGCACAACAGTTGTGCTTAACTCTTTTTCCCTCAGTGCACACAGAATTCATATTCCACAAGCACGTTCCATGGCTTGAAAATTGCAGAGGGAGCAGTTGAGGGTGAAATCTAGGGTCAAGTGTTTAGCATGGAAGGTCCACGATCCAGCACTCCTATGTCTGATGCAGATTTAAAGATATCTTCAGCTCTGATCAGTAATCTGAATGAGGAGACCTTGCCTGAGGCCACACATGGATGAAAACATGAACTCAAGCAGTTTTTTTAATCTAAAAATCAAATTGGAACTGAAGCCTTTTAATTGATATCTTACATTTGTGAATTAAAAAACTGCTTGTTGACAGTCACATGTCTACACTTCTCAGAGGCAAATGCTTGTGCTCACATTTGAAAAAAAATCTTACGCCTTTGTATTCATGGATGTTAGAATTTGCATCCACAAATGCTGATGTGTGCATACAGATGTTTACACATACAAAATACATGAGCATGTATGTATATTCAAAATTTTGCACATGCAAGATTAAATGCCATGCTGGAATTTTCTCCTCTCTCTGTTAATTTTCAGTATAAGATAAATAATACTTAAGGCCCTACTTGAATCGTGGGATGATTGTCAAATACTTGAGTTGTGGGCAAGACATGGAAAAATAATAATGACCTTTATTATTTGTGATAATTTGGAAAAGCTGACAGTGGGAGCCTTACCATGTGTGGGGCTGACAGTGGGCACTCCCAGTGTTGGCTGCCAAGGGCAGCCAGTGCTTCCACTGTTAGCCCCAGGCACGGCAGGGCTCCCATTGTCAAAATTGTGGTGGAAAACGGATGTTGCAGGATCCGCAATTTCTGCAATATTGCAAATTAAGTAAGGCCATCATAATTGGAAATTACCCATTTTATGTAGACGTCCGCAGGGATGCGTCAGAACTGGCCAACTGTGCATCATCCATCCTATAATGCTAAGAATGTTCTTCTTTGGCTGAAGTGCTAATTATATGTATTTAAATGTCAGAATTGGGGACAGATCCTCAGGGGGTGTAAAATGGCATAGCTGAAGATCTGGGACTCTAGGCGGATGTAAAGTTTTGAATAGCCTCACTATGGAGTATAATGACAACTGTGAAATCCTAGACGGCTGCAAATTTGTTACAGTACTTAGCATATATATGATTCTTTTCATCTTCATAATGCTGTATTATATTAATAATTAATCTATATAAAATTAGTTATAAAATAGACGAAATCACTAACCCCTGTTTCCCTCTACAAAAATCTCAAGACCAAAGTCATGCACGACAGGGTTGTGGATGACTGTGGTTTGTTTCTCTCAAGTATGTTCTTGTTGTCACTGCAGAGTTAGCCCAAATTATAACATGAGTCCCGTCCACACACGCAAACCCTGATTATGATTGTGGTGATGCTTTTAACTGGAGTTGGCTGGCCAGTAGAAATGTACAAGTTAGAGCCTCAGTTAGCTCAATTTGTAAGCTGCTAACACAACCCCTCTGCAGTGTGGATTCAATCTGGATGCATTCAAATACCGTTAGTCTTCCAATTCTCTGGGAACGAATTCTTGAGAGGCTAAGCTTTTTACAGGGCAGAGAACTATAGGATATGTTCACAGGAGTCTTGGTACCATACGTGAGAGATTGC
This sequence comes from Mesoclemmys tuberculata, assembly GCA_007922155.1. NCBI lineage: Eukaryota > Metazoa > Chordata > Testudines > Chelidae > Mesoclemmys > Mesoclemmys tuberculata. Next base: position 100,833,638 of record ML675601.1, read on the forward strand.
AGATGTAGTGTGCACGCTGCATCTTGGGTTATTTTGCTGTGTGGCTGCTCTCACTTGAACCAGGCTAGCTTGAGAGAAGTAACTTCAGTATGGATAACTAAAGTTAACTCTGTGGTGAAGACATACTCTGTAACAGCCTCTAACCCTACTGGCTCTCCTCTATATAGACAAAAGGTATAGCCAAGATGAGAGGAATCAATGAAGCAGAATCTCTTTGCTGTAGGTTGCCCTTTAAGTCATTTGGGGCTAGACCCACAAAGGGGACTAAGGTTCAATGTTGCAATGCCAGGAAGGTGCCAGGTGGAACCTGTAGTCCTGAATTAGGCACTCAGACTGTCTATCCAATGCATAGGGAAAGTTAGGCACCTAAAAAAGGAATTCACAAACATAAGCAGGGAGCTACCTAAGCTAGCCAGTAGGAAATGCTGAGGAGAGAGGTGTGGTCTAAGCCCTGCCCCTCAGAGGGTGTTGAGGGTCTAACTCTGGGCTGGAGGTGGGTGCATCCCACCAGTTGGAATTCACAGCTCGGAGTCCATACGTGGAGTTAAATGCCTAAGCCAGCCAGATTGAAGATGAACCCCCCCACTAAAGTCCCGTGGTCTGAGTAGACTGGGTTCAAATCCCTACTCCGCCTGATTCAGGGCAGGGACTTGAACTCACATCTTCGAAACGAGAGCCCTGTTTATAGGCTATTTAAGTATTTTATACACTGTGACATGGCTTGAGCAGGAGACAGTGAAAGCCCTGCTCTGGACACTATCTAGTCAAGCAATTATGCTACTCACTTTCAGGGTGGGAGATTTGGGTCCATGTCCCTGCTCTGAATGAGGCAGCCTCCTGGGTGAGTGCTTTAACCTCTAGGGTTTGGGTGCGGGGAGCATCTTCTCCTTTAGCAGTGCTGTATGTAGTGTCAAACCCAGAAGCCATACTGTTAGGGGGTCTTTGAATACATCTGCTGACTTGGGCCTGGCAGGTGGGGGAAAGCCTATCTTGTAAAGGTGGCTGGAGTTGAAGTACTGAGCAGGACTTAAGCGGCTGTACATATACACATCAGAAGAAACTTAGGTGTCATGGGAATTGAGGCACCTACAGCATTAGGTGGCAGCTGAATGGGAGTTTTGAGGATTTAAATTTTGGATTTAGGTGGCAATGGGGCACCTAAATCCCTTTATGTATCCAGTCCAAGGAATTGAGGATTTTTAAACATCTTGAAATTATAGCTTTTTGAAACATCCTCCATCATAGGGGAGAGGGTTTGGACAGTGGGGTCCTGGGTGCAATATGTAACAATCCTGAGGAGTTGGGATGAGGGTTGAGATCTACGTAGGCAGATTCTTGCTGTTCAGAAAATGTAGGAACCATAATATTCCTTGTTATGGATGTCTTATTGCACCTTTTTTGCTGCTTTACCATCTGGATCTGCTTTGCCACTGCCCCTTCTTTCAAGAAGGGTGGAGGGCATAATGTGGGAGAGTGGGAATTAATCTGGAGCTCTGGACATAATATTTCCCTAGAGCGGGGGGTCTTTTAACACATAAAGAGAGGGCTTTGGTCCCTATTGCTAAGCAGAATAAACATAATCATTTAGCAATCAGAGCTGCGTGTACTGATTATGTTGTGTGGATTGTGTTGGGTTATTCTTGCTTCCCTCCGTTTTGTGTACATGTGTTGTAAATCATGGTAGCCTAGAGCCTACTCCAACAGCTGTAGTTCTCTGCTAGTTAAATTTGGCTTTCCAAAACAATTGCCCTCAGTGAGGAACAACCATTGCGATAGCTATGCTCCTGGTGCAAGGTTCTCTCTTCATGCTTCAGAGGTCTGCACCAATTTGCTCAAAACAAAAAAAAAAGAATCCCTGTATAATCATATAAAATGTGAATTGAATACAGGATTCCTGATTTATCTAAAAACATTGGTTAAAAGTACTTCATTTCTTTTACTGCTGCTATAAAGTAATTTTACAGTTAGTAACATATAACTTACAAGAGTGACAAATTTGGTACTTTAAAAATATTTAAGTTAAAAAAACCTGTCACTTTTAATAAGTCATTTTTAGAATGTAATCACTTTAATTCTCCCCTCTAATTTTATCACCAGGAGACAAGCTCCTAGGAGAGTCCCATAACTTCCTGTAAAGAATCTTACTGCTACTTATTGTTGTGATTTCCAGCTAGAATGGCAGCACTGGGATTTTGATTTGTTTGGAGTTGTGGCTGATGGAATTAGGTAACAATTTCATAGCATTTCTTAATATCTAGTGGCATAGGTAGTAGACAAGTATTAATGTCAGGTTGCTGGAATTCATAAGGTTAACATAAAAACACTGAATTGTTAGAGAGTTCAGTACAGAAGTGATGACTGAATTCTGTTCTACATGGATTGGAAAAATGGTGAAAATGCAGTCATGACAGTATTGTACTAGTATGTTTATCAATTTAAAGAGATGTTTACAACCTGGCTGGAGATAGATTACTTGAGCTGCACTCAATATATCCAATCTCTTAGATTAGTCTAATACAGCATAATACAGCAAAGCTTTATTAAAACTGTAATTTTAACAGTGATGTTTAATGAGATTGCTGTTCCCAGCAAGAATTGGAGTACAGCATTTTGTCCCTGCTAGTATATAAGGGAATCAATAGAAGCCAGATATGTAAAAGAGGGGCTATGTGACTTTTTTTCCTATAGGCTTTACATGCCTTAAACAACTATTCATTGTATGATTAGAGAAACTTATCAGTCAGCTATGGAAAGTTCTTAGCTGCAGGATTTACTTGCAGTATATTTTCACTGGTGAGATGCACTAATTTTGCTCTTGTGCTAATAATTTAAATTTTCATTGGGAATTTTTTTCTCAGAAAAAATGTGCAAAGAAAACCAGGCAGTTGGTATAGCTCTGGAGAGAAGCTCACAACAGCATCTATATTAAAAGCACAATTTTCTGTCAGAAAACTCTCCTGACCCATCTTTGAAGAATGCCAGTTTTTCTAAATGTTTAATTTAAGTATGTGCTTAAGTGCTCTCCTGAATAGGGATGATTTCCTGAATCAGTGCCTCAACCAGCAGAAAAGAGAGTCTTGTGAAGTGCTTTAAAGAGTTAAGAGTCTTTAAAGTGCTACAGGACTCCGTTGTTTTTGCTGTATACAGACTAACATGGCTACTCCTCTGGAACTTTTCAACCAGCAGAGTTACAGTTGTCGTCTTAAGTAATTACAGTTCTATTCTTCTCACCTCTTTGTTAAATTATGCTAGAGGAGGTAGTGCAAATCTCAAGAAGAGACAGAAAGGAGTTAATATAGCCCAAATTTGGCTCCTGTTAGCTTCAGTGGAAGTTGACACCTTTTATCTAAATTTGTGCTGATATGAATTATTTTCTTCTTGTGTTTCCCATAAAACATATTTAATGGACACAAATTTACTAAGTTTTTGTTCCAAGATTTTTAATACTATCACTCATAAGTGTTGTCAAACTGCTGTGGCTAAAATACGGGGCTAGGAGTTGCTCTAAGTGTGTGAAATATAATGAAATGCCAGATTGCTCTAGATTTTCCTTTAAAATTGCAAACTCCAAAATGAGCCCATTTTTGCTGAAAGCTTTGTTACAATAATCAGCTTTTTTTTAGAAACTTTTGCTCAGTCTCTCATGAAAACAGGCCAGTTTTTGAGCAAAAATGGACATGTTCTTCTTCAAGTGCTTGCTCATGTCCATTCTATTGTACGTGTTTGTACATGCCTTTGTGCACAGTTACCAGAACTTTTTTCCCTTTAGCAGTACCTGTAGGGCCAGCTTCAGTGCCCCCTGGAGCCCCATGCGGTATATGAGGCTCTGCCAGCCCTACGACCCCTCAGTTCCTTCTTTCCACCTGTGACAGTTGCTGGAATTGCTTCAGCTTGCATCACAAGTGCTCAATCCCTTTTGTTCTCCCTTAATTGTTTGTTGTTTGTCTTAGGTAGAATAGACCTTAAGTGTTGTTAATAGTGGTAGTTAGTCACTTAGGATAGTCCCTGTTGGGACTTTACTGGGAATAAGGCAGGCCCTGGTCACTGAGTTTCAAACCCTGTGCCTCCGGTGGGAAGGCCTTGCCGCTGAGTGACCCCCATGATAGTTGCCTAAAGTGCCTGGGGCAAACTCTTTGTAAGGACAAATGCAAGAGTTGTAAGGCTTTCAGGCTTCGGACCCAAAAAGACAGAGATCCACTTGAAAACCTTACTGATGGAGGCAGCACTCAGACCGACCTCTGAACAACCCATTCTACTTCAGTACAGAGTGTGGCATCTGTGCAGAGTGTGCCATCGGCACCGGCCCCACCTCGGCACCAGACTTCTTCCTCTCTGTCGAGAAAGAAGCAGCGAAAGCAGTGCATAGAGCGAGGCCGCTCCCCTGCATCATCCAAGAATGCGGGGTCAAGCACGGGGCTGCACCGAAGTCAGACAGTGAAGACTTGCTTGCCACTGGCGGAGCCTATATCTCCAACCAGAGAGCCACCCTCAACTCTTGGGAGTGGGCGGGTGTCTCTATACCTACTGGTGCCGTTGACACCAGAGGCGTTTCAGACGGCATGGACCTTGTTGGCCTTGCCCACGCTGCCCCCACCCCAGCCTCCGCCCAGAGAGAAGGAGCTGGTGTCACAGTGGAAGCCCGCATTGGGACCCCCTGGTTGGCTCCCTGGAGGAGGAACGAAGATCTTCAACTGCCTTGGGTGGAGGGGTTGACACAGCGCCGCTCCCCCAGAATTCGCTGTAGGTCACAGTCACCAGAGCATCCTGCATTGGCAGGGCACGGTGCGAGGTCACCCTCCCAGCACCTGTCATGATTCCCAATATTGGGTGAAGTTCGTTCCAGAAGAAGGCACCTGTCTGGGTCACCTGCAGGTGGCTGTTCCTCAACGGGAAGTTGGCACCTCTCTCGCTCCCTGGCATCGAGGAGTTCGTCCACATTGGTGCAGCGCAGAATCCAATCGCTGGAGACTGACTTGGCATGATTGGATGAAAGGCTTACCTGTTTCCACCCAGCACATCTCATCATGGATAACTTCCTGCCTCAACTTCTGCTACGAGCAGGCGAAGGTGCCACGTCCGGGGATAAGTATAGCCCACTCAACCAGAGCTCAAGCTTTGTCCACAGCCATCCTAGCAAGAGTGCCTGTGCAAGATATCTGCAGGGCTGCCACCTGGTCATCTGTACATACCTTCACGTCCCACTAAGCCATCGTCCAGCAGGCATGGGATGACACAGGCTTCGGCAGAATGGTGCTGAAGGCAGCTCATCCGTTCCTCTGGCCCACCTCCAAGATATTGCTTGTGACTCACCTACAATGGAAAGGACATGAGCAAACACTCGAAGAAGAAAAGATGGTTACCTACCTTATAACTGTTCTTCGAGATGTGTTTCTCATGTCCATTCCACGACTCACCTGCCATCTCTGCTGCTGGAGTTGGTGGCAAGAAGGAACTGAGGGGGTATAGGGCCAGCAGTGCCTCATATACTGTGGCAGGGGGCACCGTAACCATCCCTATGGTTACTGCTAAAGGAAAAAAAATTCCAGTAACCATGCACGAAGGAGCGCACACATCTACAATGGAATGGACATGAGCAACACATCCTGAAGAACAGTTACAAGGTAAGTAACCATCTTTTTCTAAGTGCATCTGCGTATATGAAGCAGTATTGAGAAAATACAGAGGCTTTGTGGTTATATTTAAAAAATACAAGTGTTTTGTTATTTTGTAAACGGTTTTTAAACACTTTAGGTGTTTGTTGAATTTACAAATAACAGATAACAAGCTATCAAAAATTCCTTAATACTCCACAAACAAACAAACACTGGACTTTCCTCATCTGTAGGAGTGAGGATTACTGGGTCTAATTCCTGCTGTGCCGCAGAGCCCTTGTGTGATTGTAGGTAAGTCACATAGGTGAAAATTATTAGTATTCCCTAATTTTGGGTGCCTGATTTTTTGCGCCCAACCTGAGACTTCTAGGGCTTGATTTATTTATTTTTTAGAGATACTGGGCATGTAAAGGCAGTGGGAATGGCAGGTGTCCATCACCTCTGAAAAGCTCGTTCATAGATAAATGAGCTTAGATGTCTAAATGGAGTAACTTTAAATTAGTGACTATCTTTGAAACTTTGGTAATAGCCTGTTTGTCAGATTTTACCTCCTGCAAAAGGGGTATAGTAATGCTTAATTCCAGAGACTTTGTGAGGTTTTGTAATTAAAATTGGTAACAAGATCACTGTTTATTATTAAGGCCTGGTCTAAACTTACCTTCCAGATTCGGCGGCAGTTGACGGGAGATACGCAAGTGATCTGCGTCTGCTCCACGCACCGTGCACACTGCGCTGCGCCAAAGGGAACAGCGTTCCCTTAGATGCAGTGCTACACCACTTACCTGGGTGGTTTTCCTGTGTCCTACACAGACCGCTCAGTCAATCCAGAGCAATTGGTCTGACAGCGGCGAATTTGCCACCGTCAGTGTAGACCCAGCCTGAGGTAATAAAACACCATCAGAGGTATGTGAATGAGCCATCTTCGCTGCTTTTATATCTCAGTGGAGCTATTGTCATTTAAAACAAAACTGGGGCACTGATCCTGAGATGAAAGCAATAAATTGGTTTGATGCTAAAGCTTTGATAATCTGGTCTTTATAGAGCTCAAATATGTAAAGTGGAGCATGTTTTCAAAAGTCTCCACAAGTCGCTTAGACAGATGCTTTCTGGAATGACATCCAGGGAGCAACTATTATGGCATTGATACAGTATACAATACAGTCTATTTTTTTACATATCAGATGCTGTGTGATTATGCTAGCCTCATTTTCTCTGAGTTGCATTTATGATGTTGTACCACAATGACTATGAGTCACTTGCACACCCATTTGTGCACCAAATAGTATGGTAAGTACCAACAAGATGTATGGTCAGTTATTACAGTGATGATCAGTGAGAGTAGATGATTATAGTAATGCATAGATTTTTCATCAGTGGTCTGCCTCAAAGGTAAAGATGTTCTTTGCTCAGTTTAACTATTGTGAATTGTAAGCTTGTGCTTCTTCTTGTATGAAAACCACCCCAAAGTTTAAGATTGCTGTTTGGAGATTTGCATCTCAGGATATCGCATCCTCTCAGATTCTCAGATGTTTTAGCAAAGAAAATGTACATAAAAGCACTGTTTTGATTTTTTTTTCTCTATCTTCGTCCTTCTCTTAGGGGCATTATTTCAAGTTGGCATCTCTGCTAACTCTTTGTGCATCAAAAATGAGAATATACAGTGCATATTATCTGATCTGGTTTATCTGCATATGTTGAGATTAATATTATTACCTTTGATATACTAACTAGACTAATTTTAGGCTCACCTCCCATAGACACTCTAGGAAAAATCCTGTCAAACACATCTCTTTTACTGAATGTTGATTTATCCTTTTAGAGTAGTGGAGGTAGGTCCATAAATAAAGCATGAAGGGAGGCAAATTACAGATTTATAGACTATGAGGCCAGAAGGGACCACTGTGATAATTTGTTCTCAACTTCTGCATAACACTGGCCATAGGACTTCCCTGAATCTCTCTTTGAACTAGAACATATCTTTTAGAAAAATGTCCAATCTTTATTTAAAAATGGCCAGAGATGGAGAATCTACCAAAACCCTCGGTAAGTTGCTCCAGTGGTTAACTACCCTCACTGTTTCAGAGTTTGTGTCTTATTTTGAGTTTTGAATTTGTCTAGCTTCAGCTTCCAGTCATTTAATCTTATTATATCTTTGTCTGATAGATTGAAGAGCTCCAAATTATCAAATTTCTGTTCTCCATGTATGTACTTATAGACTGTGATCAAGTCACTTCTTAACCTTCTCTTTGATAAGCTAAATAGATTGAGCTCCTTGAATCCATCACTATAAGGCATGATTTCTAATCCTTTAATCATTCTTGTGTCTCTGTTCTGAACCTTCTCCAATTTATCAACATACTCCTTGAATTGTGGACACCAGTACCGGACAAAGTATTTCCATAGCACTTGCACAAGTGCCAAATGCAGAAGTAAAATAATCTCACTCACCTTCTTTGATATTGCCGTTTATATGTCCAAGGAATGCATTCTCTCTTTTGACCACAGAATAGCACTGGGAGTTCATGTTCATCTGATTATCCATAATGAACCCCAACTCTCTTTTTCAGAGTCAGTGCTTCACAGGACAGATTCTGTTGTCTTGTACATATGGCCTACATTCTTTGTTGCTAGATATATTGAAACACCTATTGTTTGCTTGCTCCCAGTTTAAAGAGCTATACACTTTGTATCAGAGACCTGTCCTCTTAATTATTTACAACTCTCCCAATCTGTCATCTGTCATTTCTGTCATCTATTATTTTATTGGTAATGATTTTGTTTGATAAAAATGTTAAGTAACAGGACCAAGAACTAATCCTTGGGGGACCCCACTGGGAATAAACCCACTTGATGATTCCCCATTTTAGTTACATTTTGAAACTAGTCATTTAGCCAGTTTCTAATCAATTTAATGTAGGTTATGTTGATTTTCTATCGTTTTAGTTCTTTAATTAAAATGTTGTGTGGTACCCAGAGTCAAATATCTTTCAGAAATCTAAATAATGTAAACATAACATTATTACATTTATCTACCAAATTTGTATTCTCATCAAAAGAAGATAGCAAGTTAGTCTGACAAGATCTATCTTCCAAAAACTCAGGTAGATTGTCGTTAATTACCCTCCTTTAATTCTTTATTAATCAAGTCTCATATCAGCTATTCCATTATTTTGCTCTGGATCAATGTCAGACTGACAGACATATAATTACCTGTTTACCCTTTTTAAATATTGGCACAACATTAGCTTTCCTTGAAATTGTGGTGGTGGTGATGATGCTATAATTATGTACAGAATTATTTTTTTTAATAGTTCTTCTAAAAAATTATAAACTGGATATAGATAAAGATCATGCAAGGGAATACTTGTAAAATTTCAGTATTCACTTATAAGACAATACTGCCTGGTAGATACTCCATCTGCCCAAGAGATGATAGTTATGTCGACGGGAGAAGCCCTCGGACATAGTACTCTCTGTGCCGGGGCTTAGGTCAATATAACTACGTCACTCGGGTGTGTACTGATACTGACATAAGTTTGTAGTTAGACCTAGGCTTAATATAGTTGTATTTTAATAAAGCATTTGATCCTAATGAAACCTTACTCTCTAAAATAATTAATTCAGTCTGGTTTAGATACAAACACTCACATGTGGTATGAACCTGGGTGAAGGAGCATAAGCAAAGGACTTTGATAAATAACAAAGCATTCAGTTTTTAGGGCAGTGTCTGGCAGGGAAATGCAGTGATCTATGTATGGCATGGTCCTGTTTATCTGGCCTTATTTAATATCTTCATTAATGATCCAGATGACTGCATTAAAAACATTTGAAAATTATACTAAATTGGTAGTAGTTGTGAACACCAATGAAGACAGAGAAATAATGAAAGTACAACATCCAAGTAAGATTACCGAAAACACAGAAATTTAGAGGGAGAAAAAATAATTAATAATTAAAAATAATAAAAGAGCTAAATATGAGCTCTGGGAGTCTATCACTGTAAGGCATGTTTTCCAATACTTTATTCATTCTTGTGTCTCTATTCTGAACCTTCTCCAATTTATCTGTATCCTTCTTGAATTGTGGACACTAGAACTGGACAAAGTATTCCAGTAGTAGTTGCATCAGGGGTGACAGAAGACAGCAAAGTAGTCATAAGATGGGAATGTGATACAACAGCAAGAAAGTTGTGGATTGTTTTTCCAAACACACATACGTGTGTCTCATCACAGGACACAGAAGTAATAGGTTCTAGATATGTGGCTTTAGTGTGATTACACCTGGATTATTATGTTCAGGTGCAGATGTCTCAATTCCCAAAGAATATTGACCATTCTTCAGGGGGGGTGGGAGTGAATGACCTGGGAAGAAAGATTAAAAAAACTAAATATGTATAGCTTGCCTAAGCAACTGAAGGGTGCCATAAGAAGCAAGGGAAGCAATTTGTTTTACTTCAAGTAAAAGTGGGTCTGATTAGGAGTCATGCGATGATATTAAGAAGGGGAGTAGTTTATAGATGTGGTGCTGCACAAAGTTTGGGTTTTTGAGGCAGCCCTCATTCAGATGCAGTCTGAATTTATGGCTGGAAGCCTCCAGTTCAGGAGTCATGCTCAGGTCTGGGAATAAAGCATATCTAGACTAGTTCAGCAGAAAAATGAGGAAAGCAGTGTTGATTTTTTTCACGTACTGCAGTTTGTGACCCAAAAACTTACTGAGTAATAGCCATATTTTCTGAGTAATTGATCATTTGAATCTGCTGCATCTGAAGTTAACAAATAAAATGGTTCACGCAAATTTTCATTTTTCAAGACTTTAATGTAATTATAGAGGTGGAAAAGACCCTGGAATTCATGTCGCCCATACCTGTGGTGGGCATTATAGTATTGTTCCCTGCTGCTGATTGTCTAGTGCTTTGCTCATTCTTGCTTTAGATGTTCTAAAGGATGTGGCTTCCTTTCTTTCCAATGGAAGACTTATATGAGAGGTCTCATCCTTAGGAAGTATTAATTTCCTTTCAAGTTGTGAAAATAGTACAGTGATTTACTATCATCAGAATCCTATATCTAAGAAAGTTTTCATCAGTTCACATCCTTGCTTTTGTTACTTGGTTCAGGCTTTGATCAAACTTTTATTTTCGTATCATGATTTCATTAAAATTTTTATGTAATGTTTTTACACCCTCTGCAGTTGAATATATTTCACAAATGCACTGTTTAATTCAGACAAGTTTTCAGTTGCTGCAACTTCCCTCACTACCCTGCAATTAATGTAAAGAAGATATGTTTTGCCAAATACAGGGTCTTCTCAGGGGAAAAAGACTTTCTGTTTATAACTCACATCCTGATTAGTGGCAGTTACTGTACATACTCAAATCACTAAAATGTCAAGAGCATAAAAGACCCTGAAAGTAAAATTCTGCTGTTAGTATTTGATGGGAACTGGGAAAGGAAGAGTAACACCAGCAGTAAGGCTGTTCCCACAGACATTCTGCTGGTGCTGGACTGGATGGTTCTTGGAGCCCTGGGTGAGGAAACATGAGAACCACTTTGTGGTTCTTCAAAACAAAAAAACAGAGGGTGTTTTCCTTACTAGCATCTGCAGTCCACTGATTTGTAAACAGAGGAGTTTGGGGACTTAACCATGCTCTTAGCTATCAGACAAGGCCCCCTTGGCGCTATAACAAACTGGTGGGAGCCCTACCTCAGGTTCAGATCATGCCTCCTGGATTCATGCATGAAGAAGACCCTCTCTGCATGAACATACCCCCTCTGCAGCAGAAGGAGACTTCAGGCACCTCTGCAGCACCAGATATTGTGAAGTCCTCTCCACAAGATGCAGGGTAAAAGATGGAGGGTGGGTAACCTTTTGGGAGGGGCTAATGGTACTCACATCATTTCTCTCTGCTTCCTATATACACACACATACACATACAATTGATGAGGGGCCACTGCCACAGCTGAGGCCCAGGGCCACAAAGTGGATAGCCCTCGATTCCCTTAGATTCTCAAATCTCCTCTGAGTTTGGAGTTTTCTGCTTAGTGAGAACTCCCTCCTCCACCAGTGTAATATGAGGAGATCTCTGCAAGGAGATCCTTATTCCACTTCCTAAGAGATCTCTCCTGCAGTATTTTCTGTAGGAAGGACTGATTGGGCCTAAGTGGGAATCCTTCCCTGCTGCTGCTGTGTGAATATGGTAGGGATGCAGAGACCCCTAATGCTTTCATTACCCCTTAGACCTATATAATACAGAGCAGCATTTGGTTTGTGTGTTTCTGTGTGCAAGTGTGTATTAATGTAAGTAACACCAAAAAAAAGTAATACTTTTGATGGTCATGGCATCTGTGCATGTGCTATAACATTGAAGGAGCTCTTCACTCAGTATATAGATATTAATTGTGGAAAAAATTGTTAGAGTTTTTGTGAGGTTTTCCACTGGCTTAGAAATTGCAGTTGTTTTACTAGTAGCTCTCGTACAATGTAGTAAAGGTAGTTACAAAACTATAATGAAACTCATGAACAGAGATTACATTATTTTTTGTAACCGAAAGTACTATTCTGATCCCTAAAAACTTTCCAGTTGCCCATGGCAACTAAGTAAGAATTGGTAGTTTCATAACATCAGCATTTGTATGACTCCCGTTATATCCTATAGAATACTAAGTGCAGGGAAATACAGGGACATAGTGCAAATATTGAGATAACCTTATCCATTTATATTATGTAAAACTCCCATAGACTTAAATGTCACCACTGAAACGAACACAGTATTACACATAAAAGATCAATAAACTCAGGTAGTGAACAAAACTAGTCAGAGCAATTATTTTAGAAGATGAAATACAAAACTGTTCTTTATTCTCTTTGTAGTTGGCTGGTTAGTATCATAAACACATCAGCATTTAAAAACAGAAGTCCCATATTTTTCATCATATTTACTATTGTTTTCTGCTATTCCCTCTGAAGACTAGTTCACTTACTATTGAATGAATGGCTTGGATTTTCCTTGTACATTACAGTCATTTTTAGCCTGTGGCTACAACAATCCCACCCCTCCCCTAAGGTTGCCTGTATTTTAAATTTTGAAATATGACTACTTGACCAGGGAACTATTTCATCAGAAGGAGACTTCATTTTATTTTGTTCTGACCCTGAAGGATCCTGCACTCAGCCCTGCTTCCTCTCTCTCACCTCTCAGTCAAAAACTGCATCATTTCATAGTGGGAAGAGTACATTAAAACGCACAATAATAATAATAATAAATGTTAATCAAAAAACTGCATGTGTCTTTCTGATTGTGCGAGTGTTGTGGTATTCAATTATGCAATTTTCATTGGCATATTAATCATCTTTTCAACAAACAAGCCGGCGTTAATTAAAGCAAACCATGGATAAAGACATGTTGCCGGATCATCATTCCGTTTATCACAGCGCACAGGCTGGCCGTTAAGTAAATTCTGGACTGTGAGATGAATTTCAATGTTGGCTTCATCTTTTTTGTTGAAGTTTTAATGTAACTCGTCTAACAACAACATCAACAAACTTCAGGCTTCACAAGAGAAAGATGAATTTATTTGTAATTAATGGCAAAAAATAAAAAATAGTTGTATGCTTCTAATTGGAATTAGGGTATTTGGAGCCAAACCATTTTTGAAAATGTTCCCCTTCTCTTGCTTCAAGTTTCAGAGCAATGAGAACAGGAAACAAATGAACCCACATCCACCTTTGTAAATGTAGGCTTGATGTTTAGCTCTGGAGAGGTTAGAGAACTCTATCATTAAATATCTGTACAAAGAGAGAGAAAATGAGACAAAATCACCTAGCCCTGGTCTACCCTTACCTGGCGATTCAGTGGCAGTTGACGGGAGTTACGCAAGCTTTGCAGAGTAGCTGTATTCCCGTTGACGCAGCACTATGCCACTCGAGGGGGTGGTTTTACAGCATCAGCTTCTGTATTGATTGAGCTGGTCTTCACTGACCACTCAATTGATCCAGAAAAGTCATTCTGACGATGGCGATTTTGCCACCGTCAGTGTAGACATACCCTTAGTGATACACATAGGAAAGAGCTGGGGTGGAGTGTAGTTAAAATATTTCTCTTTTGTGAAGAATCTTAATGGAGCATGAGTTTTGGAATGTAGAGAACAATATTGACTTCATAAACTTTCTAAGTTTGCCCTTGAAACCAAGCCACCAAACCTGTAAACAGTGGTGCCTGTGAATAATTTTAAACACATCTGTAGTCCCTTTAAACTTTTGCAGGATTAAGTGTTGAGAAAACTGTCTCTGCCCCAAAAAGCTTAGAGCCTTCCTGTATGTATAATAAACAAATAATAACTACTTAAATTAAAATATTAATTGTTCTTCTCTACAGTTACTATATAGAATGCTGAGGGAATACTATGGTAATGTCATTTAGTTACAAAGACAAATGATTTTAAGGTGTCTATTATGTGCTGTACAGATGCTTTAAAATAAATCACCACACACAAAAATATTCATGTACAAAATTTAATCTTTCTGACTTACTTTATATGAGTCAAAATATATATTGAGGTTTCACCCAGAGCTCTGATGCAGTCTTCAATCCATCATAGAATACTGACAGCAGTAAAATGAAGCACCAAACAATAAGCTTGTTTGCTATTGAATGTTTATAACTGCATGCCGGACTTATGCTTGTCTTTGGGATGTCTTTAAGTATTATATTATGTTTGCCATTAGTGTACTTTGATTTGATTCCTTCAAACATGGTTTTCACATGATGCTGAATAGTTAATTGGTTCTTTTTAACAGAATTCCTTAGACTAGCTAAAAAAAATCCACTCTCTCTGATCCAGAATTTACACCCAAGGCAGTAGTGAGGTATAGGCTAGCCTTCCATATCTTTTTGGGCTTGCTAAGGGGGTTTTGAAAGTGTTCTTTCATGGGTATTAGAGCAGTAATAATCAATAAACTTCATTTACCTGAATGTTTGGATATATTTTGCATAATAATCCATAAGTGATAGTATCTTGGAACATCTTGTATCAGAGCCTGCATGAAGAGAGGCTACTCTTGGTTCTAAGTGACACACAGAAGTTTGGTGGTTATTTAGCTGCTATTTAACATTGGACATAATAAACTAAGTGTACCTTTGTTAAAAACAGCTTGATGGGGAAAGTTAGGAAATTTAAAATCCATAGGAGACAACTAATAAATACTTTGAAAACTTATTTGCAAGAGTCACAGAAAAACAGGAGCATAATACATGACAGGAACAAAAATCTGTGGGCAAAATCCTGCCATGGCTTGCATTACATTTCATGCAGTCCTGCTGAAGTTAATGGATGTAAGTCAGGAAAGATTTTGGTTGTAGCAAATCTAAGGCTATGTCTTCACTGATGGCGGCAAATTTGCCGCCATCAGATCAACTTCTCTGGATCGACTGAAGACCCGCTCAGTTGATCCAGGAATTGACATATAAAGGCCACCTTCTCAAGTGGCGTAGCGCTGCGTCAATGGGAACGCGCAGAGCAGTGAAGATGGCGCACAGAGTAGAAGCACATAAGTTGACACAGTTACACAAGTTTTTTGCGTAACTTGCATAACTCCAGTCAACTTCCGCTGAATCTCCAAGATAAGTGAAGACAAGCCCTCAGTGTTACCTTCACCCCAGGTCTGTCGGGCAAAATACACCTCTAGTTCTTCTCTGTGTGCCTCAGTTCTCTTTATAGAATGCTGTCATTGTCCACTAAAACAAAGTGATTGAACAGAATCTGTAACATCTTATTTAGGCTAAAAATGTGTTAGAAATGGCTTTTCATTCTAAAAGATGCGAGCAGAATTGAAAATAAACTCAGGTGAGACATAAAATAGAGAATTAGGATAAAATTAGGATAAAATTCTGCTGTCAGTTGACTCAATGCATATCTCACTGATATAAATTGAAATTACAGAGGTGTAATTTAAAGGCCTCAGATCAAATCTGGTGGTGATGAACCACAGTTTAATAAATAGTAGTATAAATTAGTAATGAGAAAATGTGTGTAAATAGCATTATCAGTATTATCAGTACTCTAGCATTACTGAGAGTATAATTTGGTGTAATGTAGGCTACGTTTTAACTGCAGAGTTAATTTGGGCTCTTAGGTGTTGCCCCTAATCCCCCTGTCTTCCACACACAAAACACTCACCCAAATTTGGTGGTGTTTTAAACATGAGGTAGCTGGCCTGGCTGGGATATTGGCTGGAGCACCAGTGCCTCTTTCACTTGGTTTTGTAATCCTCCTACTTTGCAGTGAAGACAGAAGCTAAATCATTCAAGAGCTGATAGTCCTCCAGCGTCCTCCCACAATTCAAGCTGGTTGCCCAGAAGAACAGACAAGTTCTTTCACAATTCACTGGGAAAGAACCACAAAGTGGTTTAGCTTACTGCACCACAAAGAACCATGGAAGTTCTTAGCTTACTGCACCACAAAGAACCCCAGAAGTCCTAACAACACACACAAGTGAGTGAAGCACCAGTGAGGCGACAGTGAGGTACTCTTTGCAGTGTGGCACCCTGATACTCAGGTTAATCTAGCATGGGTGTGAGCAACCAATCCCCTGACAACTTTTCAATGAAGACATACCCAGAGAAGTTAGAACTGCTTTATCTTACATCTACCTGTTAGTTTTTTCCTGCTACAGTTCTCCTATTTCACATTGTAAGTCACGCTCATGTTGCATGCCAGTAAATTCCAAATTGGTACAAATCATGTATCTTTTCCGTCACCTGTTTTTTGTTAATCTTATACATGATGTGTAACTTAATCAGAAGTTTACATCACCATTACAGGTTTCATTTGCCATAATTACTGTCCAGTTGGACTAGTTTGTTCTTCTGTTGTGGCCTACAGTGTCTGTAATTTTTGCCCTAAATAGGATTTATTTTACAAAAAGTGGGATTTTCAAAAGCACTCAGCTCCGCCCAGCTCTGGATTATTGATGCTAGTTCACCAGTGAGAGCAGAGTTAGGACAATGGTGAGCACTTTTGAAAATCCCATCCTAAATGGGAGTTCTCTTGTTTTGTATCTTTAATTACAACTGCAGCCTCTGAAAAAAAATCATTTGTTCTTCTGAAAAGGTTAATGAAAACATCTGATCAAAAAAGGGAAGTTGTTCGGTATTTAAAAGAGGGCTAAAATTAATACAGAAATTACAGTACCATTCTAATAATGTATGGTGTAGCCTCACTGATTATTGTTGTTTTGACTTGTATTTGAGGAAGCTTTCATATGAGGAGATGTTAAAAAGGTCTCGAAAGGGGTACATTAAGATAAGATATGATACAGATATATAATAGGAATTGTCCAGAGCAGTCAAGCTTCTCTTCTTATTACTCCGTCACATACTGTAAAAAGAACTACATGGAATTAAGTCTGTTACCTTAATACTGGTACATGATGTGTAATTAATTTAAGTAACTTACTTCCAAAAGGTATTGTTGAGGAAAATGCTTAAGTGAAGTTAAAAAAAAAATTGTACAGCTCTTCATATAAGGAAAAAATTTCCATTATAAAATGAAGTCGACCTCCCTGTATCATATAGTATTGCATAATCAGCCAGGTACATTATTTATTTCACTGTGTTGTCTACCAAAGGGTATACACCAATAAGTGACAGTGGGCCACTTGACATGTTCTGCATTTATATTTTTAATGCTTATGGTACTGGTTTTCTCACACTGGTGTAAATCAGGGGTAAAGTCAATTCAGTGGAGTTACGTAGTATAAACCTGTTATAAATGAGAGAGAAATTAGGCTCTGTAGATTATTTAATTTTAATGTTTCTGTAAAACACATGGTTTTGGCTGTGACTTCAAATAAAAGTTCTGAAAAAACAGGAAGGCTGTTCTTATGATATTTCCAGTGCACTTGAAGCTAAGAAAGATTGCAATTCTTCAAAGACTGAACAAAAGGCAAAACTGATTTACACAACTGTGGTGCGTATCAGTGCTGAATTTGACCCAGGATTTCCACTCTAATTACTAGATTTTTAGAGGACCTCAGATGCTTGGATAACATCATCCAAACATAAACTCAAAATTTTGAAAAGTTCCAGAGGGATAGCCGTGTTAGTTGTATACAGCAAAAACAACGAGAGTTTGTAGCACTTTAAAGAGTAACAAATCTGAAGAAATAGATTGCATTATAAAATATATGAATATAAAATAATTTAAAATGATGATTTAGCTCCAAGACCATCTCCAGGCTATGAAGTGTACAGAAAATATTGGTCATGTGGCAACTATACATTGTGTTGTTAGTCCTTTGATGAAGGCCACAAGACCAAAACATCTGTGAGCTTGTTTTTTGTACCTACAGGGGTAATTTAATCTAATTATATTTTATTATTTGCAGCCAGCACTCTTCTGAGCTTTAAGTGTGCAGTAGTAAAACTTGCCTAAGCCACTGATGAATCTAGAAATATAGTGGTTCAAAGTCCCTTTTGTTTCTCTTTCATGAAGCTGAATAGCAATTAATCAGCCACTGTAATTAATAAGATATGCATATACTTGTCATTTTATATAACAATATCCTGTTCTATATCATAGGCATTGCAGTTAATCTGATTTGTACCTATGGTACAAGAGAAATGTCAAGTTTTGAAATGCCAACAATTACAAATTCCAAGACACCTTATATGAAGTGGTGCTTTTTTCTGTATAATATAGTGCAAAAGCAGTACATTTTTCCTCTCTCTTCTATGGAACAAATATGTGCTAAGTAAGTGCAGCGTGGAACACTCTTCAAATCATTCTGGTACAACTGAGAAGCAAACAAAAAAAAAGCTTCTAACAGTTTTATGAGTCGGCTTCCAAAATGAAAGCACTGTAAATATCATGTAAACATGTCACCTTCCAACAGTATTAATAAATAGGAAAATAAAGAATGCCTCTTATCTTTTTTGGCATAATTTAAGGTAGTTTATTATTTGAGAGCAGCACACAGTGAGCACTTGTTAGATACCATCAACTGGTCACAGATTTGTAAATATATCAATTCTCTGCTGAGAGGAGAATTATATTAATTCAGCCCATTGAAAACAATTTTGGGTGGAATCATAAATATAGAGGGCCCGATTCTCTGTTGCCCTATATTTTGTATAGTAGTTTGCACCAGCAGAAAGTGGATGTAAAATGTGACTAGATCACATTAGGGTTTTACACCTACTTTGCCCTTGCTTTGCACTGATGTAAATGACCAAAGAGCAGGGCTGTTGAGAATCAGGCCTATATTTCTCAATGGCCTTGGGGTTTTTGCCTATTTGAGCTTTTATACAAAATGTAGAAAATACTAAAATCAGTGATGTGTGTTATGCCATCAATATGTTCTCTTGTCATCTTCAGCTCTTTCATTATGATGCAGCTGAGCAGTTTATATTTTTAAAAGGAGGCTAGAGGAATTTGAAATGAGAAATATTACATATTTCTAATATATAAATAGTGCTGTCTCTTCTCAGTGGGGAATGTTTTTTTTTTTTAAGTCAAAATTGCTGGAAAGGGACAATCCTTTACGTCCTGTTGGGTAGTGAGGGAAAGGAAGTGCCTCTGCCTCTTCCCTTCTCCCAGCCAGCAGGTGGGTTGCCCCCCTCCTTTCTCCCTTACTGTCTTCTCCTTCTGGGTGGAATGTGTGGGTGGGGATAAGCTAGGCCTTCCTGTTCAAGGCTGTGATTGGCCAGTTTGAGGTGTTGTGGGAGCTGATTCATTCGTGCCCTAATCCTCTCTGGTGACACAAAGTCCCTCCTGGGGCATATGGCCCTTGGGGGTATGTTTTACACTGCACTTAAACACCTGTTGCTGGCCCATGTCAGCTGACTCAGGCTTGAGGGGCTCATGCAATGGGGCTATTTAATTGTAGTGTAGAAATTTGGGCTTGGCCTGGAGCTTGGGCTCTGGGACCCTCCCCCCTTGTGGTTGCACCCATTCATCCCACCCTCAATGCATGCAGTCTCTAGGTACACCATGAGTCTAGCCACATCTCTTTTTTAGAGAGCTATAAAGGGATTTTTTCCACCAGACCAGATAGGTCTATGTCAAATTGTTGTTTTACCTTCCTTACAGCAGGCAGTCTGGCCAGTTAGTTAGGGCAGTAAAAAAAAAAAAAAAAAAAAAGGAGAAGGAAGGGAGAAAGGGGACAGAACAAACAACTGTCCCAAAACCCTCTTCAAAAAACCAAACCAAAATAAAAAATCTACCATAAAAACTCTGTCTCATCTTGGGGTTAGTGTCCATTGTCAGTGAGTGACCAGCTCTTGGGATGAACCAGAGCATGGAACCCAGGAGTGATTGCCACCAATCCAGATTTGTTTGGGTTGAGGGTTCTCTGTGATTTCATGTAGAATGAGTTACTTAAGTGTCATATCCTGTTCTCTTGGTTAGATAGGATATTTTGCTGCATTAGCCTCAAATACTTCCTGGGAGTTAAAGAAGGAGTGGCATTTTGATTTTCTCATTCCTGCTACTCTTACACATTAAATCCATTCCTATTGTCTGTATCATTTTCTGTGCGTCCAGATCAAATACTCATTCTGTTTAAAAATAACCTCTTACTACCTTCTGTCATGCACGGGTGTATGTTGCATATGCACACGTTTTCTTGAGAGCTTCCAGGGTAAATTAACGTTGCCTCAATCTAGTAGTAATTTATACTCTTGTAGTAATGTGAATTTTTACTTGCTTCTGCAGTTTCAATAAATAAAAGGCTTTGTACTTTGTATTTTCACCCTAGCAGCATATAGTAGATATATTATCACTGGAATACAGAGCATATTTTTTCTTAAAAGATTAATTGATAGGCCATCCAAAGTTTTATAGTGTTTATACTTTTGGATAAAAGATGTCTTTTAAAAATGTAGGCATATTTTTCCTGGATTTTTATAGTTAATGTTTTTGTAATTCTATTTTGGTCTCTTCAGATTGGTTTTTTTTCATCATCTATATAATTTTTCTGTATTCTTACAAGATTCACAAAGAGAACAAAGGGGTGAAATTTATAGGACACAAGAGAATGATGGGTTCATTTGTTTCTGCCACTCTTTTGAAGAAGGGCTTATACAAATTCCAGCTGTGAACATGATACTTTTTGTCTGTCCACTCACATCTCAGTAAATGTAAATATTTGAATAACACTGGGATTCCCAATGCACCTTGACTTCTTTTTACCCTAAAGAAAATTGCATGCTATACTACATACGTTTTTTAAACAACCTGGGCTCTCTCCTTGCAGTTCTTTTGTTACTATTCATGCTGCAGTTATAGTTTTTAAATACATTGTCTTACATTTATGTAATATTTTTCCTCCTGATGGATCCTAAGATGCTTTACAAAACACAAAAGCATTTACAGAGGACTCACTTCATCCACTACTCAAGTAGCACACTGTAGGATGAAATACAGCAGCAGCACTGCACAAAAAAGAGGGAGTGAAATGAAACTGCAGGGAAAATTTTGCTAAACTGAGTGTAGCTACCCAGTTTGGAATTTGGCCAGGACACTGGGGCTAATACCTGTTCTTACAAAAAATGCAGAAAACCTTTAATGACTAGATATTGTTTTACATCTTATCAAACAAATGCAACACATCCATCAGTACAGTGCTCCTTTAAGCCAAGCTGAAGCATGAGCTTTGTGCAGACTCAGAGAGAAGAGGGACACCTGCTGAATCACACACTCCACTTCCTCAAGCACTCTGGATTTTCCTTGAAGGTCTTCTAGCCAACGTGATAGCTTTTTTTGACAGAGTAACAAGCCTTGTTGATGGGGGGTAAGCAGTAGATGTGATATATCTTGAGTTTAGTAAGACTTTTGATACTGTCTCTCATGACCTTCTCATAAACTAGGGAAATATAACCTAGGTGGAGATACTATAAGGTAGGTGCATAACTGGTTGGAAAGCAGTTGCCAGAAAGTAGTTATGAGTAGTTCATAGTCACGGTGGAAGGGCATAACGAGTGGGGTCCAACAGGGATCAGTTCTGGGTCTGGTTCTGTTCAATGTGTTCATCAATGATTTAGATAATGGCATAGCGCGTACACTTACAAAGTTTGCAGTTGATACCAACTTGGGAGGTGTTGCAAGTGTTTTGAGAATAGGATTAAAATTCAAAATGATCTGGAGAAATGGTCTGAAGCTAATAGGATGATATGGACAAATGCAAAGTACTCTATGTAGGAAAGAACAATGATTTGCACACATACAAAATGGGAAATGACTCCCTATGAAAGGTATTGAGGAAAGGGATCTGGGGGTCATAGTGGATCACAAGCTGAACAGGAGTCAACAGTGTAACTCTGTTTCAAAAAGCAAACATCATTCTGGGATGTATTAGCAGGAGCATTATAATCTTCCATTCTACTCTGCGCTGATTAGGCCTCAACTGGAATGCTGCGTCCAGTTCTAGGCACCACATTTCAGGAAAGATGTAGACGGATTGGAGAAAGTCCAGATAAGAGCAACAAAAATGATTAAAAGTCTAGAAAACATGACCTCTGAAGGAAAATTGAAAAATTGGATTTGCTCAGTCTGGAGAAGAGAAGACTGAGTGGGGACATAACAGTTTTCAAGTACATAAAAGAACATTACAAGGAAGAGCGATGAAAAATTGTTCTTTTTAATATCTGAGGATAGGAGAAGAAGCAATGGGCTTAAACTGCAGCAAGGGCAGTTTAGACTAGACATTAGGAAAAACTTCCTAAGCACTGGAATAAATTGCCTCGAGAGGTTGTGGAATCCCTGCCACTGGAGATTTTTAAGAGCACATTAGACAAACACCTGTCAGGGATGGTCTTGATAGTACTTAGTCCTGCCTTAAGTGCAGGGGAGTGGAATAGATGACCTCTCGAGGTCCCTTTCAGTCCTACAATTCTGTGGTTCTATTATTAGATCCATTCCCCAGTTAGCGGTGTAGTTACTTTTTATTTGGCTATCTAGAAATAGTGAAACGTGTTCACTGCTCAGAGACAAATGCAACAAGATATGAATAAGCATATTGGTAATATTTACAAGGGGTGGTCCTCCTGCCAGCTGTATTCCACACTGGTGGTGGAGAGTGAGAGTAGAGGGGATATTTGGAGGAGGAGGGGAAGAAAAGAAAAGGCAAGTCAGTGTGCATCACTGAAGACACCAGGTCCTGATGAAAGAAGGCCTCCAATTTGTAGTAGCGGAATCACAGCTGATAAGAGGAGATGCTTCTTTGCTCTTGCTAGAACACCAGTTTAACCATTAACTGTACAGCTCTCTTGGCTGAGCTGTCAGTTACAGTAAGAAAATGACTTGCTACTTAAAACAGCAAAATCCCTTGTAATATGACAAGAGGCCCCTTTAGCTGCTGCTAGAGTACCAGTCCAACCAGTAACATAGAGTTAGTTGACTGCGTCTAATTCCAGTTGGAAAGTTATCTGCTGTCTCTAGCAGCGAAATCCCCACTGATAAGTGAAGAGGCTCATATGCTGGTAGCAGAGCCCCCAGTTTATCAGCATATGACCAGCTCATAAATCAGACTAGTGTCTGTTTTTATTTTGTTTTATCAAAATTTATTTCTGTCATTGTAACAGTTAATACTTTAATAAGAGAACTTAACTGGGAACATTAGGAAGTTAGTTAGAGACATTTTGCAGGCGCTTTTTCCCTTGTCAGTGACAAGGTAAGGTAATCCTATACACAGGCTGCTATTGTGAGATGAGAAACTGGTCTCCTTCACTGCCAGAGACCAGATGCACCTCTCTCTATCCTAATCTGTAAACGACTTAAAGGAGCCTTATCTCGGGGCTCTTCTGCTTCATTTCATGCTTGATTTACTTTAATTTGTCTGATAGGGCACAAGGATTTGGAGACGGCCCATCTTTCTGCAGAAAATGTTCAGATTTTTTTTTCCTTGGCATTGTTGTGTTGAGGTTTTTGACTTTTTTTTTTCTTTTTTTTTAAATGTGGAAGAAATCTTGCTCCAGTGCAGCAAGCTGCTTGAGTGTGTTTAGATTTAAGCTACCCCAGCAGAAAAGAGTTTGTGAAGTGGTATGATTGTGTGATGGTCCACATTTACATTGAAATCACATTATACGATATATCAGGACTCCTGAAGGGAGCAGTGCAGTGGAGCGCTTGTGCCCACAAGATACTTTCAAAGGGCTATATATAGTGGCAACAATTGATACGAGATTTTACAGAAGACTTTATAAATATGTAAATGGACGTTATCTGATTGGGTTCTTTGGCTACACATCTGTACCTCAAAGGAAGTGGAGCTGTGAGAACTACCAGGAAAACAGTAGTTTGCATTCTAAGTGAGTCTGAGAAATAGAAATGTCTCACAGGTTGACAGCAGGTCAGGGTGGAGGTGCTTTGCATACTTTGGAGGTAAGCCTCTTTGATGTGAAAGAGATCTCTTACTTCCACCAGAAAGATAGAATTACCACTAACAATTTTCATTTGTTTTATAACATGGCTTAGATCAGTAGCCATTGACCTTTAGCATTCCTTGTTATTTCTTTAAATTGCTTATATGATATGGCACTGGGTGGAATTGCCTTTACGTTTTTTGCATTTTAAAAAATGTACTTTCAGTGACCCAAGGGAGAGAAAATAAAGTCTTTGGTACATTGATCCCTTGATTAGTTATTTCCGAAATGAAAATGGAAATACTATTAAAGCAGTAATAATGTTACATCTTAATAGTTGAGGAGTCAATAAATGGCTCCCATGTGCTTCATTAAAGTTCTTAATGAAGCCATTTTTGATAGCTGAACTTTACATTATCTCTGCTTTACCCACAGTCTTTTAGGGGAAAAGAGGCAGTAATTTGATGTAAAATGGTTTTCTTTTTCACTCTACTAACTACATTAGTTATCAAAATTCTGTGTATAATATCTGTATTTTAGTGTTCTGCACAGACCATCAAACATAAGGATGGGATATTGTAAGCATGTACATATAGATTGTATTTTTTGTTTGATAATTTTAAAGCAGGAGAATGATCAGAATTTTGTATAGTGCACAGGCATCTTTTTTATATGTATGGTGTATATAGCTATATATGTCACTTTATAACTATTGATGTATAAACTGTAATGCTCTTTGCAAGCACAATCTTTTCTCCATTGACATCGGCAAGGTATTTCAAGTATTGCTGCACAATCCCCAGTGCGGCAACTTTGTTGGCCACCTGACCTTTCCTCTACATTTTCATTCTGGGCAGTTCTTACCCTTATTTCATTCTTCCCTCCTCCCTATGCTCCAGTAGCAGCTATGATTGAAGCCCTTATCCTTTGACAAGGAGGGATGATAACCTCTGGAGAGACTACAACACTTCTGTGTGGCCAGTTGCTACAGTGTGAACGGATGATGCACTCTTTTCTTTCCTTCCACTTACTCTTTCCTACTCACTGGGATGGATGTGCCCCCTACGTGAAAGTCCCTACATGGTATGTCTGAAGCAGGAGTTTTGAAACCGGAATACTGGTGTTGATGCTAGACCGAGTTGCTAGCATGGAGAAATGTAATGGTATCCTTAGTCAGTTGGAGCAGGATTGCAATTCATTGTGAGATAACTTCTAAATATTTATGCAAACTACAATAAACAATGCATTGAACCTTCACCTTAAGCCTTTTTGTTCTAAGATTAACATAAAACCTACAAAACTCTCTGAGCCTAATTTCCAAAAGTGGATGCACAAAAATGGATGGTCCTGTGACTAAAAAACCTAGGAATCAGAAAAGTTGGGTTATCTTCCTGGTTCTGATTTGGGCTTGTTCACTGGACAGTTCACTGATGGTAAAATTTTCAAATGCAATCGCTAATAATTGAATAACGAGTGCCTCATTTTAGGTACCCTATTTTAGATAACATGGGCCTGATTTTCACAAATGCTTAGTTTCTGCAGCTCCTGTTGACTTCAGTTGTATTTGTGGGTACTAAGCACCTTGGAAAATCAAGTCCAGAAAACTAAGTTAAGTCTAAAATTGGGTTCTCAAAAATGAGAAACTCAGTATTGGAGTCCACTTGTGAAAATTTTGGGCCTTAGTTATTGTGCATTAGTTTTATTAACTGCAACATAGGGGTTATATTTCCCTACCCTTAAAGATTTTATTCATTCATTTCTACAGCACTTTGAAGACCTCTGATAGAAGGCACTGTACAACTCTAAATTATTATTATTATTTATTAAATTATGTATATAATTTTGGCATATGTGCATAGAGATTGGTAGTTAGATGAGTGCCTAAGTGTCCTTATGAGTGTGGTAATGTGGGATTTATTTGTAATTTAAATGTCTCTTTTAACAATTGAGTTCCACTG
The DNA here is from genome assembly GCA_007922155.1 of Mesoclemmys tuberculata. NCBI lineage: Eukaryota > Metazoa > Chordata > Testudines > Chelidae > Mesoclemmys > Mesoclemmys tuberculata. The sequence goes on from ML675601.1 coordinate 100,859,563, forward strand.
CACAAATTGTTTTCTATCGTATTTGTTTTTATTGCACACATTTAATATAATGCAAAAGAAGACTTGCTTTCTGATTTAGTTTTCAAAAGGCAGTTTATTTTTGAATCTACCAAATAACAATTCAGAATGAAGTAAATAAAACTTGGAAAGACCTGAATTGAATATATATCTGAAGAAAAGACACTTTGATAAATATATCAAAAAGGCATGTTCATGATATAATAAGAGATAAAGCTAACAATTGAGGAGATACTTAGTTGTGACTCCATTTTTACTCATCATCCTTTTTTTTTTAAATACAGAATATTTTGGGACTTTTTAACAACCTGATACAAATCAAATACTATGTGAGATTTTTATAGTAATACTTTGCACTATTATGGCACCTTCAATCCAACAATCTTAATGTCAAAGCACTTTACTTATTAAGGCCCGGGTCATGTTTTGCCTTTTTATGAGTATGAAAAGGAAGAAGTCAGAAGGAATCTGATGCATAGAGCCCACCCTGAAACTGCCGTGGGTGTGGCGCAGCTCCACAATGGCACCAGGCTACTACTGTGGCTATGGCTATACATAATTTACCACTAATGAATTCAATCTCCTGTCAATTTTGTGAGACAGGCATTATTAATCCCATTTTGCAAATGGGAAAGTGATGTACAGATACGTTAAGTGTCTTGCCCAAGGCCATACTTGCCAGATTATTGCAGTTTACAGCTAGTTCAGAAAGTCCAGCTTCCACAGAGCTTTGTTCAAAGATATATTCTTAAATAGCAATTAAAAACTGCTATTATTTGATGTTGATACTAAAAATATTTTTGTCCTAAGGATAATATTTTAGGTCTGATCCAAAGCCCACTGAAGTAGATAGAAAGACTCCAGTTAAATTCAGTGGGCTTTCGTTCAGACCCTTAATTATAGCCTAATTTCAGTAGGTTTTAAGAAAGTATTTGTGTTGCCCTGGTCATTTTGACTGAAACCCAATTTATACAAATGAATTTACCACAAGAAAAGGAGGAGCAGCATTTTGGCTAACATAAAAATTTACAAAAGTCAATTAGGCAAATGAGTTTTAGATGGCAAATGAGAAATTTCCGCAAGTGGAAATAATTTACCATCCAAGATGTTTTTCAGGATCCTTTCTGTGACTCTCAGTTTCTGCCTTTACTTATATTTATGGTTCACTAAAATGTTCAGGTAGAGAAATACCTGCCTTCATAAATCATTTGTAGATAATAGTGGTTCAGACACTCTCTGTCCAAATTGATAATGGATATCTGATCCAAAAGGAATGTCTTGTTTCTTAAAGTTCTATATAGCATTTTAGAGGGTGGAGGATTAAAAAAAGAAGCCAAACAAACAAAGCTCTTTCTTTCTGATTTTATGTTCATTATCAGTTTCATTAGTTTGTATCACATGCAGAAGTGGGCAACAATGCCAACTACAGAGTGTTTGCACTTCTCTGACTCCTCAAATTACTTTCAGGAAGTTGAGCTCACATCTCTAATAAACATATTGTCTTACAGTGTAGAGAAGTTTTGTAAAACTAAGTGCTGTAAACATTTTATACACAACTGAATTCTCAACTGAATATACAAGAGCATTCTCCCATTTTTGACAGAGCGTGGAGTTCTACCCCTGCATTGCTCTGGTATTTGAACATATATATACATACACACACATATATATTTGATTTTCTATCATCTCCCTAATTTTGAGGGAAGATTTTTATTTGAAAGTTTCAAGGATTTATTCATAATGATACTTTTATGCATTTCTCTTTTTACATGAGTTGGAGTCTTTTTACATCTATTTGACATATATTTATTTCTTTTTATCCTTATAATTCTTAATTCTAATTCTATATTAATTAGATATAGGGCCAAATATAGTACACCATCAGTTATCTGATTAACAAGGGAGAAACTGAGCTTTGGGGATTGTTTAATGTAACTAATCGACATCCATATTTTGAATAACAGGTATTTTTTAATAACTAAGGTTGAACTTTACTTTCATTGTAAATCTTTTGGTTTGTCCTTTCAGAATGAGTATTCTATCTAATTTATTCTCTAGCTGGAATGATACACAGTTGTTTAGACAGGATTCTCCAGCCATGCCCCTGGCACACAATCTGTTCCAGTTCCAAAGGGGTAGCTGTGTTAGTTTGTATATAGCATCTGATGAAGTGGGTTGCAGCCTATGAAAGCTTATGCCTGCAGAAATTTGTTAGTTTTTAAGGCGCTACAGGACTCTAGTTGTTTTTACTCTTTTCCAGGAGTACTAAGAAAGAGTGCTAAGCCTTACAATGGTCTTTGCTTCCACAGAGCTTCCTTATGCTGAGTGAAACCTCAGGAAGGCTATGCTGGTTTTGTGGCACAAGGTGTTGAAAGATTAGGCCAAGATCTCATCCACTCTTTTAAAATGCTTTTTTAACACCAGCCAATTCACACTGCAGTTTATGTATGAAAATAGAGTTTAAATTCAGTAATGGTGTTAGATATAATGTTCACGTATATTACTGATTTTGTGCTCTGAAACCCAAATATCTATAGTTTTACATACCCTTCATGCATGAATAATTGAAAATATGTGTGTTGATTTGCTGGAAATGAGTCATACACTGAAATCATACAGATTCCTTTGTATTTTTATAACCACATCACTAGTATGAGCAGAGATGAAAAAAGAGGTGGAATTGGCCTTAAAAGAGGTGTTCTAAACCACAACAAGCTCTTTGAAATTTTATTGTCATAAAGAAAAACATGAGAAATACAATGAAAACAACTGCATGCATCTAAAATATTCCTGTCACAGGTAAATGTTGCAGTATCCCCTAAGTTTTGCTTTAATATCCATAATTCTGAATTTAAAGACACTATGCTAATTTCAGATGTACCTATATGACTTAGGACATGGGAGCTTAAGTCACATAGGTGCTTACTGTTTTTAACCATAGTTCTTGAATTAGGAGTGACTCAGTAATAACTAAGAATAAAAATGGCTGCTTTTGTATTAGTTAAGAATACCAATGAACCAGATGTACTAAGAAGTGTAAATCAGCATAGCACCATTGACTTACTCTAGTTACAACTAGCGGAGTTGCATCTCTGATTTACAGTGGAGTTACTTCTGATTTACACCAGTGTACATGGGAGGAGAATCAGGCACAATGGTGTGGTTTTTGCATTTTGAACAATCAATACAAAGCTCAATTTGCTCACAGTTCTCATGTCATTTCATAATTTTATTTTCAGAAAATAACCTAAGTTTATAAAATCACACACACACTTGTTTTATTTTCAGACAAACTGCACAGTATAGGCAATTTTCCATTTCTGAACTACAAAAACTGTGGATATTTTACTGACATTGGTATATTTCCCTGACTGGATATTTTCTACCTATCCAAAATCTCCGTATTCCTATATGATAAAATATTTCTCTGGAACATAATGCAACTTGGTAAACTATTATAAACCAAGGGAAATTAATTTTATGCTGCAGCAGCACATCTTCTTTATCAAAGAAGAGAAAATATTGTAGATTTCTTTAACATATGGTCCTGCCACCATATTTCTGTTATATGTAGCATCATCCACTATAGTTGTTTGGGTACTATTGTTAATAGCAATAGTTTTTCTATGTGGAAGGTGGTGCCACATTATAATATTAGCACTCAATTCTTTTGAAAGTTTCTATCTTATCCAATTATGTTTGAAATTATGATATAGATGTATTGCATCAGCAACTTTCTAAACATAGGATACAGTGATGACATGAGCTAATTACGCAGTTACGAGATAATGCACTAATGTTAACACCATTTACTAAGTAATTACTATTGTTTCCAGTAGAGTTATCATTTAGCTACCAACTAACATGGATGATATTTTGTGATAACTATGAAGTTAACTAATGACATTAGTGTTTTTTTAGAGGTTTTGTTGTTCTTAGACCAGGGCTTACAACCAACCTTGACCAAAGTTGAACAGAAAACTCTAGAATAGGTTGACCCACATATCCTAGGATCAGCTTGTAGAATATGGCAGTTATATCTTGTCTTATATTAAAGACATGAAAATAATTATTTACAAATTCAATCTAATCAGAAGCACGAATGGTGGAACTTCCGTTAGTCTGGTAAGTTTTGTGCATGCACATATCCACCCATTTGTGTGTATTTCTCAATCTTTTTATTTCCTTCTGTATTCACCACTGAAAAAAATCCCTTATTCATCCATGTAAAATACAGGAAGTACATCTTGAGTTTAAAACAAAAAAGTTTCTTTTAATGTTTTTTAGTACTATGCTATCTAATACTATAGAGAATATTATAGCTGATAGATAGTCAAGGCATGCATTGCATGTACATAGTTTCTTATTGTGCTCTCACTTACAGTTTTCTTAACCCATTTTTAAATTACCTTTCTGTGATATTTTTATTTTTCTAACAATGCAATAAGTTGTTTCAATCCTTAATTCAGTACAAAAATCATTTAAAGGAAATCTTTGAATTTTTGGAATGAGTCTCCAAAATGGAATAAAGAACAGAAGGAGCAGATGTGAAAGTGATGGGACTTGATTCTCCCTTTACTTAAGCAAACATGGGAAATTACAGAAATAAAAGAGGACTTCAGGATTTTTTGTTATACTGTGGGCTATTGTGAAAGCTCATTTCTACCCCAAGTCAGATTTATCTTGAAAGGACAGGGTATGCACAAATAGAAACCTTTGGAAATGGTACCGCTGTAGCTGCTCTATCTAGTTTCATTTTGTGTAGTTGACCCAGAAAATAGCAGTTCACCCAGATCCTATTGCCCTTGTCAGTATTATGGGGTGAGTATTTACATAAAGATAATCTGCAAATTCATGTATCTAAAATAATTAACTTAAAACAGTCTCTTTCTATAGCAATTAAGCTCGTCTCTTTTTTTCTCCACCAGTTTTGGTTCGAAAGTAAATATACTAAGTGTTTTCTCAGTGCAAGTTCTTATTGAATTCCAGAGTGTGTTTCTGACCTCGTTGACTGAGGGCGTGCATTGACACTAACAAAAGAGGCAATGAGTTATGGACATTTAAACATGGTATCAGTAGAAGTGTCAGAATGATGGGAGGGGCCCAGTTAGGTCTTCAGCCATGTTCTGTAAAGCAACAATATGCCTCTGTATTCATATTTCAGTAAATATATCATTCATGAAACTTGCTAGATTGATAGCCCCTGGAAATTGATTTCCTCTCCACTCAATACTATCCCACCAGTGTGTATCCACTCTAACTAATGCTAAATAGATAGCTCTTTGACCTCTTGATGCCAACTGGTAGAGGCACAGGGAGACGTGGGGATATCAGTTCACCCAAAAGGGGGCATGTAAGGTCTCTAATGGAAGCCAGTGGCACACTGATCATCACACTCAGTGTGACATTTATGTATGGAAAGTATGTGAAGAGTTATCTAGATCTGTAAATTAAGGTCACCAAAAGGTGTTTCGTATACTCCTGTCAGGCAGAGAGGAAGGGATGTTTATCTCGCTATGGCTTGTCAAGTACAGATTGAGTATTGCTCACAATGTACAGTACAGGCTTGTCAAGTACAGATTGAGTATGGCTCACAATGTATGCCCATTCACAGATGGAGCAAAATGCTAATCAGTAGATTGTGTGGGCTGCAGGGAGAAACAAACTCACATGAGTTGTCCTGTTAGAAATAAGACCATGAACTTTTGAAACAATATCTGGAGTGCAGGTATTCTTTTAGTCTGTTAGGACATGCCACCAACAGTATGATCTTATGAGAAGGGATCTCAGCCAAACTGACTGAAAACACTGGGAAAGGATTGAAGTAAGCTATCTTTTAGAAGATAGCAGAATCTTGTTAGTTAAGTTTATGTTCTAGCAACATGTTATGATTTTGTTTTACATGTAATAATTTGTTCCCAATATTCTTATTTTCTGTCACTTGAATCTCTGTTCTTTGAACTAAACTTATTTTTGTTTTCAGTACGAGTGCTGTGTGTTATGTGGAATGGTGATCCTAAGTTAAATCTTGCAAGCTGGTGTGTACTAGTTCTTCGGGGGTGGTGAATCTGTGAATTCTGAGTGTTCAATAAAACAGGGCTGAGCACTCCAGATGGATGCTCAGAGGACTTGTGGTTTGGTGTGTCCCTTTTGCTAACCTTGTACAAAGAGAGCAAGTCATGGGGAGGCCTGGATGGCCAGTGCTTATGTTGCCAGAGATTGATGGATTCATGGAGCTGGCCCATAGCAAACACAGAAAAAACTTCTTCATGCTAAAAGCAGATGAAAGTAAGGTGCCTCGGAACCCTGGGAAATGTCCACAGGGATGCTTAGTCCATGTGTCAGTTGATATTTTTGGTCTTTGCTGAGACATCTATAGAGGTGCCTGATGTCACCAAATGTTCACTAAGAATTAAACTGTAACAACCAGCTCATGTCACTTAAACTATGCAGATGTCTCTTCTGTGCTGACTATTGCTTAATTAAGTATGACAGTGATCATATTCTTATATATAGTCAAAAGAAGAGTAATCTCTATGCCCATATTTGAAATCCCAACTACCCTAAATAGTCACCCAGACCTTGCACTTATGCCAGTTCAGAATTGCATATTTGGATATTGGTTTTCCTGAATGAACACCGTGCACTGAAAGAGCCATCCTGCTGAGCTGGAGAGTCATGCTAAACAGAGAGCAAAGATCCCCAGGTATAAGTACAAAACGTCAGAGTAGAGTCCATGATGTTTCTGTGGCTATCAGGAAATACTTTGTTTTAGCAGTTTTTCTCTATCACATGTTAACCTTTCTTTGCTGGGTTGCATTAGGTAAGAAAATGCTTTAAACTACTGAGGTGTCTTTCTTCAGTGGTGCAGGATTTTCTCTCCACATCAGTTTTAGATGGTATCTGTGATCAAAGGGACATATACTGTTCATATGCTTCCTCTGTACTTCAGAACTAGGGGTGACCTGGAGGGTGCATGACTGCCCTTGTATGGTTGCCTGGAAACTTTGGCCCACACAAGTGTCAACTTTCTTTCATGGTTATAAAGGAAGACTGAGCCTCACAGAGAGCTTTAGTCTTAGAGAAAAAGGTCCTTGTGTGTTTTAAAACAAGTGTCTCACCAGGAGATAATGGTAGAGCTGTGGGTTATAAATGATGCATTTTGTTCACTTCGCCTTGATAATGGCACAAGGGAAAAAAAGTTCATCGCTCTCTTATCAAAATACTGTGACATTTCTCCTTCAACTGTAAAATTTCCTATCACATTCTTCTGCTGCAACAGCAACTAAATTTACTCGATTGTAAAGACTACATAATCTCTCATCAAAAACTGTCTTTTTTTATTCTTTTTTCCTTCCACTACCTAAACTTCAGGAGAAGCACCAAGATTGCTAAAATCAGTGCTTATATTATCAATAAAATAGGTTTGTTTTGAAGCAGCTTATTGGTTAATAAAATGTGTCCTATAGATTATTATTCTGACCCAACCAAAGACAATATACCATTTGCTGTTATTTACATCTCATTTGACTGAGCACATTAATTATCAATGATATTAAATTTGGAATATGGCATCTCAACAATCTTTTTAAAGTTTCAAGGTATGTATCTGTTAAAGGATCTAGACCAAATATTGAAAAATAAGATTTTTTTCTTGAAGTCAGATTTATTTTCAATAACTGATTATAGTTTTTTGACACAACGGGTGATATATTTTGTCCTTAGAACCAAACATATGTCTCTCTAAAATTGTGTATAACTTATGCAGTAGCTAGATTGTTATATATGTACTTAGCCTTCTATGTATAAAGTGCTAAAAGTGTATTTCACCTAATGTACACTGTTTGTAAGACTGCAGCAAAAAGGGGAATGTATTGTGCAATTACAGGCATGCTGATCAGAACGTCTGAGATCTATATGGGATTTTGGATCAGGTCCTGTATGTTTCCTCCTGATACAAACTGATCTCTTCTGCATGACACAGGTATAAATTAATGCCAAGTGCAGTTGGAATAATTTATAAGGCTATGGAAATGTACAACCACAAGAGACTTATCGGTCTCCATGACTGTAAAAGCAAAAGGCATAAAGCAAAATTTTCAAGTTCCAAAGGTTGTGTCCTTTTGCACTTTGAGGATATTTATTTTAATGGTGCCTAGCGGGCTCAAAAATCAATGTGTAAATTCTTAACTTGTGCAACCAAATCCCTAAAATGAAAGCTCAAGCCAGTGTTTTACTCAAACCCTATATGTCTATCATGATTATGTCAAGGCAAATTGTAAAAAACAGAAATCTGGACACTGTTAGAACTAAATAAAACTGTTAAGTGAAAATAAATAAACTGGTAATGTTTATAAAACAGAGAGAGAAATCCCAAAAGAAGCAACACTTTCAGGAGAAAATCACAACTTGGTATGCATGGGTATGGCACTTTGTGTTCAAATTGCTGGTGCAGAAATTCCTAGTGCTATGACTCAAAAGTCTGTTCCTTCAACAGAGCTAATATTGAAGAAAAGTTATAGTGCTAATAGTAAAATTGGCGCTTCATAACTCTGAGCGTGACATATTGCAATATTTCCAGAATTAATCCTCTGAGACATCTAGAGGATATATGAGATCCCTGCAGGACTCAGGGCTATGTATTCCAATCATGAATTTATCCAACAAATAAAGTTATTCATACTGTCTGAAACTGAACTAGTACCTGGTATATGCAGTGTTGTATCCATGTTATTCTCAGGATGTTATGGAGGCAAGGTGAGTGAGGTAATATCTTTTATTGGACCAACTTCTGTTGGTAAAAGAGACAAACTTTTGAGTTTACAAAGAGCTTAGCTTCAGGTCTGGGGAACGTACTCAGAGTGTCCTAGCTGAATACAAGGTGGAACAGATTGTTTAGCATAAGTAATTAACACATATTTCAAGGGACAATTCAAGTGTAAGTAGCTTGTTAACACCTCTCCATTCATAAGAAGGAAAGGGAAAAAAAAGATTGGGGTGGGAGTTAGTGGATTATAGATTGTTGTAATAAACCATAAATCTAGCATCTCATTCAGTATTACTTTTTTTGTGTGTCTATAATTGTATGATAACATACTGGAAAATATGCTATCTTTAGTCATGCTCTTTCAGTATGTAGGCTTGTGGCTGAACAATTCATTAGGTACAGCACTGATCTCATAATCATCAAAAGTAATGCATTGATCCCATTGCTACTGGGAATAGCAATATCTATCTTTGGGTTTATCTAAAACTAATGCTAATAACTCTTTATTTTACATTGACCAATACTACTAGTTGGTTCTCACGTTGTTCATGCATGTCTGTTACTTCGATCTTTAAAATCTTGTGAGATTATCATTTTCTATTTGAGTTATAATGATCAATGTAAATTTTTTGACTTAGTTAAGAACTCATTCATCTTAATTGCCCTCATTAGGCTTGAGCTTAAAAACATGGGGTCAGTGATACAGCATATGAAAACATTCCGCACAAATGTATGTTGTGGACAGGTATTGCTCACTTATTTTATACATGCTATCACAGTATTGTTTAAAGAGGAATTTGCAACATGGAAAAGAAGTGACCTGTCACAAGCCTCCCACTTTACCTGTAGTCATGATAAATGAGACAAAATTCTGCAACTCCCTTTTCCACCTCAAAATCACAACCAATCCTGGGAATGAGTTTTCACTTTTTTGCAAATAAGACAAGGTACGTTTACCTATATTATGGCAATATCGTATTGTCCTCTTTATGGCTGACCAGTGCAGGGAAAACCATTAATCACTCCCCTGATACTAAAATTGTAAACTTTATCATGTTTTCTAAAGGGATTTCATCGGAACAAGTGTTAATAATGTGAAACTCTCAGTCCAAAGTGAAACCGCAGATTGCATCTCAGAACTGTGGCAGATGTAGACAGCCTCACACAGCCTTATTTGCTGCTACTTGCTGATTCAGCAACACAATTGCTTGAGTCATTCTTCAGTCTGATTGCCCCAATTCAAAGACTAAATCTAAATACACTATCATACTTGTAAAAAGACAGCAGCTGTAAATATGGATTGGCAGAGGAGCTGAAGTTCATAAAACAATGGACAAGAAGTCAAAATGGCTTAGGCTCTCACTGGGGAGGCATAAAGCTGGACAACAGAAGAGCAATATGTGTCACTCAGAGGAAAGAGGTGAGATCCTTTGCATGCGTTGATCTGCTAAAGTATAGTAAGTTTAGGCTCCCAAAATAATACCAGTGTACCCTCCAACAAAATCAGTGTATTGCTTGCATCCTTTTTAGGGATGATATAAATTGTAATAATAATGAAAAATTACTTTTGAGTGTGTCTGCTCCAAGGCAAAAAATCTCTTTGAAGGGCTCTTTCAGGAGGCTAGCTGTGGAAGCCAAGTGGAAAGGATAACTATGACAGGATATAGCATCTCATTTGTTTGGCATTTTAAACTGCAGAAAACACATTATGCTAATTCTACAAAGACCTGCATAGGCTCCTTATTTATTTTGAGGTTCGATTCAAGATAATAACTTGAAGCTAGAAAATTGTACATGGTTTCTCTCATGTGCTATCATGGCAGCTGAGATTGCTGTGGCACTCTTGCCGTATGAAAATCTTGAGACTGTGGGAGTTTACCAAGAACGAAAGGCCCTTCTGTATGGAGCTTACTTTCTCCACTAGCTTCCCAGAGCTTCATAAAATAGTATTAAGTCAATCTCTTTCCTCAGGTTTTTGTATAAGGAGTTTGTTTTAGGGAATGCTATATAGTTAATTATGGATTAATATCTTCCAATGATAAATAGTGTTCAATACCCAGAGACTGTGTGATGGGTGCTTTTATGATGGAGGAAAGGAAATAAAACTTGCTGGACAAATTGATTGTTTTTTATGAGAGAATTACAAAATTAGTGGATGAAAGATGTAGTATGTTAGTAAAATATTTGGTAGTGTCTCACAAAATCTTTCTCACCAACATAATTCCAGTTGCCTTGCAAATGAAAACTCACCCAAACTGAAATTGAGCCATTTGACTGTAAGCAAATAGAAATTAATAAACCATAATTTATTGAAATTGTGTGGAGGTAATGATTTGGATGTTAGAGATGGATCATGAATTAATAGGTAGGGTAAACAACACATTAATGAAATTTGTTGATGACACAAAATTGGGCAGTGTTGCAAAGATGTTTTAAACAGAGGAATAATGTAGAAGGACGTACAAAGGCTGCCTAAACAGGAAGAAAAAAATTGAGATTCATCTTGGGAAAAATATAAGCTAAGCCATCTGGGGAAAAATAATGCAAAAAGCAGTAATGATGGAAGAGACAAGAACTTGTAATGCATTATGATGGAGGAAAAAAGCCAATATTATTTTGGCTAAATAAAATTGGTATAAGAATCGTGCCATATCTATACAGCTCTGTTGTGACCATACTTTATGTTGCGTTCTGTCCCAGATACTTCTTTATCAGATATCTCTCTATCAAATATTGATATATTGGAGGGTTTAAGAGAAGAGAAATAGAATTGATTAGGCAGACTGAGAGACTGATTTATCAGAGAAGAATGAAAGAAACATGTATTTAGTATAAAGTAGCTCAACTAAATAATTACTATAATGGCTAAAACTAGCCAGTGACTAAGTAATGTCTGGTTCTTCTTCAAGTGCTTGCTTATGTCCATTCCACTATAAGTGTGTGCACACCTCCATGCACGGTTACCCGGAACTTTATTCCCCCTAGCAGATCCCATAGAACTGGCTCCGGCTTCCCCTGGAACTCTGTGCACATGCCATGGTATATGAGGTGCTGCTGGCCCTACGCCCCTTCAGTTCCTTCTTTCCACCTGTGAAGGTTGCTAGAACTAGCCTTGCTCTCAGCAAGTACTATTCCCCTTGTTTGGACTTGTTTGATATTCTAAATTAGTTCTATTTAGATAAGTAGTTGTTAAGTGTTGTTAAGAGTAGTTAGAGATAAGGCAAGTCCCTGCGGGGACTTCGAATGACCGGGCCATGCCCCTGTCACCGGGCTTCAAGCCATGTGCCTCCAGCGGGAAGGCTTTCCTGCTCAGTGACCCCCACGGCTGCTGCCTTAAGTGCTTGGCGGAAGCCCACAGAAAAAAGAAGTGCAAGATCTGCAGGGCTTTCAAACCGAGGACTCAGAAGGACCAAGAAATCCAGTTGAAAGCCCTGTTGATGGAGGCAGCAGTCCGCCCAGCATGACTTCGATACAGCGCACACTGTCGGCGCCGCCCTTGACTCGGCACCATGCAGCATCACCACCACCGAAGAGAAAGAAGCAGAGCACGGAGTGCGGACACTCCCCTGTGCCATCGGTATGGGCAGAGTTGAGTACGGAGATGCACTGGACCCAGTCCATTGAGACTTCTCCGGTGCCTGCATCTCCAGTCAGGGAGCCTCCCCCAACGCCTGGGAATGGGAGAGTGCCCCTGCCGACGCAATTGACACAGGAGCCTTTTCAGGAAGCAAGACCCTTTTTGGCCTTGCCTATGCCACCTCGGCCTGTGAGAAGGAAAGAAAGGGTCAGTGTCACGGGGGAAACCTGTGTTGGTTCCCCCGAAATGGTGGAGGACATCCCCGGTATGGGGAGGAAGATCTCCCACCGGACAATGTCTGAGGGTAGATCAGAGCCGCTCCCCTAGTAGTCGCTCCAGGTCAGCGTCATTGAGGCGACCTGCTTCGGCATGGTACGTGGAGTCTCCCTCTTGGCGCCGACATCAACCTCTGGCACCAGAGGCAGTGCATGCCAGGAGGCAGCACCGATCGAGATCTGCCAGGCGACGCTCAGACAGCTCCTGTTCCAGATCCCGGTTGCCGTCAGAGGACCCTGCACCCATGAGTTCGCCTGCACCAAGGCAGCATGGAACCTGGTTGCTGGAGGAAGACCCAGCACTGCAGAGTTCATGGCGTGGAACCAAATCACCGGAGTTCAGCTTGGTACCGAGGAGTTCGGGATGGCGCCGACCTCAGTCACTGAAGGAGTCTGCAGAGCCGCAAGGAAAGTGGCAGTGGAAATCATCAGTACTGAGACAATGCTCCGGTACCTCTAGCTCTTTTGGAGTGCACCCCCACTTGTCTGCACCACTCATGGTGATGGAGGTAGTCCTCATTGTCCTCCAGGTTGGAGGCGTAGAGAGGGTGGTCTCCAGCACAGAAGGGTGCCCAGGACTGAGGATGAACATGGCACCGCCGGTCCAGGGCCTCTGACTATTACGATGACTCGGGGTATCCCAGGAGGGAGTGGTTGGGCAAACCGACACCCCCACAAAGCATCCGAGCCTGTGGCACAGTCAGCCCTGGGTTGGCCCCAGTGACAATGCCTGCAACAATGGCCTTACTGGGCCCCATGGAGTATCCAGGTGGGGCTGGGGCCCCAATCCATTAAGTTGTCAGGGGTGCAGTCCATGCCTCCGGCACAGGAGAAGGCCCATAGGCACCCCTCCTCAGATGAGGAAGCGGAACCCCTGGAGGGAACCTTCAGCAGGTACAACCCTTCACCAGCAGGGGACACACCTGCAGGCTGCACCTCTGCAGTCCTCTTCCTCCTCACCTGACGAGGCAGTCTCCTGGGACCACTCTGCGCCATTGGAGGATTTCAGGGCGCACCAGGAGCTGCTCAAGAGAGTGGTCTCCAACTTGGGGCTGGAGTTGAAGGAGTTTAAAGAGGCCACAGTTAGCCTCTCTAATGTGCTGGTGTTGGCTGCCCCAGAGTGAGTGGCCCTCCAGGCCATGAAGTGGTCCTTAAGATTGTAAAAGTCCTGTGGCAAACCCCTTCCTCGGTTGTCCCTATGTCAAAGGTGGACAAAAAGAAATATTACGTCCCAGCCGAGGGGTTTGAGTATTTGTTCACACACCCCGCCCCTGGAACCCTGGTAGTAGATGTGGCTAACCAGCGAGACAGGCAAGGTCAGCCAGGGTTGATTCCCAAGAACAAGAACAATAAGAAGATGGACTAGTTTGGGAAAAAGATTCATTGCACGGCAAACCTGAAGTTCAGGATTGCCAACCATCAGGCCCTCCTGGGCAGATTTAATTTTAACCTGTGGGACTCACTCAGGCAGTTCACCGAGGCCCTGCCTCAGGACCAGGCTGCAGACTTGAGCATTATCATGGAGGAAGGAACTACAGTAGCTAGGGCAGCGCTCCAGACATCCTGTGATGCTGCTGACTCTGTGGACAGAGCCATAGCCTCTGCCATCTGTATGAGAAGGTACTCGTGTCTGCAGTCCTTGGGCCTGTCCCAGGAGGAGCAGCAGTCTATTCAGGACCTCCCCTTTGATGGGTCAGCCCTTTTCTCAGACTGCACCGATGTGAAGTTGCACAGTCTGAAGGACTCCAGGGCCACACTTCACTCCCTGGGCCCTGGTATTCCACCCAGTACCTGCTCCAGCTAAAGCTCCAGGGTCTGGTACTGGTCTCATTGAAGGTTCATCTGGCGGCCATTTCATCCTTCCTTCAGCCGCTAGAGGGGAGATCGCTGTTCTCCCATCCCATGTCAGTCAGGTTCCTCAAGGGGGTGGAGAGGCTTTATCCGCAGGTCTGTGACCTAGTGCTTCCCTGGGATCTCAACCTGGTCCTCTTGAGACTCCTGGGGCCCCCCTTTGAACATATGGCTTCATGCACTCTGCTCATAGTTTCATGGAAGGTAACCTTCCTGGTGGCCATTACCTCAGCTAGGAGGGTCTTCAAGATTAGGGCCTTGATCTCGGAGCCCCCTTATACAGTGTTCTATACGGACAAGGTTCAGCTGAGGCTGCATCCAGCCTTTCTTCCCAAGGTGGTTTCCCAATTTCATTGTAATCAGGATATTTTTCTCCCCATGTTTTTTCCCAAACCTCACAGTTCGGAGGAGGAGAGGAGATGCATTCACTGGACATGAGACGGGCCCTGGCCTTCTACATCAAGCGTACATGGCCGGTCCAGAAATCGATGCAGCTCATCGTTTTAGTGGCCAACCGGATGAAAGGCTCACCTGTCTCCACACAGCGCATCTCCTTGTGGATTACATCATGCATCAAGTTCTTCTATGAGTAGGCGAAGGTATCGCTTCTGGGAATCATCACAGCGCACTCAACCAGAGCTCAAGCCTCATCTACAGCCTTCCTGGAGAGAGTGCCCCTGCAGGTCGTCTGCAAAGCCGCCACCTGGTTGTCGGTGCACACCTTCATGTCCCACTACGCCATCGTCCAGCAGGTGAGAGAAGGCACGGGATTCGGCAGAGCGGTGCTGAGGGCAGCTCACTGGTAACTCCAACCCACCTCCAAGATATTGCTTGTTAGGTACCTATAGTGGAATGGACATGACCAAGCACTCGAAGAAGAAAACAAGGTTGCTTACCAGTAACTGATATTCTTCAAGATGTGTTGCTCATGTCCATTCCACAACCCATTTCCCGTCCCTGCTGCTGGAGTTGGCAGAAAGAAGGGACTGAGGGGGCGTAGGGCCAGCATCGCCTCATAAACTGCGGCATGTGCATGGGGATCCAGGGGTGCCGGAGCCAGCCCTACAGGATCTGCTAAGGGGAAAAAAGTTCCAGAAACCATGCATGGAGGTGTGCACACACCTATAGTGGAATGGACATGAGCAACACATCTTGAAGAACATCAGTTACTGGTAAGTAACCTTGTTTTATTGTCTTCAGCATAGTCTGTAAATTAAGGGTGTGAACCTCAAAGAAGATGAGGAATCATTTAGTGTGAAAGAAAGGGGCATAATTAGGAATTATATTTTGAAATTAAGAAATAAATTAGGCCACATATCAGGAAAATTTTCTGCCAGTGAGATAACAGGTTCCCTGTGGAAGTGCGAGCTGCCCCATTGATGGTATAAAGACAAGGCATAGCCCTAGAATATGTTCTAGGCACCAATCTTGTATTGGCAGTTGAATGGAATAAATAACCTAATAAAATCTTTTCCAGGCTTAATTTCTGTGACCCTAAACATAACTGAAAGGAGAGAAGGTGGCACTACAAAACCATGACCATCTGGACTTGAATGCACCTCTTTGGAAATAGTTCCACAGATTAGATATTGCCTCATTGCACAGCAAAGAGGATCATAGGAAATATGTTGCTTATTATTTAACACTGTAAATCATTGATGGTTGAGACATATTTTGCATCCTTACTTGTGCAGGACCCCAACATTCATGTGAGACAGGCCAAAGTAGATGGTAACTTAAGGGAGGCCTGCACATCAGATTCCTCTCTCATCAGGGACTTTCAGTAAAGTGGCAGAAGTACTAAAATGGGAGGTACTGGAGAAAAACTTCTGCATTTGTGGAGAGTGAACAAGGTGGACCAGGTAATCACTTGAAATGTCTATATAATGTCAACATTATTTTGCTGAATGCATGTAATGTGACTTCTAGTATATGTAAATATAATCATTGCCTATTCCATTTCACAGAGCCAGGATATGATGGCCATCAACCATGTGTAAATTGAGGCTGAGGATTATAGGTAAGTGCCCATAGCATGCATCAGGGATCACATGACACTAACAACAGAGGGTCTGCTTTAAAAATTCATTTCAGTTCTAGATATATTACTATATTTAGCAGTTTTCCCCATTTTTAGTGTAAGGGGTTATTGTTGAAACTGAAAATATCTCTTAAACTGGAACAGATATTATCAGTTGTGCAAAGCTCACATAGGCCTCTAAAGGGGACAGTGCAGACTGTGTAGAGTTAGTCACAGGTTCCAGGCCAGAAGGGACCATGGTGATCATCTAGTCTCTCCTCCTGTGTAACCCAGGCCATAGAATTTACCCAAAATAATTCCTTGAGCATATATTTTAGAAAAACATCCAACCTTGCATTAAAAATTGTCAGTAATAGAGAGTCAACCATGACCCTTGGTAATAATTAATTACTTTCACCATTAAAAATATACATCTTATTTCCAGTCTGAATTTATCTCACCTCAACTTCCAGCCACTGGATCATGTTATACTTTTCTCGGCTAGATTGAAGAGCCCATTATTACATGTTTGTTCCCCGTATAAATACTTACAGATTATAATCAAGTCACCCCTTAACCTTCTCATTGTTAAACTAATTAGATTAAGGTCCTTGAGTTTATTACTATAAGGCATGATTTCTAACCCTTTAATCATTCTTGTGGCTCATCTCTAAACACTTTTCCATCTATCAGTGTCCTTCTTGAATTGTGGGCATCAGAACTGGACATAGGATTCCAGTAGCACCAGTATCAAATACAGAGGAAAATAGCCTCTCTAATCCTACTTGAGATTTTCCAGTTTATGCATCCCAAGATGGCCACTATGTCTTTTAGCCACAACATCACACTGGGAACTCATGTTCAGCTGCTTGTCCATCAGCACCCCCAAATCTTTTTCAAATTCACCGTTTCACATCTTTTAAGTATGGCCTACATTCTTTGTTCCCAGATATATGCATTTAGATGTAACCATATGAAAATGCATGTTGGTTGTTTGCGCCCAATTTACCAAGCAATTCAGATCATTCTGAATCAGTGACCTATCCCCTTCATTATTTACCACTCCCCCATTTTTTGTGTCATCTGCAAAACTTTATCACTGATGATTTTATGTTTTCTTCCAGGTCATTGTTAAAAATGTTAAATAGCATAGGACCAAAAACAAATCGCTGTGCGACCCCACAAGAAATACATCCACTGGATGATGATTCCCCATTTACAGTTACAATTTTTGACCTATCAGATAGCCAGTTTCTTATCCATTTAATGTGCATTACGAATTCAAATGCCTTAAAGAAGTCTAAAGTATATTATGTTAACCCTATTACCCTTATCAACCAAATTTGTAATCTCATAAAAAAGATATCAAGTTAATTTGACAGGATCTATATTTTGTGAACACATGTTGATTTTGCATCATTTACATTACCCACCTTTAATTCTTTATTAATATGTCTTGTATCAGCTGCTCCATTATCTTTCCTGGGATCGATGTCAGGCTGACAGGCCTATAATTGACAGGGTCATCTGGTTTACCCTGATAAAAAGTTGGCAAAATATTAGCTTTTTTCCAATCTTATAGAACTCCTCCAGTGCTCCAAAACTTACTGAAAAGCAACATTCATGGTCCGACATCTCCTCAGCCAGTTCTTTTGAAATTCTTGGATGTAAGTTACCTGGACTTGCTGATTTAAAAATATCTAATTTTAAGAGATTTTGTTCAACATCTTTCAGAGATACTTGTGGAATAGAAAGAGTGTTATCATCATGTTATGAGACTATATCATCTGTTTTTTCCCAAAAAACAGAACAGATGTATTTATTGAACACTTGAATCTTTTCTGCATTATTACTGATAATTCTACCATTTCATTTTAATTATGGACCAACTATTCCTTTTGTTTCTAATATATTAAAATAACCCTTCTTATTGTCCTTAACTCTCATACATTTCTCCTTTGCTTCCCTTATCAGTTTTCCACAATTTCTCTCTTTTGATTTATATTCATTACTGTCAACTTCCCTTTTCTTTCACTTGTTTTATATATATAATATGTATATAATAGCTGCCTTCTCTTCCCCTCTAAACCATTAAAATCTTCTTCCTGTATTGTGGCTTTTTGGGCATCTGGAAAGGTGTTCTTAAATGATCCCCAATTATCACTCACATTTTTCTGATTAAATTCTTCCTCCCAGATGATTTGGTTCACAGTTGTTTTCAGCTTTGTGCAATTGGCCTTATTAAAACACCAAATACATACATTATTAGTCAGAATTTTGTTCTGCTTGCACATTATAAATGTGTTCAAGTCATGATCACTTGTACCTAAGCTACCATTAATTTTTAGTTCTGGGATCTGTTCCTCTTTATCTGTTAGGACAAGGTGTAATAAAGAATTCCACCATTTTGGCTGCAACATTTTTTGAGTTAAGAATTTGTCATCTATAATGTTTAGCATCCAAGAATCTTTTAGTTTTGGCAGCTTTAGTTGGCAGTATACTCAGTTTGAAGATTGAAGTGTCCCATAATCACTCGGCCACTCAGCTTTTTTTTCTTACGCATTATAAATAAGTGTGTAAGGAGGCAGTCATCCTGTTCCCTACCATGATTTGCTGGTCTGTTAAAGACACCAACTAATATCCCATCTTGTGCTTTATCTGTTAGGACATTGATCCATAAGCATTCAAGATAATTTTCTTCTGAGTTGTCAGTGTTTCAAAAACAGGGAATACCATTTTTTCACTCCTCTCCCCTTTTCCCATCTGATCCTTCCTAAATAGATTATAACCATTGATTTTAACCTTCCTATTCTGTGACAGATCCCACTAGGTTTCAATCATACCAACAAAATCAATTTTTTCTTTATAAATGAGCAATTCTAGTTCTTCTTGTCTGTTACCTAGTAGGGAATTCAGGAATTTCTTCTCTTCATGTCCTTTGGTGCCTTGATTAATTTAGTTCGCTACATCTTGATTTTGTGTGGACTACTCATATTATTCCCTTTTTTTACCCTCTCCTTTTGCTATTACTTAACCCCTTCCTGACTACTCTAGCCAGCCTGTCCCTGAGGAGATTGATTCCCCTTCTACTGAGATGGAGGCCATCCAAGCTATGGAGCACCCTCTCCCCATAGAAAGTGGACCAATGTTCTACAGAACCAAAACTCTCTACCCTCCACCACTTAACTAGACAGTGGTTTACATCTGGAATCTCCAGACTGTTCTTTCCCTTCACTTGTGGGATAGGAAGGGTCTCAGAGAAGATTGCTCAGACATTCTACTTCAGCACACTTCAAAGTTCCCTGAAGTTATCTACTATCTGCAAGCTATCCCATGACATGATGTCATTAGTGCTGATGTGGACGATCACAAGAGGATCTTTGTCTGTTGACTTCAGAAGCTTATCTTATTTTAGAGTGACACCTCAGGTCTTGGCTCCAGGAAGGCAGCAGGCTGTGTTGTTGCGTGCCTGTCCCTCACAGAATCTTCTTTCAGTTCTTCTGAGTATTAACCTCAGATCACTCTCTCTGTGTCTATTCCAATTTCTATAATAATGTTAAGAGGAGACATGAAAGCTGGTCTGATCCAGCAACTAACAGGATAGCATACCCCAACATGACTTTTCCCACCTCCAAGCAACAGCACCATGGAGGTGAAATGAGACATGACAAGACACACTGAGTCTGATCCATTACTGTGTTGCTACAGTTTTCTGAAGCAAGAAAATAGTGAATCAGGCTCATTATTTCTTCAGGAGGCTGAATGCAGGAGAAATGGCTAGACCACTAGGGGATAGAGTAGGAATCAAAGAAGTGTGTAGAACAAACTAATCATGGCCTTAAAAATTGTAAAACCTATTTCTGTGTCAAAACATCAAAAAACCAAAACCACTTGGAGCCCCTGACAGATTTGACTCTAAATTACACTGGTGTAAATTGGAAGTAATACCACAGATGTCAGACTGGTCCTTAGAATTTAAATATTATTCAGAACACCCTTGTTTTCAAAACAATTGAGTCCCATTGACCTCACTAAGCTGCTTTCCTCCATTCAATGTAAGACTTGCAGTCTGAGGCCCTAGTGTAACAAATAGAATGTAATTTAAATTACAGATTATTACTAATTTCCTTCATATTTTCCTTTGCAGAACCCACCAATATCTTCTCTAGGTGTTGCAGAGAAAATTCTTGCAGATGTTGGTGAACAATTTGGGTTTTTTAATTTAAAGAAGAATATTATAACTATTGGTGTTTATTTTTATACACATCAAACGTGCTATCCTTGACCTAATTTTTAAGGCTACTTCTTCCATGTTCTCCAAATTCCATGTCAAAACTCACCTATGTTGTAAGCCATACAAAAATTTAGCAAACTAACGAGGGCTAGATTGAGTGGTGAGGATGTTCAGGATAGCCTATATTTATTTATTTTTTAGAATACTGAGAAAGGATTCCAAGCCAAACCATCAAATTGTGCACATAGGATCTAACCCAAAACCTGTTAAAGTCCATGGAAATATTAACATTGACTTTGATGTGTTTTGGATTTGCCTCATATATAACTTTTATATGACTGTGTGATCTTAACACTGTCACCCTCATGCTTCACCCACCCTCTTTTCTTTCCATTGCTTTGTAGCCTTCACTTGTGATACTTGTCTTAATTTTGACTGGAAGCTATTTAGTTCTTCCTATTTCTTCCTATTTGCTTGTACCTAGAACCAATGGATCTCAATTCTAACTGGGATCTGTGGATCCTATTGAACTACATGTAATTAAAAATGTTTACTGAGTTGTGCCTACCAATTCTGGACAAGCAGTCTAGATTATCTAGAGATGTCAGTGTAGTAGCCAAAATGTTCTTCATGAAGTACTAATGCATGAAACACAAATGGAAATAGCTATCTGTTTGCCTTTACATGTTAAACAAAGTTTCTTTGTTAAATAAAATGACAAAAAATGGTTGGTGTGACAGGTTGTGTTCCTTTAGTTGTGTTAACAATCTTCTTACCAATTCGTCAGTTCTTTTGGCCCATTTTATTCAGTAATCAGAAAAGGTTCTGAATCCACAGCTATGGATGCCAACCTTAGCCTATGCTACTAAGTTTAACAGTTCTACCAGTGGTATATCAAAATTATGCATTCTGGCCACCACCTCTCTGCATGAATCCTGATAGAACTGACACCACATGGGACATATTTGCAGTGGCTTAATAGGCATGTAGCCACCCATACTTTCCCTCACAGTGAAAGAGCACAAAATGACCACAAAATGACAGGATACTAGCCTTTTTGCAGAAACAAACACAAGAATGTACTTCCTGGTCTCTTACAGATGTTTTCTGGGCAGAGAGGTGCAGCTGGTTTTCATGATATATCTGATAAGCTCTGAAATACACAAATATATTGAGCCCAATTTTAGTCCTCAAAAATCAAACACTTATTAAAATAGAGATATCCAAGAGTCATATCTGGTGAGATAATGCCTACTCTGGAAATACAGCATCAACAAACAGTATTGGCGTGTCATCTCCCAGTGCATCTAACATTCAGTCTTTATCATTTGGACACAATAATGAACAACACACATGACTGGATCAGCCACATTTTAATCTGTAATTTTTTCATCAAGGTTGGTATCATTGTCATAGTGTAGCATATGCCCAGAAATACACCTTGGTGTACAGTTTGAGGACTTACATAATATCGGAGCAAAGTCTGAAGGAAACAAAAAATGTGTGAATGACACTGTGGAGACATGGGCAAAGTTTCCATTTATGTTACTCTACAACTGGCAATCTTTCCTCAAAGTGAGTTATGAACGTCAGCGGGCCAACTGCCCCAGAGCTAAATTAGGAGGCTCTGAACAGCTACGGGGCTTCCCAATTTAAAATGCATGAATAATCTCACTCCAAGTATCGTATGCCTCCAAGGATCCCATATGTCCTATATGATAGTGGAACTATAAAACTAGTTTAGAAAAGAAAATGTTGGTAAGTTATCTAATTTATGTCCTCATGAGTTTTTTTAGCCCACACTTATTTGTCACCTGCTCACCTTTCGGATTGTGTCATAATGTTCAGTAGCCAATGAAAGGTAGAGATGGCTGCATGTTGAGTTAATTTCACTGTCTCTGGTTGAGTACAAAGCAGTTTTTGATAAAATGGAGAAAATATGTTTATCAGTGTAAATTATAATCACTTTCTTGTATCATCAATGCAACATCAAATTCTTTCCATATAATCAAAACTATATATTTGTCACATTGTTAAGGCATATGTTTGAAAAGAGTAAAATAGGGTAAACCATTCTAGTGACCATATCAATCACAAATAGGCCAAAATAAATGCCATACCTAACACATTAGTCAAAAAAGAAAGATGAGAACTGGTGGATCATGGTATTACAAGATGCAACAACTCCATCTTCCATCTCTAATTTCAGCTGCTCTTCAAGTTATGATCTGAACAAAATCAGGAAATTGAAAACTTTGAGAATCTCTCTATGTTGTAGGCGGCTCCCTCAGCACCTCTCTTGTGTTTCTGTCAGAACTGCATCTTTTCTGCATTGCCACTCATCAGAATATGAATGAATGAATAGTTGCAGAAGCGAATAAGCATTGCTCATAAAACTCTTTATCTGTTCTGAATGATTGGCTAACTCACATATATTCTGAAGAATATAAGTACATCACTTCAACATGGTACTCTGCAGCATCTGAACCAAACATCAGTTACAGGCACCACGGGTGTCTTCTAAATGCTGTACCTCTTGTTTTAGTTAGCGATAAAATGCTGCATTCTTGTGCTGTCACATGAGCACAGAATGATTCTAGGAAAAATGTGGCAATAGAAGTTCACTTTCTATTGCTTGGTATTCATTGTGTGAATGCCATGCATGGTTTAGACATCAAAATTGTTGATGTTCTGAACTGATGAATAATATTTTGCAAGGACACTATGAATCACCCATCTCACAAACATGTTTGAGTGTCATCACATTACATGCATTTTTTGTGGCATGTGTATTATGAATTCAAGTAGTATGTTATCGATGTCCTAGACTGGCATATATGGCCTTGTTTCTTCTGATGACTGTGCAAGTCCATCCACTTGTATGGATCTGCCCATATTGTTAACATCACAGGATATCACACAACAAATTTTTCATTCTATCTGTTCTATATTTACAGTGCAGGATGTAATGTACTTTTTTATTGCCATTCTAAGAAAAGTATCATATCTCTCAGTGAAATAATGGTTTTGTCAGACACACGTATCTTTGTTGTGTAGTGCTTTTAAATTCTGCACTATTTACACCAAGCTTTCTTGATTTAGGACAGATCTGATACGCTACATTCCTTCCCCCATGAAAACACAGTTTTATGGATACAGGAGATGTATTGTTGATATATTAGTTCTGTATTGTAAGATATAGGTAACCAAAGATAGAATAATCTTATTTTTCAGAGTCCTATGTAAATGCAAAAAATGTGAACAACTAAAGAGAAATGTCTGATAATCCTGAATCTTGAACGCACAACCTTGGTATTGATTGCATGCCTCCACGTACCATCATGTTACTTGGTATAGATGTTGATTTTCCATCAGATGTCTGAAAATGTGACATGTAAAAGAGATGTTGGCTATGAGGTCCAATGGCAGAGTAGTCATTTTGTTGCATATGTTGTCATTGTTTTTTTTTTTATCAGGAGATTTTTAAATGGATGATTCTGAGAATAGGCAATGGATAGCCCTCTATAGGGTCAGCACTAGGAAGCAAGATAAAAAACATGCTTGTCCTGAAATGACACCAAGAGTTGAATTTACCTCAACTGAAAATACTGCTGACTGGGTATTCTTAGGTCCAGGTATCCATACTAAGATTGGGAGTGAACTCAAATTTATGTTTCTAATATGTTTCAATGGCAGGAAATATGTGGTTTGTGGGGGCAATGTTTTTCTCATTTGTGTTACATGTAACATTTTACAGCAATTATATACTGCATGTTCACCGTATAGTTATGATGCAGAATAATGCTATTGTTCACCATTTTGTTAATATCACTAAGTCAAAAGAAAAGTAGTTCATAAGCTATTATTCTAGAAAATATAGCAAATCTACAGATGAATGTAAATATAAGAGCATATCATATCTCCACAAAAACTAAGAAAATGTGCTGTTTAATTTTTGGATGACTCCTAAAGCTATGGATTGAAGGCAATGATTGAAACTATCAAACAGTTTATTTGAAAATGGTCCTGATCCTGGGTTTTTTCTTAATAGTTAGAGCAATAGTAGCATGGCTACTTTTTCACTATGTTCCGCGAATGTGGGACTGATTGCTGCTTAGACACACTTGGAAAATCATGTAAAGGATGTTTCCAAGGCATAATCAAAACTCACTTGTAAGCCCGGCTGCCAGAGGCCATATTAGATGTAGTGCACTTGATATGGGCATCTCTCCTGGAATGCCAGGATATATTTTTTTATTACATGTATTACAGTATCATCTAGAACACACTGAAACTGGGTTCTCATTGTGCTAACCACTATACATCTACATAATAGGAAATGCTCCATAGCACAAAAAGCTTACAGTCTAAATAGACAAGGTAGATGAAGGATGAGAGGAAGAGTATTATTACTTCCATTTTACTGAGGGGAAACAGAGGTACAGAGAGATTAAGAGACTTGCCAGAGGTCACATAGGAAATAGAGTTCAAGCCAACATGTTGAACCCAGGTCACCAAAGTCCCAGTTTAATGCATTAACCACCAGGCCCATCTTCCTTCAAATGCATATCTATCTCTTCTGTCTGATACTCCCTTGAAACTTAATTGTGACAGTGTGCGACAAAGTATATAAAGTTCTTATTCAAGTAGTATTACATTATAAACGTATTCTTCAAGGTGCGAGTCTTATGTTTGGATGCATTATTCATTGTTTCCTTTCTTCCTTCAACTCTTTAGCTTAGTACAATATTTGTGAGCATGAAGTTTCTTTTTACTTGGTTATCATCTTAAAGCACTCAGTTAAACTTAAGAGATACTCTTTGCTGTTACTCAGCATTTTTTCTAGTTACAGTTTTGTGAGACTGTAAGCCGGCGGGAGCTTCGCGCCGGTCGCGGCGGCCCTTCCGGGGGCCCAGCCGCTCGGGAAGGTCCCTGCACCTTCCTAGAATAAGCGGGAATTAGCCACAGGGTCTATCGCCCCGGCCCCTTGGCAGGGGCGGGCGAGCAAGCAGTCTATCGCCCCGGCCCCTTGGCAGGGGCGGGCGAGCACGGAAGCAGTCTAGCGCCGGGTTGGAGGAGGGGTTGTGCGGGTATCCGAGGTCAAAGGGACAGGGGGAGGGGGACGCAGGCCCACCCGACTCCACTGCGTCCCAGCCCAGGGCCCTAACAGTGGCAAAGGCGTTGCCACTGTGCCGGCGGGGTCCTCCCGCAACACACCAGCGGTCGCAGGCCCTTGGCCGCAGCCCCAGTTGGAGCTGCCCCCTGGGCTACTTCCTCCCCACCAGTCCCGGGTACCTCCTTCCGTGGGCTCCGGGGAATAGACGGCTCGGGGAAGGTTGAGTAGGCCCTCCTCATCGGCAGGTGGGAGGTCGGGGAGCCCTTCAGCGAGGGGCAACTCCTCCAGGTCGCAGGCCTCTGGGGGTACTCCGGCGTCCGGTAGTTCCTCCAAGTCAGGGCCCGCCTCGGGGGGTGCTGCGGCGGGCAACTCGTCCAGGTCCGGACCCGCCTCCGGAGGGGGTTCCCACCCCAGAGGGTCCCGGGGCTCGTCCCACTCCCTGGTATCCGGGGGCCCGACCCAGTCATCCGGTCCGGAGCGGTAGGGCCGCTCCCAGCCCCTGAGTTCCGGAGAGGCCCTCCGCTGAGCCTCGGTCCGGCGGGGCTCCGGCAGGGGCTGCAGCCGGCATGAAGGCACTTCTGTCCTCGCTGGCCGTCTGCCCCTTACTGAGCAGCGGGCCCTGCCTTTTAACCCCTTTTCCCTGGGGGAAGTCCCGCCCTCCGCGGAGGGGATTGGCCAGTCGGCTGGGCCTATCTCAGTCCGCCTCCGGGGTTGACGGGCAGGCAGGGGTTTTAAATCCTGTGGAGGTTGTGTTTGGGGCGGCGGCCCTTTCTGGGGCCCAGCCGCTCGGGAAGGTCCCTGCACCTTCCTACAGAGACTAACCTACAATATTAGACCAATAGTTAAATCATTGCCCCAGATCTCCACATTGCGCAGCTACTCTCAGTAATCAGTGAAGAAAACACTCTGCTATTCCAACTTTTCCTGGGTATCCATATTGTTCACCATTAAGCTTTCATTAACATTTCTGTTGTAATGTATCTTTAGTTTGTTGCATTGGTGTTACTATTTTTCAGCTGCCATCAATGTGCTTGGCACTTCAATAAACAAATGAGACTTGGTTGCTACCTCCTGGAGCTTTCAGTCTAGTTCAGACACAGTAGTGCAAGGTGTGCTGACATTACTTGGAAATAGTTTGGGACTCTTTCTGTGGTCTTTTTTCAAAAGATTCAAAGCAGAAATCTATTTTGAAAGGGGTTTGAAGTAGAGGAGGCTTTTGTCTGTTTGGACAAACAACTGATTACTTTCCAAATACAATAACATTTTCAAATGTCATTAAGTTTCTGCTCTTGGCAAGAAGGTTTGGGGCTTTGGCTTTTTTTTTTTCTTTCCCAGATGAGGACCACAATTGTCCACATCTTCATCACAGAGGGGTTGGATTACTGTAACATTCTCTACATGAGACTCCACTTTAAAATTATTCAGAAATTGGCACTATTGCAGAACGAGGTGACCTCACTCATTTAACAGATAATACATTCATGTAATACACATGTAGTACACACAGTGGTGTTCTTGGCTACTAGTAAGTAGCGACTGGAAGGAGGTTATCCAGAATGGCTCCACTTGTGATTGGAAGGTCTCTCTTTAGTGAAGTCTTTTTTAGTATCTAGGGAGAGTACTTTGTATTATGATAAAATGTATGTAAAGGGGCAAGTGAGGGAAAAATTAAATAAATATATTTAGGCATTGCCTGCCACTTTCCATTATGTCTTCATTTTCTGGGTGCCCAACTTGAGGCCCTGGGATCTGATTTTTAGAAGAGCTGGGCATTCAGCCCTGCAATTGATGTCAGTGGAAGTTGTGCTTTGAACATACAAAGTGCTACATAAAGCTACTTTGAAAATCCTAGGTGTCTCAAATTGGGCACCCAAGTTTAATGGAAATGTTTTGACCTTAATCTCTCTCTGCCTCAGCTTGCCATCTGTGAAATGAGGATAATACCATACCTTCACCACACAGGGATTGTGAAGCACTCAGATACTATGTGATAAGAACCTTAGAAAAGCCTATGAGGAAATTAATAATTCTGTCTTAAAGAGCAGGGTTTGAATAGTATACAGTAAATAAGGCCTAGAGCCACACACGATCACTAAAATGAAATAAAATATGGACTAGCTGCTCTATAGCCGAGCAATGTCCATACTATGCACTAAATGAGACAGGGGTCCTATGGAAAAAATGTGATCATGTAATCAAAGACTATATTGTAATGAAAAGGCAAAAGGAGGGGGCCAATTAAGATTGAACAGGCATCCTTAATTCTGGCATTTTCTAACTTTTGAGCACTTAACTTTGCAATCTTAGTATTATTCTTTTAATTTGTATTTGTATGTAATATTTATTTGTTATGACACCTTTTTTAGAATTATTTTTTATGAGATTAAACATCAAGACATTCTGCCTCAATTCAAATCCCTTACTTAAGTTTCTGGGCCATATTAATTCCTCTAGTCAGTGGAGGGACATCGGAGATGAATTTGGCCTCTTCTCTTTAAATGACTACAGTGCATCTCTTTGCAAATGACAAAGAACAATTGCTTTATCTTTCTATCCCTAGTCAGTAAAACTTGAAGATTTATGTCACTTGAGTCCCTTTGTTATTTCATAGTTTTTGTAAATATTCAGTTGCTTCTGTCGTGTATGTTTCCCCTTCTGAACAGAATAAGCTATTTTGTGTCTCTGAGAGCCATATGCTTTCCACTGATGTTCTACTGTTCCATGGCAGTCAGTCTCTACAAGAAAAAACATTTCAATTATTTTTAAATCGTACTTTGTACAGTAATTATAGTGAATCATGAGTGTTTTATATCTTCAGAAGCGGTGGTTTTCTGACTAGAAGCTCCTATAGTTAATTGCTCCTCTGAAAGTACTAAAGTAAGAGGTACACAGAGAGCTTGTCTGTCCCTGGTTCCTCTTAAATTAATGCATTACGTTTTCTGTTAATTGAGATTAATTTTGTTCTGAAAGATAAAAAAATATATATATATTATAGTGATCTAATGCCAATTTAAACCCACCATCATCCAAACTTTCTCTATTCTTGGAGGTATGTCTACATAATCAGTGAGTGGGAGTGAGCTTCCCAGCCCAGGTTGACAGATTTAGGCTAGCAAGGCTCATGCTAGCACTCTAGAAATAGCTGTGTAACAGTGCTGTGAAGTTGTGGCTTGGATGGGAGCTTGGGCTCTGAAGCCTAGAAAATGGAGTGGAATTCACAGCCTGAGCTGCAACTGCTAGTGTGAGTCCTGCAACCCCATGTCTATCAACCCAAGTTAGGAGGTTCATTCCCCCTAGGCCCAAAATGCCGTGTAGATGTTCGCCCCTGGATGGCAAACAGTTCCTGTCTGTCAGAAAGGAAAGGTGTGGTTATAAATTGAAAGACATCACAGTAAGTTGAATTTGTAGTCACAGCGAAAAAAGAGCTCTTTTCACTGGAGAGCCAGTGGTTGATGTTTGTCATTTTAAATGTGGGGGTGGGGAGAGGAGTGGGTTATTTATTTATTTATTTATTTATTTATATATATATTCATTTATTGTGTTTGGAAAGCTGCCAGTTTTACCAGCCAGCAAATTAGGGATGTCACCCTGCACCTTTATAACGTGATTGTTTGCTGTGTACTTAACCATTGCTACTCAATAAATGTAATACTCACTAACAACTTATACTTCTGCTCCAGGAGATAAGGAACTGATATTTATTAATAGACATTGCTTTAATTTTTTTACAAATCTGAATCTTAGTTAACCCTTTATAGTTCATAATAACCCTTTGATTCAATCTTCTTTAAGGAATCAAAATAATTTAAGAAAAAAATAAATGATGCTGGATAATTCTTTATTATTTATCAAAAACCCAAACTTTCTTTCAGGCTAATGTAGTATTTTATATTCTGGGGAAAATTATTATATATTTAAGTCAGTTGACAAATAACTAAAAGAAAGAAGCACTAAACCATTCTGAAGGACAGATATTTTGTGCTCCCTTAATCTTCCTTTGAATGCATTTGGCGCTACCAATGTGATTACTGTGTTTTTCCAGAAATACTGGAATACTTCTAGTACTGAAATTCTTATGTTTGCAGAATCATTTTCTCCAGTGGTAAAGAGGGGAACTGAAAGATAGGAATCCTATTTCTAGCTTGGTTACTGACTTGGAGACCTTGGACAAGTCTTGTAGGTCAAAATCTATGTTAAGTCAATTAGGAAAATGGACTGATTTTCAGGGGCACCAATCATGGAAGTAAATGGGAGTTGCAAGTGTTCAGCATCTCTGAAAATCAGGCTACATCTTTAAGTTCCCAAACTTGCACTTAGGTTCCTAACTTTGGATATACGTGTTTCAAAACATTAGCCTCAGCTTCTCTGTGCCTCAATTTCCGCTCTGAGAAGTGTATATAGTAATATTTACATATTTCACATACTTCAGTAGGGTGTTATGAAGCTCATTTAATTCATATTCATAAAGTTGCTATAAAAGAACAAATAAAGTTTTATTCTTAATAATACAATCTTCTAGACATGGTACTTTACATCTGAGATAATAGCAACTTGCACAATTCAAAGACGTTTCATATTAGGATAGATAATATAGGTTTTAGGACATATTTCCTCATCTAACACTGCACAAAGTTTAAAAACACTCTCCACCCCAGTTCCATAGAATTATAAAGCCAGTTAATTTCAGATTAATTGAGATCCTTGGGAAGCTATATGGCTGATGTGATCTATAACATTTCTAGTGGCAGATCAGGCACCACTCAGAG
This sequence comes from Mesoclemmys tuberculata, assembly GCA_007922155.1. Classification (NCBI taxonomy): domain Eukaryota; kingdom Metazoa; phylum Chordata; order Testudines; family Chelidae; genus Mesoclemmys; species Mesoclemmys tuberculata. The sequence goes on from ML675601.1 coordinate 100,890,187, forward strand.
AATTGAGGCTTAACATCCACACTACATTTGGTGGTACATACAACAGCAAAACCATAAACTTTGGTCCAGAACTAGGGACACAAGAAACGTCAGGGTACTCAAATAAACATCTCCACAGTTGACCATCTTATGCAATTAAAGTAGGATGAAAAAAATTTAAAAAATGCCCTTCCTCCTCCAGTCTCACAGCTATAACTTTATTCCCCTCTCAACCCAGTTCCCCTTCATTCTCCATAAGGTTAATAGATTACTGAATACTAGGCTAGAATCAGCCATGCCAAAAAAAATAGGCCTGCAGCATCAGCCAACCAGATCTCAGTGATTCCTGACTGGTTTAAGTGACACTTCGTTCGAGTTGTGAAATTGGCTAGCTTTATTAACAAATGACCTGGAAAAATGTCTGCCAGAGGAATCAAAATATTTTTTCAAGTTGGGTTTCAGATAGCATGATAATACAGGCCCATTAGAAGTACAGAGAGAGGCTTGGCCACGTAGTGTTTTCTCATTGGGAGCCATGGGGATTTGCTGACGAAACTTAAGAACCAGTTGCATTCTTCCCTCACTCAGGCTAATGTTGTTTTGAATGCTGCATTTTTGTAATACCTTTCTTCTGAGGATCTCTGATTGTTTTTACAAAGCTTTGCAACGCTCTGGTGAAACTCCTCATTACTGATTGCTCTGGTGAAACTCCTCATTATAGATCAGTAAACTGAAGCACAGAGGGCTAGTTACAGACAGGGACTCATTCATTGCAGTCCTGAGCATACCTAACTTTTGAGTCCTTTGCCATCCAGTAGAATCTACAGAGCCAACAGGTGAGGGGACTAGACTCTCCATACAATGCATGGAGAAAGTAGATGCCTGAGAATGAATTCCACAAAAAAAGTGAGCATGCTGAGCATAAAGCCACCTAAGCTAGCCAATAAGAAATGCCAGGGAGAGGATTGCAGCTATTTTGTGTGAGCACACCTATCAGACTAGGCCCACGCAGGCAGGATAAGTTGGGGAATGCCTTGTTTGAGGTCCCAGCTGGGACTTACTCATGAAATAGTAAGCCGAGTACCCCCATTGAAATGTCTGTGCATGTGCTCTCTGGCAGAAATACAGGCACCAAGGGAACTTGGAACAGTGGAAATTTAGGCCCCCATAGGCTTAGATGGTGGCTGAGCAGTGGTTTTGACGATCTCAGTGGTGCCTAGATATAGGACTTAGGTGCCTGTGCCTGTTCATGAATCTCACCCACAGTGAATAGCTTATTGACTTAGGGTCATGCAGTGAGCTGAGTCATTCTTCTCTTACTCATGTGAATCATTCCATTGCCTTACTGGGTTTACACATGACTGTGCCAGACATGCAGATGACGGGCACAGGGCCTCTGCACTGCTTAAGTCCTATGTAAGTCTCATAGTGTGGTTTAAGTAGCGCGTAGGCCTTGCGCCAGCCCTCTGCACAGGGATGTATATCACCCGTAGTTAGATGCCCTGCTTAACATGTGGGTGCCCCTTTCTGCACCACCCAAAGTCTCATTTAAGGTGTAGCTGCATACAGAGTGTGTGGCAGTAGTCTAAACTGAGGTATTAAGGGCCTCAATAAGGGTAATGAGGTCTGCATCCAAAAGAAGCAGTCACAGTGTCTTTGCCAGGCTGAGGGGGGTGGAGCTGTGTTGGCCACTTGATCATAGAAGTTGTAGATAAGCACATAACTCATGAGTGCTGGAGCAATGCGGAGTTATGTGTCTGTTTTACCTGACCATCCCCAGCAAGTGAAAATAAGTTATTAATTTGAATTCTAATGCTGTAGATTATATTTATACTTTATAACAATTGTACTTTTCAGATAAATTATTATTATAATGGAAGGAACTGTATACAGAATGCATGCACTAAATCATCGTATTCAATCTCCCTTTCTCCCAGCCCTTCTTTCTCTCCCCTGGGATCTATGGTAATGGGATTTTGTGGATGACCACATTAAACTCTGATACATTTAGCTCCTTCTTTGCAGTTGTTCTTTTTCCTTGGTATTGAATCTTTTTCAGAAAGCTATAGTACTTTTTACAAATTAAAGAGGAAAAAATATTGGAGCCTCAGCCTCTCTGCTCAATTTATATTTTTGGGGGTCCAGTCACGTGTTCTGAGTGTTGGAAAGCAGCATCAAAGCAGTAGCTCACAGTTCTGAGCATGCATATCTGTTAGTGAACAAATAACTTCATCTGTTCTGATACACAAATGAGAGATGAAAATAGATCCTTTTATCTCCAAGTGTAAGTACTGTAAACTGAGAAGACACCATAGATACACTTAGAGATGATCTCATTGCTCTGACTTTCAGTGCTAAATGGAATATTTTCCGGTACATTTTGATACATTTAATACGTTCCATAATGTTAATTATAAGTCCTCTTTAAAGTTTTAACTTTGATAGATTTCTAAGTTAAGCTTAGAATGTTATGTGGCTTCAAACCACCAAGTTACAATACCAGAGTATCTTGACACCAACCATTTCTTCTAAGTAAGAAAAAAATGAAAATGTGTCCTAGTCCAACAAACATTTATGCATTACATTTTACTTATATTGAAATACATAAAATATTTTACAGGTATATAGTAAAAGAATAATATCTTTTATCCCAAAGGATTCCCAAGCTCTTAATGCAAGATTTATGCATGTGATGACAGAGTGTTTAACTTTCTTTGTGTGGGGTTGTTCCTCTTTTAGCAAATGAAGGTGTGTTTTGTTTTAACTGTGCATAATTTACTCAATGTTTTACACAAAAAGTGCCATATGCCTATTGTAGTCTAGCTACATGAGGCAACTAACAAAACAAACAGGCACGGGAGTGAAATGTCTTTGCATGTATCAGAAGAGAATCTCCACACAAAGGGACATTTATCAGGGGCGACTGCCCCTCTGCCGAGGAAAGGAGCAAACCCAAGAGTCCAGCAGCAGATGATGATCTTATCAAGAAAACCCTCTTCAGTAACATCATGAGCCTGCTCTTGCCAAGTCTGGCATTTCTGTATCATGTGGATTTGTGATGGAGAGGAGTGAGAGAGAGAGAGAGAGTGAGCAATGTAGCACAAACTACATGTAACTGGGATAAAGTATTTACTCTGCCTCCTGGGTCTGTACAGTGTCACAGTATATTAGAAAGCTGGTTTTTGCCAGTTTGAAGTATCCACGTAAAAGTGGAGTTTACATTACCCCTCTCCAGAGAAATCACAACAAAGAGTCTTTAACAGCACAGGTTGCTGTTACTTCTAAATATTATCTTACACATTTATATCTTTTGTTGTTTCTGTACAGTTAGTAAACACACCCTTTGAAAAGGAGATTGTATGAGGTAGGCCAAGGGGATGAAAGTCAATGATTTACAAAATCCCCAGAATTTCTTTTTTTTCTTTAGTAAGATTCAAACTTCAACACTTAAAGAAGGGCCCAGGATCTGGTTCTGTTTCTATCCCGCAGATCTGAGCATCCTCAACATTCGGATGACTCCCCTGGTGGACTGAACTAAAACTCTGGATCCAAACACTTCTGAACTCTGGGACATTTATCTCAGGCTCAGGACTTTAAAACACTGGTCCATTTCTATTTAAGCCATACATCTTGATTAGCTGTCTTGAGGGGTGAAGAACCCTTACAAGTGTTATATAATCATTTAGATAAATGAATCCCTCACATCAATCATTCAGTTACATTGACTTGAAGCACTATGCATTGTATGTCTGTGTAATTACCATCAACAGAGAATGCTTGACGTACCTGGTTTCAGAATGTGCCTAGCACTTGCACAGATGCCAGAAACTGTGAGGCTGCAAGGACCCTTCCTTCACTCTTGCCCCCTGTGCCAGGGCCATCTATGCCTGTAGTCCCTGTTCTCTCCCAAGTGCATGTGTTCTTTGCCAGTGCTCTCTGGGGTTCAAAACAGGCTGAAAGGGCCTGGGCCAGGGCCATGGTTCCAGTCCCTTTCCATGTGATTCATCAGAGCTTATTGGCTGCAGGGCACGTGCTATCCCCTTCTAAGGGACGGTGCACGGCATGTACTTATCCTGCGTCATGCTGTGGCCAGATCTGCGAGGCATTGTCTCTCCCAAAGGTATAGTGCCTCCTGGTTCATCCCTGAGGGGCACTGCCCTCAGCAAGGACACAGTCTGGCCAATTCTGTATTACACTGTGTCCTTCTTTATCAAACATTGAGTAAAATTTTCAAAAGCACCAATGTGATATAGAAACCTAAGTCCCATTGACTTTCCTGGTGATTTTACCCCTTATGAATAAAATTAACCGAATTGTATGAAATGAACTCTGAGAATGACTGCCGTTCTCCCAGGCTACAATACTTTCGGTCTCTGTTCAGTAGATGAGGTTTTACTGCTAGTAAAGCATGCATCACATTATAAGTAACTGATTAAGAAAAAAGAATAGACTATAATAACTTTGAAACAACTGAAGTGATCTTTGTTATTCACTAGGACCATCAGGTTTTCTTGTTATTAAACATCTTCATTTGCTATATGCTTTTTGTTGATTCCTTTGGAATAGAATGTCTGTCTTACTTTTCCTTCTTTGAGTGGATTTCTCAAAACTGGATCAAATTGTTCAAATGAAGAAAATATTCCCCCTACAGCTATAAAAAGAGGCTGCTACATTCAAGTGGTTGACCAAACTGTTGAAATTGACCAACAATTTTAATCATGTCAGTGGTTCCACTTCCTTTCTAACTTTGGCAGCCAAGAAATACTTCTGAAATGGTTCAGCTCCAGCCCTAAAAATGATTGTATTGATGCAATTGATGGCTGATTATTAATATATGGTGTAGCAGTACCTATATTTTTAATAGTAAGTCAACTTCTCTGCTATTTGGAATATTTGAAGTGAGATATGAAACACAAGCCCTGAGAATTCATGGTCATTTTAAATTTAATATGGAATTTTCACCAGAGTAGGGATACGCTCTGATCTGTATTAATATTTATAGCAGAAGATGCTTTGCTTCATTTCTTCTCCCTCAAAACTGTTATGTTGTTTGTACAAAATGGTTGTCATCCCGAGGTGGCTGCATCTCCGTGGTGACCAAGTGATCTCACTTCTTTGTGTTAATGTAGAGTTTTGAGATTATCTGAATCTAAGGTACGCTATAAATGTAAAGTTTCTGTTCCCTTCACTTATATTGATTTTATTTTATATCAAAAAGTTTAAGGTGGTTATATTTTTCAAATAGAGTACAAGTCTGAATTTCTGATCGTTTCGGAGATGTAAAACTTTCAGAAAAATTTTAATTTTGGATCTGTGCCTTAAGTAAACAGAGGACATAACCTAGGTACACTTCACCAAGAGTTTGGTTTAGTCATATTTCAGCTAAGCTGGTAGGCAGGAAAATATTTTTATTTTTTGGTGGCTTAGTTTAAGGTAAATATAACAGTTTACACATATTTTGACTAAAAAATTCATGGGCCGTAAGAATAGTAAAATACTTGTTTTATGTACCTATGTGAATAGACAGACAGGCAGACAAGCACACATGTATTTTGCATTCATGTGTATATATGCATTCTCTAACTCCCATACTCCTTAAACTCTATCTCCCCCTACCCAGGCTCTTTCCCCGCTCCCGCTGTGTTTCCCCTTCATAAATGCAACTCACTCTTTCTGTCCCCCAGGCTCTTTCTCACCACCCTCAATCTCCTTATTTTCCAGGAGGCTCCCTTTTAGCCCCACCAAGCACAGTGTCTCTCCCTTCATTTGCCCCTTCAACAGGCCCCTTCTCTCTCTCTCCTGTTTCTATCCATCCCCTTTTTATCCCCTGCTGTGCTTTCCCCAGCACTTTTCCCAGGCTCTCTCTGCCCACTCTTTCCCCATCCCTACTCCCTGACATGTTCTTTCGCTCCCTTTGCTTCTTGGTTCTCAGAGTGTGCAGGATGGGAGCCTCTTAGAGAATAGGTGAAGGAAGTACACGAACAACTATGCTTCCTCCTCCTCCTGCAGGAGCTAGGTGAGTGAGAGAGTGTGACCGGATCTGGCCATGGGACACTACAGACAGATATGCATAGCAAGAGTTTATGCATTATGAAAAGAAGAGAAAAGCATTTTCATTATTTCCTCCCTAACCATTAAGCCGGTAGGATTGTGGGGGCATCACCAGAATGTAGGGAAGTTGGCAGGGTTGTTAGGGATGTCAGAGTAGTAGCTGTCAGCGTACTTTTCTTAGGAAAATAACTTCAGTTTATTTAAAAAAGAGATTGATAGTGATTTAGCCTGGTTCTGTTTGAACCCTACTGTGACCCTTCCTCATGTGTATGTGAGACCCTTTCTAATGTGACAGCCACAGCAGGTGTACATATCCCACAGTAGATTGTGTGGTGCTGTGAAACAGATCCTACCGTAACACCTGCCAAGACCCCTGATTCCAGAGCTAATAACTTCAGAATGGGATACGATGCTATCAATTATGGAGAAGTGTGAGCTCACTTTATACCTAAACTGAATTAAGTAACAGTATATTCAGTGCTTGACAGACAAACACTGTAACATTAGACAATTGACCATTTTCATATCAACTGATGTTCTTCAGCATTAGTTATGGTAACTTAAAATCGCTATGGCAAAGGGGCATATTATGTATTCATCAAGGAATGCAATGACTTAATGTGCCTAAGGTTACCAGTACATAGATTTCTGGTTACTTGTTTTAGGGTTTTCAGCTATTGAATGAATCCTGTGAACAGGGAAGGTTTCTGTTTTGCCACCTCCATTATGTTATCTTTTCCAGTGCAATTACAAGCTAATTCAAAGCTCTTTGTGTTAGGCTAATAGCCTCTGATTCACTGCTTTCACCCCGTACCTCTTCATGCACTTTTAATACTGTCTACCAGTGTCCCTAGTACTTACCTATGGAGAACATTTTTCTCCGGGTCTCTTCATAGGCAAATCATGAATGGAACATCAAAAAGATCCCGTCTGTTTGAGTTACATATGGCTAAGATCACAATTATCAAAAGTCTTTTTTTTCCCTTTTCTTATTCACACAACAAATGTAGTTGTCAGCAGGATAAGTTCATGCATCGGATAAGGTCACAATTTCATTTAGTGACAACTTCCAGCAACGTGAACTTACAAGGTTCGATTTATTAAAGAGTCAGAAAGGATAAGATCACTGCATGGCCAGCCTGATTTATCAGGGTTTGACTGGAGTACTTGAATAGAGAACATCGTATTTCAAGTTTATGTTCAAAACCGTAGGTTAGTGTGTGTTATGTCTCAGAGACTTGAGAACTGAGGGTGGAGAATTTAGAAGAGGCATCCCAATAAGTCAGTTTAAGTCCACCAGGCAAGTACATGATCATTTTACATGCTGAACTCTACCTTGTTTTGAGAGGAATTGCAAAAGCATACATGGGATAACATGTCTTGTATATGTAAATTCATTGTGTTTTACAGTATTCAAGGGTGCACACAATAGTTTGGCTTCATTTTTGTAATGGAGAGAATCACCAGTTAAATGTCGCTCTTAAACTATTACTGTATGTAACCAGGCAGACAGCTATCAAATGGTTAAATTGTAGACAGGTTGGAGGTACTGCATGCCATAGTCCACCACCTTGGCTGACTTTGCCAGAGGTTGAGGATTTCAACAATCTTTGAGAGCTTTTTGAACTCAGTGTGACCTCAGGGCTGTCCATATTTGACACCACAGTATATAATGTTTCTCAAACTTTAAGAAATATTCATGTATAGGGCAAGGTCCCTAACTGGTGGAAATGGGCAGAGCTCCAGTGAAGTCAGCGAATCAACCTCCATTTATATCAGAGGAAGATCTGGCTCATAGTCTTTTGTTAAATGACTTCCTGTTACAAGTCTATTCCTCATAAAAGGTTATTGCCATTAAGTTGCCAATTACTTTCCTGCACTTTTTTTAGATATTTTAAACACATAGATGCAGGCAATATTATTTATGAGTAGAATAACTATGTCCACCAGGGTGCTGCCTGTCATTTACCTTCAGCTATGTGCACCTTTGTTTCTTAATCCAGAATATGGGCAGATGGATGAAAGCCAGTGGTTACTGTATTCATAAATACTGTTTACTGTACAATGTTTACTCTAGTTGGATTCCTCTGATATTTGAAACTGTGGTCAATTCCTGTAAAGAACCAATAACTGCTGCTGGATCCACTCTTATACAAAATACTATGTGTTTTCTGAAGATATAAAATAGTGGGTTATGATTTGTTGAAAAGCATAGAACATTTTTTCTCTTAATTATTAGGAATTTGGGGGCATCCTTTACAATATCTACAATAGGAAAGACTTTCCTACAGTGGAGTCCTTTAATTCAGACTCAGGATCCACCAAGGTGGCCTGATATCTTAAAAGCCATGGGATGTTTTGTAGCTGTACTAGTGAGTCATGACTTGGGGCTTCTTTTACAGTGTAGCTATCATAAGTCTTTGAGTAATCACAGACTTTAAAAGTATGCTATATCAACAAGATAAGAAAAACAGCCCACAGCACTAACAACATTATCATTTCCCAAAATTGATTAGCCCATACAATGTGTCTCAAATATTTTGTATGAACTTACTCAGCAAGCTGGAAATAAGTATGTTCTTGAAGAACAAACTGCAAAAAAAAAAAAAAAAAATTGCTGTGCAGCAAAAGAAAGTGAAGTAAATACCACTAAAAATGAAAAGTCCATTATTGTAAAATGGCTATGTAATATTGTAAAATGCAATAAAAGCTGTAGACACCCTAAAACGGTGAATTTTTCCCCCTTATCTTATATATTCAAGGCAGTTCGAGGGAGGATTTCTAACAGTGATATTTGTTCTTTTTCTTCTATACACACTAGTACCAATCTCTGGTCCTTTTCCTCCTCAGGCAGAGGAACGTATTTAGTGATGTCACAAATGGGATAAGGACACAGGTTCTGGTACAAAATCTTAGTAGATGCCTATCAAACTTGCTCAGAAGTGGTTTTGAAGGCAATACCTGTGAAATTTCATTTTTCCGTAAGTCAAACAAAGATCCTCAATGAGAAGAACAACTGTGCCAAGGATCAAACTTTGTTTTTGTTTCATCCTTGTTCAAAGAAAGGATGGCTAACATTTGTTTACAATGGGATAAAATGTACATTCTCGCCTCCTCCCCCCACAAACTGATCTGTAACTTTAATACAGCTGCTGAAACAAATGTAGCTTCAGGTAAATCCAAGCATGGAAAATTTCAGCCCACAAGGTGTCTTGTTTTGGAAAGATATGAGCGTGGGAAATGAGGAGGTTATAATACACTGTGTTTCGCAGCCTTCACTACATTAGTTGCTACTGGGCTTCTATTATAATAACCTTAGAAGAGCACATTTTAAAACAGCTTGGACATAATTCACCACCGAGCTACACAAACTGGAGTGACACTGGTATAAAACTGCAATGCAGTGACAAAATCCATGGTTTGCAGCAAAACACATTTTTACATTACAGAGTAAAGCAGAATGAGATGGGGAAAGCAAATAGTAACCTTTTCTGTAGTCAATTTGACAGAAAAAAACACACCCATTATTTTGGAAAGTGGTTGCTGGTTTTTGTGCCTGTTTTCTTCCTAGACATCTTTTAAGCTATGCAATTAATTTTAGGACTCTTTCTTATTTAAATAAAAAAACACAAATGTGTACTCTTTCGAACTTTGCTATGTGTTTGGGTATCGCTGGATAATCTGCCCTAAATTTGTCATTCTTAATCCATTAAAAGACAGGCCTGCTTGTAAATCCACAGGTATAGATAAGGAGTCACTGTTTGACTGAATCTGAACCCTTTTCAGATGAAAAATGTCAGTGGCAGAAAGGAAGGCTGAATTATTTTTTAAAAGGGTTTTCAAAGATTCTCATGATTCCTCTAGTATCAGTTAAATGTGACATGTCCATAGACCTGGATTTTTTAGTGTGTTAAACCAAGCAAATGCTCCTGGTTTCATCCTTATGTAGAAGATGCTACTGTGTCTGTGTGTGTATCCCTGTTCAACATATTGACCTGCAGTTCAGAAATGCCCCGTCCCCCATCTCTAAATTATCTTATAGAGATTGTGTAAAAGTTAATTCCATTTATCACACTATTCTTATGGAAATTTAAAAATATAGATATGTTGGATAGAATTGTCACATAATTAACCTTTCAATTTATATATTACCTTTGTAAATGTCTGAAGCTGTCATTATGAAGAATACTTATTCTCTCACATATAAACTGGTGTAAATCAATATAACTCAGTGGGTTTGTGCCAGTTTACACAAAGGATGTAGACCACAATGTTTAATTGAGTATTTCTGCAATCCGCACAACTGAAATGCAGATATCTTTACTTGGAAACAGAACCCAGAACGAATCTGCTCTTTGGAAAATGATCAGGATTTACTCCCATGAACAAGGAAACCTTCTGCACAGTTGGGATATATCATAAATCCAGATATTCACATAAGTGACTAGTTATGGGAGATGTGTAGAAAGCTGTGGGATTGCTTGCCAGCAAAGGAGAGATTCTCATTCCTCTCCCCACCCCCACAAAGTCAATTTCACAACCACCAGCCTTAAATTTGGGACAGGCATCCAGTTTAGTATAATTGCGTAGGCAGAATCCCTGGTCTTTGTGAAAAATCACAGCTGCGATTCATATAATGCTATTTGCAGCTGATGCGATAGATTATATTGATATGGAAGGCAAGAATTATGGTCACAGGTGATCAGTATCTGAAAGGAAAAATGGGACATGGGAAGGATGAAATTCTGGCCCCATTGAAGTCAGCGTCAGTTTTGCCATTGACTTCAATATGGACATGATTTCATCCAGAATGGCTAATTTCAAGGAAGCCAGAGCTTGGATGGGCAACAGTATGTTGAAACATATATTTGTCAAATTTAGAAAAAATATTTTAAAGAACGTTTTTTGGATCTTGTAAAAATGGAAAAGGGAAAATCTTCAGAAAAAAAGCATGCCATTTTTCAATATTTTTTATATGCTTTGTTTCAAAATTCTGGAAAAATTCCCACCTTCTCTCCCCCACCACTCCCTTCTGCCCTTTTTTCCACTAGAAAAATGAGAGGGGAAAGATAAACAGTGAAACTTCAGGACACTTTCATTTGGTTTAGAAAGTGTTACTTTCAGAAAGAAAGTAATTTCACTTTTAGAAATAATGCTTTCAGTGTTTTACTTCATCTCTGTAAGTGAGAGAAAGTAGCACAGAGTAACATTCTAACTTGTTTCCAGTTGGAACAAAAAAAATAAAAAAGACAGTTCCACCCTGCCCCCTCCCACACTTTTTCTTACTTTTTTGTATTACAGAGTAAACATATTGGCATTTAGATCTACTAGCCTTAGTTACTTTGGATCACATTCTTAAACACTAATTCAGGCAAAACTTTAATTGAGACAAATTCTTCTTATCTATATATCAGTAAACTCAGAGGAACTCCATTGAAGTCAGTGGAATTACCCTGTATTTACATTGGTGTACATGAGAAGAAAACTTGGTCCAATAGAAATTTTGCTTGAGTAGACTTCAGAATTTGTCTCTTTAAAACAGTGAAATCAGGAAGGATGTTAACCCCAGTTACTATTCCACTTACTTACTATTCCACTTTTTCTCTCTGCAACCATCACCTCCTCCTCAGCATTCGATCAAAGCCTCTTGAGTAACTGTTATTCTCTCTCATTCTCAAAGACTTTACCAAAGAAAAATGCCTTCAAAATATAATGGGTGTGAAAAGATGCAAGAAAGAAATTGGACTTTATAACCCAAATTTGAATATAATTATAAGGAAAAAGGTTTACTTTTTTTCCTCAGGATGACAAGATCAGTTGTTTTTCCGACAAGCATAATTAATTCTCATTATATGGATCCTCAGAACATTGTGCTTGTAAAACAAACACAAAGGCGGAGGTGGTTGTTGTCAAGACACAAGTGAAAGTACTCTAAACATTGCTTGTTTTCTTTGTTTGCAGGAGAGTTGGAGATGTTCCAGAAGGATGGGGAGCGCAAGATTCAGAGTCGGCAGCAGCTTCCGGTTGGAACAACATGGGGGCCTTTTGCAGGGAAGATGGATCTGAATAATAACACCTTGGTATGTAGATTCCCAGAGAGTTGACTTTCTTATGCTGTTTGTCATCCCTTAGGAATGAACCTTTATTGCTACTCAACCAAATCACTTAAAAAATGAGCCATTGTTAGCTTTCCTGGACAGTGTTACTTGGATCTTTTCCAATCAATCCATGTATGGCAACAGTCTACAAAGAGTTTTGTAAGGCACAGATCAATGATGCTAAACTTGTTACTTTAGAAGTAGGAGAGTTATATGGTTATTCTAACCCTATCTGCTGAGCCAAACTGATGCCTTTCACTTTTAATAACATATAAGGGGTTTTATTAACTGCTTCAGAGCACAAATTAATTATTGGATAATTCATATTAACATATTGTATAGAAAATACACAAATAATTTGTTACCCTGAATTAAAATTAATTTAACCCTTGCTGAATGTAAGGCTATTCAGCGCTATAGAATCTGTCATCAGCTTGCAGCCATTATGCCAAGATATTAATGGATTCTGACATGGGTGCCGAAAATATTGTGAGGCAAAATCTAAATTAGCCATGATTTTACCGTAATCAGTGGTTCATATAAGTACTGCACTGCTGAGCCACAGTTCAATATGTTAAAGATAGTGTCATTCCTATCTCTACATTTTCATTTTGGTTTGTAACTAAGTCTTGCCCTCAGCATTGGTTTTTATGTAGTTTAGGTTTTTTTCTTTGGGTTATTTTAAAAGATGATTGAAGAGGAAAAGACAAAGTAAGATCTCAGTGGAGATGTATTAGACACTTAAAATCTGCATTCCCTTGAAAGAAGAGAGCTTCAGAGCAGTTACTGTCTAGCAGATCAGTGCCTGCTATTCCAAAGCTTTCATGCACACATTATTGACAAAGAACTGTGAAACGTTTTCATTTCAATATATTATATAAATAGAGTTCTATATTTAAAATACATTTGCTCCATAATTGTCCTGTATATATGCCTATTAAAATTGTAATGAAGAAGTACTGTAGTTACTCTACATTTGAAATATCCATTTTTAAACCTTCATGTTTCTTCACCCTTTTAATATTGGGGTTTTTAAATCTAAAAGCACTAATCCACATTACAGACTAATAGCCTAGAAACAATAGGGCTAGATTTTCCAAGTGCTCAGCATCCACAGATGGGCCTACATTTTCAAAAGACCTCAGGTCCCATTCAGAGTGAGATTTTCAGCACCCAGTTGTTCTCATTGTGACTATTTGAGCTCTGGACTGTTTTGAAAATCTGGTCCATAAGAGATGGCTTTTACATGTCTGTCTGTCTAATCTATATCTATTAAAACATTTATCACCACGCTATCTCAGAGCTTATCTCTTTACCATAATCTTGTTTGCTGTGCTTGTGTGTCTACTTGGGATGTTCTCCTATATTTACAGCTATTACTATTTCCGTCTCAGCTCCATCAATGGTGGCAAAGATGGGCATGTGAACACTAGTGTGGACAGGGTTCCTGGTAGCTAGTAACGTTTTAGTTACAGTGTTATCTTACCTGCTCAGAGCAAGTCTACATAACACTGTAACTGGCTCTATCTCTGCATTTGTGCTTTATCTAGTGCTACCACAGGTGGGAAATTTTAACAAAAATGTCCTTATGTATATAAAGCTTAAGCAAACATTTGCAGGTTATAAATTAGAAACAGTGCAACATATAATAGAAATGGTGACTGACCTTTAACCGTAGGAGCTCTAAGAGATATCATTAGAATAAACTGGCAATGTGTCAGTGATACTGCTGTGGTTTTGTTATGCTTCTCTTGGCCAATTGGAGAGCCACCACAGCCAATAGAGCAAGACCTCTATCCATTCTTTGGTCTCTCAGGGGTATATTTGGCATCCTCTGTTCTCTTCTAGAGCTGGTCAGAAAAGTTTTTGACAAAACAAAATTTTGCTGAAATATGCTATTTTGTCAAAGCTGAAACATCTTGCAGGAATGTATCAGTTTCGATAAAGCTTTCATCAGACGGAAAGAAAGATACTGACTCTCACTTTATAGCCTGGTGGATAGGGCACTGACCTGTAGATGAGAGACATGGTTTCCAGTTCTTTGCTCTGCCTGAGTCAGAGTGATCTGGGACAGAGCCAGTGCTAGGAATAAGGAAGCTAAGTAATTGCTTAGGGACCCAAGTAGCCCAAGGGTGCCCCGATTCACTTTCTATTATACGAACTTGCCTGTTTTAATATTGTGTGTGTAAATACTCCTCTTGAGGCCCCAGTGGGCTAGCAATGGCACTGATCTGGGATGAAAAACTCTGCTCACAACCATGCACAGTAAGGTCTTGAATGTGGGTTTTCCACATGCCAGGAGAGTGCCCTAATCACCAGGCTAGAGAGGCTCCCTCTCTTCCTGAATGAAGAAGCTCTTAGTCTGTTTTCATGGGAACATTCAAAAGATTTTGTTTTTGTCCAGCATTGAAATGAAAACAGATTTTGAAACCTCCAAAATTGCTGTGAAATAGAACTGGAGTGATCTGTCAACTCTGTTCTCTTCCTTCCTAAAGAGCTTTCCCAAATACGTGATCTTTCCTCAGCAGTGAGGCCTTTGTCTCTGAGCATTAGCTTATTACTTTAGAATGCTGTAGAAAATGTCAACGTTTGATTCCTATTCTCTTTAAAAAAGATGCTCTTTTTGTTTTTAAAGGGTGCTGTGTTAGTTTATTTATTATTTATACATATTTTTAAAAACTCATCTAAGAAAAGCTGCAACTCCTTGGACTCAATCATGGTTTCACATGAGTGCTTGACAGCAGGTTTCCCATATTTCTGAATGAGCACTGCAAACATTTTCTTGTGATAAACCTTATAAATGGATCAAGTAATCTTTGAAAGACTTTAAAAGTAAATATCTAGTAAGGGAAGAAAAGGAAAATTCAGTGAACTCTTGGCCACCATTTCACAGTTTTTGCAGTTGGATTTTCATACTTGATTCAAAACATCTGCTTGTGGTTGACTCTTGAAAGGTATTGGTGGGCCTGATTCCTTTTCATTCATTACCTGTCCTTAATGGTTTTGGAGTGGTAGCAGTGTGATGCTATCTCCCATAGAGATTCACTTAACTTATTACAAAAGATATAACCTACTTACTCTCCTTTCAGTCAGCCTTCAATGAAATCTGAAGATGAAATAATACTCTTTTAAATTGGTTGATATTCCAGTAGTGCTATGATGCTGACTTTAAACTCACAGTTGTTGGTTCAAGAGATTCAGCACACTAATTAATTCCATTGAGTAATTAATTGAATCACTGTGCCAGATGTCAAATACTTTTCAGATCTTTCAAGCTCTGTCTTGAAGTACATTAACAATATACCTCTCAGAATCGGGGAAGGTTGGGTACTTTGCACAACTGATTGAAGTGGCATTAGCTACCACAGTAACAGCAATAGCTGTTCTTTACTTCCAGTTAGTAATGCCTAGACATTGTTAGAGAAATTAGTGGAATCCACTAATTGACTGTCTTTTTCATTGTCTGCACTAGGACCTTGGAGGTCATCAAGTAAGTAGCTCTACCAGATGAACTAAGGAAAGTTTGATGGTTACGCAAGGAAGAGCAATGTTTAATTTTTATCAGCTAGGAGTCAGTCAAGAATCACATACACACACCTCACAGTGGCAGAATACCTCTAAGAAGTTTTTACAGTGTTGCATTATCACAGTTAATGAAGAAGATTCACTCTTTCCTTATTTCTAACAGGCAATTCTTAACAGACAGACCTCCAGTATGTCAATGTGGGCAGCCACAAACCATGACATAAATTGTTGAGGACTGCAAAATGACTCAGCTTCCTGGAGGTATTGCTGCCTTGTACATCATTGATAAGAATGCTGTGGCTTGGCTTGTCTGGCTTGCATACGCCAAATAATAAGAAATAAGCAATATTCTTTAGCCTATGGATGCATGCATAGAGTTGGTATCTAGAGGCAGAATTGGGCACGCCAGTTTTAGCCTTCCTCCCCCTGCCTTTCACTTCCAAGGACAGCGGATCAAAGTTCCAACAAAAATGAACAGTGTTTGATAGAAGTGCAGCCACTGCTGTAGTAGTTGCCAGTGTCTACAAAATTGGAACCTAAAGGCGGTGTCCTTCTGCTGGCTTGCAGGATATAAGCTATCATCAAATCATTTCTGTCTTTTATTTCTTTTTAACTAAAATAAACAAACAAATACATTGCTAGTATCTGGGTTAATTCCAATATACGGTGAAGAATTATCAGAAATATGAAAAATAAAATCTGGAGCATTAAAAATTAGAATAAACTTTGTTTTAATATATAACGAGAGCAGGTACATATTGAGGGCCTTGTACAATGCTGGCCTCACTCTGCATACAGTGCCCGTTCACATCAATGAGAGCTCTGCTATAGAATCAAGGCGGTGTGATTCTAATTACCAATCTTACCTGGAGGCTCTTAAATGTGTGCATTGCCATATAGCTCCTAAAACTCAGTAGTGCCAAATATACAGGCAGATTTTTCAAGGTATATAGTGATACCTGCCCATCTCTTGACACTGGAATCTGGGCTTTAGTATATATCAAATGTAATTTGAAAAGAAAGAGGAGATAACATTTGCTAATGTGGAAAAATCCTATGTTCTGATTCTGCAGTCATAATGAGAGTAGTTCCTATTCACCCAAGTAGTCCTATGATCAGGCACTAAGAATTTGTTTAAGAAAAGGTTGGCTTTTTTCCTCCTATACTGAAATAATTGTCTTGTATTAACTCAGCTATATTAATCCCTATGGTCTTCTTTTGAAAACTCTGAGAAAATAAGACCCCTTCAGAAGAAAAGAACATTGCAAAAAATTCCCAGTTACAGCTGAGACTTCTAGAAGAAAAGTGGCAAAGAATGTATAGCACATGATGAAAGTCAAACATTGGTTCGTGCCATTACTTCATTAATCAAGTGGAGGCATTCTAAAAAAATGTTTTTCTTTGGCTGCAGCCATCTATTTTTTGGTGTTAATCTGCGCCCTGTGGCAGGGTTTTGTGAAGCGAAACAATGAACAGTTGTATCATACCCCCCCATTGCTGTAGCCCCTGTCAGAAGGAGGAGAGGATGATGCAGGTCTGTATCAGCCTGATAAGGAAAAGAGGATTCAAAATGGCCGTGGAGAGGATCCGTGGGAGTAAAGTGTGCAGTTTTGGACCAGACTAGCAATGGAATACAGCAGACACCCTTTAATGGGATCCTGAAGGTTCACTGCCAAAGCTATACTTCTTCTAGAAGATTTCCTAATAAAATAGTTTGCTTAGGAAGTGCTGTGACTGTATGAGCAGCCAAGGTTCAAAATGCAGTTAAGTTATTCACTCACTAATCTGTGGCTGGTCACTTCAGGTTAAAATCCTCCTATCTATAGTAGCCAGCCACTTTTAATCTTGACAGTTACAATATTAGAGTTTACTTGCCACTTTGACTGGAGGCTAAGACCACTGTAAAAGCTATATAAGCTTTCTATGGCTTGTTGTTTAAACAGTAATGTGTTTATCAATTTAACTCAGAACTTGAATGTATGGGCCAGGTTTTGCCCTCAGATACATACCTGCAAGGACTTAGCTCCCTGTTAACATTCAGTCACTTGTGTATATAATTACATAGAAAAGTGTTATAGTAAATAATAGCCCTGATTTTAATCTTGATTATGCCAGTTTTACACCACTGTAACTCAGTTGTCATCAATGGATTTATTCCTGATTTATCCCAGTGTTTGAGACCAGAATAGACCCATTATGTTGCAAGTGTCATTTTAAAACATTTCTCCATTCCTCCAAATACTAGAAGACTCAAACCAAGCAGTATTCCTACTCAAAATCTTATATTACAATGAAGAGTAATCACTTTAGACTTCCACGCAAGTGTAAGGGAGACCCATTTTACACTAACATTTCAGAATGTCACAGTTATAAAAACACCAAATGTGTTCATCCAGTGTGAAAATTCACAGTGTACAATAGCTTTTATTAATTTCTTACCTTTCATAAAGTGGCCTATTGAGATGTAATGTGAAACCTATGTCAAAAGAGAGTGGGTACACTGCCACAAGACCATTTCAAAGACTTTGGTTATTTTCTTTGTAGTTTGGACATCTACTTCTTTGTTCATAAAAATTTCTTCATCTGTTTTCATTTCTGTATTTATATTTAAACTGAAGATTTAATTTAAACATGATACTGATATCATAAGAGAACTCAGTAAAGACTGGAATAAGCACTCATCCACGTGAACAAAAGTCTAAAGATAGTTTGAACTTGAGGATCTTATCACTTGATTCCATATGATTCAGAATACCAAAGGGTGATGAGGCAAAGTCCACAACAAAGAATTGTGTTAGTCTTTATACTATATATACGTTCTGCACAAAAATGAGTGTCACTCTAACCTTAATGTTGAAAAAACAAGCACTCGACCAGCAGTTACTATATGTAAAGATTTATTTTTTAAAAATCCATATTTTAGGCAAATGTACACTGGAAGAGAGTTAAGAGTGAGGTTCCAATTTTTACTCTCCATTTCCTTGTGTTTGAATGCTTCCTTTGATTGAGGCCTACTGATAATTCAGGAAATGTACCCTTTGATCGTTATTTGATGATTGTATATTAAAAGACTGTGTTTACAATTGTTAAAAAAACTCCACTTAGGGTTTAAAAACTTAATTACTTGATACTAGCTAAAAGCATCTTCATTAAGCTGAATTTATACTAAAACTATGGTAATTAAGAAGTAGTAATTACCAATTATTCTTATTACACCAGTGGTGCCCAAACTTTTCTTGTTGTGCCCCCCTTACCAGCAATGGAATCTAGCCATAGCCCCTGCCCCCGTCATTACTGTTGGCTCAGCAGAGGCACTTGGGCTGAAGGCGGAGCTGGGGGCAGAACTGGTGATGGGGGAGGAGCTGGGGCTAGAGGAAGAACTGACAGGAGGCGGAGAAGGAATGAGGGCAGAGCTGGGCTGGGAGTGGAGCTGTAGGTGGAGTGAAGCAGTGGGTGGAGCTGGAGTGGGCTCGTAGATGGAGTGGAGCTCAGGCTGGGGCCAGAACTGGGCTGGGCTGAGGGTGGAGTGGAGCTGGGGCTGGGGCCAGAGTCCCTGGTGTTGTAACCACTATGTTGTCTTTACTTGTACACTGCAGATCTACACGCTATGACGCTAAAATCGTCAGTGGCTACCAGACACTGCAGTAGTGTTAGCAATGGTAGGCATTTTTTTTAGAATAAAGCCTCATGTAGACAGGGCCTGAGGGTGAAAAGAAGATTCAGTTTTCATTACCATTGATACTTGACCCTATTGCTGAGAATGAAAATCGCGGTGTCAGTTTTGATGGTAGCATTTATCATTGAATGGGTAATGCAGTTTGAAATTATTAGTTCAATTCATTTCAATAGGAGTTTGGGAGCCATGCAGCTGAGAGAGTTAAATTCTGGCCCCAGTGAAGTCAGTGGCCAAACTCTCATTGCCTTCAGTAGGGCCCGGAATTCACCTGTGGTTTAGATTCTAAACATCTAGTTTTTTAATACTAGTTAATGAAATAAACTCCAGTATTTTAAGAGCAATGGAAATTAATGGCTTAGGTATTTCAGAACCTGCCTATATAAATATGTAGATGCTGTAAGAATATGGGTGAGTCAACTTATACTTGACACTTTTATTAAATAAGACATAGCAGGATGATAAACTTTATCCATATACATATATTTAGCTTTAATGTTGAATTATCCCCACCTCCCAGAGTTAGCAACTCCAAAAAATCAAAGCTTTACTGGAAATACAAACATTTTTTGCTAAATTTTGCTTTCAGTCATCCCATCCCACTCCATGGACTTCAAAGGGCAGTAATGGGTGTGGTTGACAGCAGAATTTGTCCCCTTCAACTGTAGTGGTGCTGCTTAGCACCACTATCCTGTGCCTTATTTATCGAACATGTCTATCAAACCAGCCCTATGGTGATGCCTCAGAATTCAGGTGAGTTGAAAAAAAATTAACTTCAGTTATGTCTCTGCTGTGCCAGACACAAAAGACAAGGTAGCCTGCTGTTTTGGTTGCCCTTTTCCAATAGAACCGTAGTCCAGATGCAGATGCTGAGACAAGAGAGAAAGAGAGCTTAATAGTTTAAATAATTGTTAATAGAATAGATGATTGTTTTCATCACTATGCTATTGTTCTCATAAAACTCACTTTAACAGGAACAAGATGTGTTCTGGTGCTAGTTCCTTGTGCTCTCACTCTGGTAAAAGATGTATATAGTCCCGTCAGAGCTGATAATGTTTTACATTAAGATACCATCTTAAATACCTTTGTAATAATCAATAAATTCTTACTAGATATTTTTTCTTAAGATATGTTATTACATGTTCCACAGACCTCAGCTGTATTAGTTATTTTATAATATTTATTAGGTGATGTTATAACACCCTGTTATAACAACCAGTTCAGCATTTTATCATTTATATATATTTCTGTAGCATATTATAACATATCTGATTGAGTTTCCAAAATAAAAACTGTATCTGTTTATAAATTCTAATTATTTCCTTATAAATGCATCCTTAATCAAAAGCATTTCCAAAAATGCTCTTGGTCTCTAAACCCACCTTTGCCTCGGTGACAGTTCATCAACTGTTGGAATGGTGACCAGGTTCTTTAAGTGGAACACTGTAATACCAGCCATTGGAGAGGAGTTCAGTGGCTTTAAAGAAGGAGGTGTGCATGGAAGATGGGGAGAGTGATGAGAAAGAAAAGGGAATGTCTTCCCTCTCCATTGCCAAGACATCCTCCTCACTTTACAAGTAAGAAGTTGGACATATTAGTATAAACAACGGGAGTAATAAAGCAGAAAATATTATTAACTCCTCTGCAAGCTATTTACTGTTTTTCTCCCAGTCAATTTCATTATTTTCTAGCCCCAGTCTCAAAAATCTGCTACTCTTTTTTTTTTTTTTTTTTTAAAGAAAATCTCTACTTCCAAGTCCCAGCTGATTTCTTAGTTTTCTTTTTTTGTCTGTATATTCTCTCCTCCTGCTGGGTCGTCTTTTCTTCTTTTTTCTATGTATTAGTCTTCTCCTGTTCCTTTTCCTCACTTTTTCCTATTCCTGTTCCTCTTCTCTGCTCCAATCCTTTGGTCTCATTTCTCTCTCTCTCTCTCCTCTTCCAAACTTAGTTCTCATATTCAGTCTGCCACATTTAATATATCTCTCTCTCTCCCTCCGTGCTCCCTATCTCTCTCTTCACCGCCCCAAACAGGCTTCATTTATCTTGCTGTTTTCTGCTACATTCCAGTGCTCACCTCTGGTGCAGAAGAGCTGAGGAAAAGCCTGGATACTGCCCCAGGTATGTCAGCAGTTGCGGCAGATGGTAGCAGTGCAGCTGAGCTACATACATGTTTCTCATTTCCAGCAGTGTCCAGTTACTGGAGTCAGAGTGAGGCTAAAAAAGGTGCGTTTTTTACCTCAGGATAGCTAATACCCATGAGCTATCCCCAGGGAGAAACACAATGAAGACAAGGCATTTTAGTTTTTCCACTACATAGGTAAACTCACCAAGGTCAGCTCTGTGGTTGACTTTACCCCACAGTAAAACTGAAGTGCTTTGTCTGTGCTTGTTTTACCTTGAGAAAGCTCACATGCATTAGTAACTCCATGGTAAAAATAACAGATTTTTAGCATTGAAGACAAAGCCAGGTCTCTCACTTCCTGTGAATCTAACTTTACATGAGGGGAAGAGCCACCTTTATAGCTCATTTGGAGAAGGATGCCTATGGAGGGGAGCTCATGGATAGCTCTCATATAGATATCACTCATATATATGCTCAGCCAGCTTGCAGCCAGTTTCTCTGGCTTATCTGTCTGAGGGTGCCTGCCCATGGCCGAAATCTGCAGAGGTTTTTGAAAACCAAACCAAAGCACCAATTTTTGTACAATTGACAGAAAGGATGGGCCTGAAAGATGAGTCTTATTTGACAGGAGGTCACACCAGCAAGGTGTGCTGTTTTTGGGGATATAATTGGAGTACTACAGCATACTTGCCTAGGCAGTCTTAAATCCCTGCAAGTATCTGTTATTATCTGGGGAATCCCACTTCCTAATTGCCTGGGCAATCTTGCCTTCCAAATGCTGAGGTTTTTTTCTCATTGATGCTTATTAAAAACAGAATTAAATGCAGAAAACAGTCAGAGTTTAATTGAGGTTTATTTTTAAAGGCATTTTTATTCAGCTTAGTACTTTCTTTCTGAGTCTTTTGTACCTCTTTTGGGAAACATTGTCCTGATTTATAAGCATCGGTGTCCCTGGTTTCTGTGACAGAGAATTTCAGAGGTAAGAGCAGTGCATTTTCAGGATGCCAGATGTGTGCTCTTTGATCTGATGGTACAGCATGCCGCAGGGAATAAATTCAATCTTGATTTCTTTAGTCAATCATCCACTATCAGGTACCAATGCACTGATTAGCAGGACTGAATAAAGGAACACATCATGGATGCATGTTGGATGCTGGAACATTTGAGAGCAGGCTTTTGGAATCACACCATGCTCATGCTGTGGTAGTGTTTTCTGTTCTAATAAATCTCCTTAATGCATGGAGGAGCAATAACAGATACATACATGTAATACATAACTCCACATGCATTGATGAATCTTGCTGATGCTTAGAACTCTTCCTTCCCTAGTTTAACCCATTGTAGCAGAGTGGAAAGTGAAAACAGTAGCATGTGTGGCATCTTGACCTCTAACGGTTGCAAGCCAGCGCGATATAGCTGTGCCTTCCTAACATTCCTAACATTCCCTGATCCAAAAAAATAATTTAGCACTTGTCGAAGTGTTAAAGGGACTTTGTAGCCCCACCTAATAATATATCTCCATCTAGTGCAGTACTGGGTGCAAAATGGCCTTTTGATCTGAGCTGAGCCTCAATAAGCATTTTCTTGTCAGTCATTCCAAAAATGCATGACTGTATCTAAAGACACCCCTAACTGTACTTCTCCAGCACGAGTAACAGAGTTAAGTTATATCCTAACATGTCTCTTCAGCGATGTACTAACAGATTTTATCTTGTCATCCTCGTATACTCTCTTTCATTAGCCATAGATAATGATTTATCCCTGGTCCTTGCATGAGCCAGGCACAAAGGACCAGGGACACTTGCATGGTCTGCTTTCACCTGGTAACGTGTCCCTAAAGTAGTGGGGAAGTGGTGGGTTTGGGCCATCATCCTGCTCCTACCACCACTCAGTCTCGGCAGTTAAGGTGGTTGGGGCACAAGAGGTACACACTGCATTATCATTTTACCCTCTTTGAGCACTTGCTGGGGCAGTCAGGATACTCCCCATCCTAAAGTCAGGGAGGCATAAAAAGTGTGCACGCTGTCCCGAATTAGATATATGTGTCAGGGAAGAGTGGACTACACTTTTGCTCTTTGATAGGCAAAGGGTGTTACTCTCTGTTTGTCTACTTCCTCATGTATTCCTGAAAGAGAAAATGTAATAAAAAGAATACTCATTGGTCACATATTGTAAGTGGTAAATCATGTGTACCTAGGGGCTCAATCCTGCTTGGTGCAAAACACTTCCATGAGATGCTGAGCACACTCAATTCCCATGCGAGGCAGTGGGATTTGTGGCCACTTAGCATTTCATAGGACTAAACGCCTAGAGTACACAATATGTAGACATCTATATATAGATATATATCTGCTATTGTGTTTGACCTTGATGATGGGACCGGTTTGATAGAGTTAAGGTCAATGAGTATATTATTTTTAGACAAGATACCAAATATGTAGATGGTTCTGCTTTACTTTACTGTGTTAACAGCTGATAACATTCAGTGCCTCATGTACTACTGATTGTAGTGATACATTCATCTTCGGTGATTATCAAAAAGATTTCAGTGCTTTGGAATTAATCACGCATTTGAGAAGACAAATACATGAAGATAAGTAGAAAAGTTGTGTGTGGGTTTTTTTGTCAGAGTAATGCTTTGGGTAATCAGTGCAAGTACTCTCCTTTATTAATTTATTGTAGCAATGAAATCAGAACACTAACAATTAATTAATTTATTAGCTAATGTTTTAAAGTGCTTTAAACATGAACACTGCTATATAAGATCTCAGTATTATCAACATTACAGGCATAACATTGCTTCTAGGGAGTTTAAATATACCCCTCTTTTCTTCCAAATGTTGTTCATTCTGCTTTTTTTATTATTAATGAGCTAAAGGAGTTTATAGAGATGTTTAGGGTTGCACTTTATGACTGTGTGTTATTATGATATGGCATTTTTGCTCCAGGGCAAGCTGAATTCAGATATAGTAGCCTAATTCAGCAAATCCTAAAATCAGTGGGACTGTTCGTGTGTAAGGAAGATGTCTCTGTTTTGTGAGCACTTGGTTTGTAAACTAAAAAGATTTAAAAAACCCTTTGAAATACTTAAATGTGTGAAACTGTTATACCAGTGTATTATAACCCTTTTAAAAATATGCTCATAACCAGCATTGTATTTTTTTAAAATCTTAAAATAAGATTTCTGTTTTCTGATGATACTGCCTAATTCATGAGGATATTGACTGCAGGGAGAAAGTACATTTTATTTTTCCAGTAGCTAGACATGATCTGCATTTCATTATTGTGGACTAGTTTGGCCCATCCCGTGGAAATTCCTTCACGGAGATTCTCCCACCTCAGGGGAGAGTATCCTTGTTTCCCATGCCTCCTGTCTGACCAGAAACTAAAGGCTCTCCAAAGATTTTCAGAGAGTTTGGGGCATAAATGAAAGTCTAGGCAATCTATGCAGGGGCCCTGCCTCTGCTGTTGCTCTGCCCGCTGGTAGCAGTTCCCCAAAGACCCCACTGTAAAGGGTATTTCCACCTTTGAGGGGGCTTAACAGAAAATATAATCCAGCCAGGAAACAGCTCTGGGGCTGGTAAGAGGGATGGTATCCATATCCCCCAGGCCCTCAAATACTAGGGAGACAGCACTACACCAGGCTTCTCACACTTCCCCCATCATGTCCTTTTTCACCATGTCCTTTTTCATCATGCCCACACTCCCTGCATGGGACTAGGGAACAGTTCCACAAAGGCAGCTACACTCTGACTCTTCTGCATGTGGGTCTGCAGAATAGGGCTCCCATCATCCCACCCCAATGGAGTCCATGAATAAAATAATAACTGGACTGAGAGCAATCAGGACGAAGACAAACAAATCTGCCCATATCAAGACTAGAGGTGCAATATTCTGCAAAAATGCCCTGGAACATATTAAACAAGCTAAAGCAGCAATGTCACTACTCGCCTTGTCCTCAAATACCCATCATTTTAAAGTCTGAAAAATAGGCTGTAAAATCTTTCCTAGGGCACATAACGTACTCTGAAGTCGCAATTCAGATAAAACTTGTTTTATTTCATTGTGCTCAAATTTGTTTAGATCTCTGCTTTGACTGTTCTTCCCATTGCCAATATCTATTAATGATAATTGCTTTGAATACTATACTCACTCTGTGATACCATCACATCATTGTGCAGAAGATTGTGATCTTATCTAAACCTATTCTGTTTAACTCTGACACTCCTTCTGTTATAGTGGGGCTTTGATAAGATCATGCCTGTTAGGATCAGACATTAGTAGGAATCAATATTAGAAAATGTGCCTGTTTTTGCTTAATAGCAAAGTTAGTGTGAGGGTCAGAGTGAGATCATTTGTTGGAGGAGATTGTACAGCTTCATCTTGTCATGAAAGTTGTTCTTTGCAGCATTTGCTGATGAAAAGCAAAAGCAAGGACATTCTGAAAACTATACAACACTGCTAAGCATTCATGGATCTGGAAGAAATTACTACTTTTAATATTTAGAATGTGTATTGCAGTAGCATGTAGAGAGCTCAGTCAGTGACTAGGGTATTGAGCTAGCCACTGTACTCACAAATAATGAAAATATAGCCCTATCCCAAACAGCTTACTGTTAGAAGTATCTGATCAGAGGCAACTAATGGACACACCAAAGAAACATGTGGGCATGGGACCCAAAAGGTAAACATGAGATGATTAAGATTAGTGTAATAAACAGCAGACATAGCACACCAGCTGCCTAACCACTGTCAAGTGATGTACAGTCATTGTGCTTTATAGAGAGATTGAAAGAGGAAAAGGGTAGTGGATTTTGTGGATTTTTACAGAGAGCTCCTCCCATGAACACATTATTGGTCTGGAATAAGAGCAGGCATTATAGCAATTAAA
This sequence comes from Mesoclemmys tuberculata, assembly GCA_007922155.1. Lineage (NCBI taxonomy): Eukaryota > Metazoa > Chordata > Testudines > Chelidae > Mesoclemmys > Mesoclemmys tuberculata. The sequence continues at coordinate 100,916,526 of ML675601.1, forward strand.
ATAAATTAATCGGGGGATTTGTTTAGATAGAAACTGGGCTAGAAACAGGTCAGCTGATAATGAAATATATAAGACTAGATGAATATTTAGAAAGTACAAAGTGAAATAATGTTTTAAAGAAAAAAAGCTCAGGGCTCCTAGAGGTCCTTATTTGGACTATCTATTTATCTATCTGCCAACTCAGTTCTAATACCACATCTATCGTTGAGTACTTCATCTTGTTCCTTACTTCTCCTTGTAGATTTACTGACAAGGATTCCTGTTAATATAATATGCTTACCTCATACTCATCTCACTAAACTTATTATGCTGTTACAAAGGCGAATAAAGAAAAGCCCGTAACTTAGGTGGGATAATTGTGATACTGTTCAGGGTTGTCTCCCAGCCTGACTTTATACTCTTGGTAGCACACTTTCCTGAGAAGCTTGAGGGACACAGTTTCTAGATCCAAGCATTTCAACCTGGAGATACCAGGTGCCTGCTTAATGATATATATGGCATTACCAATATTACATATGTGCCTAGATAGTATCATGAAGGAATTTAATAAGAGTTTGCCACTGCTCAAACACTAAAGTGAATAAAATGAAAAACAAATAGAAAACCAGATCATTGGAAAGGTATTGCACTAAAACATGATTAAATTCAGTACTAGCTACTTTATAAGGTTATTACCATATGCCTCCCAATTGAACTTCATGCCACTACTTACTCTTTTGGTACAGTAAAATTTGCAAAAGAATACACTATAATATGCAGAAAAAGTGGCTTGCCAAATAGATTTATATGGCTAAATTCTGCCTTGGGATGTGTGCTTGTGTATATATGGGCAGTATTTGGTCCATAAAAAGGGAAGGTTTTTTAGTGTTCTTTAAAAAATGGAGTTAAATTGAATAACACACATATAGATATCTTCTTTCCTGTCCCTCTTCCCTCCCCTCCCCTCAATTATAACAAATGAAAGGAAGGGAAAAAAACATTTCTAGCCCATTACTGAAAATAACATGAGGAACATGTTCTTCTTTGAATGAAATACTTCATGAACATAGATGTCTGTGCCACAACACTGGACTGAATTTCTAAAAGACTAAGCTCTTTCTCCTTCAAGCACTATACAAATATTTGTTTAAATTATTGAGAATTCTAAATATTTTCTATAAAATCAGGATGAGGGAAATATTAAGGGGTGGCTAGAGGTACCACAGGCTTTAAAACATAGGAAGAAAATTATATTTCTACGATTAAAATATTTCTAATGAGGAAAAAGGACTTCCTGTTGGGGCATGGGAGGAAGACGATGAAACAATAAAACAAATGACAGGAGAATTTGACACCGACACAGTAAATGTTAGGGACTCAGTTATGTAAAACTTTGCACAAATCCATGTAACACACCTCTGTCAAAAAGAATAATGAGTGGGTATTATAAATTAGTTGTTGTATAGGGGATAAAGGATGGACTTGTAGGCAAGATACAGTATGGAAAGTCAGGAACCATGTATTCTGTTCTCTCCTCTGTTGCAGACTTCCTGTGTGAGATCATACAAAGTTCACGCTAATACTTTGTACATTTAACTGTGGTATTTGTACACAAATATACATGCTTCAGTATTGATGACGTTCTAAAATACAGCCTCTAATCTCCTTGTGCCTCAGTTTCTCCATCTGTAAAATGGAGTTCAGAATTTTTAACTCTCTTAGCAGTGTGATTTTTTGAGGCAGAAGCCATTCATGACTGAAAAGCACTTTGTTCCAAAATTTTAAGGGTATTGAGGCATTCCTGCACTTGGCATTGCAACTGATTTAGGAGCCTACCTCTGATTTTCAGAAGGGATTTAGGCATTTAAGAGCCTAAATGTTATTGGCTGTCAGTGTCCTAAATACCTAAATTCCTTTTGAAAATGAAACATAGGGTCCTCAATCAGTTAAGCAGTGCCTTTAAAAATCTAGTTCTTTGTGTTCTTCACATGTAAGCTGCCACTACGTTAATAATAATACGTATCTGCACATTGTAATAACAAATATATTATTTAATACTAGATAATGCGCCGTGTGATTTTGATATCATTTTTAAAATGTTTATTTCTTTAAAATGTAAATTTCTTAATCATCTATATTTTCTTTCATTGTTTTCATTCTTTTCAAAAGTCTTAATTTTGCTTTATGGAATAGCTTTCAAATTCATGCAATGTAGACATCTCTGATTCCTCCTAAAGAAGCATCATTACTATGGATAGTTAAAAATACATTGCTCCCGATTCATGTGTCTGGTTGAGCTGTGTTAGGTGCAGGATTCCAGGTGTTAGAGGAGAACAAAAGAGAAGGTACTGAGTTTTCAGCTCCCCAATTCTGAGGCCACTGTTTGGTGCCTGGCATAAGTTAAAACATCCCACTTTTCTAACTTACTCCCAGCTGCCTGTGGACTAAGGATAACATTCTGTCATCTGGGAATAGCTGGAGCACAGAGGCACTCAAACAATGCCCACATAGAAGGGTGGTGTAGAGACACTATGCTGGCTCTACATAACTAAGGATTCCTCCTACTCTGGAAAACCATTGGGTGGCCAGTAAAGCAATGTTTATGGTCCCTTTGAACACAAAAGCAGTGGCAAGGGGTGTAGTACACTCAGCAATCAGGCCTATCTGGTGTGAAATCCTTGCCTGATTGAAGTCTATAGCAAAGTTCCTATTGGATTTCACAATGATTTAGAAGTTACTTGACTGAAAAAAATAGAGAAAATATGAATGGAAATTAGAGCTGCATAAATTATTTTATTGTTTTTATTTATTTATAACCATAGTGCATAAGAGGCCATGGCCAAGGACCCAGACCCCACTGTGCTAATCATTGTACAAGAACAGAACAAGAGGATGGTCCCTGCCCCAAAGAGCTTACACTCTAAATAGGAGACAAGAAACTTCAGATGGATACAGATAGACTAATAGGGGAGAAAGAAAGGAAAAATGAGACAATATTAGGCAGCATGATAGGTTAAGATTTCTGTAGGCATCTCTGCAGAGGAGAGTTTTAAGAGAGGATTTGAAGAAGGATATTGAGGTAGTTTTGCAGATGTTTATGGGGAGCTCCTCCAAAACACGAGAGGCAGCAAGTAAGAAAGCACAAAAATGCTTGTTTGAAAAACCAACAAGTGGTCAATAGAGGCTGGCATCATGGGCTAATGGGGGGCCTCAGTCGAAATCTCAGTACTGAATAAGAGATGGTAGGTCATGAGGATAGGTCATGAACAGCCTTAAAAGTGAAGACAAGCAGCTTATGTTTGATGCTGTACAAAAGGGGAATCAATGGAGGGATTGAAAGAGGAACCACATGATGAAAATGACAGGCTAGGAAAATGATCTTTGCAGCAGCATTCTGAATGGACGAGTAAGGTAAGATTGCGTTTGTGAAGGCCAAGGAGAAGGATGTTGCAGTAATTGAGACATGATATGATGAGAACCTGGATGAGACTTTTAACTGTGCAGAATGATAGCAAAGGCCATATCTTAGAGATGTTATACAGAAGGAATCTGCAAGAATTAGAAGTATCCTGGATGTGAGAACCTAGACTGAGTTCTGAGTTAAAAATGATACTCATGATGGTGCTATTATCCACCGTGATCAAGAAGAGAGGTGGGGTGTGAATTTGGGAGGAAAGATTACGAGTTCTATTTTATCCATGTTGAGGTTGAGCGGATGGCGGGACATCCATGTCAGACAGACCAGCCAAGATTTTATTCGGACAGGAGAGTGGTCTAGAGTAGAGAGGTAGACCTGTGAGGCATTGCCATACAGATGGTAGTTGAATTTGTGTTTGCGGATGAGATTACCCAGAGATAATATGTAGAGAAAGAAAATAAGGGAACCAATGACAGAGCCCTGTGGAATCCTTGTAAAATGTTAGAGCAGGGATAAGGAGAATCTTGCAGAGGAGACACTGAAGGACTGATTAGAGAGGTAGAATGAGAGCTGGTCAGGACAGAGTCACAGAACAAAAAAGACCAAATTTTAAGAAGAGCATAGTCAGCCGTGTTGAAGACAGCTGACAGATCAAGGAGGATGAGGCTAGAGTATTAGCTCTGAACTTTGGGTATGATGAGGTCTTTAGAGACTTCGGAAAGAATGGTTTCAGTGGAATGCAAAGGGTGGAAGCTGGGCTGGAGAGGATCTGGGATGGAATTGGAGGAGGGGAAAGCCAGACAGCAATTGTAGACAGTATGTTCAGTGAGATTCAAGATAAAAGGTGGTGGGAAATAGGGAAATAATTGGAGAGGCAAATGGAGTCAGAGGGCATTTTTTTAAGATGGGAGAGACTAAAGCATGTTTGTGAAGGGAAACAGAGGGAAAAAGTGGGAGATTAAGGCGAGAGTAAAGGAGGGGATGAGAGTGGGAGTACAGGAGATCAGGAGATGTGTTGGGATATTGTCACTGGGCAAGTAGAAAGGTTAGAGGAGGAAAGAAGACAAAAAATGTCTGCATCTGTGACAGGGAGGAGAAGAAAGTTGTAGGAGTGGAAGGGGAAAAGGAAGGCAAGCCGAGGAGAGAGAGAAGGTCATGCATTGTGATGATTTGCCCAATGTTTTAAACATACATGCTTTTGCTAAATCTGTTTTTCATATAAAGACCTGCAGACAAGAGCATTTATGTGCAGACAAAAGTATTAGTGATTCATAATTACTTTTCTATTAGTTATTTGCTAATTATTGGTTCTTCTACTGTTTAAAAGTTTGTCATAAAAAAGAGCAAAAATTATACCATGTGACATAGAGACCATGTTACTATGATAGCATCCAAATTGAGATTGGACAAACATATAGTAAGAATCAGTCCCTTCCTCAAAGAACTTACATGTCAAATAGACAATACAAATAAAAACTAGGATTTTATAGATGGGAATTGAGGCTCAGAAAGATAAAGAGACTCACCCAACATCACACAGGAAGTCTCAGGTTTCCTGTGTACCAGTCCACTGCCTTCCTCTTTATGAATAATGAATAGCAAATAACCCAAGTTAACAGTTTGCTAACCACTTGTTCGCTGAAATTTGTTCTTATAAACTGTTCATCAAATAATCATGAACAGAGAGTAGATTTGTAACATTATTTACAAGCAATTCATGAACAGAAAAAGGGCTACATTCTTAATGAATATTATTTGCCGTTAATAATTGTACTGCTTGTAAAGAAAATGTTGGTAGGTTGTACTTTGCAGTGCTCTTTTCAACAGATGGTCTGGCAGAACAAAGGATAGTAAAATGAAAAAAAACTTGACTGTCTGAGTTGTCTACTCTTCTACCAGACTAGGACGAATCCCTGTCAATTCATAACTGATGGATTAACCTCAACAAATGAAAGTATTTAGCAAAAATTCTAAATCAGAAAGTAATGAGATCTTTTATCTGCTAGAGGGGTGATAATACCATCCAGTGCCTTACTAGTGAATGTAGTCTGGAATATGTCTTTGAAAAGGTAGAGATACTTAATGGCATACAAACTCTAATAATGAGCTGATTGGCATAGTAATTGGGAAGTTAATGTTCTTTGTAGTTCCATATTTCTTTCATTTGGAGTCTAGGAGCTAGGAGTTGGGAACTGATAAGTAGGTTTGTGCGTGAATCCTTCATAATGGGTCATTCTTATTAATTTTATCTTTAGACATGAACATCCCTTTTTGAAGGGAAAGGGTGACAGATAAAATAGATAATTTCCCAAAAGTCTTACAGGAAATTATTATCAAACATGCATAGTCTACTAAGGATTCTGGTGCCAGGCAGAGTGACCACAGTTGATGGTGTTGCACCAGACATCATGTAGTGAAGCGCTCAGATCTGGCTCATTCCTAGAGTCCACAAATCTCTGGGGTGGCCCTATGGGCCACTCCAGGTAAGGCCAGGTTGAGCAACCCTTTGTTCATCAATGGAGCATTTGAGAGCATGGTGTGTTGGCATGTTTTTGTCCATCCAAAGATTCCCTTCATTTAGAAAAGGTATTTTTTGGATAGCTTTAAAAAAAATTGAAACCAATCCTCAGGGCATGATGTATATAACAGATTCTAGCTGCAATTGTATGGACATCAGCAAGAATGATTTCTGTCTTAAGTGGGGGAGGGAGCAAGGAAGCTGAGGTTAGGGGGTGCATGAATATCAATTGTCTTTAACTTGGCTAAAAAGCATGCCTTTCAGATGCCTGGGGACCCTAGTTCTGGCCCAACCACTGATTTCTACCTGTAACACAAATTATAGATTGGCAAATGGGTGGATTATTTAATAAAAGTGTGTGTAAGCTTCTACTGGTGCATGACTGCATAGAAATCCTCTTATATGGCAATTTGCTCATTCTTGAAATCTGAAGAACAGTGTGGAAGAGATAAAACTCTGTTAATATTTTTATTTTTCTCCCTTTTATTATTTTCTCATCACTTAGCTCTCTTTCCTTCTAATGCATCCGTTCTCCACACGGCTCCTCTACTCTTTCCCCTCTTCCCTTTTCCTCATGTTATTGCCATCTTTCTGTCTTCTCCTTTGCTTAGTTCTGCCCATCTTTCTAACCCTTCCCTTGTTCTCTGTTTTTCCTTTCCACTATTCTCTCCCTGTCTCTTAAATTCATCATTTCTCTCTCTAGCACTACAGTTCCTTCCTGTCCCACTGATAGTCACTGCTACCATGAATCCTTCCTTTACTTCCTCCAATCCTTCCGTCTCCCTCTTCTCGGTCCCCAATCTCTGTCTCATGTGGTTCCTTAATTTATCTCTCTTCCCCTGCCTGCTCTTTCTTTTTGCCTGCCATCATGTCTCTCTCCCTCTGATGGTAGCCTATCATTTCCCTCCCACCTTTCTGACTCTTGACCACCTCCTCTTTCTCTTTTTGGGTCAGGCCAGACTTTAACCCAGCTATCATGATCTGTGGAAGGCCAGAACATAGAGCCTAGATTCTTCACGTCACCTGCTGCTTCTTTTAAAGATGGAGGCTTTTCGTGTACCATGCTTGTTCTTCCTTCCCAGCTATTCTCTGAACTGAGTGGTGAATTTCCTTGCATGAGCTCTTCTGCAACAGCCAGCACAGCTTGCTCTTGCTGCCTTTGCCTAAGTTGGGCTATCAAACATAGTCTCTTCTCCTTCAAGTGATTGCTCATATCCATTCCAATATAGGTGAATGCACGCTACTGTGCATGGGTTCCCAGAAATTTTTTCCCCTTAGCAGACCCCGTAGGGTCAGCTCAAGCGCCCTCTGGAGTACCACGCTCATGCTGCAGTACATAAGGCACCACCAACCCTATGGCCCCTCAGTTCCTTCTTTCCTCCCATGACGGTTGCTGAAACAACCTTGCTAATGCAAGTCTCTTAGCCCTTCATTCATTCTTAACAGTTTTTGTAGTTAGGAGTTCTTAAAATAGTTAATAGTTAGTTAGTTGATTAGATAGGAGCTCTTAGGGCTCAGCAGGGATCTGGCCATGCCCGGATCCCCTGGTTTTAAGCCTTGCACCAGCTGTGGCAAGGCTTTTCCAGTGAGTGATCCCCACGACCATTGCCTAAAGTGTCTGTGGAAACAACACCACAAGGACAGGTGTAAAATCAGTTAGGCCTTTAAGCCGTGGACTCAAAAGGAGCAGGACATTCGGCTGAAGGCTATTCTTATGGAAGAAGCACTCTGTCCCGCCTGAGCCTCCACGCTCCATGTCGGCACCGAGTGTTTCCTCCGTGTGGAGCGCACCGCTGGCACTGGAGCCATCGAAGCACAAGTCTCCGGTGCCGAAGACAAAGAAGAGAAGACAGCGCATGGTGTGCGGCCACTCCCCCCTGATACCAGTGGGATCGAGTGTTGGGTTGCAGCCAAGGCCCTTCGTGGCCTGAACAGGTTCATAAAGAAACTGAAGTTCCACATGGTCTCCCTAGCCACTATTGCCCAGCTCTGGATCCAAGGGATTCATTTGCCACCCTCAACCTAAAGAACACATACTTCCATGTATCAATCCTTCCCAGTCACAGGTGCTTCCACCGTTTTGTGGTATCTGGTTGCCATTATCAATTTACGGCCCTTCCGTTTGGTCTTTCGTCTGTCCCCAGGGTATTCACCAAGTGCATGGCGGTGGTGGCTGCCCATCTCAGATGGTGGGGAGTCCAGATCTTTCTGTACCTGGACGACTGGCTGATAAGGGACAGGTCCAGGGCCCAAGTGCAGGACAGTATGTCCCTAACATGCACCACATGCAACAGGCTGGGTCTGTTCATAAACGAGCAAAAGTCCATGCTGTCGCCAGTACAGCGGATAGAATTCATAGGGGCCTCTCCCAGGATGCGGTAGGGGCCAGAGCCTTCTTCCTACAGGCCAGGTTCAAGACTATGGCTGTGATTATCGCTCAACTGCATAGGTGCCCCACGACAACATCCAGGCATTGCCTCCAGCTGTTGGGTCACATGGCAACCTGCACGTATGTGGTCAGGCTAGCGCGCCTTAAACTCAGGCCGCTCCAAGCATGGCTGGCCTTGGTGTATGTGCCCAGCAAGCACTCCCTGCACAGGGTGGTCACAGTTCCCCCTATGATTTTGGGCTCCCTGAATTGGTGGTGGAACCCCAGGGCAGTGTTGAAGGGAATTTCTTCAGGGATCTGGTCCTGTTGGTCACCCTGTTCACCGACGCCTTGGATGTCGGATGTAGGATTAGCGTCAACCTCAGTTTGACTTTGAGATTTTGCAGTGAAGCACAATTTTCATTTATCTGCCTCTCACCTCCCGGAGGTCAGGAACAACGAGGCAGACCGCCTCAGCAGGTTGTTTCTATCCCACCACGATTGGTCGCTGCATCCAGAGGTAGCGGCTTCCATCTTCCGCAAGTGAGATGTTCCCCGACTGGGCCTGTTTGCGTCATCCTGGAACAAGAAGTGTCCGAGGTTTTGCTTGTTCCAGGGTTGCGAGCTGGGCTCCATTTCCGACACGTTCCTCATCATGGACGGGGACCCTTATGTATGCATTTTTCCCCATTCTGCTCCTGCCCAAAGTCCTCTTGAAAATCAAGAGGGACAGAGCGGATATGATACTGATTGCCCCGGCGTGGCCAAGGCAACACTGGTACAGCACGCTTCTGGACCTCTTGATTGCTGATCCATTGGAGCTCCCAAGATGGCATGAACTGCTTTCCCAGGATCACGGCCACCTGCAGTACCCGGACCTGGACTCCCTGCACCTGATGGCCTGGAGACTTTGTGGCTGACAGAGAGAGAAAGAACCTGCTTGGCGCAGGTCCAATAAATTCTGCAGCAGAATTCTGGGCAGCAGAAAACCTTCAACACAGGTCATGTACTGGGCCAAGTGGAGAAGGTATACCTGCTGGGCAGAGTCTCGAGGGTTGCTTCTGAGCCTCTCCCCTATTCAGGCTATCCTGGAGTACTTGATACAGCTAAAACTCCAAGGCCTGGCCCTAGCCTTGCTGAAGGTTCACCTGGCGGCTGTCTCAGCCTTCCATCAGCCGCTAGAGGGGAGATCCCTGTTCTCCCACTCTATGTCTGTCAGGTTCCTCAAAGGGATGGAGAGGCTGTAACCACAGGTCCGTGACCCGGTGCCTCCCTGGGATCTGAACCTGGTCCTCTCCAGACTGATGGGGCCTCCCTCTGAACCTATGGCTTCATGCCTGCTACTGGTCCTGTCATGGAAGGTAGCTGAGGGTCTCCGAGATTAGGGCGCTGCCCTGGCCTACTACATCGACAGGATGAGACCCTTCCGGAAGATGACGCAGCTCTTCGTCACCTTGGCAGACCAGATGAAAGGATCCCCAGTCTCCACCCAGCGCATCTCCAAGAGGATCACCTCCTGCATCAAGTGCTGCTATGAGCTGGCGGGCATACCACTTCTCGGAGTCGTCACAGCGCACTTGACCAGAGCCCAGGCCTCGTTGATGGCTTTCCTGGAGAAAGTGCCCCTGCAGGACATCTGTAAAGCTGTCACCTGGTCATCGGTGCACACCTTCACGTCCCACTACACCATCGTTCAGTAGGCGAGAGAGGATGTGGGATTCAGCAGAGCCGTGCTGAGGGCAGCTCACTAGTAACTCCTACCCACCTCCAAGGTATTGCTTTTTAATCACTTATACTGGAATGGATATGAGCAATCATTTGAAGGAGAAAACATGGTTACTTACCAGTAACTGTTGTTCTTCGAGATGTGTTGCTCATGTCCATTCCACACCCACCCTCCGTCCCCGCTGTCAGAGTTGGCAGAAAGAAGGGACTGAGGGGCCGTAGGGTCGGAGGTGCCTTATGTACCGCAGCATGAGCTTGGACTCCAGAGGGCTCCTGAGCTGACCCTATGGGGTCTGCTAAGGGGAAAAAAGTTCCAGGAACCCGTGCACGGTGACGTGCACTTAGCTATGCTAGAATGGATATGAGCAACACATCTTGAAGAACAACAGTTACTGGTAAGTAACCATGTTTTACAGCATGTTAAAGAGGACGGTAAGTCCAAAGTCGTCAATATCGCTTAGTGACAATACTCTGGAATGTATCACCCAGTGGCAAAAGCCAATGGCTGCTTTGCCTAATAACTGTAGTCAATGGCCGTGTTGCCTAGCAGTTGGAGTCAGTGGTCACTTTCCCTAGCACTGGAGTCCTCAACTGTATCAGCTGATGGTGAGGGTCAGTGGCAGGGGATAGGGGAAGCCGGGCTCTCCCTGCTCCACCAGGTTCCAACTTAGAACCCAAAGAAACAAAAATGTGCAGCCAAGGGAGTGGGTGCCTCTATACCTGCTCCCTGGGCCACGTCCTACCCCAGCTTCAGTTCCTCCATCAGTGCCACTGGTCTGTCTTGGGATCGCCTTTGGAGTTCTCTCAGTTCACTCTCTGGAAGGTCTCCCTCTGTTTGCAGCAGCTTTGGCCCCCATGAATGAAGGGTCTGTGGCGGCTTGACTTCCAGGCCTGGTCCTGGTTGTTTGGAGTCTCAGCAGGTTCCGTGCAGGAGGCTGCAACGCCAACTGCTCTCCTGCTCTGTCCATCTAGACTGAGCTGAGCTGCTCCTATTCTTACTCTGCCTCCACTGGGAGCATGCACAGTAGGGCGTGGCCTCCTGTGCCCAGAGCAACTTCTTAACCCTCGCTTCACAAGTAGAGGATTTGTACACTCTATCACACAGGGCTTCAGGACCCTCTCCCCCTGTCTATCTTTCAAGCTTCAGCCCACTGCAAAGTCTCAAAGAGCAATTGTAAAATGTAAATAGTAGCTTATGGTGGAAATTTTAAGTGAAAGCTAATGACAAGTAAAATGAAGGGAAATAAGAACTTTACACAACCTGTAATCAGCTGCTCTATTCAACACACTTGTATTCAGTGTCAAGGCTGGTCATGAGACTACAACTGCCATGGAATTTTAAAAGGAGCTGGATAATTTTATAATAATTTCATTATTGCATTTGTATTTATACACATATAATCAAATTTCATGTAAGAGCATCAGGTGAGTACTAGAGGGATGTGGAAAAAATTGCCTCCCTCCCCCATGTGTATCATTGCACAGTATGCCAGGTGCATTGTGGTATTTTTGTGTCTTCTTCTTCTGAAGCATCAAGTACTACCAGGGCAAGAAGCCAACTTGATGAGCCAGTAGTATCCTCTTATAGAGAAAATCCTCTGTGTCTATGACATGAGACAGATCCTTACCTTAAACAGGGCTAACAGGCACTGCTGTAATAAAAACAAACTGGCTGGTGCACTCCTGAGATTTTCCAGCATAAATGATAATGAATAAATAATCTCCTCCTAAATTTCTTACAATAACTGATCTTACGCCAGGCAGGATGTGCCACCATACATCAGTCTTTTAAATAGGAGAGAATTCAGAGCACTGGTAGTGCAGTGTGAGGAAAAGTTCGTAGCTTCCCTATGCCATTATTCCATTTATTTGTCTGTAAGGTGTAGAGGGCTTATATCTCTTGTCTTTACACATTCTTACTCATACTAAGTCTCTTGTGCTAAGAACCAACAAATTTTGGGGGGAACAAAGATAACAGAAAAACATACAAAATATTGGTTAAATTAATAAAATAATCCCACTTCCCTGATCTGGTGAGCAGAAAGAAAAGCAAAGAAAAGAAGAAATTGAATTGAAAATGCATTAGGTAATGCCTGATCTAGGAATTAATCTGCTTACTTACACACAGCAGAGATACAAATTCTCTTGAGATAGCTAACTTAGTTTCTGATGTGGTATAATCCATGTTTACACAAGCATACTTAAATTGCACTGAATTGTAAAGAGAAAAGATTGCTATATAAAATGAAGCAGAAATGGAAAGTTGAATGGGAAAAGATGTTCTTTATCATACAGTAGTCCTCTCTTTCTCACCATTCAAAACAGCAAATGCAGAGAGACATATTACCTCTGAACAGAATCCATGAAATTTCTTTATTTTAATTGAATCTGTTTAGTACAAGAGCTTTTAGATGCATTTTGGGTTTGGTGAAGGATGCCATAGGAATGCTCAAAGTTATTGTTTGGGAGGACTTCAATCTCATTGGAAATGAAGATGCTGGAATCAAACTTTCAATCTTTTCTAAATTTCTTTTTTATTGGCAGTTTGAATGGTGCACTTTATTCCTTTGCAGTAGAATCCTCCATTAGGCATTTGTCGTGGTGACATGTGAATGTCCTGTTGTCACAGATTAACCTAGCTGTGTACTAGGAAGCAGGATCCCATTTAAGATAGTCCTTGAACAAACACCTTGAGTGGGGATTGTCATTTGGTGGCCTGCGGTCAGTTTGGATGATCCTTGGTGGGTGTGGGCTTTGTGACATCAGCCATCTCCTCCCCCACACACAGTGGCTTAGTTTAAATATTTAATCTGAAGGCTACCTGGATCTGTGCTGGACCCCAGTGTGGCTTTCTCTCTTCTGAAATGTTTAATGCTCAGTCCAACAAGGGGACCTGGAGTGTTCCAGATTCAGGAACACACCTCAACGCATAAGAGAAGAATAGGGATAAATCAGAACCATTGCTGATTAGAGGCAACAGTGCAAAGTGGAGGAGGTGCCTTACCAGAGCTTAGTACAGACTTGGCTGGGCTCCAAATTCTACTTCTAACAGAGAGTGAAAAGGAGTGGTGGTGGGAGTTGGTCCTAAAGCAGGTAGAGGTGGAGACTGGATAGACTAGTGGGGTCTCCCAAGTTGTAAATGCTTCACACCTCCTTCTCAGCTGCATCTAGTTCTGGTGTCCAGAATTCAAGAAGGATGTTGATATATGACAGAGGGTTCAGAGAAAAGCCATGAGAATCATTAAAGGATTAGAAAATATCTCTCATGGTGAAAGTCTGTCTGTGGCAAGTGTCTGCTCCCTACCCTCCGCCTGTTTAACTTAACAAAGAGACGGTTATGAAGGGGTGTTTTGATCACAGGCTGTAAGTACCAACATGGGGAACAGAAATTTGGTAATAGAGAGCTCTTCCATTTAGCAGGCAAAGGTATAATATCATCCAATGATGGAAGTTGAAGTTAGACAAATTCAGAAGGGAAATAAAATGCAAATTTTTAACAGTCAGGATAATTAATCATTGAAATAACTTACCTAAGATTCTGGTGGATTATCCATTACTGGAAGCTTTTAAATCAAGAATGAATGTTTTCTGAAACAAAGTACAGAAATGGGCAGGAGTGTTCTTTAAATGGATAAGCATACGAAAAGACCCAATTAATTAAACGTTAAAATATTCATAGTTAAAATTAAAAACATTGAAAATATGTAGAAGTAAAGGCCCTTACAATGACATTTATTCAGACACATTCCTGTTTATTTTATTATTATATTTAGAAACACGTATAGTGATAGATTTAACAAGAAAACCAAGAAGAAAAATACTGCATAAAGTTCAAAGTAACCAAATTAATGTTACTGTAAGAATTTTAAATTCTACAGTTCTGTGGAGGACATGGGGAGGAACAGAAAGAGATTATGTTTAATTGTGCAACGGTAATGAAGTTTTTTGCATTTAATTTTCTAGGATTTTATTAAATAAGAAATTAAACATCTCAGCTACTGTGGGGCACAGGAGCTTTGATGGAGTGCTCTTACATGGAGCAGAGTTCCATAACGTTCACTGAGGACTATTTCCCATACCAAGCATGAAAATTGTAACCCAAAAGGAAATGTCTTTAAAAGTTGTAATGTACGGAAAACAGGAGCTGTAATAGAAGGTGGTTTGCACCAGAAGTAGACGAGGTGTAAAAACATTATTTTTCATTAATTCCTTTTTTAGTTTCACTAGGAAAACTAGGCAGATTTTTGTTTAAAGTGTCTGAAAATTAATTACCAATGACCAGTGATATGACAAACATACTTCAGTAATTGCTTGGAGTTTCTGCTGCTTTCAAAAAATAGTGGAAATTTTAGACAAGGACACTTGAATTTGGCAAAATCAGACCTAAATTGTAACTCTCATTTCAAAATGACCTAAAGAATGGTCCCAGCAAGGACATATACCAGGGGTAAGGTCCTTCTCTGTTCACAGTCCCTCCTAGAATCCTCATGTTACTCCTATTCCTTCCTGTAACTTCCCCATCTTGAAAAATGAATTTTATGGGGTGGAGAGTTACGTAACTTCTCAGGCCAAGCTCACATCTGCTGAAACTCGCCCTGTACCATGGTGCCAAACATCCAGCTTTTCATCAAATTGAAAAAAACACATTCCACACATCTCTTCAGCTGCCAAACCTTCCCTCTGCTCTTTCAAATGTGCTGCATGAGATACAAAAATCTGCATGGACCCCCCATATCTAACATGGTATAGGAAGCTACAGAATCTGGCTTTAGGTCCCAGACCTGAAACAAATACCCTTCCTGACCATCCTACAAATAAAAATGTTCAAAGTTTTTGTGCTCACCTCCTAACCAAAATCCTGCGGCACCCTGGGTATATATAATGTTTCAGAGGTACCTATGTTACTGTTCCTAGTCAGCATTTCTGGCTTGGAACTGGCATGTACGAGAACATAAGTTTGATGGCCTATAGATAAAAGACAGGTTTTCCTTGCCCCCTAATTAGTTAGTCATCTCTACTGCATTCTGTTAATATCTGCTTTCCTTCTCTCTTAACATCTGTTGTTCTTCACTGATTCTCCATATCCCTCTCCTATCCATATCTTTCCTGATTCTTTTGGATGTTCTTTTGTATTTTCCCCTCCTCCCCACAGGCCGGTATTTTCATGTGCTACTTCCCTATGACTTAGTTGTTAAATTTTCAACTACTCTTCCACCTCCATTGCTTATTTCACTTTTCTTCTGTGTATTCCCCTCCTTCTCCCTCCCATTGTATACTGGTCTCTCTTGTGATGTTCCCCATTCTCCTCTCTGACCCGACACATTAACCTGAACTCCACTCTACTCTGTTTCTGCTCCATACCACTCAGATCTTTTTCTCTTCTATCCCCTGTATGCTAGTAAGATCAGACTGAAACTTTCTAGCATTCTTATGTCTGAAGTGCTTCATTATGTTATGGATATCAGGATTTTAGTAATATCACCTTGAACTGAAGCAGCTGAAAAACTATTCCACTGCACCCACGCTCAAGAGAATTACTCTACTCTGCTGCACTTCAGGTAAACCCAGTTCTGGGTAGGTTCTTTGAGTGGTGAGTATTAAGAAAAGTATTCCTCCTGAATAAGACATGTGTAAGCTGATAGTGTACTATACCTATACACTATACTATAGTGTACTATACCATTTACCTCTGTGCTGCAGTCAATGGTTATTAGAAACAGCTGTTTTCAAACAGATGTTTTTAGCAGAATGTTACAAATTAATTGTGCTTAAGAGTGTTTTACAGCTGTGATTCTGGTCATGTTTCAATGTGGTATATAGCAGATACATGCATTTTCAATGGATATTTATTTTTCACATAAGCAAGGCAGAGATACGCAGCATGAGTAATACAACTTTAAAAAAGCTTTAAGTAAGTATGAACTATTTGTGCAACAATTTTGAGAAGAAGATGTAATGCTATCCTCAGGATTTTTAATACTAATACAGATATGGGGCAAAAATGGTAACATATATTAGGAGAGTAATGTTAATGCAACTAAACTGTTACTGACAGTTGCTTAATCGCTTTATTCATAATGCATGCCACACTTTGGAGAATAGCAATTACTTGAGAGAAGTCTTCTTTTTGTTGGATGTGCTAGTGTTAGAAGTTTGGGCCCTTTCCAGCATAATAAAAATAGGAGAAATTAGTGGGATAATGCAAGATTATTATAACTATTTATCAGTGATGGGTAGATAAGATAAAGAAAGAAATAGAGATGAGCCAAATTAGTTTGATGAGTCTTCCACACTTGTAAGCTGTCAAGGAAGGCCACTTGTTCCTGTAGTCACTGCAAAATGGTCTTGGTTTTGAGAAAAATGCAAATTCTGCATTCCTAAGATTCAGATCGTGAAACTTCTTGGGACAAGATCCCATGAGGCTTGATATATTAACACAGAATGTACTGTTTGGCATAGAATTAGTGAAAGCAAAATGTTACTCCATTTTATGGTCCAAAGAGTCTTGTTTTTAGGTGTATTGCTCTAAGTGCTGATCCAGCAAAGCCTTTAAGCATGTGCTGAACATTAAGCACATGTGTAGTCTCACTGAAGTCAGATGCTCATATGATTAAAGTTTAACACATATTTAAAAGCTTTGATAGGTCAGCACCTCAGTTACTTTTGGCTGTATCCTTTCAAATTTTAGCCATAGAGTAGTGGAAAGGGTCAGAAAACCTATTAAAATAGACAAAAGTTTGTTAGAGGGAAGGTAGATGAAGCTAAATGAGACTATATGGAATCACACCACCACTTTCTCTGACACTGAAAAAGCCTCACTACATTTGAATTCCACTCTACAGATTTTGGGAATGTGTGGCTAGTAGGAGCCAGGGTGCAAATGCTGGAGACTGGTTCTCCTCAGCATCATCCTGTGGCAATCCTACAGTGAGATGCCTTCAGGTTTCCCTTATATGCCTTCAAAACTCCCCAGGAGAGAAGCATGGGTGAGTGAACTGAGAGCACACAAGGAAGTATTGGCAGTTTGTCCCTGACAGCTGATAAAGTACATGTTTTGGTGTACTGTGATAGAACTTGGATGTCCTTGATGGCATGAGCACTAATGGCGCTGCGCAGGTTTTGAATGTTGCTACGTGGCAGTGTAAGTTGTAGAGCTGTAGGTAAAAAGCAGAAATAGTTGCTTGCTGTGTTGCTCCAATATTATATAAATAGTTTTATTAAATAATCAAACATCTATTTCAGTGTTCAATAAATAGCTTGCTGAATTTTGCCAAAACAGTGAAATGCTGAACAAGGAAACAGCAAATTACATATCCCAGAGAAAAGTGCAAGTTCCCAGAAGGGAAATAACAGTGTCAGGCATTAGAAGGTGAAAATAAGAGAAAAAAAGAAACTGATAAGAAGAATTTTTTTAACTGTCTAAAAACAAAAATTTGATAAACATTTTAAATTCGTCCTCAGAATGCAGGGAGCTTAGCTGTAAAATTCTATCTGATCACTATTAGGCTTACATGAGATTACAAAAGCCTGCTGATAATAGAGTTAAATTCAATTTCAAAGCACTGTCGTGAGGACTCTGAAACTGCAACAAGCCTGTAGCATTGGTGAAAAAAAGAAGGGATACTCAGAGCAAAAAATAGAGGGTCAAGAGGATGCTTTTTACACAGTAACTTACTTTCAAGGTAATCCCCCCCCCAATAGTTTTCAGAATTTTAGATAAGATGTAAAAATAGAAAATCAGTGGCATAATAAAGGGGAATTTCAAGCTGTGATGCGTAAAAGAGGAGATCCTCCAACATCACATTTGCCTATTGAAGATCTTTGTTTACCTTGATTTTATTTGTTTGATTTTTCTCCAAGAAAGCACCTTTGGGCTGTCTATATTCCTGAAACTGACAAGGCCTTGCTTAAATCACTTTTGCATTTTTTCTACAGTTTTATTTTTATCTTTAAATACATTTCCAAACTGTTAAAAAAAAGTTAACTATCCAGTTCATACAGCAATTGAAATCCACACTGAGTAAAGTAAGAAGAGAAAATTCTAAGGAGAAACATATGAAGGCTACATGTCAGATGTTTCTCTCTTCTTTTCTCTCCCTCTCTTTTTTATGCACACAAACACCCATATGCACACAGACATATATTAATATATATAATATATGCAGATATTGATGGAATTCTATGAGTTGAAAGAGAAGGGAAGATGTCTTTAAGGATCCATATCTCTTATTGCAGATATAGGTTATTATCACTGAAATGTGGCCTTCAGTCTTGAAACAGTTAAAAGAGTTCTACGGCCACAAAAGAAGAGATTTCTTCAGAATTATCTCCCGCCTCACATTTGCTCTTAGGCAAGCAGTTTAAAAAAGCCCAGTGATTGAGCCAGTGATCCAATTTGAAATGCAGAAATGATTAGAGCTGCTTGCCTCATTTCATATCGAAATTCTCTGATTTATGACAGGGCTGCAGCCAAGATCTATCTCCAAAGGGAATTAGTGTGCAAGTTTGCATATTTTTGTTATTTAGGTTTCTCATAGCAGCTGCTAGCTAGAAATACTGTACTGGGAGGTGGAGGTGCAGGATTTTTCAGCAACTGGAGCAAAGAAAGATAAGAGCCTTATGCTTAGGACATTTAGACCTCTTGACCATATCACCATACTGCAATTTTTAAACCTGGATTGCAGTCATACAAGAATCCAGTGGAATGGTTAATTGTAGTTGTGGAGAAAGGAATTACCAAAATTCTGTCTCCATGTTTTAACTAGTGGAATTTTAATGAGGCATAAAACTTCAATCATGTAACTGACCTGTGGGGCAGAGTATAGAACATATAATGAAACAGAAATAGAATTCTGAAAAAAAATTATTACCTTATCTGGAATTTACATGAAGTGTTAACAGGAAATTATTCAGCAGTTATAAATGAAAAATATGGGATTTAATGTACTTATTAATAAAGATTTGTTACATACATGATACCAGTATCCCAAATCTGCTGTCCGCAGCTGTCCCTAATTTCTTATGTCTCTCCTCAAGTGCATTTAGTGTCTTCTTATTACTATGGAAACTAAGACCAATTTTTCTTTAATACTCGTTTCTAAGACAAATGGAAATATCTTTCTGTAGGGGTCGAGAACTAAAGAATTTGCCTTTCCTACAATATACACATACTCATAAAACTTAAGGAGTTTCTCATTCTGAGTTTGGTTGACCTTTTCTTTGCATTTATTTGAGATAAGAAAGAAAGAGTGAGAGTGTAGGAACTCTTTAAAAACACATAAACAACAAAAAAAACTTAATTGAAGAAAAGATCAGTAACTGCCAAATTATGCCTTGCTGCACCGAGCAAAGAAATCACAGTGTGAAAGTTTATTACCTTAGCTACTATACAGCTCCATATGGAGTCGTTATGGCCCTAGAATCTCAGTAATGCTCCTAAATTGACCTTACCATAATGCAGTTGTGCTTTCAGGTATTAAATCCTCTCTCATATTTCACTGACTACTCTCCAGAGGATCCAAGGTAATTGTAGTAAAAACTTTAAAATCTGATTACCTTGTTCTTTGATGACATGTTCAATAAGAAGATTGTAGCAATCTGCAAACAGAAATTTGTGAATTATTCCTTTTAAATTAACCCACCTCACATACTATATTTTGCAGCTCCCCTCCTTATTACTAATTTTCAATATAGTAGCTCTCTACTGATGGTTCTTGTCATGTTTGGGTTTATAACACAATTACCTAATTGACTCACTTCCTGAGGAAAGTCAGTCTGACCTTAAAATAACAATCTGATACTTCATCTAAAAGAGCTCCGACTCCATACCTGCACTTCCTCTTTCCCTTTGTCATGTACAAGCAGTAAACATGTATTTAGCACATTAACACATTTGAAATGAAAATTTAATCACCATGTATCCTGAAGTAAACAGTTATCAAAACATGGATGGTATGTAATATAAATGAAGATAGCTTTCCTAGCAACAAATATCAGCCTGTCTCCTGCATTCATTCAGGCAAAATAGCCACTGAACTCAGTGAAAGTTTTGCCTGAACGAGTGCAGGATTGTGCTATCCT
Source organism: Mesoclemmys tuberculata (assembly GCA_007922155.1). Taxonomy (NCBI): domain Eukaryota; kingdom Metazoa; phylum Chordata; order Testudines; family Chelidae; genus Mesoclemmys; species Mesoclemmys tuberculata. The sequence goes on from ML675601.1 coordinate 100,936,614, forward strand.
TTATGAGCACTGAGACAATAGATATAGCTTGTAATTTTTGTCTTTACATAATAACAGTGAGGACCATCATCCAATGGGGTTTATTTGAGACACAGTGAGATAAGGAGAGGTTGTTTCAGTTTTTTTAAAGAGTAACTAAAGCTTTTCAGCAGAAATGTAAAAGAATCAATCCCTGGACCCCGACAACCTTCTCCATTCCCAATAAAATTGAACAGGTTCTCTTTCCTACTGCCTTTTTTAGTGATTAGATTGCAGTGGATTCTTTGCCTGCTCTACTGTAAGTTTTATGATGCAGTGAGAAGAGATGAATATAGCACTATAAATAGCTCTTCTGAATGCTATTTTAGACTTCTCTAAAGAAATCGTAATCTAGTCCATCTATGCTATTTGCAGCAAAGCAGGAGACGGAGTTCATGTGAGCAATGGTGAGTCAAATGTTCAAAACATGGTCTCCGTCTGTGGCACAGGGCTTTATATGGGCAATCACTGATGCACTTGTATATTGCTCACTACCAGTTGTGCATTCACAAATGGAGACCTTGATGTCAAAATATGTCCCATCATGGCTCATACGAACTATCATGTGTTGTGTTTTGATAGGCGACTAATGGTATTAAAACAGAGAGGACCACGTTTATCCCTGGTGTTGCTTTAATCAGTTCACATCAGGGATTAATTTAGCCCTGGAAGTCTTGAGAAACCACCCTCAACAAGGAGAAGATGGATCATTTTTTAACAGAAGTAATCTTTTATCAATAAATCCTTTCAGATTATAAAACCACAAAGATGATAAATTTAAGAGTATTTAGAGTCCAGTCCTAATAAATATAAATATATATTCTTCCTTCCTTTCCAATATTAAAAGGTTGATAGATTTAAATTATAGATAATGATACATGAGTAATCTAGTTTCCTTAATTCTTCATTAAAAGTCTAAATTATTCTGTACCTTAGTTGAAACTTTACCATAGGCTGTAAGGTCTGAAAGTCTCTGTGTATTTAAAAACCACTACTGTATGGTGGTATTTTTAAAAGTAGATTATTTTAATGATTTATCATAAAGAATGATCTTCTGTGTTGTCTGATAGCCAGTCAAACTTAAGATGGTAAGTATGCAATATAGTTAACTGGGATAAGCGCAGCATTAGAGTAGATATACATTAGCAGATTTGAGACATCAGAGGTAGAATCAAAAGGATTAAATTTGACAGAAGAGCCCCATTTAATTTCTTCCAACCCCTGTGGCTCTATTGAATAAAATCTACTTTTAAGTACCTTTATGGACAGCTCTAACATCTGCTGTTCTTGGAAAATAGTTTTTGCCAGAGTTAGCTATGTTATTCGGAAATGTTGGCCCATAATGCCCTGCAGAGAGTGAACTGTATTCTTGTAGTGTTCTTACTAATTAATTCTCATGAGATATGCTCCTGAGCTAACAATTTGTGAGCCTAGCAATGCAAATAGCTTCCTTGGGAATGTCGCATGAAGAGATGGAATAGTGGCAATGCACACACCCAAGTTCACCATGTAAAAGAAATGAAGAAGAATGGCAAGAGAAGTTAAAAAATAAATCAAAAGAATAAACAGACATTCATTATTTAATTCACTACAAACTGCTGCCCTTATAAACTGCATTTTGGCAGTCTAATTGAATAGCTTTGCAACTAGAATAATGTCCCCAAACCTATGAACTTTCCTTTATCAATTTACTTTAGTATGATTCAAATTTAGTGGGTAATTTGGAAAAAATAATAAATTCACTCTTGAGAAAGTTACACAAGCCGCTTACCTCCACTGCCTCCCAATAAAATAATGCACTAAAGCCAGTTTTATTTTCCTTTACTCACACAGGTAGTACCATTGACATCAGTGGCACTATTCTCATGATTAAGGGCAAGCGGGAGCCTAAGCAACTTTCCTCCTTCTATTTATATACTAGTTATATTTTCAAATAACTCTAGATTCAAAATATTTCTGTAAAGTAGAGGGGGAAATAGTTTTAATTTTACAGAAGTGACCAACAAAGATAATGAAGTACTTCCAAAACTCTTTGTGCATGGAAACCCTAGAGGCAAACCTCACAGCTTTCTTACTTTTAGCAACCAATTACTTCACAAAAAAGAGTTTCCCCAATTATGAAGTACACTAATGCAGACTGCACAGACTCAATTTCACTAAGTGTATTGGAAAGGCAGCATTCACATAATTAATGAGAAAACGCTGCATGTGTTCAGACCTTCTGTTAATTGATTAAATGAGTCTGTGTCTAAATCTGATTATAATCACACTATGGAAGTACAATAGTGTGTGTGTGAGAGAGAGAGACCCGCTCTCTTTTTATATATGTATATTTTCTCCAAACCTTAAGAATATAATAAACTTACTCTACTATAAAAAGGAGCTCACCTCCCCCAAGAGAATGCTGTATAGTTTAATCACAATTATCTGAATAATTAGCCTTTGTTTAATGTCTCAATTCTTGCCTAACCCATCATCTGCGCTTGTAAGATACATAATGTTTTTATACCCTGGCCTCAGTCTGATAATTGTTGTGGTTAACGAATGCTGGCTTAGTTTTTCCATCATTTCATAGTAAAACACAAAACCTGCCATGTGCTTGTCAATTTTTTTTAAAGAAAGCTACGGTGTTTCCTAAGGGTTGTGAGAGAAGTTCATCCCATTGAACTGGTCAGCAAGATATCATTAGCTCGTTGTGTACATGAAATCCAGGGGTTAGAGCACCAAGCGTCACAAGCCAGTTTCTTTACCTCCTTGAGCTGATCAGAGGATCAGAGTATCAAGGAAGGATTAGCACTGACTTGGGATTTGTGTGATTGGTTAATTTATTGCGGCGATGGCAGGCCTTTCATCTATGGCAACATTTAATCAGCACGGCCATGGAGGCTATTACGGGTTAGCTCTTTTCTCAAGTCAGCCAGGGCTGCACCATCAGCCCTATCACAATTCCCCTGAAATTTCCAAATTATCTGGAACAGGCTTTAGCCGCACAGTAATAAAAATTAGAAGAGATTCCTGATAGCACTGGTGGGAAAGGCTTTCACTTGCACAGGGCAAATTATAAATAGTATGAACGTGCACTTTAAAAAAAAATTCTCCACCTCTTAAGAGATGTGCAGGACTTATCACCCCTGCTCTGATCCAAATCCTTGTGGTTGAAAATTTATATTAGATTTTATCAGAGAGGCCTAAGTCTAGAAAAATCAATGAAGGTTATCTTTTATGTTGCAGGAACTTGTGGAAATATTGATTTTCATTTTATAGTGAATTTGGAGCATGAGTTGGTAATCACTGCTGAGCTGACTACAATGTTTGCCTACTGTATCTTTTACTCAGTTTTGCTCAAGTATTTAAGATAGTATATTCCTGTTGATTTTTAGTATGTAGTCTGAAGGCAGATGCTTCCGAAATATAAAATTGTACTTTCGTTGTTATAAAATGTAAGCTTTTAATGTAGCAGTGATTACCTAGTGTCTTGTGAATGATTTTCTGTGGTTAATAGTGGTGTTCACAATGAGAGAGGTAATTCAGATTTATTTTGCATATAGGAGAAACAGTAAAAGAGAGATCTGCAGCAAAACACTGAATGAAATTCGTAAGAATAGGGGAATATAGCATAAAATGAGATGAAGACAAAAAAATGAGAAAATATTAATAAATAATGGGGTTTAAGAATCTGAAAAACATTAAAATAATTGTTGACTATTATGCCCTATCCAACTGATGATCTATAGAGAAAAACTTATTAAAAGGTAGCTTGTCTTCACCGCAGTTTTATTAAATTTTCCCAAATCCCTCACTTTGACTGTAAAAAATTCTGATGGTTTTACTAAGTGAACCAATGATTCAAAGAGTAATTTTACAGCTTTACACTTATACATAGTAGTTTTAATATTTGGAGGGTGGAGGTTGGAGGGAGGAGATCTAACTTGCTCTTTTTATGTTTGTTCTTATTATGCAGAATATAACTTTGTCTTACATCTAGAGTATGTGTGTACATGTATTCCATTTAGAGCTGGGTAAACTCTGCAAATATTCACTTGAAGTTTTTAATGAGTCTGCAGTAGCTTTGTTTGTGTCCGTTCTGTTTAGTTTTCTGTGAGCGTTTGTTTGATTGAGTTTTATTAGTACAGATGTCTATGGAAAGTGAATTTTTAATTCTCTTGTGCATGATCCAATTATTAGGGAAGTGAAGTAAAACCATGTGACTTTTATGTGACAAGTTCTAACTAATCTTCATAGCCCAAGTTGCAGATACTCCCAGAGAAGAGCTTACAACTGAGCAATCAAGTTTAAAAAAAAAAAAAAATTCATTGCTATTTTTAAAAAATGAGTACATTTTGGACTGAGGAGCCTGCTGTTCATTTTCACCCCCTTTAGGGTGTACCCTCCATGGAGCAGGCCGTGCTCTCCCCTGAGCACAGAGTGTGCAACTGTGACTGGCCTTTGCTTGGGATGCACAAAGGCAGGGAAGGTGCTTTTCAGCTTCCCCCACTGGCTACCCAGCAGGTTAAAATCTGACCACTAAAAAGGGATCTACATGTGAAATACTATATAGGGATGTAGAGTGCCTTTTTATGGAATACGGGTAGAAGAAGTCAAACTATACAGTAAAACTCTGCAGAAAAATATCAGAGCAAGTTGCAACGCATCATGTTCTCAGATCCATTTGGAAAATTCTTTATTACGCAGAGCAGTAGGTATGGTCTCAAGAGTCATATGACTGTACCTAGCTGAAGCAAAAGCACAGGAATACAGTGTGGTAACTCAACTGCCAAATCTCTCTGGACCACAGCAAAAACTATTACCCATCCAATATGCACAGAGACACCCATATAGCATGATAGCAATGGATGGATGAGGATGCACATACATTACTATGACTCTGGCTCCCAGGATAAGCTGTGTGTTTCTGATATTGGGATCATTTACACATGTATTAACATCCCATCACAAGTTAATGGTCATTGTCAAAATTATCTTGATTTTGTTGCACCAACTTCCACTGTTCCTCATGGATATCAATTTGATATGTCTTTCTTTCCCTCATTCTTCTCACCTTGCCACAGACCTTACTCCATTATTTCATTGTGCAGAAAACATGGGAATTATAAATCTGAGCAATAGCTAGCCTTACCATGGCTTTACTGGGGGTAGTATTATGTCCATTGTGTGTTTCTCCATTTAAGACGTTGAGCTAGTCTGGTACCATATTAGGTATAATATTAGGGGTAATATTTTTGCAGAGAGCATTGTACTGAATTTTGTTTCGTAAGTTACTGAATCCTCACTTCATATGTATAAATGATGCGTTCTTTGAGTGGTTGCAGCTGCATATTCCACCCACATGTGCGCACACCCAGTGCACCGAAGCTGGAAAATTTAGCTTGATATATCCAGAGGTATGGCAGTCGCACCTTGTAGCCCTTAGCTCATCCCCTTGCTAATAAAGGGCAGCACTGCTCCAACCCCCACAGAGTACCGCAGTTAGAGTTGGAGCATTCTTTGTAGTATTTACCTCACACTTTTCTATCTCAATCTTCTGGGATTTTGTTGTATTTAGTTAGTTAGAATCATAGAATATTAGAGTTGGAAGGGACCTCAAGAGGTCATCGAGTCCAACCCCTGCTCAAAGCAGGACTATCCTCAGATAAATCATCCCGGCGAGGGTTTTGTCAAGCCACAGCTTAAAAACCTCTAAAGATGAAGATGCCACCACCTCCCTAGGTAACCCATTCCAATGCTTCACCACCCTCCTAGTCAAAAACTTTCCTAATGTCCAACCTAGACCTCCCCCACTGCAACTTGAGACCGTTGCTCCTTGTTCTATCATCTGCCACCACTGAAAACAGCCTAGCTCCATCCTTCCTTGAACCCCCTTTTAAGTAGTTAAAGGCTGCTATCAAATCCCCCTCATTCTTCTCTTCTGCAGACTAAACAGGCCTAGTTCTTTCAGCCTCTCCTCATAAGTCTTGTGCTCCAGCCCCCTAATCATTTTTGTTGCCCTCCGCTGGACTCTCCAACTTGTTCACATCCTTCTTGTAGTGGGGGGCCAAAACTGGACACAATACTCCAAATGCGGCCTCACCAATGCCGAATAGAGGGGAATAATCGCTTCCCACGATCTGCTGGCAATGCTTTTACTAATGCAGCCCAATATGCCATTAGCCTTCTTGGCAACCAGGGCACACTGCTAACTCATATCCAGCTTCTTATCCACTGTAACGTCCAGATCCTTTTCCGCAGAACTGCTGCCTAGCTCGTCGGTCCCCAGTGTGTAGCTGTGCATGGGATTCTTCCGTCCTAAGTGCAGGACTCTGCACTTGTCCTTGTTGAACCACATCAAATTTCTTTTGGCCCAATCCTCCAATTTGTTTAGGTCCTTCTGTATCCTATCCCTATCTTCCAGAGTATCTACCACTCCCCCTAGCTTAGTGTCATCTGCAAACTTGCTGAGGGTGCAATCTACCCCCTCTTCCAGATCACTAATGAAGATGTTGAACAAAACCGGCCCTAGGACCGACCCCTGGGGCACTCCACTTGTGACCGGCTGCCAGCTAGACATGGAGCCATTGATCACTACTCATTGAGCCCTTTGCTCTAACCAGTTCTCTATCCATTTTATAGTCCATTCATCCAGCCCACACTTTTTTAACTTGCTGATAAGAATACTGTGGGAGACTGTATCAAAAGCTTTGCTAAAGTCAAGGTATATAACGTCCACCGCTTTCCCCTCATCCACAGAATCAGTCACCTCTTCATAGAAAGCAATCAGGTTGGTCAGGCACCACTTTCCCTTGGTGAATCCATGTTGACTGTTCCTGATCACCTTCCTCTCTTTTAAGTGCCTTAAAATGGATTCCTTGAGGACCTGCTCCATGATTTTTCCAGGGATTGAGGTGAGGCTGATCGGCTTATATTTCCCTGGATCCTCTTTTTTACCTTTCTTGAAGATGGGCACTCTATTTGCCATTTTCCAATCATCAGGGACCTCCCCCTGTTGCCATGAGCTTTCAAAGATAATAGCCAATGGCTCTGAAATCACATCAGCTAACTCCCTCACCACCCTCAGGTGTATTGCATCTGGCCCCATGGACTTGTGTATGTCCAATCTTTCTAAATAGTTCTGGACTTGTTCCTTCAGCACTGCGGGATGTTCAACTCCTCCCTGCTCTGTACCGCCCAGCGCAGTAGTCTGGGAGCTGACCTTGTCTGTGAAGACAGAGGCAAAAAAGGCATTGAGTACCTGAGCTTTCTCCACATCCTCTGTCACTAGGTTGCCTCCCCCATTCTGTAAGGGGCCCACACTTTCCTTAATCTTCCTCTTGTTGCTAACATACCTGTAGAAACCCTTCTTGTTCCCCTTCACATCCCTTGCTAGCTGCAACTCCAATTCCAATTTGGCCTTCCTGATTTCATTCCTGCATGTTTGATCAGTATTTTTATAATCCTCCCTAGTCATCTGATGAAGCTTCCACTTCTTGTAAGCTTTGTTTTTGTGTTTAATCTCACCAGTGACTTCTTTGTTAAGCCAAGCTGGTTGCCTACCACACTTGCTATTCTTTCTGCACATCAGGATGGTTTGTTCCTGTGCCCTCAATAAGGCTTCTTTAAAATACAGCCAGCCCTCTTGGATTCCTTTCCCCCTCATATTAGCCTCCCAGGGGATCCTGCCCATTATCTCCCTGAGGGAGTCACAGTCTGCGTTTCTGAAGTACATGGTCCTTATCCTGCTGTTCTCCTTTCTTCCTTTTGTCAGGATCCTGAACTCAGCCATTTCATGGTCACTTCTGCCGAGGTTGTCACTCACTTTTACTTCCCCTACCAAATCTTCCCTGTTTGTGAGCAGCAGGTTAAGAGCAGCAGGGCCCCTAGTTGGTTGCTCTAGCACTTGCACCAGGAAGTTATCTGCGACACAGTCCAAAAAATTCCTGGATTGTTTGTTCTCTGCTGTATTGCTTTTCCAGCAGATGTCAGGGTGATTGAAGTCCCCCATGAGAATCAGGTCCTGTGAACTGGAAACTTTCCCTAGTTGACTGAAGAAAGCTTCATCCACCTCATCCTCCTGGTCAAGTGGTCTATAAGAGACACGCACCACAACATCACCGTTATTTTTCTTGCTTCTAAGCTTAACCCAGAGACTCTCAACTGGTGTATCTCCAGTTTCACACTGGAGCTCACAGCAATCATAGTGCTCTCTTACATACAGTGCAACTCCTCCACCCTTTCGCCCCTGCCTATCTTTCCTGAATAGCTTATACCCATCCATGACAGTGTTCCAGTCGTGTGAGTTATTCCACCAAGTCTCAGTTATTCCATAGTTCCTTGACTGTGCCAGGACTTCCAATTCCTCCTGCTTGTTTCCCAGGCTTCTTGATTTTGTGTATAGGCACTTGAGATAACTAGCCGATTGCCCTACTTTCTGAGTTAGTTGGTTAGTTTAGTAGTACCTTAGTTTTGGTTTATAGTAATTAGTTAGGGATAGTTATTCTGACAGACTGCCATCTCCAGGGTTTAAAAATTGTCTGTCATTTGGGGTGGCTGTTTCCAGTAGTGTTCCCCACACATGATGCTTGTGTTTGGGAGAAAGGCACATCAAAGAAAGGTGCTCCATCTGCAAATCATTGAAAAAAGAATGCAGGTGGTGAGATACATGTTTCTGAAGCATCACCTTATGGAGCTGGCCAGGAGACCCGCTTCGGCATTTGGGAACTCTGTTGATCGTCCAGCCCTTTACACAGCTTTGGATCCAGAGTGAGATGTTTTTACTTAGCCAGATACTGGTGCTTTCCCTAGGAGCAAGAGAGATCCCTCTCCTTCCTTGGACCTTCTGAGGAAAAGGTCTCCAAAATGGACTGCAGCCACACCAGAAATCAAGGAAATTCATCCTCTCTTCCAGGAGGAATGCAGACCAGCACTGTGATTCTTCTGGTATGCAGGATAAAGCTGGACCATCTACCTGCCCTCCAGTACCAAGGCAGCATCAGTTACCATCAACACTGATACTATCAATGGGACACCCATTGAGTCCTGTACTGACAATGTCATCACGGACTGTTTCCACACCATCGTCATAGCAGGCAGCATCAGACTTGCTTTGCCTCTTTGTTCCAGATTCCCCACTTATTCAGAACCATTCAGATGCCAGGACTACTTCTGTGTGGTTCTCAGGACTGCTTGGATTGATTGTAGCCTTGTCTCAGTCACTGGCATCAACTTCAGCACCACTCAGATTGGGCAGTCAAGATCAACCTCCTTTTCAGTACCCAAGGGCCAGTTATCACAATTACTATCTTTGGTATCAATAATGACTGTGGTGCAGACCACATCTACAGGATCAGTACCAACCCTGGCTTCAGTTTTGGTATCATGTGGGAGTGTGATATCTCTACCAGTCTTCAAGGTGTTGACTTCTCTATCTGCCTGGATACTGATACAACTGGCTTATTGGACTTTGGACAGGGGTAGGTGTTTGCTTTGTCCATATGGGGAGGCTCCTCTGTTGCCTTCAGATAACTTGGGGATTTCATCAAGATCAAGGTCAGGGACATCGTCCTCCTCTCTCTCATCTTCCATACACCATTCTCTGAGATTGTTGAGACTTCCTCTGGATCACAATTGATACCAAAATTGGCACCATTCTCATAGCAGGAAGAGAGGCTCTTGGCCCAGTGCTTACTGGCCACCAATGCCATATCCCTATCCTCAGTGGCCTCCTTGGAATCTGTGGGATGTTCCTTTATCTGCAAAGTCCCAATCCTTCACCCACTCCAGGGCAAGATTTCCCAGCCAGCCCATGGTATCTCTTCTTCAGCCTCCTACATTGCATATTAGACAGGGGCTGCTTCCTCTGATCAGGCTCATCCTAAACTGCTTGTACAAGTTCCAGACTACTGCAGGAGATTCCAGTGGCTCCACTTCCCTTATCATCCTCATTGGCAGATGATTCCATAACACTGAATTCTTTGTCTTCAGTGACTGAGGATTTTAAGTTATATCAGGAGCTGAGATGAATGGTTTCAGCCTTGAGTATTCCAGCTGAGTGTGCAGGAAAATACACACACTTTGATGCATAATCTTCAGTCCTCAGCCCAGGGAAAGTACATCTCTCTTTAATGCAGCACTTTTAGAACCAGCTAAGGTTTTGTGGCATACCCCAGCTTCAAGGTGTTATTACATTCCTCAGGAGTAAGTCATCCATCAGAGACCCTGGATTAAGACCCTCTTTGGAGAAAATTGATGGCACTTTTTGTTTTTCGTTTCAACCTGGTTGATAGTCAAAATGCCCCATTCTCTGAAGATGCATTTTAACACACTATCCTTCAGTGATCATTCATGTATATGAGAGAAAACCCTGCTGAGGTGATCAGCTATGCAATTCTGCACCCTTGGAAGGTGTTAAGCCATGGGAATGATATTCTCCCTAATGTAGAATTACCAATATTTTACTGCCTCCTGACAAAGCTGGTTGAACTGGGCTTCACCCTATTTGTTCACATAATACACTGTGGTAGTGTTGTTGGTGAGTATGTGACCTGCTGTGCCTCTGATATGTGACTGAAAGGCCCAGCATACATTGTAAATTGCTAGAAGCTTTAGAAGTTGATATGAGAAGAAGCTTCCTGATTTGTCCACACTCCCTGAACTTTCAAAGTCACCAGATACCTTCCCCAACCTCTTGTGGAGGCATCACTCACTATTGTTATGGACAGTGGAGGAGGGGTGAAGGGAACACATTTGTAGACGTTGATTCAATCCATTCACCACTTAAGGTACTGAGGATGGGCAGTGGCACCCTCAGTAGGCCATCAAGCAACTGACAATTCGAGCAATATACCAACTGGAGCCAAGCCTGAAGAGGATGAAGAAGTAATCGTGCATGCTGGACTACATAAGTACATGGGGCCATATGACATGGCATCTTCAGGCATATATGAATTGTAGTGGAAGTATGAGAGCGGAGGAACAGACAAATGACGAATTGTCTGAAATCACTCATTCTCAGAAATGCTCTCAAGCTCTTAGAATCCAGTAGGGCCCTAATAAACTTGATTTTTGCATTGGTACTAAAGTTGATTTTACTTTGTTGATGATCAGACTCAGATGATAGAAGAGATGCAGTGAGAACCGGACATGGTTGGTGAGTTGATCTCTCGATTTACCCTCGGTAGGGAAATGCTGGTATTCCTCTCTTCCTGAGGTGTGCAGCTACTAATTGTATTTAGTAAAAACGCAACGAACAGAGGGGAGGCCCAAGGGGAATACTGTATTGATAATGCTACCTGTGAGTAAAAATCTCAGAAGCTCCCTCTGGCTTAGGAAAACCACCACATGGAAATAAGCATCTTGAAGATTGAGGGCATTATTGTGATTGTGATTCAAAGTGGTGATGAGAGTAGCTAGAGTAACCATGTGGAATCTCATGTACTTGATGTACCTTTCGAGATCTTGAAGATCAAAAATAGGCCTCATTCCGCCCTTGAAATTGGGAATCAGTAAAACTTGTGATAGAATCCTTCTCGATGCTGCTTCCTCTATAACCACCAAAGCTCAAAGAGTCTGCATCAGCTATAGGAACTGTGACTCATGAGAGGGTCATTGAAATGAATGGGGTAGGGAAAATAGACAGAAATCAGATGGCATAACATGATCCCACAGTGCTGAGGACCCATTTTTCTGAGGTTATTGCTTCCCAAGCACTGTGGAATTGAGAAAGCCTTCGAGTGAACAGTGGAAAGTTCACCGTGGAATGCTGCTTTCGATCTGACAGTCTAAATGGCTGCTTGCTTGGGTGAGGATTGTCTGACTGGATAAAGTTGGACCCAGAAGGCCTCTTCATGTGTAATTTACGGCCCTTCTTGGAGTACTCCTGCTCAGCTGGTAAGGTGTCTGCAGGAAGTACCTCTGGGGGGTGGTATTATTGCTGCTGTTGCTGACCCAGAAAATTACACCTTTTTGTGACTGGGGTACAAACCCCCAATGAACACAGAGTTTGCTCCTTAAACAAAATGTCATCTGTTTTGTCAGAGAACAAAATATCAACCAATAAGTATTTTTGCTATGCTCTGCTGGATCTTAGAACTCTCTGTGTCAGAGTTCTGCACCATGAGGCCTTTCTCGTTGTGACCACTGAAGCCATAACTCTGGAAGCAGCATCTGCTATGTCCAATGCTTATTAAAAAGGCATCTTGGCTTGCAGGTGACCTTCTGCAATAAATGCCCTGAAAACTTCCCTAGAGGATTCAGATAACTTGTTCATGAATTTGGCTATAGACTCCCAATTCACAAAATTATATTTTGATAACTGTGCTTGCAGATTTGCAAAGACAAGGTTGAATAAATTTTCATCCTCATGAGATCCAGGGTTTTACACACTTTGTCTTTTGGTGTGGATTTATGTCTCCCTTGCCATGATCCCTCATTAGCTGCTATTACAGTGAGAGAGTCAGAGGGTAGGATGAGAATAGAAGCACTCAACTCTATTGATAGGAACATGGCAACAGTGATTTTCTGTGGCTTTCAGAGAATGAACAGAATCTTCAGGGTGTGGGAGCTGACAGTGGCAGAGGATGAAGCTGGTTTTAGGTTAGTCTGATATATTGAGTTAAGTTAAGATGCTGTGTACATATGTTAACTATGTATCTAATAAAGACTGTTGTTAAGTTGCTAATAATTAATTATTATTAAGACCAATGGGTTTCTTAATATAAAACAACACATGGATCCAGGAGTGAAGGAACTGATAAAAAGCTAGAAGAAGTTAATAAAACAAAACAAAAAGCCTGGAGGTAGAAGTTAATCAGAATTTAAAAAAAAGGTTGAATGAAATAAGATGGCTCAATTAAGAGTTCTCACATTTCTCAAAATGTCAAGAAATGCTGCAGAAAATTAGAAAAGGTTTAAACTAGAATTTGATTTATTTTGAGGGCCATCAGGATCTATTCATAAGGAAGGTGATCAAAAGTTGTGCATCTTTTTTAATATTGCATGTACTGAAGAATTTTCACTAATTCATTCAAGCTTAATATTAGAGAACAAGCTGACTATGAGTTTGTCTTAAAAATTTGAGGAACTCTATTTAGCAAAAAGAAATTAAACATTTGAAAGATTTCAGTATCATTCAAGAAATCAAATGGATTAAGAGACTTTTGAATAATTTTTAATGGGTTTAAAGATAAAAAGTCAACTATGTAAATTCCAGAATCTATCTGAGTCAGTGTTAAGGGATCAAATTGTAATGGGAGTAAAAGATAGCAGTGTAAGAGAAAGAATGTTAGACGAGCCAGATCTAAATCTGGAAAAAAGCAGTGAGAATTTATCCTACTGCTGGATTTAATCAACAATGATTACACATTTAGAAAGAAAACAAACTGGTGTGAATATAGACTTAATATGAAAAAGTAAAAATACAAGTCTATGGAGGAAAACGGAATGAAAGTATTATAAAGTTAAAACATATGAGCAAGTGAAAGAATGTTCTAGGTGTATAAGAAGGCACCACCCTAGACAAAGTCCAGCACATGGTCCAACCTGTCATATCTGCAAGAAACAGAATCATTTCACAAAAGTTTGTAAACAGAGAAGTCTGGAAAAATTTAGAAATGTACATTTAGTTCAAAATTCCAAAGTCTCAGAGAAGATGCCGAATGAGGAATGCAGAGTCTACATCACAGATGAGAAAAAAGTTGTTTCTTGGTATTATGTGAACTACATGGAGAGTTGGACAGGGACACTATCTTCTAATGGAACATTTATTTTGTATGCAGTAGATACAGGTGCACAATTTAATGTAATTTCAGAAGAAATTATAAAATGTCTACAATTAAACCTGTAGTAAAAGAACAAGTATATATTAAAGTACAATCTTACAGCGGTGAAAAAAAATCCTGTTACTGGTATCTATGAAGTACAGGTCACAGTGAAAGATAATTTAGAAAATATAAGATTTATAGTAGTTAAAGGGAAAGATTTAGAAACATGTTTAGCTTTAACATGGTAGAATTTAGACTCTTCAGGATTTTGAAACACTGGAAATAGAACATCACTTTATAGAGTTTCCACTGGCTTTGGTAAATGGCATACAATGTATAAAATGGAGTTAAATGAAACAAAAAAACCAATTATACATGCCACTAGAAAAATACTCTTAGCTTTAAGAAATAGGATACAAAATGGGAATGGGAAAGGTTAGTTAATTTGGATATAAAGAGTGGAAGAGCCATCTGAGTGGGTCAATTAATTAGTAATAATAGAAAAGAAAGCTGGGTCTTTACAGTTATATTTAGATCTAAAATACTTAAATATGTTAAAAGAGAACATCAAAAGGAACATTTTAAAATACTTATCAAGGAAGAAATATTTGGACGTATGTCAGGAGGAAAATATTCTTCTTCTTTAGATGCTCTGAATGGATTTTTGCAAATACCACTGGAGCAAGAAACTAAATTCATGTGTATGTTTAACACACTTTTTGGATGTTACTGTTTTAAAAGATTACCTTTTAGATTTTGTTCAACTCCAGAGACATTTCACAGAATAATACAAAAAAAATTTGAAAATATAGATGGCACACAGGTGTACAAAGATGATATAATATGGGGAAGAACTTTAGAAGAGTATAATTAAAGCATTACTTAGAAGCAGGACAGAAATTTAACAAATATGAATTTAATAAATTAAGAGTTTAAGAATTAACTTTTCTAGGAAAAAAACTGACCAGTCAAGGATTACAGATTGATCCACAATGAATACAAGCCACTGATATATTGCTTACACATAAGATAAGAAGTCATTACAGAAATTTTGGGGTATGGAAAAAACCTACAAATTTAAGAGCTATGCATTGTAAAAATAATGAGTGGAAATGGAACTGTCAGCATCAACAAGAATTTAAGCAGCATAAGCAACTAATAAAAACAGCTCAGAATTAAAACTATTTGGTAGTAACTAACTTTCAAAAATGTTTTCAGATGTATTCAAACCAGGCCTAGAAGCAGTTCTATACAAAAGTATGGTGTTCAGTGGAAATCAGTTGCTTAGTCCAGGACTTGACAAATTTGCTTTGTATCTAGGAGCCAGCCCAAAAATTCAGGAGCCAGATGAATTTTTCAGCTTTCAGGGTTTTGTGTTTTAACGACTACCAAAAAAATTTCACATACCACCATTGAATGGTATAAATTAATATTTTACATATCAACAAGCATAGACAAGAACTTTGTGCACATTTATAACATATTCTGATGTGAAATGACAAATGAGCTTTGCACTTCCACTATTTCTGATTTGGTATCTTGTGGCCATGCACATGCCTTGTAGATTTGAAACTGAAGTACCACTGGTCTACAGTGTTTGCAGGATCAATTCCTTCACTGATGGGCCATTTATGTTAATCATCAATAAGTCTCTTAAACTTTCTTCTTGCATGGATAGTCTCAATTTATTTTTCACAAGATTCATTAAACTGAACCCTCTTTCGCAACACACAGTCGAGACAGGCAGAACAGACACTATTGACAACAATTTTCCTAAAACTGGACCTTTCATTATTAGCCAGTGCTAAATCCAGAAGATCACTCAATTTTTTTCCCCCTTAACAAAGACTTTGAATTCATACCACTCATTACGGAGAGCTTGTATACATTTATCATACATGTGTGGTGGTGAAAGTTGTTTCTGGATACGCTGAGCCAATATTGTTATCTCACTGACACCATAATCTTCCAGAGTGCTTCCTGTTGGCCAGGCAAAAGTATTGAAAACTGTAGTGGACCTTTCAAAAATCACTCTTCCAATTACTTGACTGCATGTTGGATCAAGTTTTCTTTCTCAGATTGGACGGAAGACCTTTCAGTACTGTTCAGCCCATGTAGTTGTACATCTTGATACATTCCTTTCAGAGACGTCTTAGTGACGAATCTATCTTCATGTTGTCCTGGACCATGTTTAAGAAGTGATTCAAATGATGTTGTGTTCTTCACATGCAATTCAACTGAGCTGAGAAAGATTTCTTCCCTTTGAAACAAAAGGGAGAGGTTCTTAATTGTTCCAAGGTATTCTAAGAGAAAATGAAGCATGTGAACAAATTTGAAATCAGTGAGTTTCTCAGCAAACTCTTAGCAAATGCAGAAGCACTATCTTTTCCTGTCACGATGCTTTCCAGGTATACTGTGACACATTTCCAATCTTTCACAAGTGCAGAGAGAACACCAACTTTGCTGGCCACCCATCTTACATTGTGCAAGTATTGAAATTTCTGTATTTTGATTTGAAGACTTTCAGCTACTTGCTTCAGTTGTCAGATACTTGTTTGAGAATACTGATAAAATTTGTAGAGCTTCTTAAGAACCAAGTGAAGATCATCAATATACTTTCTATTTTTTACTGAACTTAACACACTTAAATTTAATCTGTGTGCAGTACAATTAACACCAGTTACATGGATCAGATTCTGCCTAATTTTATGTATTAGTCCATTCTCTGCTCCAGTCTTGGTGGCTGCCCCATCAGTATTGATGCCAATCAGCTGACAGGAAGATAGCTGGTTCAAGAGACTATGCTTTTCCAATTCTTTTTTAATGGCATCGAAGTAGCCATCTGCAGTTGCACTGTCAAGAGGTAGGATTGACAGAAACACTTCTCTCACTCCATTGTTCTTTATATACCTTACATATAAAAGCAACTCTTCAATACCTGCTTTGTCAGTAGATCCATCTAGCATTAAACTCACATATTCAGCATCCCGTAGTTCACAAATCAGTTAATTTCTTATTACTTTTGCAATGTGTGAGTCAAATTCCTTGCATCTTTTGTCATTGTTATACTTATCTCTTAGTTCAACCCCCAATTTACCAGTCAACTCTAATAACCCTTCAAAGTCGGAAAATAGCTTGTTTTTCTTTGCAATATAGTAAGCCACATTAAAAAGTACTTTCAAATGGTCAGACATGTTTTTATCCATTTTTTTCGTGCATACAGCCAAGGGGGTAGCTTCTGGAACCAGTAGAGCATTATTTGCTTTTACACATTTCTGGTGTTGGTATGATTTATCATGTTTTTGAAATGTCTCCAGTTTGAAAGGTCCTGCAAAACCTTTCACTGTCTTAGAATTTCAATCTGCAATACTAGGGAAGGAAACACATACCTCACAATTTGCTATACCCATGGTATGATCAAAGGTAAACCATGTAAGTTGCTTGCACCACTCTTCCTTGAATTTTCTCCTTCCTGCTATTTGAAGCTGGCTTGATGAAGGGGAGATTTCTGCCAACATCTTTGTTGTTTTCAATTCACTTTTACTTGCTGCTGCTTCGTTCACATTAAACTGTTCAACTTCACTTTCCAACAAAGATTGTTTATCTTTTCTTTTTAATGGAACAGTAAAGAAATTTGTCAGTCACAACTGCTTTGCATTTTCTTGTCTCCCAGCTGTTGCTGCATGTTTCATTTTTACAGTATCCACTAATACAAATTATTACTGCAAAACACAGACTAATAGTTTAAACAAGTTATGGGTGAAACACACGTGTATACGCCTGTACACACCATGGAACTACAAAGTGTCATTCGTCTCGCATCCATTATACGTTTAACACAGATGAGCACACAAGCCAATCACTGTGCTCCTTGCTTTGCACCACGTCCCAACAAAATGTCCACCAACCATACACTGCGATATACAAAATCACAAATGATCACTAAACAAAGAATTCAGCACTCAGTTGCACTGCCAGAGATGAGCAGTAATTGGAATGCATTATCACTAAATTGTTGCTTGATAATTTCTACCTGAAACTCTCAATTCATATTTGTATTGTTTTGTGTCAGGGAGGAGAAAGCATGGGTGAACTTGGCCATTGGGCAGTTTATTATCCTATCTCTAATTTCATCTTCTATTTCCCCATTTTCCTGGATTCTGAAACTCAGATACTTGAAACTTTGCATTTTCCTAATTGTCCATCTAGTTTCAAGGATAATTCTCCAGTGTTCATTCAATGGCTGGAGGGCCGGTTGTGGCAGCCCCTTCATTCTCCCCCCACCACCACCCCTCTCCCACCATGTGGGCCCAGCGGGGCGCCTTGGTCGGGAGCACAGCAGCTGCTCTCCCCTCCCAGCCCCGCCCCTTCCCTCTGCCCCTCTCCCACAACGTGGGCCCAGTGGTGGGGAGCCCTGGCTGGAGCATGGCAGCCGCAGCACTCTCTCCTTCCCACTCTGAACAATGGACACAGTGGCGCCCTGGCTGGAGTGCAGTGGCCGCTCCCTCTGGGACCCAGTCCTTTACTGGGAGAAATACTAGGCGCCAGAATTAAATTCCTAGGCGCCATGGTGACCTGGCACCCAGGGTTTGTCGAGCCCTGGCTTAGTCATATAGAATTAGCTCAAGAACCAAATATCACTTTGCTCAGATAGAAAAAGAAGCTTTGGCATTGGATTTTGCCTGCAAAAATATTCACATATTTATGTATGGTAGATCTGTACTGACAGAAACAGATCATAAACCATTAGTTAATATTTCTAAAAGTAATGTGACAGACATACCACCTCAGTTACAAAGATTATTGTTCAGTTGCATCTGTATGATTTAAAATTAGAATATCAGCCAGGCAAATCATTAATAGTTGCTGATACTCTTTCTAGAGCTTATGCTGTAACCAGTGTAATTGAAGAAGTTGATACTTCTTAAAAATTGTTTCCAGCATGGGAAAAAATTGTACAAGCTACTAGACAGGATAAGAATTTACAAAGTGTTCTTACTACTTTTCAAAAAAAAATATAATAAAAAATATACCAAAGCCATATAATCAGTTTATTCAAGACTTATCAGTAATTGAAAGAATTCTGTTTAAAGGTAATAGAGTAGTAATTCTGTTAGGGTTAATAGCAGAGATGTTGAAATGCATACATGAGGAACATTTAGGCAAAGAGTAATGTAAAGGTAGAGTAAGGGAAATTCTGTATCATCCGGCTATACCGAGAGAAGGACAAGAGACATATGGTATGGTTTTAATCAGGCCGCAACTTTATTATTAGATTTTGGGGATTACTCAACAGATATAAGTGTACAGCTCAGGTAACCCCATTTAATAATTACCCAGGACACTTCCACTATCTTCCCCTCTTTTTCCATCCTGGTCCCACAGCCAATCCATTGCTGGGACCTTACCATCCATCCCCCCTCATAGGTGGGATAAGATGGACTAAAAGAAAGGGGGTTGACTACCTGCAGTACCATTCATACCCCAACTCCTGCCCCGTTCCATTCATTTAAGGAGCACCCCCTTTTTAAGTACTTTTCCAAGCCATTTATGTGGTCACAGTATACCTTTCCTATGGAGTACCTGCACTGAACATCCACTCCATGCTCAGATAATGAGTTGTGACATATAGCCTACTTCCTTTCATGCCAGGTACGAACAAAGCCTCCCTGAATTTGCAGAGGGGAAGGCGAAAAAACCGTAACTCCACCTACAACGATCTGGTGATAAGGGAAAAATTCCTTCCTAGTGCCCCTAAAAAAGGGGTGGCAAGCACAATACCCACAGCAAGTCATGACCAAACCTGGTATTTCACCAACTAAAGGGGAGGGAGGCTGTGTGGTGCCTCAGCCTACTCCCCCAATAGCCATAATGCACTGTTCCCTTCATTCAGTCAGCCAGCCAAATTCCCCCTCCCTGTCACCAGTTAAAGATGTGGTGTGGTCATTGGCCACAAATCAATCACAACATAGAGAATTATACAAAAGAATATGATGTGTCAAAAATAGAGAAATGCTCAGTCTAAACAACCTATGACATTTACTCAAGAAAACTTAAGAACTTGATCTAAAGTAAGTTTAAATTTATATGAATATAAAAGACACGCACGTGTTACAATTCTTGATTATTTTTTGCATTTTCCTGAAATATCTATATTGGAAAATACATGTGTCAAACAAGTCATTACTAGATTAAATCAATTTTTGCAAGGCATGGCATTTCCAATACGGTAATGACTGATCATGTAACTCAGTTACACAGTCAAGAGTTTAAAAGTTTTGCCATACCATATGATTTCAAAAATAGTACAATAAATCCAGGTTGCCCACAATCTAGTGGGCTAATAAAAAATTGAGTTTAAATAGTATACACTATCCATGTTTTAAGTAAATCGTTATGTAAATTAGTATGTAAGTAAATCAGTATGTAGTAAGTTCCTGTATGTAGTCCATAGGAAAAAAATCACATGCCCCAGGATCTGAAAGATGCAATCATAATTACTTTATACAAAAATAAAGGAGACAGAGCAGACTGCAACAACTATCAAGAGATATCTCTGCTCAGCATGGTCTGCAAGGTGCTTGTAAGGGTCCTGCTGAAACAACTCCAAGTCCTTACTGAGAGAGTTTATCCTGAGAGCCATTGCGGGTTCAGAGCTGGATGCTCCATGACTGACATATTCTTCACAATGCGCTTGTTGCAAGAAAAAAGCCGTGAACTACAGGCACCTCTCTATGTATCATTTGTTGACCTACAAAAGACCTTCGACATGATTAGCAGGAATGGCATATACAAGATCCTGTTGAAAATTGGCTGTCCACAAAAAGTGCTTTCCCTATTTAAAGAGTTCCTTGAGGGAATGAAGGCAAATATCCAGTATGAAAATGAAACATTGTCTGAGTTTTGCATTGATACCGGCACGAAGCAAGGCTGTGTCTTAGCGCCTACTGGCTTTGACATCTCTATCCTCCTTAAGTACACTTTTGGAAATGATCAATCTGGCATACTAACTGAATCGAGGACAGATGGCAGCTTGTTTAACATCAGGTGATTTCAGAGCAAAAGGCATGTCACCCAGTACACTATTCAGGATCTGCTCTTTGCAGATGATGCTGAATTTGTCTATAATTCACCTGATAAATTGTAGATCATGATGAATACATTCTCTGATACATGTATCAAATTCGGCATGGTAATCCATATTAAGAAATCAGTTGTCATGTCACAGGGCGCTAACATCTACCTAAAATCTATATCAATAATAAAGCTCTGGACAATGTGAATCACTTCTGCTATCTTGGCTCAACTCTGTCACCTTTGGCAAACTTACCCTCACATGTCTGGAACAACAAGCTGCTGACCCCGAATACAAAGATGTTCATCCATTTATCAGGCTCGTGTCCTCAGTACCCTCCTTTACGGCTGTGAAAGCTGGGTCACATGCTCCAAGCAGGACCAGAAATTGAACAGCTTTCACCTTTGCTGTCTCAGAAAAATCCTTGGAGTCACTTGGGACCAAGGGATCACTTACGAGATCCTTGAGAAAACTGGTCAAAGTCTATGTAGACTATGCTGGACACTCACAGGCTTTGCTGGCTGGGAGACATGGAGTGAATGCCTCAAAATCACCTGCCAAAGGTTTTGCTTTATGGCCAACTCAAGAACTACCCATGATGTAGAAGAAGGCCAAATGTCTGATACAGTGACAAGGTCAAATGTGGTCTCAAGAAATTCAGCATTCCTACTGACGACTTGAAGAGCCCTGACCACAACCGCTCAGTCTGGAGAAGCCAGGTCGAGGTTGGTGCAGTCATCATGGAGAGTCATCAGAGAGCCCAGGCTGTGGCCTGTAGGCGAGCCAGGAAGCAGAGTGTGCTCCAACCTCCAACTGGCAAGTTTACTGAATAGCACTGAATATTTTATGTTGCATACTTTAGGCCAATTCTAGATTTAAAGAAAAGAATTAAAAGGCTAGTGAGTAACACATTTAGTCATAGGAGTTTGGAGGCTTTTTCAGCATTCTTCTTCATTGTTTGCCAGAAGCACAAGGATTAGTTGTTGCAAAATCAAGTGACATTTTTTATACCATTTTTGTGAGATTTATACTTAAGTACTCACTGAAATAATTACTATTTTTGTTTCAGCACCAAAGCAAACTAAGGCTGGGTCTACACTGACGGTGGCAAATTCGCCGCCTTCACATCAGTTGCTCTGGATCGATTGAGCAGTCTGTATAGACGCGCTCAGTCGATCCAGGAAGCGATGCAGGAAAACCACCCCCGTACGTGGAGTAGCGTTGCGTCGAAGGGAGCGCTGTTCCCCAATAAGACAAAGCTTTCTAATTGATCAGGGCAGGAGGCCACAGAAATATCCTTTTCCTGGAGAGATGAGAACTAAGGGGGTAAATAAGTTTTCAGGGTATTCAGGAGCCTGATCTACCTTGTAGGAGGTGTTCAGAGTCTGCAATTATATAAATGAATAGACAAAATAAATCTGGAATACAGACAGAGAGGAGACTTTAAAAAAAGTCCAGAATAACAAAATATTTGTTGATTTGATGGTATTGTTGATTTTTAAAATAAATGTGTATTGTTTGGAATAACAGTTGAAAAAATAACTAGGATTGCTGGATTAAAGTTAGTGAAGAATTGCTTACTTATGTATGTTTACTAGCCAATATGCTGCTAAACTATTTTGGACTTATTCCTGGAAAATAAGCCAAGACTGATAAATAGGTTTGATGTTTGTGAAGCCTCTACAACTTATCTAGTGATCACAGTATTATTAAATATGGAAGGTTGCACTAGAGGAAGGAATGCATTTGACTATATAAAAAAGACCGATTTTGAAGAAATGTAACAAGTGAATGAGAATTCCATGATGTGTAGCAAATCAGATTCAGAAATTTGGGAGGTATTTAAGAAGTTGGAGAAAATGTAATTGGAATGTTTTCTGACAAAATATGAGGTCTTATTCTGATCTTCCGTCTTATGTATAGTATTCTAGCCCACGTGCATGTATTGTGCACCTCATTGAGAGCCTGATCCAAAGTCCACTGATGCTAACTAGAGTCTTTCCATTGATTTCAATGGCTTTGGATCAGGCCCTAAGAATATTTTTTGTCTGGTAACTTTAGTGTGTTTCCATGAAGGTAGTCACAGACTAGCAGGTTCTGGGGCCTTTTTTCAAACACTGGTATTCCAAAAAACTTAAATCATATTGCTTATCTAAAAAGGTTGGGATGTATCTTCAATTGATACTCAACATTTAAAAATCTTTCTAACTCCTGGTAACATGCATTAACATTCATAGCTGAAACAAAGAGAATTGCATGTTCGAGCCCAATTTCTTCCAAACATCTTAAAAAAATTCTAGGTACATTTGCTTTTTTAAATAAGTCTTTGATCATGTTTTGTTTAACAAAATGTTAGTATTTATTTAAATAAAATATACTACATGCTACTTTGTAATATTGACATTTTACTCATTGTAATTTTATCAAATTAATTTTTGTTACAGTCTTTTAAATTTTAAAATGGTGTCTTTATTCTAATGTATTGAGAGTTTAATGGAATTAGGAGTTTAACAGTGCCACCATGTCAGATAGATCGTAGGACAATTTACACCCTTGTGCTTTCAGTCATTTGAAATTGTAAGGGCTCAGTCATAAAGTTCTTACTTGAGCATAGCTGTCATTGAAGACAAATATATAAACACAGCATTTGAAGTCAAAAGTGAGTTTTGCTTGTGAAAAGCAAAATAACTATAACTTACTAAATGTGGTTATTGCACATCTTGTTGTAAACCATGTCCAAATAAAGGCCTAATCCAATGAAAATTATGCAGCTCTGATTTAAGTTACATGTCTGCACTTAAGAAAGTTAGGAAGGGACTGATCCTGAATGGTGCTGAGTGTCTCGTGAAAATATCGATACACTGTAGGCAAGAAGTTAGAGTTAGCAGGTCTAATAAGAAATTATATGCATGGGCGAGGTCCAACTTCTCTCAATTAGCCTTTAGTTAGGAATGCTCTCATAGGCTTCCTGTTGCCTCAGCAAGAGACTCAGGATGACAGGATTTGGCCTTTAAAATAGAATTACAACAGTTTCACTTAAAGATTCTCTGTCTGGCACCTAGATTCAATGGTAGAAATGCCTAAAATATTTAGTGAGATAGATTAGATAGTAAAATCTGCTGTCACTCTGAGGACTCTGGCAAAGGGCAACTTTGCCCTTTTCTCTGAATTGCTGTGCATTTGTGAGGTCATGTCAAACCCTTACTCATTAATTTTCAAAGAGGTGTGGGTTTCGCTTTGTTTTTTTGTGAATGTTTGGCTAAAACCTTGTGCAATATACCATATAGTACATCTTAAGCAGTAACAGTTTTAAGGCCACATTTTAAAAATAGCTTTCATGTAATGCACTACAGAGAAAGAATACATCTGAGAAATATACAGCATTTATGATCAGATCATTTGATAGCTGAAAAAGAAATACAGTAATGCTGGTTGCAGGAAAGCACCGCCCTCTTGTTGTTAATGTTTTAAACAAAATTGTAGGCCTTGTGAAGTAAGCTAGGGATTTTGTGTCTTCTGTTTTATGGGTTGTTTCCCACACAATAATCCCGGTAATGAACCAGTAGCCAAACTCAACTGTACATATGAAACTACCACCTAAAACAGTTGTCTGTGGCTAAGATAGGATAACTGGAGCATAACTACTATGAAAGAATACAATTATGAATTTCTTCACGAGGGAAAAAGAAAATGTAAGTGCATGGAAGTCAGCTAACACTGGTACATGGGTGGTTACAGTAGGTAAAGGGTTAACCAGATTTTCATTTTAGATAGTTGCCATAGTAACTATCAGAGAGCTCAGGCTGTATCTTTTCTATTTGTGGGGAATGTTTAGATTTACAGAGTAGCTCAGCTTATTATATACACCTGCCTTGATTGCTGGATAAGGCACGTTGATTAAAAACAGAAGATGCATTTTTATAATACCACTGAAGAGAAAAAAACCCATAAAACCTGTGTCATTCTTTGTCCAGGAACCTGTCTGCTCTTTGAACACTCATTCTACTGACAAAATGTAGCTGTTAATCTGAGTGTGGTGTGAAATTTACATTGTGCGAATGTTAGCATGTTTTACTTGAACTTTCAGTGAGCGTAGGCCCGTATCCCATATGTTGCATGCAGCATGAGCTCTTAGTGCTTTAAGTACTATCCTGTCTCTATCAAATAATTCTGCATGTTAAAAGTCAAATTACATCCTCTTTTTGAACGCTACATCTGAGTGCTGCCTTTCTCTTGTGTTTGATTTTTGTTTTAAGGGTCATGTTTTAAGTATTCAGCTGACAGATGTTAAAAAAGGGTTCAACTTCCATATAGGTACCTAAATAAAATAGCCAGCTTTTCAGAAAGGTTCATCACCTAACAGTTCCCGTTGAGAACAATGATAACTGCTAGATGCTATCTGAAAACCTGACCACTTCCTTTCATTGCAGAAATGGGAGTGGAGAACTTTTTAAAAATCTGGCCTTAAATTAGGCAGGTCATTCATCTGATTTAAAACTGGACAGTCCTCTTTTTGGATGATTTGTCTTCCATCTGGGACAGAGACAAAACCGGACATGATTCTGTCCAGTATCAGACAGACAAAGTCGTTTTGAAGAGCATGATACTTCACCCCGACCAGTGCGATCTCGATTGCATGTGCAAGGTCACACAGTTGGGGGTAAGGTGGGCTCGCACCATTCCCAGAAATAGCACAGTGTCCAGTATTCTGGGAATGCATAATTGGCCACTCTACTTTAAATACAGTATTTCTTTACTTTGCATAAAATCTGGGGATGTTTAAACCCCAATTTAACTTGAACAGTTGTGTCCAGAGTAGCGAGAATACTGAGCCTATTAGGCCTCAATATATACACAAGCCTGGGATCGGCAGTGTAAGATCAATGCACCGTAGTAAAAATGGCCTCAAACCTCACCTGGAGGAACAGATGTCTTGAGAGCAGAAAAAACTATTCAGGCTGTATGTCAGGTTCAAGTCTATCTTGAGCAGCTGCTGCCAATTAGTTCCAAGAGTTATATAGTAGTTGTGTGAAACAGATAGGGTGGCTGCAGTTCTACAACATTTTAAGACCAATTTTTGTTGCAAGAATAAGGAAAATTCTGTGGCTAAAGTTTTACTAACGTCTACAGTGATAACCTGACCATCTGTGATTCTGCACTCAGCAATTTTCATAAGTGTTTGCGATCCTTAAAAGCCCCTGGTTCTTCATAATTCTGAAGCTGCTTGATTTATTAGCCATTACTCTTCAGGCAGCTATATAACATGTGTCTTGGAAAGACACTGTCAGTTGTCATCTGGATTTCCCATTGACTTTGATGGGAGTTGTAAACGCTCAGAACCTTTGAACATCAAACTCCTTTTGTTTTGGTACCAAAATGTTGATTTGGAAGCCTTATTGTAGGCAGCCAGGTTTGAATATTTTTGCTCAGGAGCCTGATTTTGTTTCTGTTGAAATTGACTTGGTGCGTTAATGAGAAATAGCCCTTCTTAGTAAAATATTGTTCTCTGGGATACTAGTCTGAAGCCAGCATGAAAAGAATAGTTGATAATCTTAGATCAGTCCACAGTGGGGTAGGGCTGCATGATATCAGAAAACTCATCCCTACCTGGTTCATTTTAATCACATTGGGTTTTCATTTCAGTAATGAAAACTAATCCCACTATCATGAAGAAGACAAAAATGTAGTGGTATTTGTGGGTTCCTAGGACCTTTGAAAATCAGGCCACTTTTATTTAGCATCCATGTATAGATTTAGAAACATAGTAGGATATTTCTTTACTTGAAGCTGTGGGTGTGATTCCCAGCTCAAGGAAACATACTCCTACTAGCTTTCACTAAGCTAGTGTGATGAAAATAGAGTGTAGGCAGGGCGAGTGGTGGGACAGGCTAACCACCCAGTGTTCATGCCAGGTCTCTGACAGGTCCATATTCAAGGCAAGCTTAGCCTGCACTGCCACAGTGACACTCTGTATCACACTCTCAGTGAGAGCTAGCGCAAATATGTTCCCTCGAGCTGGGACTCTCATCCCTAGTCCCAAGTGTAGACATACCTATGGAGAGGTTTTACACATGTTAAAAGGCATGTACGGAGATGCTCAAGCTGGGAAGGGCCTGACCTAAAGGGACGTAGTCAGCAGCCCAAGGACCAGTATTAATTTGGCACAAAGGACCTTAATGAGCTTGAAAGAAGTATGCCATAGAACCTCAAGTCTACCTGCCAAGTTCTGTGCACTATTACCACAGGATTTTGTTCCCACATAAGTGAAGAGGATCATCCATTCCAGTGTAAGCAAGAAGCATCATCCTTTGTCACTAATCCCATTTAACCCTGAGATACAAGGTTCCCCACCAAAGACTCTTAAGCAAAGTAAGCAGTCATGAAATAAGAGGGAAAGTTCTCTCATGGATCACTAACTAGTTAAAAGATAGAAAACAAAGGGTCAGAATAAATGGTCCAGTTTCGCAGAGGAGAGAGGCAAATAGTGGGATTCTCCAAGAATCGATACTGGAACCAGTGCTGTTCAATGTATTCATAAATTATCTGGAAAAAGGGGTAAACAATAATGTGGCAGAGTTTGCAGATGGTATAGAATGACTCAAAATAGTTAAGTCCAAAGCTGATGTAAAAAGATACAAAGGGATCTCACAAAATTGGGTGACTGGGCAACAAAATGGCAGATAAAATTCAATGTTGATAAATGCATAGCAATGCACATTGGAAAACATAATCCCAACTATACATACAAAATGATGGGATCTAAATTAGTTGTTACCATTCAAGAAAGAGATCTTGGAGTCATCCTGGATGATTCTCTGAAAGCACCTGCTCAGTGTGCAGTGGCAGTTAGAAACCTTAACACAATGTTAGGAACCATTAGGAAAGGGTTAGATAAGACAGAAAGTATCGGAATGCCACTGTATAAATTCATAGTATGCTCACATATTGAATACTACATGCAGTTCTGGTCACCCCATCTCATACAAGTTGTATTAGAATTGGAAAAAGTACAGAGAAGGCCAAGCAAAATGATAGCAGTATGGACCCGCTTCCATAGGAAGAGAGGTTTAAAAGATTGGGACTGTTCAGCTTAGAAAAGAGACGACTAAAGCAGCATATAATAGAGGTCTCTGAAATCATGAATGGTGTGGAGAAAGTAAATAAGAAAATGTTGTTTACCACTTCACGTAACACAAGAACCAGGGGTCACCCAATTAAATTAACAGGCAGCAGGTTTAAAACAAACAAAAGGAAGTACGTCTTCACACAACACACCGTCAACCTGTGGCACTTGTTGCCAGGGGATGTTGTGAAGATCAGAAGTATAGCTGTGTTCAAAAAAAAAAAAAAGCTAAATTCAGGGAGGATAGGGCCATTCATGGCTATTAGCCAAGATGTTCGGGGATACAATCCCATGCTCTAGCTGTCCCTAAACTTCTGACTGCCAGAAGCTGGGATTGGATGACAGGGGATGGATCATTCAATAAATTGTCCTGTTCTGTTAATTCCTTCTGAAGCATTTGTCAGTGGGCACTGTCAAAAGACAAGATGCTGGGCTAGATGGACCATTGGTCTGACCATTCTTATCTTCTTCTCCAGGCCACATATAATTGTCTATTTTATTTCTTGAATCTTGTTAAAGTAGTCTATTATTACCGAAACTCCTGAGGCAAAGAATTCCAAACACTGATTAGGTTCTGAGAAAAACATCCCTCTGAACATTTAAACAATTTTTAAAAAAATGTCTAAGTGTTGTCCATATGTTTTTCTGTTGCTGCTTATTCCAAATAGGCAGACTGATAGTTTGCTTGAACACTTTAAAATATTTAAATTTTTTGTCTTCTGATTTATTGTTATTTTCAAGTTAAAATTTGTTGCACAATATAAACACATTCTCCCTTTTTAGATTCCTTTTAACTGTAAAAGACTTTGCCAACGTCAGCTTGGATTTTCCAAATAAAATACGTTTTCTTGAAACATTATTATTTACAAAAAGTCTCTCACCCCCGCACTCTGGTTCATTGTGCTCAAAACCAAAAGCCTGAAAATGGCATTTTTATGCTACTTCTTTGTTTCCAGATGTTAAGATCTATTATGCATCCTATAATGCATAATCATAATTATGCATTTGTGGTGATATTTGTGCTGGCTTAACTCAGAAATAGTGTGAGAAAACTAATCTCGAAACTACAGGCTGTTTTCCTGCACTTTAGATTCAGATCTGAGCTGTTTGTTGAGTCTTACTGGAACCAGAACCTTATAACCACCAGTCCCAATGCTGGACTCTTCATTATTATTTCTAGTCCCAGTGAAGGACCTTCATCCATTTCCTCAAAACTGGAATGCAAGCTTGGTTAGTTGTAGCTCTATGTGATACAGCAAATGTTTAATAAACTGCAGTAATTTGAATGAGAGATCCACGTCACATAGCTCTAATAATTCATATTACACAAAATCAGCATCTTTTCTGCACACCAATGGGCATCTCAGAGGAACACATTTTCACTTGGTGTGGGTATAGGAAGGAACACATATGCTTCAAACAACTGCAGAAAAATGACTCAATTAGATATACTCTCCGACTGAAAAGAAAGTGAGTCAGTTTGCAAAAATAGAGGTGCTAACTTTGGTCAGTCTTTTTTTGCCAAACCTTCTAAAATCATAATAAACATATACTATAGTCATATTACCCATGATCCTGAATCTGAACAATTTGATAATCTTTATTAATAATAATGGTCATAAAATTCTCAAAATTATTTTGGCTAGGATCCCAGTGTTAATCCACTAAAGAGTAACATAGTTATTTAATTATTCAAAAGCTGTACAGTGGGTTGGGGGAGTGGCGAGAAAGATAAAAAACTGCCTAACATGCCACTACAACGTATTTTAAAATATAGTGATATATTAATTGTAATGGACAAATCATTTAAGTCAATGGCAAATTTCATTTTTATTTCAGTGGGACCAAGATTTGCAACCAGTAATATGAAGAAACAATTGTATACCATAGAAGATTAATCGATTAAAGATGGAAAAATATGATGATCAAATTTTAGTTTTGTCCAATAAGTAATCTGCTTTCACTCAGAAAATAAAAACTCTCTTTTGAAGTGAACAGAATGTAGTCCAGAATTATATTTATTAAAGATTTGTAAGGAAATTTTACAAATATTCAAAACAATTCATCTTAATAATAACATAAATAGTAAAGCTCAGAATAACATTGAAAGTCACTAATGGAAGATGGTTGCGGTTCCTTTTTTCATTAGCAGACAAGAATCATGCATAATGTAACAGTGAAACTGCTAACAGCAGACTTACAGAAGATAATTTAAACTTGTTTTTATGGACAGGAGGAGTTGATTTTCTAAAGCCATTCCTAAGGAGATTCTCCTTGGTTTTACATCACCCCAAAAGGATGTTTCAGTTCCTTCCACCTACAGACATACTCGCTAAGTAAAGAATATATAAGAGCTCACTTAATAGTGGTGGAATTTTTATGCATGCAGATGTGAGGGGTGAAAATTATATTTTACTCCATGACTATGTATTAAATCAGTGTTGAAATACAGACATAATCAAATCTCCTTATATCCCATGACCACACGTGAAATAGTACATTGGAAGGTCAAAATACTTAGCAGAGTATACATCCCTTGAGACTCAACTGATGTACAGATATGTGTCCTAATCCAAAATACGCATTCATAAATATAGGAGATCAGAACTGAGCCTTAATTCTCTAAAGGATTGCAGCAATGTTGTGTGGTTCTTTCATCCAAATTAGAATGATTCATTATGTCTAGTCCATTAGCACCAAAAAGGGTAGGTGTGGGCTATAAAATCTGCATTAGGATTTTCAGATATGTAAAGTGTAATTTTAAAATGAAATAAACTGAGGTGCTTTAATTGAGCTAAAAATAATCATATGTATAGAAGGTGAGTTAGTGAATGATTTGTTAAATTTACAATGATATTTTAAATTATTATACTTTCTTTTAGAAAACATAACACCTGATTTTAAAAATATATACTTAATAAAGGGCAATATATTTAGGTAAAACAAGAGAAAATTCAGACATTCTATCCCTAATCCTATTCAACTGAAGTGAGTGGGAGTTTTGACACTGTATTTAGCGGACACATTGTATTTAATCTGAGCAACATTGAAGCCTTGGTATTGCATCACACATTGTATTATGTAAAGTCCAGAGCATTACATAATAATCTAGTCCTCCCTAGACACAGAGGGTTGGCATAATCCCTATGTATTAAATATTTATTTTCTAAAGACTTCTTAATATGTTTTGAAAATGAAAATTGAATAGTGCTGCAATGATCTATCCCTTTTAACGTTGTTCTACCTTATGCACTGAAAAAACCCACCTTGTATTATTATTTGGTTACAACTAAAATTACAAATTTAACTATTTTTCACTATTGCTAAAATTTGATTTTTTCCCATTCAGCCTCTTCCATCCCAGAATCCATACAGTTTGCAGGAAGTAACACAATGCTTTTACGCTCAAACACAATAATAATATATAATAAATAATAATAACACTTACATGGTGTTTTTACATGTTCAGATACAAATATTATCTAATTATTTGGAAGATAACTGTACCATATTCAGTGCCTGGTAATGTATTGCATATATCTAGGTATTTAATATTTCATAAATTTAATGCATTTCTCAAAAATAAAAGCTACAGAAACAGAAACTTAAAAGGGAGACTTCTGGAACAGTACTCCTTTTGGAGTAAAGAAGTGTACAAGAGAAAAAGATATCCAAAATTACGACAAAACAGGAAATGTGAAAACTGTACCCTATCATTTCAGTGCAATTATATAAATTAATAACAAGAGCAGCCATCATTGTGGATGGCATCAGTGAGGATACATGGACATTAGGAAGAGACCATGTTAACCCAAATGCTGCAAAAACACCTCTAATTGTTCCCAAGAACAATGCATGGTTTCCTGAGAACAGAACATTTCAGATTGTTTATTACATTTCAACCAGCTCAGATGTGAATCATCTCTATTGTGCAGAATATAAAGGTAGGTATCAAGTTACTAGCAGGGAGTGACTATGCTAATCCCTGTATTTAGTCTCTGAACATGCCCACTGTGAACTAGATGTTTCAAGAAGGCAGAGTAGAGGCAGAATAAGCTGAGCACTTATGCACTTAATAAAAAGCTTTGTCTTCTCCTCTGGCAAACCTTAAAAGAGTTGTGGCATCTGCTGACATGGGTAATGTGACACTCCCCAAGGGTACCCAGTGTTGTGAGGCATCTCACCGCCACCTGTCCTTAGCATGAAGCAATTTTATCTCTGCCTGTTTTAGATCAGTTCCCTGAAACCACCAGCTTCTGGCAGCACACACATTGCCTACCAGATTTCTGCAGGCCTCTCTCTTCCAGTACAGGTAGTGATAGGCATACACCAACCTCTGAGTTCTTTGAGTGTTCTCTGAAGTGTCCAGCCACTTATCCATTGAACACTCACAGGATTACTAGGCCTGCTACTCCCAAGGGAACAGTATACACCAGTTTTTAAGAGTCAACTCGGGACCATCACATTGCTTAACAGCACAGCACTTAGAGATGTTTATACTGAAAATAAGAATAAATTTTATTTTCAAAGAATAGAGATTTAAGTGACAGTGAGTAAGAATATTGGAAACAAATCCTTACACAGAGACTTTCTAGAGTGCTGTCTAGAGACTAAAGTTAACTAACAGGTTAATCGTCTTGTCTAAAGAAGTGTCTCTTAATCCTAGTTCTCCAGCATTTTCAACCAACCTGTTTGAGACCCGTTTTTCATGAAGCAAAAGCACTGTTATTTTACTTCCTCAGTGAAGTGTGCCTGGATATCTTCTCTGTCCCCCCTTCCTCCTGCCAATATAGTAAAGTAAAACTTTGAAGTGCTCCTCAAGATAAGATTCTTTCCTGCTGTTGTGTTTCTCTTTCTGTTTGTTTCTTTCTGAAATTCTTATAATCCTTCTTTTGCATTCAGTTCAGCCTGGTGACAGGGCACTCATTGTGAACGAGACAGTACTCTGTTTACATGGCTAAATGTGTGTTGTTTTGAGAGAAAACTTGTTTTTCACCTTTGCTGGTGACCAACCCCTGAATACTAACATTAAGAAGGTATTTTCAGTATACATGCATAACTCTTTACATTCTATCAGTACGTGCATTTCACAATGAAATTGATGACCATTGTGACACCAGCTTTCATTTGAGTCCTCTTTGGTGAAACAGAATGTACATGCCAGAATCAGGAGATCCTGTAACCCCACTGCACCCCCTTTTTAGTTGGCATTGAGAGGTTCTTGGGTCACAGGAAGACATTATAAAGTCTGAAAAATATGTGGATAATAGAAATGCATGTCTAAATCTCAGGAGAGACAATAAGCCAGACCAATAAAGGTAATTCATTAACGTACTAGAAAAAATGCCCAGATGACTCAGTGTGAATGTGTGCAAACAGCTTTGTATTGTACAGTACAATAGTACTGCACACAGCCTTTTTTCATCTATACTGGTGCATGCCTGTCATCTCTAGAACAGAATTTTCGCCAATGGTGGATATAAAGTGAGAGAGACAGTGAATGATTGCATGCAATAAAAAATATTTAGGTCCACAGCAAAATGAAAACGGACACCAGAACACCAAAAAAGTGTTGCCAATTTTCACAATAGGACCCTGAGTCTCATGGTAATAGGTGGTGTTTTAAAGTCAAAGATCCAGAGTCATGTGGATATGTGAGAATTGCAGAGGAGTAGTTGTTCTGTTTTTTAAGTAAGCGTCTAACCCCCATGGTTGTAGAGAAAAGCTTGAAAACATGACCCTAAAGTTCAAAAACCAGAAGACAAGTATAAGGAATCCAGAATTAATTGTTTTTATAAAATCTCCTGATTTTAAGGCAATTCCATTACTTTAGAGGCCTGACTCATAATTTTTGAACGCTTGGGATTGGCAGTACTGCATTTTCCACCATATTCATGTTATCAGAAGGGCAGCTGTATGATAAAAGAATGTTATCTTACATTAATCACCAGTACATCCCTTAGGTAAGATTCTCACCCCTGCTTCAGCCACTTTATGCTTGGTAAAAGGACCAGAGTGTTGTAAAGGAGTCCTAAAGCCCCCAGTTCTGGATGGGGCAGAATTGTCCTGAAACAGGAACTGAGGAAGTCAGCTGTAAAGGTGCCTTCTGGGGACCCCCACATGAGCCCTGGCATAGAGGGATGCCTAGGGCATGGATAGAGGTCAGAGGGGCAGCGCAGGGCAGGGCAGCCACACATAGCACGGTGTTCATTCCATGAAGCACTGTGGCCCATTGGCAGGTCTAGGAGGCTGTCTAATTTACAATAAGGGCCACTCCAGTCCAAAGTCAGGATGGTAAAAAGGTGATCTAAAACCACCTCAGATTCCCTTCCCCAGCAGTTGTGAATTCTATGCTGTGCCTGTTGGAGTTTCACGCCCTGAGTCTTACAAGGACCCAAACTGGCACCAGTATCAGCTGCATTTCCATGTAGGTTAACGCTGCTTTTTAATGGCAACCACTGCATTGTACCTAAACAGCAGAGATCTGAGAATAGTTTTACATACTGCCCTGAAAGGAAACAGTTCTGGCATGGTAATATTAAAAGGATTTCTCAATCTGTCATGCCTTTAGTTTACAGCAGTGGTGCAGCCTGAAAGACATATATATTGATGTTTGTAAGGTACTTTGAAATCCTCAGATGGAAGACTCTATATGCAAAGCAGTAATATAGTTAATGTGTATTTTGGTGTGAAAATTTCTTTTGTCTGTTTCAGCCTGGAAGTGTGGTGAAGTATGTGTACAGTTTTGACACTTGACAAGTAATGATGGGTAAAAAGAACGATTGGGGTAAAATGAAGGTTTTCGCAATTGCAGGGAATCCCAGCTGTCTTTTGGGATTCCATCTGTGTATACTCATTTTTGCTTTTGAAGCTTTTAAAGCTTTGATTTGGCAACAGCCTCTGTGAGCATAGCTGATGCTTATATGTATTGTCCTGAAAAAGTAGCTCATATAACCTCTAAAGAGACTTTCTCCTCAGACAAGAAGAATCCCAAATGAAGTGGCCACCAAACAGAGTATTTTGTGGGTCTTAGGCTGATGCAACCTTTTTCAGAACTAGCAGGTCTTCAAATATTTATAGTGATGGCACCATGTTTTGTCAACAGGCTGCATTAAGCAGCCCAGTGCCTTAGGCACACTGTGACATGGGGTTGTCCATGACTCCACCTTCAGTTTGTGGCTAGTGGTGGCAAAGTCTCCACCCCTTCCAGAAAGGCTGGGAAGTGACATGGGGGCCCCCATCTCCCCTCCAGATGCAGCTTCAATCCCTTCCTAACTCCATGGCTAGTAACAGCAGGGGTATCTTCATCCAGTCAGAGAGGCAGGGGTATTAGCAATGGGCAGCTCAGTGCTTACCCAAGCAGCCAAGGTATATCTACTAGGGGGACTGGCCAGAACCTGCCGCACTCTTCTCTTCATGCTGCATACACACTCCATCCCCTGTAGACCATGAGGTCTAGAAACTGACTTATTTGTAGTGAAATCTAAGATGCTGATGTAATCACATGACTCCAGGAGCTGTGACCATAGGCTAGGAAGGTGATCTTCACTATTTTTCAAGTGGGGCCCACTATGGCAAAAAATCTTCAATGTGAGAGCCACATTAGCGACTAAATTAACATGTTGTTTGCTATGGTAATATTTCAGTTATTATACAACTAATATACTTAGATGTGCTTATTGGCGCACATCGTACCATGTGGTCAATGTGACGTGTAAAGAGGGTGGACTTCGATATTCTAATGTTAAATGTTCTAAATTCTAATGTTAAAAATAAAATAAGTTGGAATATAAACAATTAGTCAGGGAACCACGCTTAGGTCAGTGGGAGCCGCCACTGTCTCCCAGGCCTTGCAATGAAGAACACTGGGCTAGGGTCCATAATGCCTGTGCCTTAAACTGGGCCTGTCAGCATACAGCATGGAGCTATACAACTGGAGATCATTGCCTGTACTCCAAATCTTGTATGACTGGAAGGGAGTCTGTGTCTGCAAATGCAGCCAGGCAAGATGGGGAGGTGTGGAGTGCCACCTCCTGGCATGCTCATAAACCCCAAAAAAACTCTTTCCAGGAGTTCAGTAAGCAATGAGATCTGTGAATAGCTGATGGCAAGGTGGTTGCTGCCCATGGCATGCTTTCCAACAAACCAGCTCCCATTTCCACTGGGAAACCCCCAGCTGAACCCATGCTGCCAAGGAGCCATAGGGAAGTAGTAAAGGGGAGGGCATATTTCGATGCAGAAGCCATGGGCTTCCATGCAGTTAGCATTGGTCTTTAGTTAATCCCTTCAGATGCATGCTTTTTGGAGACTGATCCTCATAGGAGTATTCCAGGAAAATGCCTCCACTTGAAACTCAAGGAGAAATAACCCACAAAGAGGAGCTTGTCTATTTGTACTCTGAGTTGTTGTGATGTGGCTGTCTGAATAGAATCTATGTCGTTTTTAGAGCTAAGGATTTCACTGTAACTCTACTGATGAAGAAGTGGGCTGGGACTCATACAACATTTTTGTGGTAGTACAGAATAAAACTTTAACTATGGGGAGCTGAAATGATGTGGTGAAATCACCAACATTGCTGGAATAAGTATCTGTCTATTAGGGGTACTTTGGACTAATTAAAACTATCCAGTTACTATGTGGAGGATGGCATCAGATGATCCATTAGGAGTCCATTTGATGATCCATTAGACCCATTTGGAGTATTATGTCCAGCTTTAGGCCCTACTCCAGAAAGGATGTGGACAAATTGGAGAGAGACCAAAGAAGGGCAACAAAAATTATTAGGAGGCTGGAGCACATGACTTTATGAAGAGAGACTGAGAGAACTAGGCTTGTCTAATCTGCAGAAGAGAAGAATGGGGGAGAGGAGATTTGTCAGCAGCCTTTAGCTACCTGAAAGAAGGTTCCAGGGAGAATGGAGTTAGGCTGTTCTCAGTGCTAATAAATGACAGAACAAGGAGCAATGGTCTCAAGTTGCAGTGAGTGAGGTCTAGGTTGGATATTAGGAAAAAAATTTTTACTAAGAGGGTTGTGAAGCACTGGAATGGGATACCTAGACAGGTGGTGGAATCTCCATTCTTCAAGATTTTTAAGGTGCAGCTTGACAAAACCCTGGCTGGGATGATTTAGTTGAGGTTGGTCTTGCTTTGAGCAGATTCTTGGACTAGATGACCTTCTGAGGTCCCTTCCAACCATGGCTAGAGTTTTGGAGCATTTGGGGGGCATTGCCCCCCAAAAAACTTAAGATGGCTGGGAGCGAGGACCAGCTGGGAGGCAGGTGGATGCAGCCCGCCTCCCAGCTTTGCACCGGGACCAGTCCAAAGGGGCTGCTGCCGCCAGGGTCCCAGCATTATGATGGGACTGGCCAGGAGGTGGGTGGCTCCCCCACCAAAGTTAAGCAGTCAAACTCCACGTTTGCTTCCAACCCTAATGCTTCCAACCCTAATGATTCTATGAGTCCCTTCCAGCTGAAATGATTTGATGAGTTTATACGCCTTTGCTCTTTATACTTTACTTTGCAGGGTACAGTGATTTACTAAAGGTGAGTTTAGCATCACCAGTAGGGGAGTTCTGGAGTGTCAGCTCATCAGATACACCGTACTGGTGGCTATCAGTTTGAACTGAATTGAATTTTGAAGTATAAACACATGTGTTTATTATCTGACATTTTAACAGATCCAAATTCACATCCGGAGGCCCCTGAGGGATATCTACAGCTCTTCTTTCAGTACAGTGTTGTTTGTAATTGTCTGTAGAAACTAGTACTGTGCTGAGGGGCATCAGAACTTTCTCTTGGGCCAAGAAGGTTTTGTTAGAAAAGATAATCTTCCCTTCTACCATTTGTGGGAACCCAAAATCTCCAGGAGATTTAAAATGGTTGCCATTTTAAATTGTGATTTGATTAGATTTGATTTTTAGCAAAATATAACCAAAATCTGTTTGGGATGGAGCAGAAGAGAACTTGAAATGAGGCCTCTGACCTTCTGCGGTTCTCAGCACCTTCCACAGTTTGGTGAGGATGATTTAAGGAAGTCTAGACTTTTTATGTTATTTTTTAAGAGTACAGAGCCCTGTAGTGAGTGCTGACAAAATAAATAAATAAATAAATAAAAATTAGCAATATAGTGGCATTTCAATGAACAGCATGTCCTCTCAGATAATGCTGAATACAGTTTGGAAGGGCATCCCCAGGATGTTGTTATCATGTTACATTGACTTACTAGATACTAACTTCAATATCTTTTACTTTCTTTCACACAGCTTCTCTTAAAGCAGTTAGTAATGATACCCTCCATTTTTCCTAACATCAGAATTTCATGGATGGCATACTACGCTTATGTCAAATTGTCCTTTGACTTGAGTAAATTCAAATTTCTGCCATTCTGCCCGCAATTTATGTTAGACATCTTTATGAGCTAAATGCTAGAAAGAGTCTAACATTACCTTGCCAGCACTTATTCCTTTTAGGTTGGAATGTAAACCTATTCTCAGATCTCTGTGCTGGCTATTTTTATCTCCATTAACCTCTTGACTCAAGTATAAACATTTATTGAGGGTACCCCCTTGTTTGTCCAGTTACTTCAAAGGTTACTGAAAAGTAAATGTCTACTTGACATCTTTTATCCTCATTAGCTGATTCTAATTGTTCCCTAAGAGTTCACACTTTTGACCCTGTTTGTCCTTGTCAAATTTGTTTAGTTGTGGTTTGTATGAATTTAAGACCTTAGGCTGAAATAGCATTCTCAGGTACAAAATATTCAAGGAACCTTTGCTTCTATGTAGAATTAATATTAAGTAAACAATATTTCAATTCTATGATATTCCATCTTTACTGAAACTCAGCATCCCTGTTGTGTGATCCATCTGGGTTTAAGACATGTTGAGGAACCCCTGTTTATGTTCCTTTGGATGTGTTTAGAATGCCCATGTGAGTTTGTTTGAATATTTTGTACTACAGCTCTTCTGGGAGGAAAATAACATTTGATTTGATTGTGGAGGTCTTTTTTCAGCAGTCCTACACATTAATTCTCCTGTTATGAAAAGGCACCTGGAACAGACTATACTTGGGCTTATTCTGAGACTCTGAGTCAGTGCAGTAGATTTTTATTTAATTCATTTATTTCTATAGATTTATAATAACGGGAAAAGGCACCTCTCCCTGACTCCAGACACCCTTGCATTCTTTTAAAAATACAAATCATGACATAAAGGGAAATCCAATAGATAAGTTCTTCATACAAAAGCAATGACCTGCTAAACCTTACAGTAAAAGGTTTAGGTCTAGTAAAAGCTTTAGGTCTAGTATTACTCCAGTCAGTACTCCATTCCCCAGGAGTCCAAGCAACAGGGGGATCTTTGCAGCATACCCTGAAATTCAACACATTCTGGTTATTTTGGTCCAAGGAATGACTGAATTCCAAAGCCGAAGAGCCTGCAAGAATCTTGCCCTGCCAGCAGTTCCTTCTGCTTTACACCAAGAGACCACCTAGCTCGAGCATCTCATCTGTAATAGTGGCATCGGCAGAGAAGTGGTGTCTCAAATAGACAGGTCTGAGGCCATTGGGAGCTTCAGAGGTCACACCAAAACCTTCAACTCCACCGCATAGCTTACAGCCATTTGGTGCAGATTCAAAAGCACTGGTGTAACACACTCACAGCAAGATATTCTGCTTTACAAGTGGGTGGCTTCAGCTTTCAAATGGATTGAAAATGTAGCCTCAGGTATAGCACATTGCAGTACTCTCTTCTTGAGGTGATTTAACGATAGCTTTTTGTTATCTTGGATTGTGGTTTTTTAACCATTTTAGGGAAAAAAACTTTTTGGAACGAGTAAGCATGTTTCATTGCTTACTAAGCAAGAAGCTACAACAAGGTAGGATACCCTGTGTTACTGTGAACATCTTATATTCATTGTGAATTTGCAAACCTCATAGCTCCAGTCCTCAGAAAAGTACTCTACGGGCCCAGGATGAACATGAACACATGACCACATGTTATGGCTATTATAAACAGCTCTAAAGAACTTCAGAGAGAAGTTATACCTTTCCCTCAGTTGGGTTGCCAAGCTTTACAGGCAGCTGGGGCCTTGTGAAGTTTCACTTTCAAATAAAAAGGAGTTTATTTACATATCTGCATAGCTTGGCTCAGTGCTAGGGCAGCAACATGGCAAATTCCTTTGAGGTTTGTCCACCGATTTTCCTCAAGAGGCAGAACTTTAAAGAGAAACACCCTGTTTCCCCTCTATCCCAGCTGTGGTACTCAGCAACCATTCACAAACAGCTGAGCCAATTTCAAGCTTTACTTAAACAGCTCACCTG
Organism: Mesoclemmys tuberculata; assembly: GCA_007922155.1. NCBI lineage: Eukaryota > Metazoa > Chordata > Testudines > Chelidae > Mesoclemmys > Mesoclemmys tuberculata. The sequence goes on from ML675601.1 coordinate 100,976,898, forward strand.
GGAGCTATCTTAGTGCTCCCAGTTTAGTTTCTTAAGCCCAAGAAAGCCTTTAAGGCAGTGGTTCTCAACCTTTCTAATGCCGTGACCCCGCAATACAGTTCCTCATATTGCGGTGACCCCAAACCAAAAAATAATTTTGGTGGCTACTTCAAAACTGTAATTTTGCTACAGTTATGATTTGGAATGTAAATACCTGATATGCATTATGTATTCTCATTGCTACAAATCAAACATAATTTAAACATAGTGATTAATCACAAAAACAATATTTAATTATATGTTGAGAAATATTTATTACTAATTCCAATAAATAACATTTCACCATGGCATAGCATAGGTTTAAATATAACAACAATTCCAAATAAACTGATGACGTCAGCAAGCGCTGGACACACGTAATGCGCTGCTATGGACTGTGGAGCGTTCCCCCCGCTTCCCCCGCCCCTTAGGCCCCGGACGGATGATGCAATCACGTCTGCACATGCGCGCAGGCATTCAGTTTGGAACGCGCATCCATAACGGTGTGCGTTCCAGCTGAATAGCGCTGCTACAGATGGTAGTGCGACTTCTCAGCGGCTAAAGCCATCGGAAATATGTATTTTCCGATGGCTTTAGGCGACCCCTGTGTTTTGGTCGTTCGACCCCCGCCGGGGTCGCGACCCACAGGTTGAGAACCGCTGCTTTAAGGAATAAAGCTTAACTTTACTGACTGATAGCTTTCAGTGTATGCTGTGGTGCATGGACACAGTATAGGGGTAGATCAGGCACCAGCCTTAGTAAGGTGTCTGTTGGTCTCACGGATACCAAGTTACTAGCCTGGGATTGGGCTTCTAGCTATGCAGTGGAAAAATGGCCCTGTGATTAAAGCACAAGATGGAGGGTTGGGTTCAGTTCCTCTGTCAAAGACTTCCTGTTTGATGATGGGCAAATCATGTAATCTGACTGGGTCTCTTTTCCCCCTCTGTAAAATCACAGAAATGTGGAGCTGGAAGGGACCTCCAGAGATCATCTAATCCAGCCCACTATGCTGAGGCATCTCTGTTTGTGCAGCCATTTCTCAAAAACCTCCAATGACGGGGATTCCACAACCTCACTTGGAAACCTATTCTAGTACTTAACTATCCTTATACAGTAGTTAGAAAGTTTGTCCTAATATCTAACTGAATTTCCCTTGCTACAGATTAAGTCCATTACTTCTTGTCCTATCTTTACTGGAAATGGTGAACAATTGATCACCATCCTTTTTATAACAGCCCTTAACATATTTGAAGGCTGTTTTCTGGTCCCCTCAGTCGTCTTTTCTCAAAATTAACCATGCCCAGGTTTTTTAACCTTTCCCCATAGGTCAGGTTTTCTAAATCTTTTATCCTTTAGTTGCTCTCCTCTGGACTCTCACCAGTTTGTTCACTTTGTTCTTAAAGTGTGGCACCCAGAACTGGACCTAGTACTCCAGCTGAGGCCTTACCAGTGCTGTGCAGAGTGAGACAATTACCTCCCGTGTTTTACATACAACACTACAATTAATGCACCCCAGAATGATAGTGGATCATACTGTTGACTCATATTCAGTTTTTGATCCACTATAACCTCAGATCTTTTTCGGTAATATATTGCCTAGCTGGTTATTCACCACTTTGTAACTGCGCTTTTGATTTTTCCTTCCAAAGTCTAATACCTTGCATTTGTCTTTATTGAATTTTATCCTGTTGATTCAAACCAGCTCTTCAATTTGTCAAGGATGTCTTGAATTCTAATGCTGGCCGCAAAAGGGCTAACAACCGCTTCCAGCGTAGTGTCATCCGCAGGTTTTCTAAGTATTCTCTCCACTCCACTAATAAAAATACGGAATAATGCAGACTAGGGATGTAAAAGTTAGTTTAATTAAAAATCCGTTGAAACCTTCTGAAAATAGAATGTTTAAATGGCTAAACGCGTGGGGGGAGCCCTGCTGGGCTCGGCTTCTCACTGCCAAGTGAGGAGTTGCCCAGCTGCAGCTCCCCTCCAGCCCTTGTGCAGAGCTGCAGCTCGACAGGTCTCACTTTCTGGGAACTGAGGGCTTACTCCCCCCAACCTCCTATGCTGGGCTCCACACCTTCACGCTACTCCTCCTTCCCCCCTCCCCCCCAGCTGTGGACTGCCCCATGCTGGGCTCCGCACCCCTCACCTGCAAGAGCCTCCCAGTTGCTCTTACTTGCTGGGAGCTGAGCCCAGCTGACCAGTCTCCTCCTCTCCTCCTGCCCCCAGTTTAAATGATAATCAGCTGTTTAAATGTTTAAACAGTTGATTACCAGTTAAATGGCTACATCTTTCCATCCCTAGTGCAGACCCCAGCAGAACCCCACTAGATATATTCCCCCAGTTTTGACAGCAAACCATTGATAACTATGCTTTGGGTGCAGTTTTTCAACCAGTTTTGCACCCACCATATAGTAATTTAATCTAGACTATGTTTCCCTAGTTTGCTTCTGGAATGTCATGTGGGACTGTGTCAAAAGACTAAAATCAAGATATATCACTTCTACAGCTTCCCCCCATCTGCTAGGCCAGTAAATGGGGGTAATAGTACTTCCTTTCTCTCACCCTTCTTCTATCTTGTATATTTAAATTATAAACTGTTGGGAGCAGGGATTGTCTCTTGCTATGCCAAACACAAGAAGGAGCTGATATTGATTGGGCACAACTTTAATGTAAATAATAATAATTGCCACTTGAGGCAGAACAGAAAGTCTAGGTGAGGAGGAAAGGAATGAAAGGACAGATGTCTGAGAAGAGAAAAGTCAGGAGAGTTGTGTTGGAGCTGGAACTTGGAAAACAGTAACGTGTGTTCTTTTCTGCACTTACTAGATGAGAGAAGCCTTCTATTTGTTTGAAGTTGGACTGTAGCTTAAAAAGGCCTTTCATTTATTTGTCTGTTTTAATTGTATGTTATCTACTTGGCAAGGGCTATTGCCTGAACAGTTTTACTCTAACTTTTGATTACTCCTGGAGCAAACAAAGACCATGAATAAGTGTGCAAACAACAACATGAACTTAAATCAGGAGTTGATCCTATCAGCTGTTGAGCACACTCAGCTCCTATTGACTGAATAGGAAATGGAAGGTACTCAGCACCTTGTAGGAACAGGCCCTAAATCATAAAACTTCTTCTTCATAGCTGTGCAGCTACAGCTGTCCCATGTTGCCTTTGCTGCTAAAGCTTGAAGTAATTTTAAACACATACAGGCCAGATTCTTATGTATGCTAAGGCCATTTTTCATTGTTCTAGCAGAGTAAAGCCATTTTAGTGTGAAAGAAAATCAGGCTTATATTTGTTTGTAATAGTAGAGGGAAGGGGTTAATGATTTGATTGTCTTTCCCTTCATCTTTTGTTATTTTTTTCAGTGCATGTCTCATTTATATAATGTCTGTTTGCATGCTCGTTATGTAAATGGCATGCTCTGATTACATAACTGGTGTTGTCATACATATGGCTTGTTAGTGATTGAAATGTGGGCATAACATAATGAAAAAATCTCATCTAGTCAAATCAAATCATGACTTTAAATCCTTATTCCAACTCTATGTAATGAAGATAAAATTTGCATCACAAGTTTCTCACATAAGGTATGCACTAGCCACAATGTCTGCATTTGTATTTCTTAGTTTTGCAGGATAATAAACAATCCTTAAAAGTCAGCCACATCGTCTTTCCAATTATAATCCTACCACACTTAGTGTATTTGTTTTCATTAGTTTTCTTTAGGTCACTTCTAGAGACTTTTCATTCTACTTGTTTCCTTCCTTAATTGTATTTGTTTTGTTCCAATTATTAGTGTGGAAAAGCAAATAACGTAATATAGCACACACAGAAAAACTAAAAACCTATGGATGAAAATACAAATAAGCAAAAGAATATTAGATTCAGTACAACAGTGCTGTATAGTGATACGATCAAAGCCAACCAAAAAAGGTCAAGAAATATAAGAGAGACAAGGTGGGTGAGGTAATATAATTTATTGGACCAACTTTTGCTGGTGGAAGAGTTAAGCTTTTGAACTGAAGAACTCTTCTGCAAGTCTGGAAAAGGTACTCAGAGTATGTCTACACAGCAAAGAAAAACCTGTAGCTGGCCGTCTCGGGCTTGCAGGGCTTAGGCTCCGGGTCTGTTTCATTGCTATGTAGATTTCTGAGCTAGGGTTGGAGCTCACACTTGTAGACACTCCCACCTCACAGGATCCTAGAGCCCAGATTCCAGTCTGAGGCTGCAAGATTGCACAGCAGTGAGACAGCTCCACAGCCTGAGCTCAGCAAAACCAAGTTGGCTGGCCCAGGCCAGCCGTGGGTGTCTAGTTGCTGTGTAGACATACCCTCAGTGTGTCAGAGCTAAAGACAAAGTGGGATAGATTGTTAAGCATAAAGGATTAATACATATTGCAGGAGAGCAGCTAAAATGAAGTGGGTATTTGCACCCCTACAGTCATAGGACAAAGCAGGGTTAGTAGGTTACAATTGTTATACTGAGCCATACCATCAGTGTCTCTGTTGAGCCCATGTTTTTTTACTTCTAGCAGAGTTACAAATTTAAGTTCCCAGGCTTGTCTTTTGACGGTGTGGTGCAGGTTTCCTTTGAGGATGAGGACTAAGGGGTGAGATATGGAGTGATTGCTTTATGAAAAGTGTTCACTCACAGGTGATGAGGTGTTTTTGTCTTTTATGATCTTTCTGCATGAATTCATTTAAGACCATAGTGATTGTCTGATTTCACCTACATTGTTGTTGGGGTATTTGGTGCACTAGATGAGTTCATTACATGTTGTGAGAGGCATGTGCAGGACCAATGACTCTTGAAAGGTGTGTTGTGGGGAGGGTATTGATCATCATATCAGTGGCAATATGTCTGCAGTAAGAGGTGTTATGACATTCAGTTTTGGTATAAGAATATAGTATAAGATAATATTTCCTTATATAAATTCTATGAAAAATCTCAAAGGAACCATTACTGGCACTAACTGGAGAATCAGTGATAACAGAGAAAATATGAGAAATTCTCCCAGAAAGGGTTGGAGTCTCATGGATGGAATTATATCTAGATGAAAAAAAATTCAGTTAAAAAATTACCTTGAGACCCTTTTATTGTACTCTCTACTCTGTGTTGTGGTTTCATAATGTTTGATATACAGGACAAGCACTGTGAATGATAAAAGTCTAAACGGCATTTCGCTACCACTCAATGAAAGGACAGTCATGATAAGGCTTACTAAATTCCAGATCAGTTGGTGTTTTGCTATTAGATTTATGAAAAGAATTAAGTAAAAATAATTTGGGTACTTGTACTGTACCTCCTAAAATGCCAAACCCTATGAGTATGGAATCTAAAATGTACCTGGATATATTTTTGTTCAAACTATCAGTGTGTGTCTCCATGCATCTCTGTGCCTTTCAGAGCTGGGGATGTCATGCTTTAATTCCTCTGCTTTGAATTCATTCACTCTACCTCTTTTACAGTCTTTCTGGAGACCTTGTGTAGTGAATCATTAGCATTATTATTATTTCTGCCATAGTAAAATTGCACATCAACACTTAGCAAATGGGGGGAAATTACATTATCCATTCTGAATGATTTCCTACTATAATATAAATGTTACCCAGGACATGTCTTTGAAATGGATACTGATTCTTTAAATTCTTTCCTGTCTGTTTCAGGAAATAGTGAGATCCTGTTGATAATGAAGTACAATGTGTCTAAAGTTCACTTCTAAATACTTGGCTCTTTGCTGTAAAAGTCATCTGCATTCCCTTTATAATTCTGAGCCACCAGAGATCTGCCTAATCTTGGAGATCTGATCCAATATCATTCAGAAAAATCCTTGATAATAATTCCACCATTCAGATCAGTGAAAGCACTAAAGCCTTACTGCTTGTGTCTTCTTAAAAAAATATCCTGAGGCTGGGGAATAAGACCTTGGCTTATGAGTTTGGAGATTTAGCTGTTTGCAAATAAAATGATTATTACTATTATTATTCAAGTTCTTAATCAACACAAGCAAATGGCATCTGTTTGTTATCATCCTTTCTACAGAAGACAAAGGCTCCAGTCCCTATGGTGCTGACTGCTGGCCCCAAGTGGTTGCTGGATGTGACTTGGCAAGGAGTGGAAGACAACAAAAACAACTGCATCATGTACAGCAAAGGTAAACACAAGCTGATTTTCTTCTACTTTTATTGCAAGGAATTAATGACAGCCTCGAAACATACCCATCATATAACAGAAAGTAAATTGGAATCAGTTCATGTTCCCTGTGTCCTGATATATCTATGTAGTTCTCATTCCCCTACTTCACATCTTAAATAACATTATTTTGCTATCTTTTAATAATAAAACCACCACGCACTGTCTAATAGGTTAAATGTTTTTGAAGCATAGGGGTACCACATCTGACAAATGACTAAGATATATGCCAGATGTAAAATATCATGCTCCTTTCACCCTCAGATTCATGGCCTCCTGGGAAATATCAGATCCATATTGTATCTATACTCTCTAAATAAGTGAGTTCTCCCTGGCATTTTACATGTCATATCAGGTTGGATTGCTCCATGGCATGTTATACTGCAAACCGTAACATAAAATCTTGTATTCAGTGTAGGTGTAGGCATGTCGGTCCCAGGATATTAGAGAGACAGGGTAGGTGAAGTAATATCTTTTATTTGACCAACTTCTGTTGGTGAGAGAGACAAGTTTTTGAGCCACACAGACCTCTTCTTTAGGTCTGAGAAAGATCATGAAGAAGAGCTCTGTGTCTTGAAAGCTTGCCACTCTCACCAACAGAAGTTAGTCTAGTAAACGATACTACTTCACCCATTTTGTCACATGAATCTTGATTTTTTTAAGAAGAGTTTGTTAGGGCTTTATTGAAACCATTACATGGATTAAGACATATTATCATGTCTGCATGATAATAGAAAATAACTGCAGCTCGCTTGCAGAGCCATTGCCTTTGACATTCCAGAGTCTGACATCAAAATATGTTAGTTATTTTTGGTACATTTTCTGTACAAGATAGAGTATCATGATGTCATATTGTAATGTACTGATGAACTGGAATGTGCACCACTGCCCTCTTCAGGATGGAATGTCAGACCTGCTCAAGTGAGTGGGACTGTTCTGCAGGCCCACAAAAGGAATATAAGCAGACTTGGCAGAATCCAGGGGTTTTATTTATATGTGTTTAAATATATATTATCTATATATATATATTATCTGTTGACATTATATATATATATAAAAAAGTCAACAGGTAATATAAATGTTTATTTTTGAGCGTTTTTCCTATTTTCATCATTTAAATTTTCACTCTTGTGCAAAATAATGGGGTTTAAGCATTTTTTTTTCAATTTTTATCAGTTTAAATGTTCACAGTTATGGGAAACCATGATGAGGATCAGATAGTAATAATTTAATGACACTAGTTGTTGAGATTCAAAAACTTAAAGCTTTATAACTGCTAAAACACAAACAAAAACACAGTCAACATCACATGTCAAAATATGCCAAGTAAATATCCTGAAATCAACCTCTTATAAATTCTCAAGCACAGTTTTCTTACTTTGCCTGTCTATACATGTCAATTATTATTGATGGAAATATTTTTTCATTGGTTTCTGTGTGTACACTGAAATCCGTATTTACTCGTAAAAATCTAGTTTTCCACACCTACATAAAATTTCTGTTATTCCCATACCTAATATCTACTTTAATTCAAGATGTAAAGACTTGTGTTTTGGAGCAAAAGTCCCTAAGGTCAATCTATGATGCCTGGTGTGTGGTATAGTCAGCAACCATGATACATGATGACTCCATGTGCAGCCATGGGTACATTACAGCATTATAGGAAAAGCAGTACATGGCATCAGGACTACCCATCAGGTGTTTCTGCTTTTGGCATTCCCAGGCAAGATAAGGTTGCAAAACAATTACTCTCTGTTCTTGTGTTCAATTTCCCAATCTCAGTGCTTTGTTAGTATTTCAGAACTTGTATTGCTCTTGTGTAATTTCTTTTAGATTTTATGTCTAACCAAACAGACCTACTGAGATCAAAGATTTGTTTCCTCTGACAACCTAGTGACCATTTCAGCATCCAGGCAAATAAGCACCCATATCAATATGTTAACATACAAAACACTAATCATAACATCAAAGACTCATAAAAACTTACTAGAAACAATTACAACTTATTCCTATAATCATTACAATTCACACACTTATAAGAGGATTGCTTTTAAACTGCCATGAGCCTTTGAAAGTTGAAACGCTGAAAACAGGGAATTTGCATGTTAAAAATGAATTGCACACCAGGGTCTTATAAATTCTTTCTGCTATAATTACAAAACACCAATACATTAATTTTGCAACCAGCAATACCACAGAAGTGGGCCCAAACCTAGATGGGGATCCAATCACGCTTCCTTAGGAGCACTGTTATGAATTGCCCTAGTGGGAAAATTTGTGAAGTGTTGTTTGTGTGATCTGGTAGAGTTTTCTTATGAATTCACAATTTACATTGAATAGTGTTAAACATTCTTCATGGACAGACTTTCTATCGTAGAAACTTTCTGTTGTAATAGGAATTTTCTTTCACTTTTACATATATCATCTGAAAATTCCCAAAAGACAGTGTCTTGTCAGGGATCATAAGCCTGCTGTAAATATTATAATACTTAGTATGTATACCATACTTTACAAACATTACTAATTCATTATATGGTTACATTGCTATCTATATGATCATATCTATAGTAGCATGAAGGTTTTGTTTTTTTTTTGGAATAAGGAAAACTTGTTTCAGTTTGGTATGTAATTACTCTCAGTGAAAGAAAACATTGTTCATTTAATTAAAAATGCATTCTATTTCACTTAAATGGTTGTATTTGTTATTTCACATTTCAGTACATGGTCACGTAATATTATAAGGGTAGCTCTGCAGAACCCTACTGCAGGGTGTCTCCTGCACTCTCCAAGAGAAACTCTGATATCCCAGCTGCATTATGTAAATACATATTGTTACAAAACATGTGACAAAAGTATGAATCATAATTGTAATTACACGTGAAAAATCTGCAGCTACATTAATTGAATTTGCAAAACATTAAAGACGTGCAGAATGTTCCCTGCATTCTCTGTCCACTGTACCGTTTGGGCTGGGTATTCTGTTGTTCATTAAGCACCCAGTCTTGCAAATTCTCAGTGCCTGGAACACCAATGGCATGCAATGGGTTTTCTGAATGAAAGGGGCAGGGACTTATGGAGCTGGACCATAAAACAATGCCAAATACAATATTCTCAATATAAATAAGTACAATAACACTTCTTCCTTCAATTCCTTTTGCGATATTTCAGATTACATTTCCTTGATTTATGTTGATTTTCTGTCTTCTATGCCTTCTGTCATTACTTCAAATATAATGATGTTAGGTGGTATGAAGTTGTAATTCGGTGTCATGTGCAGTTTATTTGGGTGGTTTTGATTGTTTTTCTTAACTGCCCATTGTCATTTCAGAAAGAAGTTAGTTGAACACAGTGTGGACTGATTGGGTCACGAGTACTCAAAGATAAGATGAACAGACTGAGCTAACACATTTCTAAGAGGAAAATAAAGCTGAAAATCAGCTAATGTTAAACATTTAGTTAAACAATGTCAAATTTTGCCCTTCGAAGTTGCATACATCTTCTATTAACTCTAGTCCTGTGTGCATCTGAGAACAGAGTTTTGCCACAAGTATGTTGCATGAACATAGGAATGGCATTTTTGATTGCCTGGCCATTAGAAGCTGTAGTAATTAAAGTAATGTATATATTGCAAACAGAAGGTGTAGGGAGGAGATTTTCAAAGCACAAAGAAGAGGTAGGGCGCAAGTCCCACCAAAAGTCAATGGGAGTGGGTTACCTAACTCTCCCTTTTGCCTTGGAAAATTTCTGCAGTATTTGCACTTGGTGAGTGGACATGATATATGTATATCTATAGATATAAGATTGGATATAGGAAACATAGGTTCCTCTATGTTTATATAGTGGAATGCATACTCCGTTTCTGAATACCGACCTATAACCTTTGCAAATTCCAATACATAGGTCGCTTGTAACTTTAATGTTTAGGTGTCTCTGTTTAACGCTAATTGACTAAACTGTGCATCAAAAATACACAGTGTGAGCAGGCTCTGAATGAGAAAATAGCTAATCATTCAGGGTTTGAAGGTAATGCTATTTAGTATCCTTTTAGCCCATCAGCACTAAGACTAACAGTGAAAGCAAAAGGTATCCAGGTAATACTGTATAAGAGACTCCCCTTTCTTGCAGTTCCTTTCCATTTCTGTTATTTTTGTATAATATAAAGTTAGTTTAAAAGACAAGGGGAAACTATTTTAAAACTAAATTTAAATAAAAAAAAATGTCCTGTTTTGATTGTTTTAATGGTCAGTTAGACACCACAAAAGATAAACTATGCAGTGGTTTAAGAACTCTCCAATATACAATAATAGACATTTTAAAACAGATTATAGGAATTGTGCTTTACAAAGACTTACATATATGTTTTTTCAAACAATAGAGCTTGAATGATTCAAGATACAGCTTCTACTGAAATAGACCAGGATATTTATGCATGAACTGTATGTTCATTGCAACTTAGTGTACTTGAGAAGCAGTCAAACGTAACATAGGATTATGCAAAAGATTGGGGAAAGCTATAAAATTGGATCTATGAATCCGTCCACAAGTTAAGAAAGGGCTGAAGTGTTACCTAGAAATCTTCTGTTAGGAATTTAAGTAAATGAAGTGGTACTGAAAATAAGAGAATAGAAACTGTGCAAAATACCGTTGCAAGACTGCGAAGCACACTCATATACACACATTTTAGGAGCATTAACTAAACTAGTCTCTCATTTATATGAAATGTATGGATATTGTATGTTTAGTGGCATTGTTAAAATAGGGTGCCTGTACAAATATTTAGCTCTGGGAATTATAAAATCATAAGGCGATTAAGTTAGCGAGTTGTGAAATTCCAATATTGCTTTTTAAATGACTTCAGGATATAGGAGGTGCTAAGGTTATTATCTGTTATCAGGAATACAGTGGAATTGTACGACTGGATAATAACTAAACAACTGACACAATGTAAAATTACATTATCAGTGTGTTAAAACAAAATTGCGCCCTAAAGGAGTCTACATGCCAGCTCAGAGCTGCAGTGTAATTATGCTTAACTCTGATAATTAAAATACAACGGAGATCAACAGAATCATTTTCATTAAGAAAATTATTAATGATGGTGGTATAACAGTAATTGATTGCAGAGCACCACAGGATAACTCCATGCAGTAAAACCAACATGTTTAATATATGTCTGAGGCCGTTTGGCTATGTTGCATAAGACTGAGGGTGTTTAAAGTTCACATAAGAGCTGTGGAGCATGTTTGTACTGGAAATCAAAGATCATAAAATGGCTGCTTTTAAAACTACAATTTTGATTCAAATTGCCATGTTCTTCAGGAATGGTGTGAGGTCAGGAATACTGGCCGACTGGCCTTAGAGCTACTGAGAAAGAGCCATCTGCTGGTCCAGTTTTACAGCAACAACAACTCAAATATTTCTTGAGCCTTCTGTCATTTCATTTCATGTTATGCAGTGGTTGTTTTTACCTTTATGTTAGTGATTTACTGAGGTTATTTCATTCTCTGTCTGGCGTTACTGAGTAGTTTATGCCCTTAGTTATTACTAAGAGGATGCAGTAGAAAAAGCATTTGTTCTTACCGCATTGCTATTCAAAAAATTATTAATGATATGTTTGTAAATAAACTTACAGAGTGATATTGTTAATTGCCCCAGCAGCGTTTGATATGTGGTATTAAATACCATGAAAACCTGTATTCCTCCACAAGTGAATCTGCAGTCATTGCTAGCTGAAAGTCTAAAACAAAATACAAAATCCCAGTTAGAAAGGATGTTGCCTTAGGGTAAGAACTAATAATGTTTCATTTTATTTTTGTAAATTCAGAAATGTAAAAGAAAAAAAGAAATCTACCAAGGGTGATTCACCACACAGCTAAGGCTTGAGTGCTCGTTGTTCAAACCGAAGTTGCTATTAAAAGCTGCCGCAAAAAAAAGTCTGTTCTCCAATTACAATGGTGAACAAGTCTGCTAGGATGGATTTACAGGATGAGATTAGTTAAAATGACAGATGCCCACACCGAAATTGTGCCATGTAGCCAATTTATATATAGGCACTGTTAAAAATATAGTATAAGCTAGGGGACAGGATTGAGTACTAGACTTTCCTGAGTTCTAATCTCAGCTCTGCTATTGACTTGCTGTATGCCCTTGGGCAAGTCTCTTAACTTTATGTGTAAACAATGTACCTCTGTAAATAATACTTATGTACCGACCTCACTAGTGTGCTGTGGGAGTTAATTAGTTAAACATACCATGCTTCGAAGGTATACAGCTATTGTAAAATGGCTAAATTACCCTGCTACACAGAGCTGAATATTATTTTTAATAAACTTTTCTTGTTTATTTTACCTTTATAGTGAAGGCCACCCTACAATAGATTTTTTTTTCTGTAATGACATAGGATTGCTTTTCTGTAGTTATTCTGTGAAATTCTTGATATCATATCTTTCTCCAGCAAGTGAGATTTCCAGTAGCAAATGCATTTTGCAGTTTCAGCCAACACAATGCTAAATTGCTCTACAGACACATAACATCAGGGATCCTAATGAGGTATAGGTCAAACATTCTAAAGAGTTTAAATACTGCTGCATTAGGATATGAGTGTATTTTGTTGTTAGTCAAAGGGCAAATTGCTTAATTGGCCAAAGGTTAACTTAGAGCATATACTTCAGAATTCAAGGTGTTCTTTCACATATTATTAAAAGTATATTTTGTTTAAATCCCTATTTGTGTAAATATGGACCGCTCTGTTCCATATAGACTATCAAAATGTAGTTTCTGTTGAGAGATTGTTAGTCCCCATGGGCAGCCTATATTTAGTAATCATGTCTCCTGTGATATTACAGATTTCTTGTTGTCTATTTGTGTGTAAAAGTCTGTGTTTAATTTATAAGTTCATTTTAAAGTTGTCTCTTTGTAACGCTCTGATCAATTGTAAAATGTTGGCAAGAAAAAATAAGAGTGCATGTGTGCAGGGTATATGTACTATATGTATAGAGTATAGTATATATAGAGTATTAGTATACACACACACACACACTCTCTCTTGCTCTCTCTAGGTATATAGCAATGTCTAATCTTTCTCTGAGTAGCTGATGTGTGTTGAAGGAACTGGGCCTGACATTCCTTGCCACCTATGTAGCACTACGGCAGTATACCCTCATGACCACTAGGAGAGGGGTTAGCAAATGGGTTATGGCCAGTAGAAAGAATGTAATGGAAACTGGGGGAGACACCATTCATGCTGCTCCTTTTTGGAGAAGCATTGAGCTGACAGGTTGGCCAAGGAACCATCCGCACATCCAGCCCTGCTGCACCCCGTGTGGCCCTCGCAAATCTGGAAATATACTGTACTTATTGTTTATTTATTATAACACCCATTGTGTCCTGGGTTCATTCCAGACAGACAAGAGGGAATGAACTGTACCTGCTCCAAGGAACTCAAAAACTTGCAAAAAATAAATAAGACAATCATGAAAAGATTTCTATTATTATTCTCAGTATGTGTGGGAAGTATATTTCCCCCTGATTTTTCTGAATAAGTTTCAAGGGAAAGAATTGGTACTTAATGAGAGCTTTTGCATTGTCCCCCTTCCTCCCCCCTCCCATCTACATATGAGGTATGAAATGTGATTTAATTTTCTTTTGATCCGTTCACTTTTATTTTGCAGATCCTGATGCTAAATAAATACTTGGGGCTGGGTAAAACCACAGGCCTCATGACCCTTCTAGCTTAAAGAGTGTTGGCTCTGTCATCTTCCCTGCCAAGCAACAAGGGGGAAAAGACAAATTTGCTGAACCACACATTTCTAGTTGTTGACAACCCCATCCACAAGAAAACAGAAGAAAATATATATGCACTCTGTCCTGTCAAAAGGCTTTCACCTTATCTTGAGAGACTGTCAGGGCAGGAACATCATGGAATGGACAGGAGTCTATTAAATTAATAAGCTGCTGGATGGTGTCTGGAGAGTTATGATGCTCCATAAATCCAGTTTGATCATGGTGGACAAGGTTTAAATCTGCAGACTTCTAATACACATCCAGTTCTTGGATTGGATTTGAAGTTTTGTGCTGGAGACACAGAGATAGTCCTGCAGCTTGTGAATTAAGATTTATCATTTTTCACACTTTTTTTCCCAGTTCTTGACAAAAATGAAAGCACCGTAGGAATCTTGGCAAATGTTATTGCTTGAAATGAAAGAGCTGTTGTCAAGGTGAAACCATGACCTAGAAGCCTAAAATCAAACCTTGGTCATTCTTTTCAAACAGCCCCATCAGATCTGAAAGTAAAAGGTCTATATGGAAGGAAACAGGGCTGGATTTATCTGTAGCTTGTTTTATAGTGATTCCTGTCAAATACTCCTGTTCTGTATTTATGACACAAGGGAAACTAATGGTGGCAGGTGTGCCATGTAGAAATAGAAGGGGAAAAAATCTAGAAATATATTCTTCACCCATTATAGAAGGTCTTGTGTTATAACTGTCAGTATGATATAAGACTTCCATACATCTTGCCTACCAAATACATGAAGCCTGGTTGTAATAATTAAGAAAAGATTCCCCTCACAATATTCAAGGTGCTTTTCTACCAAAAAAAATTAGTCTGAAATGTAACACAAAGTAGATATTGACTGTATATGGCAAAATAACTGCCTGGAAGAAAACAATGAAATCACTTGAATGAATTTGGTCTCTAACTGATTACAGATAAGTCAGTTGTTACCGTATGAAGGAAGGAATGTGGTCTGTAGTCAGCAATCTCAGTTCGATGATGTAGTATTCCGTCACTGGGCTCAGTGTTTTGTTACTTTGGAGACTTAAACAGGTGACTGTTGTGCTTAAACAGTTCATGGCATGACTAGTATTTCTAGCTTCTCAAATTCCTCAAACACATATAAGGCCTTACATAATTTATTAATTGGTAATACTTCAGATCTGTGGTATTCTTAAAAGCATTTTATGCTCCTTTTGTTCCCATTGTTAAATTACAAGCTTAAAGAGACTGGTTGGCATTAAAAAAGTATAAAATATTTTGTATGCTGAAAGAAATGTATGGCCCATATAGCAACAGTGGGGAAATTGTGAGATATGTTTTCTGCTGGATTCAGAGCGGTAAGAAGTTGGAAAACCTGTTTTAGTAAGAAAGCTTGTGTTCTTTCTAAAAAAATGTGGCCAGTTTTCAAACCTCAGTCATGTGCTTTCCTGGTTGCCTAGCACCTACTACTAGATTATGTGCCAATATAATATAATGTTGTACGTTCAAAAGGCATATACCCTCGACATACTAGAGGTGTTTTTTTCAGACTACTGCTACGTCAGGCAGGAATGCGATGGTTAGTGTCAGTGAAGAGGAGAATATCAGTACCTCTCCTTATACCTTCTTTTTAACTAAGGTATAATGAAATTCACTATAAATCAGCCATTTATATCACATGAAAAGAGTCCCTGTTAGTAAATTGAAAACAATCATGGACATGGAAAAATACCTAATAAATTCTAAACAAAATTAGGTGAAGTTTAAAAAAAAAATCATAGCCTAAAAAAATCACTGCCCTTCCCTGCGTGAAGCCCAAATAAATGGGCTACATGAGGTAAGAAAGGCTTTTGGAAAAAAGGAATCCTCTCACCATAACCTGGTGTTTTGGTGTGTGGTAGTTGTTCAGCTGCTTCACTGTTTCTTTTACAGCCTAAAGAGATGGTCTCCTTTGCACCCAGCGACAGGGGGCAGGAGGTTCAGTCTATATATCTGTCTACATTGTCCACTCCTCTCTTCTGCTCCCACCATATCCCAGCCTCTCATCCGCGGTGAAGAGAGAGACAATGAAAGACCCTCCCTATTTTAGATTGCCTGCATCAGGCCTGGAGCAAAGATTTGTGTACAATCCTTGCATTCTGGTCAATGGGGAAGAGCCTTGCAAAACATCATTCTTTCATTGATCCACGATTAATGCGATAGAGCAGAAAATTATATTTTGTTCATACTGGTTCCCCCCATTGGTTACAGTGCACTGACCTTCCAAAGCAGGCTGATGCTGGAGATGTGGTGTCCTGGAGCCACACTGACTCACATGTTTGGGATTGTCGCAGGATACAGTCCATTTGACTAGAAGTAGGTCGGAGGATAAATATGATAATGGATACCTCCTTAAAAATTATTGCCAGAACTGTGTTTGGGGATATATCCCATCATCTGGGAAACACTCCAACACATGGAAAGGTTGGTTCTCTAGAGCGGTGTTTGCCGAACGACTCATGTTGCTTAGATGGAAGAGAGATTGCCTTCAGGGATAGAAGCTTATCACAGTGACTTGGCTACCCTGGCAGCTAAAGAAGACGTAATGGTTAGGAGAAGAGGGACCTTTGACAAATATGAAAAGATTTGATTTAACTTTTTAGAAACCTTTGATGAATTCCTAGTAGATGGAAACCTATAAGGCTCCCCTTTCCCCTCCCTGCCCCCTTCCTTTCTTTCCTTTCCCTCTCTTCCCATTCCTTTCAGTTTTTTGTTGGTTTGTTTGTTTGTTTCTGGTCTTTTTTCTATAATATATATTACAAAAAATCAATAATCAATGTATAAAAGACAAAGATTTGCAGCTCTCTGGCAGTATGCAATTCCCCCCAGCCAGACTAGCTACATGCTTCCCGTTCAGAGTGAGACATATAGTCCCCGTATAGATTATTCGATATTATGGAGCTACTTAAATAAACAGTATTAACAAATCCTTATACGTTTTCTTTTCATGTACATTTCTTTTTCTCCCAGTTCTAGGAGATGCTTCTGCTGGTATAAACATCACTTGGGAAAAAGAAAGTGAAATGTATAGAAAAGTTGCAACCTGCTTAAATGTTTCTTAAATATATGGGTAATGACTCCCTATTATTGCAGTTTCTGCTGGGAAGGGCCCAGCAGCTCTCTTAAAATGGATTTTCTTTATGTGGCATAAAAATGGAAGGCAGGAAAGGAGTTCTGTTCCTTTTCAGTTCCATTCGATGAAGGTGTACTCGGCAGCAGTGGCACTGACAAAGAAACAGCTACAGTACACCCAGGTGGAACAATAGTAAGAGAGATTTTAAAATATCAGCTAAGTTATGACACTGGAGGAGTTTTAGTACAGAGGTGCTGTGAGTGAAAGATGATCCATATGATTGAACTGGCGGGTACTGTGTTCTGTTGGAGCAGAAACTGCCTTCCTTGGCTGAAATGTTTCAATCAAGCCTTAAAAGGCTTGTTCACAAACCTGTCATGCTCACAGCTGCTCATGGCCAGTCAACTCCCTTCTTTAATGATCCAAAACCAAACAATAATCATCTATAGCTGCATATGCTTCAAAGGGACACGTTAGGAGCTTGGGAAAGAGTCAGGAATAGAGAAAGAGAGTGCTTTGAAATCGATGGATAAAAAGCACTGTTATAAATGCCATCTAGCAGTAGTAGTGGAAGTACTAGTGATAGGAATAAATTAGTAATTTATCAGGAAAGCACCATTTCTTCAGGAAAGATAAGTGGATGAAAGGATTCAGGTAACTGAGGACAAGAACAAAAAGTACATCATGAGGAGTATCATAGGTGTGGACCCCATCCAAAAAGAAGGTTGAGAGCTTTAATATAATTGGAGGACAACTGAAGAACACTGTCAGACCTCATCGGGTTGTTTTAGTAATCCCTGCCACTTCTTGTTTACAGAATTCAAGAGCATAGTCAATTCATATGTGCAATACTCTATGGCATTACTATCAGAAACAATACGCATGTTTCTTTGTAATGATATACAAAGCATAACACATAATTGTCTAAGTGAAAGTTTGCCTTTACAATTGTATGTGTAAAAATACTGCTGAACAAACATTGCTGATCAATCAGGCCAGAGAACAAACTACTCAAAAGTAGAGCAAAGGTATTTTTGACAAAACCAAGGATCATTCAGTTAACGGGAGTTGACTGATATGCCCTAACCTTCAACTCTGAAACTATGATGAACGAATGCAGCTGATCTGTTAGCTGAAGCAAACATTTGGAAATGTTGGAACGGAAGCCTATGAGACATGAGGGAGTGAACTGGGTCTTTGGTCAGCCAAAAAGTTCACTGATGTTATATGATGGGCAATGGAACTTAAAATACAAGATAAAAGAAATTGTTTTGCACTGGAAAAAGAGCAGGGTGGCATAAACTGAACCTAACCACTATAAATTCTTTATTAACAAACTGTTCTTTTGAAAGTTTGCAGGCGACTTTTTTATGATGGCTGAATATGTGGTTTATTGGACTTAAATTATGAGTGTTTCTACGTACATTTTCAAGTTACAATTAAATGAAAACTTAAAATCAGGCTGACAGGTTGTTAAGACTAAACCCAGTTTTGTGATTACCTTTCAATGGTATACTTATCATAAGAGCAAATTAAGCATCACATCACAATAATATTTTCATTCGCTTAGTTGGGTGTAGACTGTAGCCTGAAGTACGACTTTGAGACTATCTCCCATTCCTAAAATAGAAACAAACTAGGGCTAAACAGGAGTTTCCTACAAGCTCAGATCCCCATCTGAAAGTGCTTTGTGGACCAGTGCTTCACAAACAGTTTACTAAGAAACAAAACTGCTTTGAGATGGAATAATTTTGATAACCATCTTAAGAAATACCAGCTTTGGCTGCTTTCAAAGAAATCTCTTCAAAATGTAAAATCTGGGTCCTTTAAGAATACAGGCTAATTGGGTTTTTTTACAGTTTACACAAGGCTGCAGATGATATTGTTCAACTCTTTGGGATATGTTCTTCCCTCTTCCTATATACCTTGCACAGAGCTCCCTATAGGTCATGAGCTCTGCACGAGTCAGGTAGAGAATGTGTCTTTTGTATATGTGTATTTTTTCTCAGTTACATAGTGTTGCCAACACTGTATTTCAAAAATAAGGAACTGCATTCTTCGCACCCTTACCCCAGCCATCCCTCCCAATATTATTATTGTTTTATTATTAATAATTAATAAGCAGGGCTCACCTACATTCACCAGAAGTATTTCTTGCTGCTTTCTGCAGCACTCAGCAACTCCCAATCTTATTCTACAGAGATGATAAAATAAGGGACGTTCCTTGTAAAAAGGGGCTGCTGGCATCCCTATGACAAGTACAGAAAAAGGACCTACTTTTCCAAGTTGCCACAATATGATGATTTTTCATGTAGTATATACAGTACCATTATGTCTTTATGATGTGCAATACATTTCCTAATTTACACCTCCTACAGTTCAGTCTCAGTTACAAAAGTAAATGTGTCCTAGCTAAACAAGATTCTTGGATTCCATGTTTTAGGATTGAATTAAATTGATATAGCCTATGACAGACAGGGGTTACATTTGAATAAAGATGCAACTGGATTAGCTCAGGAGATTTAAAATTGAATATAGCATTAAACCTCTGGGTTCTAAATTCAAATCCAACCTCATTGAGCATTGAATCAAAATTTTTATCATTTGGGCCTATTGGTAAACTATGTTAAAAAAATGAGGTGTCAATCTAGTTTCCAGCGGTCATGTGTCCACATACAAAGCACTAAAATTGGCACCAATTGGCAATGTTGCCATTCTCAGTAGAGAGGCCGATATTAAGTGGAGACATAAACTCTACCCTTTCATCTCCTAGGACGGGTTCTGCAGAATATAACTGAGTTTCATTGGCAGTTAGTATTGAGAAGCTGGCACTGTCACTATTGTGCTTAACCTCTTTTGTGGAGAAATTAAAAACAAAATTCATCCTCCAGAATTGCTAAGCACGGATAAAAGTTACCAAGATTTTTAAAATAATTATATTCTATATTTCTGTAGCAAGTTTTATCCAAGATCTAATAGCACTTTACAAACATTAAAAAATGTTAGCCTCATGTTAACTCTGAGAGTTAGGTAAATCTTCCTATCCCCAGTTTGTATCTCAGAAGAGTAAGACACAGAGAGATTAAATGATTTGCACAAGTATTTTACAGAATGGGGAATGGAACCTATGTCTTCTGTCTTAAATCAGTGTACCTTCAATATAAGACAATCCTTCCTCTTTCTTAAAAAAAAAAATGTTCCCAAATTGCCCAGGGGAAAATTAGGAAATTGTATGGAAATCAAATTTTAAATAGATGACACCTTGGAGTGCAAAACCTCTGGTATGACCAAATGAAAGAGAGCAAACAAAATGGATGAGTGAGTGGGTGGCCTTTCCTTTAAGAACATATGTACAAATTCTGCAGTGCATATTGTGATCTCAGAGATAGCACTGGATTTTAATTTTTATTAATTTTTTAATTATTGCAAAGCCCTGGCCTATAGTCTAAATATTTGAAGAGCATTCAGGGTGCAAATCAGGAAAGCCCTCAAACTTGTGTTTAAATCCTTCTTTGTTTAGAAAAAGCACGTAAGCACATTTTAAAGTAATTTCCTGAATAGGGAAGTTTTCCTGAAATGGGCCTGTCTTTAGGGGTTAAACATACACAATGGTGCCTCAGTTGAACATACTGAATACAATTCTAAAATTTTGTGATTGCTGTTTTTCTTCTCTATGTCCCTAATGTCATCATGCTCTTTGAGAATCTAGGCCTCTGGATTATTAGGAAGAGGCTAGATGGAGTTTCATTTCAGCACACTAGTCTGACAGAAAACTGTTAGGAGCAAATTGCTTTCAGTTCCTCCCACCCCTCCCCATTTTGGTGTGGGGGGGTATCATTTTGCTTTTATAGCTTTTAATTTTTGGTTACTGTTTTCAGTGATACTGGTAACTGGGAAAATAGGGACTCCCCAACAATAAATCAGAATCTAATTTTCTGGTTTGGAAATGAGCCTATCTGATTTCAGGTTTCTATCATGAAGAGGCACACATCTGATTTATCAGACTGTATCACACTGACTTAGTAAAAACTTGGCAGATATTAGTAAAAGGTTGGCTTTGATTCACACTGCAGTGGATTAGAAGTTAGCTGTAGCTCTGAAAACCTACCTGTAAACACACCATTCAGTAGTACATCAATTAAGTAAAAAGTATAGCATAGTACCAACTACAGTGTTTTCATATGGCAATTCAGATCAAAATATGTTATTATTATTTCTATCTTTTAAGCTACAATAGTGTGCTCAGCAGCGTGGAGAATAAAAGTAAAGAGAGACTCTGCTCCGAGGAGCTTAGGGTTCAAGAAGTTTATATTATCCATAGTAGTCTTGTTTTTCATTGATGATGGCAAAAGGCACTTATGAATTTTAGGCTTAATATACTTGTGAGATGGAAAATATATTGCTTCATCTTGGCACAGTGATGGTTTTCTGTGTAGAACAGAAACATGACTATCTTTATCTATAAAATGGAAGTAGGTGGGCTATGCATAAATGGTATAAGAAATAGCTGCAAATGATTTTGGGGTACTTTCAATACTCCTAACAAAGCCACCTGTCCTGACTCTCTACACGTATTTTTACACCGGGGTGGGGTGGGGGGTCTCAGTTGACTTCACTGGATTTCCATTGTTAGCAAGCTTGTGTAATGGAGTAGAAGATCCATCTCATAATTTTCCATGCTGTCAACCTTAGTTGGACACCTGAATTTGGTCCCTGGCTCTTCAGGAATGCAGGGGATAGGCATATAGGGGTAGTACCCGATGTAGGGTGAACCTCATGTCAGTCCTGCTCAATCCTTGTTAGCCTATATGATATATAGTGTTAATTATAAGTGGATCAGAAAGATACTGCATGTAGCTCTCACCGCTGGAAGAAAGTAGTCACAGGACAGGGCACATACATATTCCTAATGCTACTGCCTTAATCTTGAATCCTAAATATGGTGTTACCAGATGAGCTGGTTAGGAAATGGAAACTACAGAGGGAAATCAAATCGAAATCATTTAGATTTAGAGGGACTTATACTGGATAATAAGAGGCTGCCAAAAAGAATTTTTAAAAACATTGAATTCCAAAATTTTCTTAGTGTATAGTACACTTTGCTTTTGCTCTTTTATGAAAAAATGGATATACCACTCTGTTTCAGAGTTTATACTGTAGCCTAAGTGTGATACTTTAGCACTCCAACACATAGAGCTAGTAAGATATACTGCTAAGTAAGCACTGCAAAGCAAAGCTACATATATCACAGACCATCAAAATCTAATAACAAAATCCTTCAGATAAAATAAAATAATATAGTAGTAAACAACAATAATTTTATATTTATATACCATTTTTCATCCCAGAATATCCCAGATTGCTTTATAAACGATAAATAAATGAATCACAGCATTCATAACTGAAATGCAGCCACCTCTAAAGCAGGAACACGATAGCTGTGGAACTCCCTACAACATGGTGCATCAGTTTAAGGCAGAAGGTGAAAAACCATCATAAAAATAAATTTCACATATTGTCATGAAGAATAGATTCAGGTGTTCAGGAAATTCCTGTTCCAACTTATGGGCAAAAGGAGACAAAAGGAACAAAGAGATGATTAGAAGTATTTTGATGAATTGTTGAAATGTCACTGCTCAGTCAGTTAAGGTTAAGAGAATTGGATATACTTGGGGTCAGCAGGCATTAACAGCCACCAAGGTAGTACCTGATCTGGTCTCTATAATAATGAGTAGGGGTATGTCTCAGGTTGTTTCTACCTCCTCTCTTTGTATATGTCTCCTCCTTTTGGAAGAATTTATATTAAATATTTACCTTCTTATCCAAAGCACAGTCCACTCTGAATTACACAGCATATTGAATGTCCAACATCATTTTGCTATGTACATTGTTAGGAAGGCACTATAAAGGTTTGGTGGTTAGGAATTTGAAATAAGATTTTCACCTTGTTTCACAAATGTAGGGACTGACACTTGTAATTTAGAAGCAAGTTTATAATATCTATATTATTTCAATGTTGAAGTTTGGATCTACATTTGAATCTTAGTCCAAACTTCCTCAAATCCAAGCCCAAATCTGAATACAAATTTCCCTAGAATCTGGGTTATTTGGAAGGAGAAAGAGTGGTTCTGACCCAGTGTTTCCCACATTAGACCCTTTCTTAGTTTATATACTGATGTATTCCTCAAACAACATATGATTTCCTAATAGGGGATATTGTGAATATTCTACTCCTACTAAAAGGAAAATGCATAAAAGTACCAGAACAAAATTAACATAATGTTATATTTTAAATTGTTAGATTGTAGTTCTCTATAATACTTCTTAGATTCTAGTCTTCTGGCAATATAGTTTCAATAGATACACTAAGGAAAGTGCCAAGACCAGCTTCCACAGTTTTTCCCTGTCTTTTTCTTTTAATCCCTGTGGGGCTCTGTGATTTTTCATAGCTGGACTAAAGTTGTGTCAACGGGAGACTTGCACCATAAAGACTGAAATGTTAAAGAAAGCTACAAGGAACAGCTTTGAGGCAAGGTTTCAAGCTTTGTCATCACGCTTGAAGAATTTTCTGTTTAATGTACTGTAATGCAGTATTCAATGGGGACAAGTTTAATTGAGTTTTACACAACCCAGTTGGGAGTAGCGCTGCAAGGTAGGTGATGTCTAGGTTTTTAATCTTCCACTCCGGAGAGGCTTGTTGACGAAGTGGTTCTTTCTCTTTGTAAGAAAAAAAGGAAGCATGAGAAATGATACATCCGTGGATAAAACCAATTGGCAACCCCCAAAGGAATGAGGGCGATAAGGCGAATCCAGCACTTGTAAGAAATAAAAGAATCCAACTGTTCATTTAAATGAGAAACAACACATGTGATTGAGGAGGCAGGGAGGCTGATCGCTGGAATAGGGAGGAAGAAAGACTAACAAACATAGCAGCTGATATTGGAGTTAGGAGTTACAGACAAACAATCTAGGGTTTGTGAGAAGGATTATGGAGGACATCGATGATGTATATTTTTTAAAGAAAGGGGGAGCAAACTTTTTTTATATCAGAGAAGGTCGATAAAGTGGCAGGAGGCAGGAAGCTGCTGTTAGACAAGCCTTACTTAAAGAATCACTCACTATTCCTTCCCTGAGGCCTCACATAGCTTCTCTTCCTTCAAACAGTGTAAAAATAGCACTGGACCCCATCAAAAAGAAAATAATACCTTCTGTATAAGCCTTCACTTATTAAACTCCAGTACTGTTCTAGTTACTTCTGCTAGAACTTAAGCAGCCAAAGGAATAAAAATGGTTCAATTAATATATCAATCATTCAGCAATAGAACACCTTCCTGGTTTTGGCTCTATGTCACTTGCTAAAACAAACAATTGCATAGCTGTTAAAGGCGGGCTCTGTTTTTTCACTGAAAAATTTGCTGTTGCCAATAGTATACAATACAGCACTGTATTGCAGCATATTTTAAATGTTCGCTTCCAAACGAATATTGGTACTGTTTTATTTCTCTGTCTTCTGAAGACCTCTGAGGCTGATTTAACCCAGTATGTGTCAGAGGAATGTGTTTAGGCTGTTCCTTTTTTGATCTCCTCATATAATGTATATTCCAGGGGTAATTGTGAAGAGATACTAATCTTCCTCATTATGGAGACTTTCATTAGAGGAAACAGTATGTTGTGTGATTCTATTTTTCAGGTTTCCTGTGCTGTTTTAACATAAAATCTGTAATTTCACATGTTCAAAATCAAGTGGAATAATAAATTGCCTTCCCTTATATTCTAGTCAAGATCAAGAATGGCATGAATTTAAACAAACAATAGCCTGACACCTACATCAATTTATTTACACACTATGTGACTTCAGAAAGGTTTCAAGATTAGACAAACTAATGGTCACAAGGACTTTGCACACTTCCCTGTACCAGTCTTGCTAACCTGCTATTCTGCCTTGGAGAAGTGTCCTTCTGAGAGTGGAATAAACTAACTCAGACAGCAGGTTTAACCTAATGCTTTTTAAAAACTCTACAGTACCTCTTTCTTTGCCCAAATACAATGGATTTAACACTCACTGTAGGGGTGAAGAGCAGCTTTAGATGCTAATCCAGACTACCTCCAGGTTGAAGGTGGGGGGCGAATTTCATAACACTGTACAAAGCCTGAGTAACCAGCCATTGAGTGGGAGGGTTGAATTTCAGCCTAAGTGCACATATGGTGAGACAAATTGAAAATTGCAGCAAAATATGTGGAGTTTACACTGTGCCTGTTCTTACAGAACCACTAAAAGTTCTGTTGAATGTATAACTACAGTATATGTGTAAAATGAAGAGTAGAGCAAATAATTCGCAGTGAATAATTTATCCGATGAATTTAGCTTTTTTTTTTTACTGCTCATGAAATATCCATGAACAGATCTGTGATTTGAAACTGCAGTCTTTACAGTGCATTAACAAAGGGGATTTTTTATTTCTTTGTGTAGTTTGGTGTTAAAAAAAAGTAATTCTCTGTGATTAATCATATTAGCATTTTCAATAGTTCAAAAGTATGCTTTGAAGTTCAAACTTCAATGAGGTGAATGGAGTGGAGGGATGTGAATTCTCACCCTTCGTGCTGCAATTGTTTGTCTAGAGATGTTTTTCTAGAAGGTTGTGTATACTGGGCAGCATCACATCAATTTACATTCTAGCAGCCTCTATCTTCTCAATGGAAAAAGATTGAAACCTTTTTTCAAAAGTAATGCTCTGAATTCTGTAGAGTAGTGTACAATGAAATAAAATTTGCAAAAAATAAACACTTTGGGATCTGCAATATTACTTTTGAACCCATGATTTTCTCCTACACCTAATATTAATGCACATTTAGAAGGATTTTGTTGTGCATTTAATTGACGCATTTATAATATACAATTTATCCCTATTGCAGTTTTAGACCAGTAGCCACATTCTTGTCAAGTTGGGCCTGGGGAGTGGGCAGTGATGTCACAAAGAGGACAGGCTCTATTAGGTTTTGTTAAAATTCGAGGCCAGTATTTTCAAAATTAGAAGCTTGTGGTTAGACACAAAAATCCACGTTTAGGTACCCACAGAGAGAGCCTGCTCTTACGTAAATGTCTAATTCTAAGCACAGTAAAACCCACAAACAATAATGCATGCCTTCAACATGTCATTGAAGAGGTCCTAATTTGGCTGAAGAAATAGCAGAGGGCCTGATTCACAGTCAATTGAAGTCAATGGGAGTCATTCCATTGACTTGATTAGACATTTGATGAGGCCAAGAAAGAAGAAGGAAGGTTATGAAAAGACTTAACATCCCTCAATACTGAGGGTTGAAGACAGCTTCTAGTTAGCACAAATTAGATATAAAATACTCTGCTTGCTTTCTTTACAGAACTATTAGAGTGGAAGCATTAAATGTACACAGTGCAATAAGCCTTTACATGTTCTCTGGGAAATGTTGGTCTAGGTGGAGCAGGTGCATTTAAGTAGCTACTGTAGTAAATCCTCTGGAACATTCACACTGCCAAAATATAGAGCACATCTATTCTTCCATCCATCCTAATCCTATTTTTTTCCAAAAATCTCTCACGCTGACTGTGCATCTCTGAACAGATGGAGCCAAAGCCTGGTAAAACTAAATCTGTGGCAAAACTCCCATTGACTTCTGTGGAACTGTGATTTGGCCAAACAGCAGAGTATGTCCTGTCTTTAAATATAATCCTGACCTCGATCCTTTTCACAAGCCCTTTTGTAAAATGACAGAACACTGCCATGTCAGGGCTGGGACGGGAAGAGTTGAGGGACTAAGGGATTTTCTGAGTGCCATCAAATTGGAGATCTTTCTCCATCATACAGCAATTTAATACTTTTCTGGTGCCAGTAAGTACTTTGCCATACCAGAGATCCCCTTATATCAAAAATGTCATGTATAGTACTTGTATGTTTATGGCAGGACTTCTTTTATATTAAGGCTCAATATTTTATAACGTAAGTACCTACAGCTTTCTCACAGACACAAACTGAATGCGGCTCTCATTCCAATATTTATTGTTTAATAAAGATAATAGTTGTTTTTATTTTTATTATTATTCAGTCCCATACCCGTGAATGGTGCTGTGCAGACAAATGAGAGTCAGGTCCATAACCAGAGTATCTTACAATCTAAATTACAGACAGCAGAGGATGGCATCAAAGGTTGGGGGTTGAATGGGAAGGACAAGAGTTACTATATTTTAGTATATCATCTTCTCATGATGCCTAAAATAGTGTCATTTCTTGTCATGACCCCAACCCTGCAGTCTTGTGTGGCAGATAAGGGTTGTGGAATTATAGTCACCAAAAGGAACTGGCTAAATTTGGTTGTGATCTTGCTGGCTATGGGCTTGTGCAGGGAAGCTCTGATGAGTTCTGAAGGTGCTTGCTGATAATAGTGGGCATGTGCTGCAAGAGGGGTGTTGCTACGCATGGTGGTGTGGTGGTTAGGGAAGGGGCTACTTCAGCTTTTCTTCTCCTGTCCCCTCCTAGCACTGTCACATTCTCACTCCACACTTTGCTCCAGGAAAGCAGCACTTGATGGTAAAGAGTCAGGTGAGCATTGTGACCAGGAAGAACGTGGGGATCAAGGCAGCTGATTTCTCACCACCTTTATGTAGTGCTTCCCTTGGAGAAGAGTGTAACGTAGGTGTAGGTTTTAGCAATAAGAATGGAAAGGAAGGGACTGATCTTTTATATACTACTGAGGAAAAACTGGCAGGATTTAGTACCAGACTGGATGTGGGGTGGAGGCACAAGGGAATGAGAGAAATAAAATATGACAGCAAGGCTATGACTGTGAATAAGTGGGAGATGGTGGAATTTTTGATAGCAAAGAGGGTGGGAAGGTGAAGGAAGAGAAGTAAGAGCTCCAGATTGAAAATTGTTCTATATTTTAAATTGATAACCATAGAGAGCAGTTGAGCAGTTAGAATGTGATCCATGTTCATGCACATGAACTTTGTTTGATTTGGTGTTTGTGTTTTCAAAGGGATAATGTTAAAATCTTAAATTCAGAGAGATATAATTAAATAGGTCTCACCCATGAGTGAAATGCAACCAACTCTGTGAGGAGAGAATCTGGAAGCTGTCAAAAACACATGGCAGCACTATATTGCAGTTAAGGAGAGACACTGAAGATGAAAAATACATCCAATTAAAATAAGAAGAGATTTAGAAAGGGAGAATATAATTGCCCATATTGTTTTTTGTCCCAGATGCCAATTTTAAAGTCCTTATAATTGGAAGGAGTATCACATAATTGTTAGACAGGTGCACAGGAAATCAGCTTTACCTATCATCTGAAAGATGGCACCTGACATTTTGTTGAGGCACCCTGAAACAATAGGTTTGAGAAATGTGAACTCCCAATAGTCATCACAGTTGGTGTTGACTCTGAAACCTAATGAGGTTCATATGTGTACCATTCACACCTGATCAAATCACAGAAGAGGTAATATGGTATTATGAAAATCTACATAGTATACTGTGTGTGGCATCTCATTTTGGCATCGTAGTGGCTGGAGCTTGGGTTGTGGGTGCAGTTCGGGAAAATACTACCTTTTTCCTTCTCAGTCTGATATTTGAATTTACTACTTACATTCATTTTCAGATTTTTTTTACCTTACCATGAATGCAACCTTGAATGTTGCTCCCTAGTTTTTGTAAGATAAATGGGCAAAACCAGAGTTTTTTCAAAACCTGGCTGGTTCAGACTTGATTTTCCCTGATCAGAGTCAGGAGCTGCTTGAGATTTGGTTTACAGTTATATTTTACCTTTGGGTTTGGGGTAAAGGGTTAAAGCGTGTGGTTGTGTAAGTGCTAATTTAGACCCTTTAGAGAAATTTTGACCCATTCCTCAACATTTGAGATATTTTTTCAAAGGGATCTTGTTTGAATGACACGTGAACCTCTTACAATTGAGAACTCTGTATTCTGGGGGTGCAGCCCAACACTGGTAATGAAATTTGCTGTAACTGCCGCTGCTAAGGAATGAATTATACCCAGGAAATGAACAATGGAAATATGGGTGTGTGAATAGGTATGTTTTCCTTTCATTCTGAACAGGAAAATTAAAAAAAGAAAAAGGAAAAAACATGGTATCATACTTGCTCAATATTAGAATCTGTGGGAATTTGCTGAGATAAAAGAATGTTAAATGAACATTCTTCGTCTAAACACACACGTCAAGAAAGGCAATTTTAGTAGTACAGCAGTGTAGCATTTTGTTTTTTCTGCAATAAAGCCATCAGATCAATAAAAAATTATGTAGCAGATTATTATTACACTGTGCTCACCATAGCTCTAATCGTAAATAATACAGCAGTTATCCTGGTTCTATTAATTATAATTAGAATGCAGATAATGCAGACGGTCTTTTATTACTAGAGCCAAATCAATTTTCCAGTGTTATTCAATGCAAGGTCACACAAAGTTGTTGAAGCTCTTAGACTTCTTATGATATGACCTGCATATGTAAGAGAGGGTTTGGCTCAGCTGCGTAAGACACATTGACTGGGAAGTGCATTGAAATAATTACAGCCATGAACTCTTGCCTATAATGGCAGAATTTCATTCTATAAAGTAAGCAGAGCTGTAATCCATGCTCCTTTATGGTGGGAAGCCTCATAAATCTTTCAGAGAAGACCAAGTCTTTCTCTTTAGTTGTAAAGCAGAAATCAAAATGAATTAGTTTCAATTGTTATTTCTCCTGTTTTGTACTGTTGTGTTAAATGTACTGAATGTATTATGTGTGTTGTAGGTTTTTTGTACTAATACGTAAAAAATAAAAGAGAAGAAAATATTACACGGAGACATTTTGCTTCAGTGTTTTAGTAGATTGTTTCAAAGTTTACTAGTTTTAGGCTCTGGGGCTCTCCTGAAATCACTAAAAAGCTTTTATCATCTTTCAGGATTGCAGTGGCTTAATGTATTTGTCTTCTATCTCTCATGGCTTCAGTTTAACTCAGCCTCACAGAGAAACAGATATGTTTAAAATGTGCCTGTCTGTCTTGTACGTGATGAGTAGATTAATAGGAGATTGCCAGATAATCATCTTTCAGATGCATTGGATTCATATGTGTAAATGACAAAGAGCAGGGGAAGTAGAGCAGATGATCATGAAAACTGTTGTGCTTCTCTATCTTGTTTAAACATGTGCAGTGATTGACATTAGACAGCAAATCTCATGTTCTCTCATTTTATTATTCACTTTTATATTATGTGTGTGTGTGTGTAACCAGCTATCTATCTAATCTATCATGTAATGAACTGGTTCTACAAAAACAAAACAACTGTCACAGTAAACAGAGTAGAAACTGACAATAGAATGTATATAGTTAGAGGCACAGAGTTAGAAATGATTAGAAGGAGGATAAATCATTATGGGCTTTGATACACTTGTGTTTTTTATGATTCCTTACTCAGGAGACTGAGTGCAAATGAAAAAATGAATACACTGCCGCATGAAAATCAATGTGATCTTGTTATCATTGTGAAATTTAAGATAATTAGCGTTTTATACAAATATCTTAGGACCCCACTCTGCCCTCAGGCATTTCTGCAAAATTCTTTCTGAAATCAAGGGGAGTTTGGCATGTGTATCTGAGGGCATAGTCAAGGAAAACTCTCTCCTATGCCTATAGGTGTGTGCTGTTCACATCTGGAATCTAAGTCATATGTCAGGACAGTGATGTGATGCCAATAATTTAAGAGGGGTCCCTAATTTTCCCCTCATTTAACTGGTCACAAATACTAAGGGTATCTGTGGTTGGGGAATCAATTCATTTGAATAAAAATGCTTCCTCCTGATCATAACGAAGGAACGAGGCAAGACTATCGGGCAAACCGATGTATCTTAAGTACACATGCTGGAAATGTTTATGCTTTGTTCTAGAAAAATGTGGTACATGTACTGATAGTATATCACTGTGTTTGGCTTGTGCTAGGTGAACTGGGATTTATGTTCATGAGCGAAAAAGAGAGAAAGGCTTGAAGGTTTGGGGGTGGCGGTGTAGAGAATGGTTCTCCTCTACTTCTTTGGGACTTTTACAAAATATTGGGCCCTTTGTGCAGAACAGCACATTCCAAAAGCAAAAACAATTGGTTTTCAGGGATATTTTTGTGAATTCGTAGGTTACGTCATCTCTGACAGGGTTGACAACCCCAACTCTCTTCACTTTGGTGGCCATAATGTAACTGATGGATTCCATGAGCCTTCCGTGCTCCACCAGCACAATGCATATTTTAGGGCTGTACTTTGCACTTACAGGCTTGGGCCCTCATTTAGTAAGCTCTAGGTAGACAGACTGTATTCTGCAATCGGAAGTCCATAAGAACATAAAATTGCCCCTAGTGGATCAGACCAATGTTCCATCTAGCCCAGTATCTTGTCTTCCACCAGTGGCCCATGCCAGATGCTTCAAAGGAAATGAACAGAAAAGGGCTATTATTTAAGTGATCCATCCCCTGTCATCCTGTCCCAGCTTCTAGCCGTCAGAAACTTAAGTTTCATCCCTGACCGTCTTGACTAATAGCCATTGATGGACCTATCCACCATGAAATAATCGAATTCATTTTTTAACCCAGTTATACTTTTGACCTTCAACCCCTGGCATGAGGGTTCCACAGGCTGACTGTGCATTGTGTGAAGAAGTACTTCCTTTTGCTGCCTATTAATTTCATTGGGTGACCCCTGGTTCTTGTGCTGTGTGATCAGGTAAATAACTCTTTTTTATTCGCTTTCTCCACACCATTCATGATTTTAGAACCTTCTATCATATCCCCGCTTAGTCCTCTCTTTTCTAAGCTGAACATTTCCAGAAGACAGAAAAAAATCCTGGGACAGAATAGAAGCTAGTTCATCAATTGTATTACAGCTGCCACTTCATTTTTCCAATTAAAAATAACACAGAATGCTTTTTTTCTAAAATCATTATTTTTATATAAGGTAAAAGAGCAAGAATTATAGTTTTTTTAAAAAGTTTGTTTTAAAACCAAGCAGCCCAAAGGTGCACTATGTGACTGGCTGGTGTACAACTTTTTTTTTTAATTTCTTAAAAACATTCTGAAGCCCATGGTATATATTCTTGTGATTTTTTTTAAAGGAGCTCTCTCTATCTCAGAGGTAGCATGTGTATCAGGGGAGGCAAGGATTGCTATAGTAAGTACCCCTGCTTCAAATAATAGGATTTGGGAATTATTTTCAGTCCAAAACATAAGGGGAAAAAATGTCTAAAAGTGACCTTGTCGTCTGAATTAACTTCCATGAGATTCCACTTTAAAATGATATGCCCAGTATTATCATTTTACTGCCAAAAACTGGGAACACTTCCAAATTTTGACTTACAAAATTATTGTACTTCCAGCTGAAAAAAAGGAAGCTTTTTGAAGTACTTCTTTTTGCTGAATACTGTAATAGATGGCTCTGTAAAATCCTGCGTAAATGGCCAAGACCACAAGTTTGAGCCGCCCCCAAGGCAGTCTTATCTTACACACAAGCTTTTAGAAGATTTTTGTTTTGTTCTTGAATGTGTGTAGTTTATGTGTTCAATCAGAAGATGCCTAGTTTTTTTGCCTGACTCTACACCCCCGTGTCAGTACTCCTCAGGTTTGCAAAGGGATTTGGCGTCAGGATTTGTGCTGTGTTGAAGCAGCAAGATTATCTTTACTGTGGGGGTGGTTAGTTGTTTTTTTGGGGGGAAGGGGGTTGGCATATCGTACAGTACTCCAAAGTAAAGACTGCAGAAAAAATGAAGAGGCCATAACTTTTTAATACACAATAGCAGCCATAGATTAATACAGAATATGGGAATTTAGTGATACATTTTATTATTCAAGTGATCATTTTTCTTAACACCTTGTAAATAAAACGTTGTTCTTTTTATTGTGTATTTCATCTTCAGTAGGCTAAGGATTCTAATCAGCTATAAAAACTAGTTCCCTAAGTGCACTTGATAGTGTCTCCAGCAAATAGATTTAGAAAATATCCTTCCCACCTTACATATCCTCATGTGAGGATTACCTGCAATGATACAATTCATCCTAGTACATTCAGGCAGCCTTATGCGCCTCTGATCTATGCGTGCTTTCACTGTCGCTGCCTCTTGATCACAACATGAAGCAAAAAGTGCCATCTGGACACCGTGTGCTAAAAAGTCAGAGATCTCTAGGTTATATTATGCCCAAAAGGACATTTTCTTGTCAGTTAAGCTGCTATGTACTTTAGTCTGTCACTGATAACTAACAAAATTACAGTATGGTAATTTTAATTGGAAACTATCCATTTTTATCCTTCAGGTTTTTCTCTTTTATTCCCTGTGGCAACCTTCTTTTGTAGTAGACACCTCTGCACTGGTGCCCATAGCAACACCCATGTGTTAAAGCATAACCATTGGGGTACTGCAGCTTCCAAATACTAGACTTTTCTACAGCTTCTGAATAACAGAGTTTTGCTCGAGTTATCGATCCAAACAGCATGCCAGTTTAGCACTGCACGTTTTTTGAAATTCCTTAATTCTGCTTCTTTTTACTCATCTGGCGTCCCCCAAACCTATTTGGCAATTTGGGCTATATAATGCAAGAGACAGTCCCCCAAACTCTTCTGCAAGGAAGATGACACAGGGTTGGGGAGGAGTGGAATAGAGATGGGGTAAATAAGGCAAACCTTATTTGAAATCTGTAAATAAGAACGTGTCGGGACATTCAATTTTGTTGAAATGCATTGCATTGAGAAAGAAAAAGAGAGTAAAAAGATTTTCACTGTTTTGCTGAACAATAAGAATAAGAATAGTCAGTATTTATGGGGAAGGAGTCTGAGGGAAGGGTGAGGAAATGAGAATTTGGAGGTGAAAGATGGAATGGAGAGGGGTGTTGCAGAGGGCAAAATAATGGATTGAAGATAAAAGAGAATAATGAAAATAAGACAGAAAGGGGATAGGATTAAGATGGAAAGAGGGTTAATAAAGCAGGAAAATACGTATGTTTCTAAAAGCTCATGCTTCAGGGACTATATCTACGCTTACAACAGCATGTAGAGTACATAGACTGCACATGCCCCTAGTACAGGTATAAATAGCAGTGTAGAAGGTGACATACTGCTTAGACAAGTAGAGTAAAGATATGCCAGAACCTTTGGGTGTTTATCCTACATGGCTGCCTCTGTGCCCAAGCAGTGCATCCCATGTTTACACTGCTGTTTTTAGCAGTGTAATATCCCACTGCTGGAGCCTGTCTCTACCACAGTGACAGGCTCCACCAACAGGAAAAACTCTGGAGGAGGCAGCCAGGAAAGACTCCAGTAGCTCCCTGCTGACGGAGCCTTTCCTCTCCTGCTTCCCCCCCTGCCAAAGCCTTTCACTACCGCATGTAGCTGCACACCAGCTTATGGATGCAGCGTAATTTTTCGTTGCTGTGTGTAGCTACCCATACCTACACACCACTGCCGATGTAGACAAGGCCTTAATTTCATCCAGCCACCTGTCGGGGTCAGGAAAGGATTTTTCCCCTATAATGTATTCTGGGACGTTTATTTTTTTAAATCTACTTCATCTGAGACATCATAGATGGCTGTAGCTGGAGACGAGACATTGAACAGGGTGGTCCACACCTCTGAGATGGCACAAGCATTCTTTGTTTCATGTGCTTGGCTGGCTGGTTCTTGCTCTCATGCTCAGGTTGGGCATATAATACTTTGATCTAATTTCAGTGGTTGGGTTTATTGTGCTGGGGCTGGATTGTTTTCATGGTTTGTGATATACAGGTCTGACTATTGGTTGTTTGCTGTTTTAGGGGGAAAAGTCATTCACTTTTTCTTTTAACTTGGGTGACTCAGAATGAGTAAAAAATGGGTGTTCTTCAAGTCTTGTAAAATATCTATCTTTTTACCTAGAGGAAATAGAGACAGGCCCAAACCAACATCCCAGACCTATGTATGTACTGTATACTGGGTCTGGATACAAACTTTATAGTTGTCCCCATCGTTCCTATATCTGATATCCATCATTCCTATATCTGAACTCCACAAAACTTTGAGGGAATGGGGATTTGGATTTGAATTAACACATTGTGCTTTAGGTTCGGCTTTATTAAGAGAATTTGGAGGTCTGCAGCTCAAGTGCCAGATTTGAAGCACTATATATAACCTTTCCAAGCTATAATTCTATGGCGCTGAATCCGCAATTAGTGTAATTGCTCAGTTTCACTATTTCAGATCTTAAAAATGATACCATAATTGATACTTAAATCAGAATAGGTGCCACCAAGGTTCAGTTTTGAAAGGTTTTGTAGCAAAGAGAATCTAAGTGCTTACATGAGTTTTAATTGAAATGAGACTGAGTACCAGAGGCAACTCTTATCACCTAAAAACTTGCTTCTAAATGTATCAAAGATAAGGCAGGTCAGCACAGGAACCATTATTATTACAATACCAAAAAACATAGCTGTCAAAATGTGAGGGATGAGAGAGTAGTGTGGGAAGAAGAGAGTGGAGTTAAATTTACATCCATTATATATACAATGGCAAAGGGGTAGCTACAATACCAAGTTGTCCTGGTTTTTCAGTCAGTTGATTTTTTTTTTAAAGAGGAATGATTAAACATTTTACTTTATAAAAATATGGAAATACAAACAAATAAATAAGGTTCCAGTTCTCCTGCCTGGTATGCAACTGAATAAAATAAGCAAATTATTCCTATTGCTCTAAATAAAAGCTGTAAGCAGTAAGTAATTTTGGCTCTGATTGTCTCCTAGATAGGAAAAATCCCAAGCAGAAGAATGGAGTCTCCCCAAGGTTTCCTTCATAAATTATTCTTCTATCAGAGGAAGACAGTTTGCACTTCCCACAGAAGTAGCATCTGGTTCATCCCCCACCTCTTCAGATGTCAGCAGATGCTATTGCACTGATTCTTGGAGTCCCATCTCCCTCCAACACAGATGCCTGGCAAGGTGGCTTCACTGCAGTCATGTGACGGATGCTTCTGCTGGATGCTGGAAGCCTCCTTCAGGGAGGTCCCACAGTACCCAGAGTCTGCAGTGCAAAGGTTGATACTCAGCATAGACTGCTATGGAGAATTCATGTTAGACCCAAAATTTCACCATCACACTCTCACACAGGATTCCCAACAACTCTATGCACATATCTGAAAGTAGAATTTGGCCTTTTGTTCAGTACAAGTGACAACTAATCTGAATAGTCCTTATACACCAATCAGAATGTTGACTAGCTGAGATTGTGTGTTTGGTTGTATGGTATGTGCTGAGAGCACTAGCTGTTATAATTCAATACTAAGATAGTTCACCCTTTCCCAGTTTTCCCTTCTAGAAATGAAAGAAATTTTAGGTTCCAGCCTAGGTCAAGTTCTTGCATTTGGGCCAAATCTTCAAAAGAATATATTTGAGCAATGGTTTGCACAGACATTACAAATAGAAGCAGCTTTCGTGAAGCCCTTCTAATCCTCAAATGCTCTCCATTGTTGAGTGCTTCCAACCTGAATTACTAAAGGTTATGTTCCATTCCCTCTCTTCAAGTATTTTCTGCCCCAAACATAGAAGACACTTTATCACCAGTGATATTTTCTGACAAACTTACGAAAGGCATATTTGATATTTTTAACAATGCCTAGCTATCTATGTTTATTTTATCCTAGTCATAGTCCTATTACAACTTTTTTTTTATCAGGCTTCAAAAACTGAGTAGAAAAAGTAGATTACTGCTTTTGCCTTCCACTTGTGGAAAGCTGCAATCCAGTCTAGCTCAAAACATAAAATATACTTTTGTCATCACAAGATTGCTGCATAGGTTAGTAGCAATGTACATTTCATGGCATGTTATCCAGGACGGGAGACTTCAGACTACAGCTGTTTAAACTATATACTGTTTGAAGTTGTGAGCAAAGCAAATTCAGTGTCTGTTTTTCTTTTCATCAGAGGTGGGCACAAGCCACAATGTTCAGGTTCAGATCAAAATACATCCAACATGTGGAAGCTTGAATCTAGTATTCTGGAAATTGTAGGAAACTTAAATGAACATGTATTTTTACGGGAAGTAGAACTCTGTCTCAATTTATAGAAGCAAAAATAGTTTTACAAAAGTTCCTAGTACATTAGTCTAGGTCCACAACAGAGGCGTCTGGATGCTATGGTAAGACAAACAATAAAAATATCAGTACATACACAGCACATTTTTATTATGTGTTTTGTAATTACTGTAATTACCTTGCTTTATGGGCCATATGAGTTAGATCACAAAAAACTGGGGTAGAAAGTAAGAAATAGTTAACTTTAACAGGTTTAAAACCAGCTGTTAATTTAACTATATATCTACATTCCAAAGGCATTAAGTAGCAACTCTATAGTTAAAGTTTTGTTGTGGTTGCAGTTTAAAGTAGAACTATTTAGTCCCCAGATTTGGCACAATAACTCTTCACAGGACAATTGAAATTTCTATGTGATTTTTTTGTCAGTAAATATTTATTAAGATTTACAGAAGTATTTTAAAATGTTCCCTCTTTGAAATGTTTGTCCTGTGTTTCTTACATTTCATTAATATTATTATTTTTATTATTTGTCTTACCTTAGTGTCTAGGAGACCCAGTCATGGATCAGGACCCCCTTGTGCTAAGTGCTGCAAAAACACGACCTACCAACCCATCACACAACCAAAAGATGATCCCTGCCCCAGAGAGATTACATTCTAAGTATAAGATGAGACGACAGATGGTTACAGACAGACTGACAGGAAAGCAAGGAGTACAAGGAACAATGAGACCATACTGGACAGCATAATAGGCAGTAGTTTCAGCACAACTGCAATAGAGCTGCTGTCAGTTTTTCTATAGGCATCATGGAAAAGGAGAGTTTGAAGGAGGATAATGCATCAGGTTTGCAGTTTTTATGGAGAACCCTGCCCAGGCATGATGGAGAAAGCATGAAGGTGCTTGTTTGAAAATTGAACAAGTGGGTGATAGAGACTGGCATCATGGGCCAATCAGCAATGGAAGCATGTTTTAGACAGTATGGTCAATGATCGTAGAGATGAAAGAGAGAAGGGCTATGAGGCAGTGGTTGGAGAGGCAAATGGGGTCAACTGTGGGTTTTTTAAGATGGGACAGACTAAAGTATGCTTATATCATGAGGGGAAAGAGCCAGAGGAGAACGTGAGGTTAAGGAGAAAGGAAGGGTATGAGAATGGACATGAGAAAGATGGGGAAATGGGATAGGATGGGGTCTGTGTGACAAGTGGAGGGGCTAGGGAGGAAAGCAGACAAGAAACTTCTGTGTCTGTGACATGAGAGAAGGAGAAAGGTGTCATAGAAGGGGAAGGGGGAAAGGAAGACAAGCCAGGGGAAGGGAGAAAGTTAGTTGACAAGGGGAGAGGCCAGAGCTGATGAGTGATGCTGAAAGAGACCAGGTCATGGTCAAAGAGGGGGAACTCAGCAGAGATCAGAGAGTGTTTGGTGAAGACCAAATTGAGAGAATGGCTTTATTGGTGGGTGGAAAACTTGAGGTGAGGGTAAGGAAACCTACAGCTAAAGGGTTGGATGGGTCATTACCATGGATGGTGAAGCCACTGAGGATCAGTGTGGGAGGTTATGAGAGAGGAAGAGAGAAACCCAGGATTGAAATCATAGAGGAAGGCTGATGGGGAGAAGTTGGGTGGACAGTAGATGACATCAGCATGGAGGGGAAGAGGAGACAAACGTCAGATGCAGTGCCATTCAAAAGAGAATAATGAGAATGGGGCAGAGGGAGGGGCTGGATGTAGCAGGGATGGGAGAGGAGAAGCCCAACACCCCAGCCATAGTGTGATCCAGGACAGAGAGTCGGAGAGAAGGAGAGGCCTCCCTCAAAAAGGGCAGCTGCAGAGGCAGTGTGAAATCAAGGGATCCAGGTCTCCAGGAGCTGTAGAGAGCAAGATACAGAAAGATTGTGGCTGGTGGTGATTTTTTTAGAGACTAAGTGC
The DNA here is from genome assembly GCA_007922155.1 of Mesoclemmys tuberculata. Taxonomy (NCBI): domain Eukaryota; kingdom Metazoa; phylum Chordata; order Testudines; family Chelidae; genus Mesoclemmys; species Mesoclemmys tuberculata. The sequence continues at coordinate 101,015,952 of ML675601.1, forward strand.
ATTCTAGAGACAGCAAGAGAAGAGGGGCACAGGGAAATGGGGGTTGGATTTGGAATGATGCCACGACAGGGGCAGAGTGGGGGCAGGGATGAATGTGGGTGATGGAGAGGAGAGGGATGGAAGGAGGGCCAGGGTTAGGACAAATATCAGCAGGAGGAAATGATACAGAATGGATTTGTTTTGCTAAACAACCACTGTCCCTGCAATTCCAGTTCTCACATGTACCATGTTCTAATAATGTTTCAAAAAGGGCCATTTTAGCAATTTTAATATTAATCTCATCAAGACTTATCCCGTAATTCAAGATAGTCTAACTGAGCTTTACCATGTAGCCAGCGCTCACATCTGCCAGCTACTTCCATTTCCTGGTATTGCTTGCCTGCCTCCCCGATTCCCTGCTCTGCTCAGTACAGGTACTCCAAGGAAATTGGTTAGGCAGCATCGTGAGCTCTGATGGATACATCAGGCTTGGGAGAACCACGGGGAGGATGAGTGGAGATGTGAAAGGTCAGGGAATATGAACTGGGCTTTAAGTAGCTGGCAGGTAGCAAGGAGATGCAGGTGAGAACAGGATAGTGAGGGGGTACTATGGTATGGTGACTATGGTGGTACAAAGGATGTAGGGAAGGAGAAGCTTCCTTGCGTTGTTGTCTCAGTTGTGCAGGCACTGAGGAGCAGTGCTGTGGAAGACAAGACTCTGTATTGGTCATATGTAAAGAAAAGACTCTATACGGCATTTCTCTCCATTGGCACTTCTGCCTTGGGAACTCTTCTGAGTACAGACAGAACCACCTCTGACAAACCATCACAGAGGGTTGCTCTTCTTTCTTCTGCTTCTCCTACTTCAGGTCCTCTGCCAGCTCAAATCCCACCTTTGTGTCAGACTGCCTAGATGTACAATCTTGCTCCAGCCTATCCCCTTACTCCATCCTACCCCTCAACTCCCTCCACAGATTTGCTGTATGCTTTCCCTACAATACTAACCCATAACCCTACATATCTGCTTCCCCTCCCTGAAAAAAATCAAATCTTCTTTCATTCTTCTTGATTCTTCAAGTCCTCCTCTTGATTGCAGGAGCATTCAGGGAGTAGAAGTGACACCATAGAACTTATGTGACCAGTCTTGAATTGTGAAAATCATATACTGAATACATACAGCAGTTTGTTTGCAATCAATCCAGGGAGTAAAAAAGCGATGCATTTTTAAAAATTTGTTAATTTTAATAACAGCTATATTTGAAGAAACTGAAATTGACTCAGCTGCAAGCAGAATAGGAGGCCAAATTCATCTAGCAAATTACTCAGTGTGAATTATTCATTCAGTTCTTACCCGAAAGGGAGGTAGAAAGGTAGTGGGAGTTGGCAAGGCTGTTGGTCCTGAGTGATGATTTCTTGAGCCCAGGTGCAACAGTGCATAGGATAGTAAATTTATGGGAGTAAATCCTTTCTGAGGGAGGTGTTGACAGGGGCTGTCATTAGTGACCCTAGGCATTCTTTGCTTGCTTTCACTACTCAAGAAGAACATAAATCTAATTCACATGTGATATGGGCTGTTTCTAGAGTTCTCAGCTCTTCTGTTGTCAAGAATGGCGGACACTCATTCAGGGAAGGCGGAGTGGTTTCAGCACTGTTTCTAAATTGTCTTGGATATATTCAGTCATACTTGCTCATTGATATATTATCTGGTCCAAGATATTTCAGTGAAAACTGATGCTAAGGCCAGTGCTTATGATCTAATCTCTGGTCCAAGACTTTTGCAAGCTTTTTCACAGAGATTAATAGATGCATTCAATTATACAGGTCAAATAAATGATTTTACCTCCCACTGATTTCATTCAATTTCTACCTGGGGGGGAAGTGCAGGATCAGACCCATAGTGCTTCTAAGTGCATTTCAGTGTGGCCAATTTACAGTACATATTTGTAGGTCGACACGTATGTAGAATGTTCATTCGTTCTTCTTCAGGCCCACAAACACTTGACTACTTAAATACTCTGTTGTCACCAATCAGCATTCACGTTTCCAGTTCACAAAACAAAAAACACAAGACATAGTTTTAAATTCGATCCATCTTCTGGATGTCAAAATGTGTTTTAGTCTAATTTATATGTCATTTAATATTGTGACATCCTTAGAGAAGAAATTGTGTCTTTATTTGTGATTTGTAAAGTACCAAGTACATTGTTGGTGCTTAACAAATAATGAGCAGTAGTGAATAATTAGTTGATTGCAGTTAAGCTGCCTTTAAATATTCACTGGACATGGAGGTGAAATGAGGGCACCAGCCCAGTTCATTGTGTCAGTATTTTGCAGCTTGACTTCAAATCTCCTATATTCTCTGCTTCTTTTGCACATTCATCTCTGGTCCTGCTATGTCCACTGCTTTGTCTGCTGCTGTGGGAAAGTCTCGTCTCTGCTGCCTCCATGTAAGAGCACTTGTCTATTAATCAGAAGAAACCCAGTTTCCTCCTGTTGGAATCTAGAGTAATGAAAAAGAATCTTTCCAAGAAGACATAGGCATGGAATATGGATCTAAAGAAGAGGAACAGTACTGTGTTCTAGAGGCAGTTTTAATCTACTTTTACCAATAGAAAAAAAGCAATCAAGACTCTAAGAGAAATAGGGAATTTGGTGCTAATGACAACTAAAATACTTGAAATCAGCATAGTCAAGAATGAATGTACAGAACAGCAGTACAAGGATATTAGATTTTAAGAAAGAGTTAAGAAAAAAATCTTTAGGTTATGCAGGGAGTTATATTTTTGGAACAGGGCTGTCCTTAACCACTGGTCCTTAAAAGCTCTAAAATATTTTTGCACTTGAAATTGCTTGTGGACACACAATTGTGGGCACAGATGACAGCATTTAGACCAGATTTAGACAAATCAAGTTATGTGTGCAAAGACTATTACTTGGATCCACAGATGATGATGATGATGATCCAGAAAAGGCAGAAGTGTTCAATAAATATTTCTCTTCTGTATCTGGGAAAAAGTCCGATGATGCAGCATATCATATGATGATGAAATACTTCCCATTCCATCAGTAACTAAAGAGGACATTAAAGAGCAGCTACTAAAGGTAGACATTTTTAGATCAGCAGGACCAGATAACTTGCATCCAGGAGTTTAAAAAGAAGTGGACAAGGATCTCTTTGGACTGTTAATGTTGCTTTTCAGCAAGTGTTGGGACGGAGGGGAAGTTCCAAAGGAGTGGAAGAAAGCTAATGCTGTGCCAATATTTAAAAGTAGAAAATGGGACAACTCGGCTAATTATAGACCTGTCAGCCTGATATCGATTCAGGGAAAAATAATGAAACAGCTGGTATGGGACTTGATTAATCAAGAATTAAAGGAGGGTAATATAATTACTGCCAAACAACATGGGTTTATGGAAAATAGGTCTTGTCAAACTAACTGAATTGTTTGTTGTTGGTTTTGGGGTTTTTTTGAGATTACAAGATTGACTGATAAAGGTAGCTATGCTGATGTAATATACTTAGATCTCTGTATGGTATTTAGCTTAGTATCACATGATATCTTCTTTAAAAAATGAAAAAGATACAGAATCAACATGGCACACTTTAAATGGATTAAAAGCTGACTAAAATGCATATTCCTAAATGGGGAATCATCATCAAGCAGGTGTGTTTCTAGTTGGTCCTGCAAGGTTTGGTTTTTGGCCCTACTCCAGGCCCACTGACAATTCTGGGCCCTAGGGCAGGACATTCAATGACCCTCCTACAAAGGGATTGCTGAGATCTGAGCGGGCATTCGCTGGAAGTTTTTACTTATTTATTATGTGCCATGCAGGTTCCCGGGCAGGAGGTCAGGTTAGATGATTACAATGATCCCTTCTGACTTCATACTCTCTGCATCTATTGATCTAATACTGTGCTTGCAGTTGGTTCTGAGTTCATTAACAGATGACAGGTTGCATCTTTAAATGTCTGGCCCATACTATTGTCATTGACTTCATATTAGTAAGTAAGATTTAATGGGACACAGAGTACATCATTATGCACCCAAACATGATGCTGTTAAATAGTCTGAACACCCAGATAAGATGAATCAGCAAATAGCCAGCAGGTAGTATCTGCTCTGAAGCAGAAGCTTTAGCCTCGTCCACCATTGGTTGATGATACTCTTCTCTTTCTAGTCCCTGCTTGCTGTATCAGTGTGAAATAGCCCATGCAGTCACATGTCAGTGTCCCTATTAGCTTTTCTACCGGGTCAGACTTTTGTAGTATGGACAAGAAACAGCAACAACAAAGCCATGTGAATAGTGGTTTTGACCAGCCACACAAAAACTTTGTATATATAGGTCAAATAAGATGTCCATTGGGGCAGGTTATTCACCAGCAAGTTGGAAACTTTTTAGTGCTCAGTCAGCTCCAAATTACTTGGGAGTAGCGCCACTTATGAAGTCACACTCCTCTATTCCATAATGCCCATCCCATCATTACTTCAGCCATACTGGTCCATTCCAGGCCCTTTTACAAAGATAATGGGGGGAAAAGGTCTGGAATTCTCCACAGCAAAGGAGCTATCTGCACTCCCTCTGATTTGTTTGCCACTGTTTGCTTTAATATTTCTTTTTTCCTCTTTGATAAAAATTTATTGTTTTATGTTTTAGCTAAACGAAAGAGGTTCAGAGGAGGTTTTTCTACCCAGTCGTGCTTTGTCTGTGCTGTTAAGAATTTCATTTCAACTGCTGTTTTTTGCCTTCTCCAGTTCCTTATGCAATTGAACCTACCTTCTGTTACTGGAATGTCTCATTTGTGAGTCCCTTGATATAACTACAAACACTCACACCACTCCTCATGGAGCAAACTAAAGTTCACATCCCATGAGATAAAATCATGAGACATGCCAACTACTTACTGAACATGTATTACTCCCAACAAAGGTTATCTTCACAACCATAAGCACTAGAAACTTTGAATTCTGCAGACTCCAAATCTGTCCTGGGGACCAAATAAATATATTAGACTCTTGGCTGTGGGCTAGGAGATGACACTCCTCTTCTTGGAGCATTGGGAAAGATTCATCACATCCAGCTGTGAACCAGATCTTTGCCTTTTGTGGTTAATGAAAACCATTGGAGAATGGCTGGAACCATTATTAGTGATGGAGATTGTTAATGTCTTTCTATGGGAGGGCAAGCTGCCAGAAACCATCATAATATAAGATGTCTTGACGTTGGTCAAAAAGCCATTACTTGAAAATAATGTCCTTACTGCTTGTACTGTAACCTTGTTTTTCTGGAAAAGATCATTGACGAGGGATGGCAGGCCAACCCCAACAGCATCTAACAACTTTCATGTCTTTGGTTGTCAGCCAGTAAGATTTCAAGAAACAGTAGAAAAAGCCAATAGTTTAGTTGGTGACAATCTCAAGGCAACAAAGAATCGTTAGACCTTTTTGTTAAAACTGTTAAATCTTTCAGTGATCTGAGTCTGGCCTGACCACATTCCAAAGAACTGTAAAATGCACTTTTATGCAGGTTTTTCACCTCCAGTACTCCATACATTGAGGATTGAAGACATTTGCCTTATCTTGGTTCTTTAAAGCTAAAATTCTGCAGAGATTACTGGATTCTTGCTCTGTATGATTGGGATATGTTTCTTCTCTTAATCTGCAGATTAATCTGTCAGATACTGCCTTGTGCTACTGCCTTACAGATGCCTGTAGTAACAGTCATTATCAATCCTCATCTGCTTCCTGTGGCAATAACACCCCTAAATTGAACCAGACAAGTTAAACTTCCAACTTGTAGTACTGCTAAGCACTGTGATGCAAGAAGGCTTCCCACCATTCTAAGAGAACATGAGAAGAATGTGACAAAATGAATCATAGAATCCTGGAAGCTACAGACATATGAGAGATCTAGTCTGTCTTTCTCTCAGTGCGGGATTGTTTCCTAGCATTTTCTTTTGAAACCATAGTACAGTCTAGTGTTTAAAGAGGACTTCTTTACTTTGGGGGATTTTGAGCACTGCTTAGATGGTGAGGAAGTAATCTGTGACATGTATAAAAATGGGAAATATTTTGCTTAAGCAGATGAGTGTATAGAATTGTAAAGTCTGTGCCTAAGATATCTTATCTATCAATCTAGCTATGCCTGTCTCTTCATTGTAATGTATTTTCACTTTATGCTGTTTAGTTGTCACCATCCCACTTTCTTTATTTAAAAAAAGTATCTAATTAGAGTATTTCACATTTATGAATGGTATCATATTATTGAAATTAGCCTGGCTTTGAATTGTTCTGAAAAGTGTCAAATTTATGCTTTTAACAGGTTTGGGAATATTGATTACTCCATGCATTATTTTGCCTCAAGATATTTTAGATTATATTAGGTAACTCTGCTGCTAAAAAAAGGTGTATGTCCATTGGGATCTCATGGGGGAGGAGGGAATTATCCTGATGTGAGAAAGCTACCACACAACTGAGATATCACTTACTAGTGGAGGCTCTCCTGGGCCTGAATGTGCTGCATGTATTTGCAGTGTGTTTTTCTATTAATAAGACCAACATTTATATACAGAAGTAATTCTTGGAATAAAAAAGGTGTTAAAACTCAGCTCTGAAATGCTTGAAATTGAAGCATCTTTATCACTTTAAAGAAAAAACTAGTTCTGCAGTAGGCAGGAGAGATGTTGATTCAGTGCCCCAGCCCCAGAGGTAAATTCTTTTCCACCCCATCTGCCATTGCAAATGCTAAGTTCTAGAAATGCCACTGTTTCCAAAGTAGCAGACATTAACCGTGTGTGAATATTAGTCATTAGTAGAAATTATTCCAAAAAATGCCTTTGTTTTGCTTTCATGAATTGCCAGAGTATTAAAAGCCAAAAAAGGAATGTGAATTGTGTTATGATTCCACTAACTGGTATATTGTCTAGTTTCCGTGGTACTCATTTAATTCTCTAAGGTACTCATTTAATTTCACTGATCTATTGCAAATAGTAACAAGGTTATGCTATAAGAATTGGGATCTGGCTTAGTTTGTTATGTAACTAACGGACCTCAGAGTGGCACCTAATTGAAGGTTATTTGTAAAGCACTTTAAGACAAGACCCTTGGTTGAAATGTACTGTGGAAGTGCAAAATATTAATTAATTTAAATAATTTCCTTCTAGCTCAGTTATTTAGGATAAAATTGTAACCCATGCAGGAGGAAGAAAGAAGACTCCGGAAATGCTACTTTCACTTTTTGGGGTTTCCACTATATAGTCCTTTTATTGGGAAGGGATTTACAGCTCTTGTGAAAAGGGGTAGGGCTTCAGTCTCATAGCCTTGTTGTACCCAAGAGTCTGTCAGGAAAGCTTGCGCCTCCTCACCGCTATCTAACCTCTCTCCTCTCATGGAAGCACAGATTTTAGGGTAGCTGGGCTATTATTTGCTTTTTTGTTGGTATTATTATTATCCCACCATTAGACATCACAGAGGAGAGAAAATGTTCATATGAGCAGCATTAGCTACACCCACCCCTGGAAATGTGACAGTGTCTAAAGGGAGCACGCTATGTAGCATAACTGGACTCTTACCCTGTCTCTGCCAAAATCTGTAGACTCACATCCAGTTGGTATTAGCAGGGAGTAACTTTCACAGGCTTCTCTGACTGTTTTCAGGGCCTTTGTGCTCCTTATTTGTCTGCATTGGCTTCTTTCCATGTTTCAGTATGGAGTAGAGTATACAGCCTCTTTAAACTATGTGCCTGTTCGGGGCAAAACTTTTTTTTCCCCATAGGAAAATATGTGCAACTTTCTCCTTTTGGAAATACAGCCTTTTTAATATGATTTCTGCTCCAAACATGATCATGCCCTCTTTTACCAGACTTCCTCAGATGTGCACCAAACTGTGGGAAAGTGAATACCAACTTCGAAAAATTGGAACAAGAAAGTCCTGCAATGCTACTTTTTCATTTAATTTACGCGCACGCACAAAAAAAGAGAGATACGTAGGATATAAGTAAGGGTAGAATAGAGCCCTTAATCTTAATTATGCATTCTGCAGTATTATAAATGACTAAAGATTACTTCCAATGTTTGGTATAATCTTACAGTGTGCAGATGTGGTTCTCTTTGGTACATGCCATCTTTACTGAACTCACAATTTCCATAATGCTGTCACATTCTGCATGGGAAGCAGATTTACAGATAGGTAATCCATGTAAGGTATTTTAAAGACAGCTTATTAAAGGATTGAGGCCTGCTGTTAAATTACATATGCTTTCAATTGCTATGAGGAGCAAACATTATCAAGAAGTACAATAATTTAGCTACAGCTGGAGAAAGGCCTATTTAAAGTTTTGATGACAGATCCTTTAAACTTTTTCTTTAAGTTCTTTTCTGCTTTATATCTCTTCCAGTGTAATACTGGTTTTTCTTTTATATAATGTAATTTCACCAGCATGTGTAAAGTGTACATGTTAAGAAATTGAAATACTTTCTTAAAACTGATATACTCAGTTTACAAAATGATTTTAGGTGCTGGTCGCCACACTTGATGGAATTATCTAAACACCTGACAGTAGCGATGTAGTCTTTGCATTTTTAGCATTGCTAATTATTAATGGCTCAAATCATGTTCCGCACCATTACAAGTACTTATATTACTGCTTTCTTCAGTGAAGTGAGCGCTGATTATCCTCCGTTTTGTATGTTATGCATGATGTTAAGCATACTGGATAGTGCCCCCATCTGTCACTGAAACACAAGACAATGTGTCACTTACATTCTGTCTGCTCTTGTTACTCCCTAAATAACCAGTTACTAGAGATTTTCTTTCAAAATAGATTAGCTCCTTTCTCCCTCTAACCAAAATAGGAAGGTGCAGTCATGATTTAAGATTTATTCTTTAAATTAAATATTTTTTAAAACATTGTGCGCACTGCTAATATTAAAAGCTAGTTTGGGTTGACAGAACTATAAAATACAGAAGCCTAAAAGGGCCACATCATGCAGAAAAAAAAATACAAATCTTAAAAGAGATTTATTTATAAAGATGAGTCTGACTGCACGTTTGCATGTGAGCATCATTACAATCTGAAGAAGAGCAAATGTTATTAAGCCATGTATCTTTGAGCCATTATTGGAATTAGGTTACAAAGCTTCGGCTGCAAGGTTATTTGAATCTACTGCATGTTGTTAATTTCATGCTTTCTAGCTAGAATATTTTTTATTGGTGACAAACCACTACATTACCAAAAGTAAACCATTATATTTTTATAGCCTATATATATATATATATATAAAGAATACCAGTGTACCCTGGAAAAAGCTGAAAAACTGTGGAAAAAAACAAAGGAGTCGGATATTACCTGAGAGTTAAAATATCTAGCTTATTTTAATTTGTTCTTTTATTTCCTTAACCAATCTCTGCAGCTTCATATCGCTAATTTCAAACTTGAATAACACTATGTGGATCTAATTCGAAAATTTTGTCTTCCGATAAGTTGCCATCAACTGAACAGCTTTTCAAACAAATAATGTGAGAGTAAATTAGTCATTGTCTCTCCTTTTAATAAATGTAAGGTAGTATTTTTATTCTGAAATATTTATAGTGTAAATTAACAAAATGGTATTTCTATCCTATTCTAATAAATCTGTTTTTTTCACAAATGCTAAAGGTTAATGGATAGATTTTAAATTGTATTACGTTTTTTATAATAAATGGTTGTGCAAGACAAGACCATATTAAGCAGATTTTTTTCTCTGTGAATTCTGGCTTTCTTTTTTGAAAGCACAGTTGAATAATACAAACTTTAAGTTACTGCATGAATCTTTAAATTTGTTGTCCCTATAAAATATTGGCATACATTAATTATACAAAAATTTAATTCATTACTCATAAAAGGCAAGGTTTGACAAAGAGCCTTAAAATATACCTTTTATTCCAGTTTACAAAGTGTGGTTGTTTTTCTTTCTTCTCCTGTAACAGTTCTCAAAAGTGAATGATGGTAGTGACATCAGTAACAATGAGTTAATTTCAGTTAATGCAGTATAAATATGATCAGATATTGATCAGTCTCCTTTATTCTGGGCATGGTTGCAAATTTGAAAATGTAATACCAACTCCTAAATAATGATAGAAATTAAAAGTTAAACTGAACAATTAAAACAAATTGCTTAAAGTAAACAAAATGTGCATAAAGAAAATACCTCTAATAAACCATACTGTAGGTTGAAATCTTGTTATGGTGTTTCTAACAATACCATGTTTTTTGTTTATGGAAAAATTATTTAAGACAGCAAGAATCTTAGGTCTTCTGTTTTTTTGTGAAGGTCAAACTAAATTCAGAATTATAACTGAAAAATGAAATGTAAATACCTAGATCTTTGATAACAAAGTAATTAAAATGTATGGTTTTGCCTACTGTGTATAATAAGGGCTTATATTTGATCAACCATAAAAGTTATTTAATCATTTTAACCTTGGAATACTACCCCACAAAAAACTACTTAATGGAAGTTAGCTGAGAAGCATTAGAGTATCACAACATCAAGAAGGCTGAGCGAGAGGGCACTGAAAATTCAAGCACAGCTTATTTCTGCCATAATACTATAGCAGGTTGCATGGCAACCAGTGGCTGTGGATTTTGAAGTTATTTTATCCTTATTCAATGAGCAAAGACTTAGCCTGTATTTATTTTGGTAATTTCTAGAATTAATCAGGTATTGAAGGCCTATTGTAACACACGCTTGCTATGATTTTACAATCCACAAATAAATGTTTACAAGCCTGGTTCAAAGACCATCTGTAAGAATAACAGAGCTTGATTGTTTCTAGTGATATTGTGGGTGATATGTATTAGACATATGATGAGATCACTAGTGTTTTTGAGTAAAAATTTGGTCTGCAGACATATCCATTTGATTTAACTTTGGAAATTTGAAACTGACCCCCTTGGCTTCAAAGACTATGACAATTTTCAGACCTTCATTATAATCTTTCCATAAAAAAACTATGTTAAGAGAACATTAATGCTGCTCAGCTGAGCAAAAGCCAGTAGTCAAAAGCCACAGCTGCATGTGCATTTGTAACTCTGTGTCCTTGTGCGCCAGTGTTATGATACATGCTTTAATTACATGGTAACATTCAATTTCTCAAATAATGAATTATAATATGATGTAATTTCTTATACAGCCTTAGAAAGACATGTGTACCATCTTCTGGCAGCCTGTGTTATTTGGCATAAGCCAGCATCCATTAAAATGATTTAGAGCTAGATTCGGCAAACTGCTGAGCATCCTCAGCTCCCACTGAAATCAATATAAGTTGAGGCTGCTCAGTACCATGCAAAACCAGGGTCTCTGTGCTCACCATAAAATATTTGCTATGAACGTGGGAATGGCTCCTGTAGAGCTCAGTGTCTCATTCAATGAGCATCTTACAAAATGTACCTTCCAGGGACACAGAAGAAACAGGATGATATTGTATTATTTGAGAAATAGTATGTATTCTTGTAATTAAAGATATTATCATTATGCATATGCACAAGGTGACAGAGTTAAGGTTGTGTGTTCTCTTAATGGATATTTTTAATGGCATTTTAAACATAGATTCAGTAATCTGGAACTGGTTAGACACCACCAGAACATTCAGTTGCACACAAAGCACCTGTGTAATGATGTGTTGTTCAATGTACTACTTAAAAGAGCTCGCCCAATGAGGCAGGGCTCCCACAGACCCCTGCTTCATTCAGTTCACACCATCCATCCTGAGCACTGAAGACCCAAATCCAGAGGAAGTCCAGAGTAAATCCATTGACCTCAGTTGATTCAGTCAAGATTTATACTGTGTTATTTCCAAATGGAATTTGGCTCAAATTCCACCTGTCCTACAGTCCACCTGTTTCCTTCATTCTATCTATCTTTTATTCATGTCACACACTGCAGTCTGCACATGAAAGAAGTAGGGATCCTGTGGAAATAACAGTCTGTGGCCATGTAATTAAAGACTGGGTAAAATTTTCAAAAAGCACTTAAGTCATTTTCAAGACTTTCAAGACTATTCCTTTCAATGGGATTTAGGCTCCTAAAGGATAAATCAACACAGGTATTTAGGTGCCTACAGATACAGAAAGGCAAACAGTGGGATTTACAAGACAATCCAAGCAAGTTAGGCACCTTATTTCCATTGACTTCAACCTGCTTAGGCCATTTTATAAATCTCACTAGGCACCTATCTACATCTTTAGGCACCCAAATATCTGTGTAAATCTCGTTTGAAGTGTCTAAGAGACTTAGTCTCCTAAACCAGAGAAGATTTTACCCTGTATTAAAGTTAAGGTTGTACATGGAACCTTGTATTTGTATTTTCTGACTACTGACAGTTTCACCTTGCAACCTTAACATGCTTTTAATGTAGGTTTTTAAATTGAATTATCTGGGGTTTTTTATTTTTAAAAATAATCAGATTATGAAACTATTTACTTGAAAATGCTCTACCGTTCCAATGATGGATGATCACATTGAAGCGAGGGCTCCTAAGGAGGCTCATTCTTACTGAGTGAGCACTTTATTCAGTGAGGTAATCATTAAAATTGTGCAATTTCGTGGATTGAATGAGGCAAGGTGCACCACTTTCCATACATATCCTAAATATTAAATAGAATAAAAATTCCTTCAGAGACTGAAGAGAATAAAAATTGCTTCAGATAATACAATATAATCCCATACAACTCTTCCCTTGGTCCCGTACTTAATGCCTTGCTTGGTATTGACTTACAAGTTACTGAGTGGTCTAGCTGTGGTCTGACATCACATTAGCTACCACGCTGAAGAGCTGAATCAGCATCAATCAGCTGGCTGCAGCTGGAAAGTCGCTTGCAGCCCATAATCTCGGTAGCAGTTCTCCTCTGTTAGTCATAAACTTGTCTGGGGTTCTCCTCAAAAATCAAGGCACCCACAACCATAGGTTTACTGCTCCCCAAATATCAGCTGTGGATTGCTATATGGGACAGCTTGAATAAGCCATAATTTACAGGAAAAGATCACTGATTGGTTTATATTTCCAAGGCAATTTCTTCAGTGGAACGGGCCCATGCCAAAAAAAAAAAAGGTAAATGTGAGATAAGCATTGATATTTATAAAAAACCTCAAAATAAGGCAGTGATGGGGCATAGAACACAAATGAGGGCTTCGTAAATCCCAAAGGCCAGCTCTCACAATTTTGTGAACAGGACTATGGGAAAGTTGTGTCATCTAAATTCTAAAATGGTTTAGATTTATTGGCTTAATTGAGTAAATAAAGCAATACCTTAGAGAAATGAGAAAGAAAAAGGAGATACCCTTTGGAAGGCTAAGGCATCTGTAGCAAATAGGATCTTGTTAGTAATGCATTTACTTTTTTCTGTTGTGTAAGCTAGAAGAGTAGTTGTGAAAGACACAGATAGAAAATATGGATTTATATCATGGTATTATATAACTAGATTATGAATTCTGTTTAATTACATATTTACTGACACCTGTGGCCGGGTCTTAATTTGATAAAATGGGGCACAGTCTCCTGGCCAGTTGCACATGACAGTAGTGGGATATTTGGGCATCCAGTTGTACTGCAGATTCCAGCAAGGTGATGGACCAACTTCACACTCCAAAGGTAAAAGCTGCCAATAGAGTAACAGAGGAGGCTAGTTCTTCAGCGGGCTTCCATCTTCCTATCTGTATCACCTCAGTTTTGACTGTTTTCAACTTTACCCAAGTTCATCAAGTGTTTACTGTTCATCAAGTGCAGATTTGGGTTAGGCTGTGAGAAAGCTGTTTACATTTGATGTGAAAGGAGTTGTAGAGCTGGGTGTCACCGTTGTACAGCTGGCTCTTCACCCTCTGTTGTCTCACCAGCTCTGCCAGTGACTTCATGGGGAAATTGAATATTATGATGGAGAAGATTCAATCTTGTGGGACTCTGCAGGTGAAAGACTGCAGTGTTTGGAGGAATATTTGCCCATAACTCTCTTGTTTGGTATGAGAAAAGAGCCATGAGCCATTTCAGGACATTTCTAATTACCCTTGCAGCTTCTTAATTGCAGGAGAGGAGTATTTGATGATTACCAGCATCATACAGCAGATTCAGCAGGATGAATGCTGTGCTTCTTGTATCTCGGGACATCCCAGTGAACAACACATTCCATCTCTGGACAATGCCCTGGCCTGAAATCTTACTCAGAGGGATCTAGAGTTCTGATACCAACAAGCAGCACTGGAGATTGGGGGTGGGGTTTTTTGCTAGTTTTTTATTAGCTTGTTCAGAAAAAGGAAGCTAAGTGGTAGTGAGTGAGGCCACTGATACTGAATGATGGTTTCTTTAGAACTGGCTGAATTAATATAAGATTTAGGTTTCTAGTAAGGGTCCCAAGTATTATCCACTCCCTTTTACAATCCAGAAAGGTGAGGGGTCATAGCTGCAAGTGGTGGCCCTGATTGCCGTCAGTGTTTCTTGCATGACTTCTTTTGTGAACAGGCTCTATTCTTGCGTTTCTGATCCTGTGTTCACCTCATAGATCTTGATGGCCCAGGAGGCTATCTCCAATGTGTGTGATCTTTATGAAATAAGATGATAATTCCTTGCAGCAAAAGTTGCAGTAAAGCAGTCAAAATATGCATAATTTATTTGTACAAAATATATATCAGCAAGTTTATACTTCTGGGAGCCATGAATGTTGTTTAAAAATGTAATATTGTGTTAGTGATGACACATTAAAAGTTATTACTACCAGGGTACTTAATGTCAACAATAAGCTACTGTAGTTTAAGAAAAATGAAACATTTTCCCAGAAGCCAATTGTATTTTCCTTTGAACATAAAAGGAAAACATACTGCTAAAGGCTGTAGACTCCTGGTTCTATATTTGCGCTATATATTTATAGAATTTAGCTGATCTCACTCTTGGTCATTTTTTAATGTCTAGCAGCTCATTGCCACAATGTCACATTGTTAAAACCTCTTGGATTCTATAATATTTTGGGCTACATTGTGGCATTAAGTGACAGCCCTGTCCTAGAGTGGTAGGTACTGCCTGATAGCAGTTCTGGAGGCTCCCATGTTGCATAGCCACAATGCTGCCCTTCAAGAGGGTGCAGCGTGTCCTCAGCTAGCCAGACCTCTGTGTTTCCCACCTCGTTTTTGTCAGCTGCATTAACAAAGAGAGGTCATATCATCCCCTTCACTTCCACTGGCAGAAGGGCAATACAAGAACTTCAGCTAAGATCAGCCACTGGGGACAAAAAGGAGATGTGTTTTTTCATCTTCTTAGCTTTTGTGCTTCTGTGCACAGGCTGGCGACAGTCAGTACCTTAATAAATCTGTCCTATAATGTAGCTACATTGCAGATAGAGTGGTAGGATATGTGTCAGTTTTAAGGATGCATGAATTCTGTTGAATTTTAAATAGAGTTATTTAGTTAATCACAGCTACTGCTTCAAACTAATTGTCTTAAATGATTGCAACAGATATTGAGCATCATGGTCTAATGGTTAGATCAGAGGGCTGGGATCTAGAGTTTTAATAGTGCTTTTAATCACAGAATTATAAAAGATGAGGGTTGGAAGGGAACTCAGGAAGTCATCTAGTGCAACCCCCTGCTCAAAGCAGGACTAACCCCAACTAAACCATCCCAGCCAGGGCTTTGTCAAGCCACACCTTAAAAACCTTTAGGGATGGAGATTCTTCCACCTCCCTAGGTAACCCATTCCAGTGCTTCACCACCCTCCTAATGAAACACTTTTTCCTAATATCCAGCCTAGACGTCCCCCACTGCAACTTGAGACCATTGCTCCTAGTTCTGTCATCTACTACCACTGAGAACAGCCTAGTTCCATTCTTCCTGGAACCCCTTTTCAGGTAGTTAACGGCTGCTCTCAAATCCCCCCTCATTCTTCTCTTCTGCAGACTAAACAATCCTAGTTCCCTCAGCCTCTCCTCATAAGTCATGTGCTTCAGCCCCCTAATCATTTTCATTGCCCTCCGCTGGACTTTTTCCAATTTGTCCACAGCCTTTCTGTAGTAGGGGGCCCAAAACTGGACACAATACTCCAAATGAGGCCTCACCAATGCCAAATAGAGGGGAATAATCACTTCCCTTGATCTGCTGGCAATGCTCCTACTAATGCAGCCCAATATGCCATTAGCCTTCTTAGCAATAAGGGCACACTGCTGACTCATATCCAGCTTCTTGTCCACGGTAACCTCCAGGTCCTTTTCTGCAGAACTGCTGCCTAGCTCATCGGTCCCCAGTCTGTAGCAGTGCATGGGATTCTTTTGTCCTAAGTGCAGGACTCTGCATTTGTCCTCGTTGAACCTCATCAGATTTCTTTGGTCCCAATCCTTTAATTTGGCTAAATCACTCTGTATCCTGTCCCTGCCCTCACATGTATCTACCACTCTCTACAGCTTAGTGTCATTTGCAAACTTGATGAGGGTAAATCCACCTCCAGATCATTAACAATGTTGTTGAACAAAACTGGCCCCAGCATGGACCCCTGGGTCACTCCGCTTGTTACCAGCTGCCAACGAGACATTGAGCGGTTGATCGCTGTCCACTGATCACGATGATCTAGCTAGATTTCTCTCCATCTTGTAGTCCATTCATCCTACCCGTACTTTTTTAACTTGTTGATAAGAATACTGTGGAGACGGTATCAAAAGCTTCACTGAAGTCAGTGTCCACCACTTTCCCCACATCCACAGAGCCAGTCATCTCATCATAGAAGGCAATCAGATTGCTCAGACATGACTTGCCCTTGGTGAAATCATGCTGACTGTTCCTGATCACCTTCCTCTCTTCCAAGTGCTTCAACATGGATTCTTTGGGGACCTGCTCCATGATTTTTCCAGGGAGTGAGATGAGGCTAACCAGTTTCTCGTATCCTCCACCTTCCCTTTTTTGAAGGTGGGCACTATATATTTGCCTTTTTCCAATCATCTGGGACCTCTCCCAATCACCACGAGTTTTCAAAGATAATGGCCAATGGCTCTGCAATTACATCAGCCAACTCCCCTAGCACCCCTAGCACCCTCAGGTGCACTGCATCCAGCCTTTCTCAATTGTCCTGAATCTGTTCTTTCAGCACAAGGGCTGCTCACCTCCTCCCCGTTCTGTGCTGCCCAGTTCAGTAGTCTCGGAACTGACCTTGTCTGTGAAGACAGAGGCAAAAAAAGCATTGAGTACTTCAGCTTTTTCCACATCATCTGTCACTAGGTTGTCTCCCCCACTCTGTAAGGAGCCCACACTTTCCCTGACCTTCTTCTTGTTACTAACATACCTGTAGAACCCTTCTTGTTACCCTTCATGTCCCTTGCTAGCTGCAACTCCACTTGTGATTTGGCCTTCCTGATTTCACTCCTATATGCTCGAGCAGTATTTTTATACTCCTCCCTAGCCATCTAACCAAGTTTCCCTTTTTTTTAAGCTTCCTTTTAATACTGGCTTACTTCGTACTATTGAGATGGTAAGCAACCTACTGGATCAGGAAAAGAATTTCAAAAGTAGTCTGTGGTAAATCTGTGTGCCTAGGCGCTCCAGCATACCCAAGGATAGATTTTCAGTGATGTTGTGTACAAAGAATTACTTGCTGAAAAGAATCACAAATCATTTTGGAAAATGAAACATTTTGCCACTGCCATGATATGTACAAATAATTTGCAAATAGGAAAAAAAAGTTAAAATTGTCAAATAGGGGCTAGCAGCGGAGTGGAGATATCATGGATCCTGTGAGTTCCATGCAAATATCAGAATCCTCTTGCTACTTCCGTGGATTGTCTTTCCTGTCCCAATCCCTGCATAGACTGACAAGGAAGCTGAGGAAATGCAAACTCAGATATTCCTGGCCCATATGTGGGACAGTATACCCTAATGCAATGAAGCAAATTTATACATTCTGCCATGAAAATGGTAATAGAAAACATTACACTTTTGGAGTGCGGGATCCTTGGGATGGAAATCCAAACTGAATAGCAAAACTCTCAGTGATTTCAATGAGGCCAGGACTTCATCCCTTATCTTTTGTTTCCTGATTTAATAGAAGTTTTTTCATTAAACCTTAACATTATATGACTAGAGTTTTTTGAGTTCTCGGGAATATTTTTTACAGGACAAAAGAAATTAAAACAAAACAACCCCACACAATGCATGCTTCTAGGAGGCACTGGTATGTTTCTTGTAAATAACACCTGTGGTGCCTTTATGAAGTCTCACATTGACTGAAATTCTCCTTTGTGCAGAGGGGCTCATACAAGGTCTGTTTAGCACTTACGTGCTGTTTTAGGACTTAAATGATTTATAGGCTTTCTGCTGTCCCCACATCAAGATTAGCAGAAAAGGAGTTTTATGGTTAAATTACTGTCTGAGACTCAGGAGTTTCTGGGGTTCAGATACAAGTCTTCAGTTGAGCACCCAATAACTGAGGTATCCACTCGAGTAACCACTTCTGAAAATGTTGACCCTTGAAAATGCACTTGTCCAGTGTGTCTGGCGACATAACATAGCTAGTGAGTTTACGTACCACCCACTTGAAGCACAGAGGATTGTGATATATGTAGGTCTGCTCTGGGGGTGGGGAATTCATCTGAGGTGAGGAGTTCACTCATTTGATCTACCTGCCCCCAAATATCTCTGCAGCTCCGAATCAAAGAGCAGATGATGTTCTCCTTTCTCTTTCTTCTGCACTGAGCCTGCCTGTGCTGAGATTAATCAGCAGAAGCAAAACAGTAAAGATGCCATTGTGTCATTTATTGCCACTTAACACGGGGTGAGAATAACGACATAAATTAATAGCTTTTGCGGGTGAGGAGCCTTAGAACACAAGACCAGGGTAGGGAACGATTGAGCATGGGAATGGGAAAGAACTTTATAGATTTAGGACTAAACCCTAATCCTGCTGAACTCAATGGGAGTTTTCCCACTGATGTCTCTGGGACCTAGATTGGGCCTTTAAAGAGCAGTTTTGCAGCCAAATGCTCTGTTGCTTTTTCCTCTGTGCAACACCACTTTCTGCAGCAGAGTTGCATGGTGTAAACGTCAGTGCTGACTTTGATCCTCAGGCCTCAAAATTGCAATGTTTTTCTAAGTACCTTTCTGGTTCTGGTTATACCATCCATCTATTTTATGTATATATAAGGCCTTCATTACAGTAATTCTTAATGCTTACTGTCTTGAATCTTCACAGCAACGCTGTGAGGTAGAGGAAGTACTGTCATCCCAATTTTACAGATGGGGAGCTGACGCACAAAGAGAATAGGAGTCAGATTTTTAAAAGTATTTACGTGCCTAGAAATTCAGGAAGATGCCTAGTAGGATTTTCAAAAATAACTTGGAACCTAACTTTCATCAATTTCAATATGAATTAGGTACTTAGACACTTTTGCAAATTCCTATGCACCTAACTGCATGTTTAGGTGACTAATGCCTTCGCAAATCTGGCCTTAAGTGACTTGACCAAGGTCACTCAGGACACTTGTGGCAGAGCAGGAAATTGAACCCAGCTTTTCCAAATCCCAGGCTAGTGTCCTAACCATTGGATCATTGATAGACAGCATGTGTATTTTGACCTCTTAAGAAATACATTTAAATTAGATTACTTCCTGCTTAACTTTTGGTGTGACTCATTCCATGTGTTTTCTATTCTAGCTAACACCCATTTGGAGTGATGAAGTGTCTTATTTTCCATTCTTCCCCACATATATAGCTCCACTGAAATTACTGGAGTTGCACTAGGTTGAAAGTCAAGTGCTGGAGTGGAGAATCAGGTCCTTTAAACTATAAAGAAAATTGGCAGTATTGGTCCTGAATCACATCCCAGTCTCTGTGTACGAACGGGATGGCATTTAAAAACACAAGAGAAAAATACATGAAACTCCAGGTCCTCTAGATTAAGTGCATTCTTAGTTTTAGACTGATATTAATTACCATAGTTTTATTGTTGTGGCGAACGTAGGATGCCTGGAGGGAAGGAGAATTAATTAAACTTCATGATTACTAGTAGACAACTACTGGCGTTTACCTAGGGTTTAACAGGTAGGTTCTTAACTTCTTGAGGCAAAAAAATTATTGAAGATGGTTGTGTTGCTTGAGCTGATCAAGTCTGCTTTTCAGAAATAAAGAAGTCAGCTGGTGGTCTTTTTTTAATTATGGGAGGCTCTGAGGATTCCAATGACAGATTTGCCTCATTTACGTAGATGATATTCTTGTATTTATTAAATTGTGTGAAGAACATCTGTAACACTTTGATAAGATTTTCTTTCACATCATGTGAAGTGGTCTGCAGTTCAATTTCAGGAAATATTACAGTGCCTTTGAAAGGCAGTCCTAGTCTGTTTACAGGAGAGTATGGAATCATAGAAATGTAGGACTGGAAGGGATCTCTGTAAGTCGTCTACTCCAGTCTCCTGCACTGAGACAGAAATAAGTATTATCCAGACTATACCTGACGGTGCATGCCTAATCTGTTCTTAAAAAGCTTCAATGATGGAGATTCCACAACCTCCGTAGGTAATTTATTCAAGTTGTTAACTACCCTTACAGTTAGGAAGCTTTTCTCTATGTCTTACTTAAATCTCCCTTGCTGCAACTTAAACCCATTACTTTTTCTCCTGTCCTCAGTGGTTAAGGAGAACACTATATCACCCTCCTCTTTATAATAACTTTTTACATATGTGAGTTATCATGTCCCACCTCAGTCTTTTCTTCTCCAGAAGAAACCCAAATTTTTCAATCTTTCTGCATAAATCATGTTTTCTAGACCTTTAATCATTATTGTTGCTCTCCTCTCGACTTTCTCCAATTTGTCCACATCTTTTCCAAAGTGTGGTGCCCAGAACTGAAGACTATACTCCTATTGAGGCCTTATTGATACTGAATAGAGTGGAAGGATTACTTCTCGTGTCTTGCATAAAACACTCCTACTAATATGTCTCAGAATTATGTCCACTTTTTTTGCAACAGTGTTACATTGTTGACTCATATTTCATTTGTGATCCACTATAAGCCCTAAATCCTTTTCTCCATTATTCCTTCCGAGGCAATCATTTCCCACTTTGTATTTGTACAACTGATTGTTCCTTCCTAAGTGTAGTACATTGCATTTGACCTTACTGAATCTCATCCTATATATTTCAGACCATTTCTTCAGTTTGTCAAGATAATTTTTAATTCTAATCCTGTCTTCCAAAGCGCTGCAGCCCCTTTCAGCTCGGTATTTATTGTCCACAAACTTTATAAGTATACTCTATATGTCATTATCCAAATTATTTATGAGATATTAAATAAAAACAGACCCAGGTCCCTGCAGCACTCCATTCGAGATGCTCTTCCATTTTCATTGTGAACCATTGATAACTACTTTCAGAGTTTAATTTTCCAACCAGTTGTGCACCCATCTTATAGTAGGTTCATCTAGGCTATATTTCTCTAGTTTTTTTATGAGAAGGTCATGGGAACCAGTATCAAAATCCTTACTAAAGTCTAGACATATGACAGCTACTGCTTCCGCCCATCCTCAAGGCTTGTTACTCTGTTGAAGAAAGATATGAGGTTATATAGTATATAAAGGTAGGATTCATCCAAGAATGAGGAATAGATGTGACATCTATCATACTCCTGCTGGATTAACAATTCTTAAAGGGACAGTTCCCTTTTACACGATGTTTGCCAGTCTCTCTCTTTGTGCTGAGAGATCATAAGCGAAATTACTCTGGCTGTCTCTCGCCTAGAGTTCTCTCTTCGAAGGCATGGAAAGAATCCCATTGACTTCACTCAGACTTGGATCAGGTCTAGATACATAGGAGAAAGTGGGGAGAGAGGGGCTGTTAACACCACAGCTGGAACTTGGCCCTAAGTGTCCTCCTCTAGCTTCCCTTAGCCATCAGGGATGGGAAGCGTGGAGTTCTTTGGGGCAGGGAATGCCATGTTGTGAATGTTTGTGCACCTCCTAGCACAATGGGGCCCTGACCTATTTCTAAGTAACAGGAATGAAGAAATGGTAATAATAATGAGAGATATAAGGATCTAATTCATTACATGATATCAGATGATGGATACTGTAGGCACTTAATTAAATAAAGCTATTATTATTTTACCTAATTGTTAATGGGAATATTCCATGTTTATTTACAAGAAAGAGTAACTTTACTGTATTATGATGCCTGAAAAGGATACAGAAGTGCCAGGAGCAAACACCTGAGTCCTGTGTAGACACAGAAAGGATGGTAGAAGGGTTAACATTTTTAATGTGTTAGATATGATAGTTAATTGAATGTAATTTAGATTAACTCATTTTATTATAACTGAAAATATGTAGTTAGGGATGCCTGAGCATTTATGTTATAACTTCCTGTTTATTAACGTCAGGCCGGATTCGTCTTCCTGTCCTTTCTCAGGGCTCAACCCAGCAAGGCACTGAGTGTTCTCAACTCCTGATCAAGGACCCAGGAGGTACACAGAAACTTTCAGTAACAGGCCTTCAGTTACTACTCAGGAAAACTCCTTTAGATTTCAGTAGTTTTGTCTACATAATGAGTGAAAGATTTGGACAATCACATAACTTATTAAAAAAGACTCTTCATTATAGAAGCGATACATTTGGACAATTATTAATGAGGTAAAATTAATTAGGATTAATCTAGTCATATGGTTAGGTCCTGCAAACAATTACAATTAGCTGTTTACTGTGTATATTTTCTGTCATGAAAATGCTTGTTGATTTCTCTAATATCTTTGTTTATTAAATGCCTGTGATTTAAATTTAATTATCCCACAGACAAAAGTTCAGATTTTAGCACATGTTGTTGCAAGAAAAATGCACAAGAGCTTCTTGGAAAGAAGTTAACACATCATAATGAACATAGCAGATAGATCTACAATTCAGCTGGAAAAGATCACACATATACACACGTTGCCAAGCAGAAAGTTGCAGCCAAGAGCAATTGTTTAAAGGCAAATCCTTTAAAATATGTTTTATCATAGAACTGACAAAATGATCATGCAACTTTAATTGTAACTGTACAAACAGATCCGATTATAATTTAAAAGGGTGTTTTCAGAGGATGTTCATGTAGGTCTGGGGCAGGAGGGATTTTTTTTTTCACTTCAAGCCGAGGAATTTGACTATGTTACCAGAGACTGAGAAACAAATTACCTAGAACTAGCACCTCTCTTTCAAAGATATGTAGTTACTTTTTAAAAAAAGTTTATCATCAAGTTCATAGACTTGACGGTGTTAATAGACTGTTAATAAAAATATTTTAGTTAGAAACGTTATGCCTATAGCATGGTCAGGTCTTGCACTCCAAAGTCAACAGATAAGAATAGAAGCAAGTGGAAGGGAAATAATAATGGTTGCCGCTGAAATGCCATCTTCTTTGCTCTGCCACCTGTGGGCCATGCCAAAATATATCAAAGTTAATAGAGAGATTCCCATTGACTCCAATTGATTTTGGATCAGGTGCTGAGTCAGTAGCAGAACAACTACAGTCTCTGCCTCTAACTAGAAAGTGGACACAGGTACTGGAAAATACTAACCATGTATTAAAAATTATATTTCCCATAGTAAAAATAAATCATATTTGAATTTGATTGTTATAACTGATCCATTTTTTAATAGCAGGGTTAGGGAGGAAATTGACAATGTCCATGATTTACACTGATAATACTACTGTAGCTGGGTAATCATTTCTTCCAGAGAGGTCTGGGCTTGCCCCAAAGGATTGTTAGTAAACATGAGTAGGCTGAAACAGTTTGGATGAATATAAGAACATCCCTTGAACCCCAGATCAAAGCTTAGGCTGAATCAAAGCCAGCCAATGCATTATTGTCTTCCTCAATGTTCAAGAATTATAAATCAGGTTTCCCAAAATCATGAGATTAAAAATCATTGGATTTAAATCAATTTTAAATCAATAAATTTTGTGTTCGTTTTATTTGCCTTCTTTTTTTTTAACCTTCAGAATGCATTCAGATCATGTTTTCAAGCGTCTCTCCAACAACGAAGGCTTTAAGAAAAATGCCATGTATCACGAGACTTTCAGTAAAATGGTTAGAGTCAGTCACGCTGCAGTGGGAGAAGGCGTTCTTATATTTCCTGCTCCCAGAGTCTCTCCATTCCAGGGCAACAAAAGCAGCTGCTGCCATTTCAGGAAAACATTGGGAATGAACAAGTTGTGTTCCTGAGCATGGGTGTTGTTGCTTGTTGTGTACTCAGTTTCAGCAACAGCAGGGCTATTCATTCTGAAAAGATAGCCCCAGCTGAAACACAGACATGAAAGAAAACATTTATACAAACTTATGAGAGGCAGTGATTGTGAACCCTGAGCAAACTCCAGCAGCAGAAGCAGCTGCTAAAAGAATCAGGCAGAGGCAGCTAAACACTACTCAGCCAAAAACCAGCCAAACAATCCTGATTCAATATTGTGGGCTTAGTGACCATTTTTTTAGAGGTGCTGAGGTTCAGTGGTTAGGATTTATTCATTATTACGATACTAACTCCAGGGTGTTCAACAAATCAGCAGTCAGACCTTGTCAAACCCAGCAGAGGTTTTGCTTTGTGTATTGCTGTTGTGCATTATTGAGTCTTATTCTCATTTACACTAAGCCCCTTTTCACCAGGTTAGCAGTGAAAAGGAGCTGTTATTTTCTCTTACTTGAAGACCCTATTCCACTGTCCAAATGGTGGTAAGGGGTCGTAGAATGAATGAGAATAGGGCTTATTCTGTCTATTGTAGAGGGCATTAAATACTCCCAGTGCGGTAGCTGTACTGTACTCAGCTCCACTGAGAGGACCTGTAAAATAGATCGTAAACGTCATCTCATTTTAGTCATTTAATTTTTTGTTTTGTTTTAGGTGCTGTCTTTGTGCTTCCTAAAGACAGTGAAGGAGCAGTACCTCAAGCTGAGTATTTACTTGAACACTGACTGATTTTAAAAATTACAGCTCACAAAAGTCAGCAAAAATGAGCCAAGGCAAAATAAACTCTCCTGACCCCAGAAAAGTAGTTCATAATAAATATAATATTAATAAACTATTATTTACTATAGCAATACTAACAGCATCAACAGTGATTTTATCCATCAAGCTCATATTACCCTTTACTATCCATAGAGTCAAAACAATCTTCATTCAGAAAGTTCAAAATCAAATTTTTGTCATACTCTGTTAATGGTTCCAACAAGAATTATATATATATAAAATAACCTCTTTTTCCCCAATTTATTTTCTCATATAGCATTTAAAGCTAAATATAAATTTTTGGGAAAATAAATAGACCTTTTGCAAACTCAAAGGCTTCTTGTCATGAGAATTGACATACCAAATCAGATCAGTGGTCTGTCCAGTCCCGTATTCTGTCTCCAATAGCGCATATTTCAGAGGAATGTGCAAGAAATCCCATCTTGGAGAAATATGGACTAACCTGCTCATAGAGGAAGTTTCTTCCTTACCTCAGTCATTGGTTTGTGCCCCTTTTACATTTATAAACATGTAAAAGTGACTGTATTGATTATTAGAACTGGATGGGAAATGATTTTCCCATCCAATGAATATTTTGAAGCATTTGAAATTTTGTTCCCATCTTGAATAGGGACAAAAAATGGAGTTCTCAGAAATATTTGTGGACTTAAAAACTGATTTATTTTTGAGTCATTTAAAATGTTTCATTTTGATTTTGACCTTTTTTCTTTTTTCCACATTTTTTCTAATTATCTTAGATTTTGAAACAAAAAGTCACTTTGGACCAGAAAACCAGAATTTTTTATTTCAGCAATTTCAAAACTTTTTTCTCAACGTTATTTTGAGCTGGGAAATTAGTGGAACCCACCCTGTTTTGTGAACAGTTTCAGCACATCAGCATTTTTTTGATGGAAAAACAATTTGTTGAAAAATTCCCACCCCACTTTTATTCATTATCTATATAATTGTTGAATCCTGTATTGAATTATATTAATCTCACATTTAAGAGCACTAACACAATAGATCAATGGCTTTTATCTTTTTTTGAAGCTGTTTTAGATCACTTAATTGATATGTAATTGGTTGGCCAGTCATATGTCAGTCATCAATTAGTTGAAAACTGGCTCACCTGTGAAGTGAAAGGGCTAGGATGGGTTTCATCTCTCTAAAGGTAACATAAAAAGGTAACCAAAGAAACAGAGTCAAGATATAGAAGGGGAAAGGCAAGTTTTCAGATTGCTGTACCAAAGGGAATGCCAAGTCTTTTTCCTCCTTAAAGGGTCAAAAGATTGTTTGGGGCACTTGCCTGTTTTGCATAATCCGAAAGGTACTAGTGTGAGTGTTCGCCTTTTTCGTTCTCTTAGTTCTAGATCAGCACCTCCTAAGCCCTCACTGCGCTGCCTGGTGCTTTTTCACCTTCCCAGTGCTCAGGCCATGTCTCAGATTGCTTCCTGAAAACCAGCACCCTAATTAAATCATGCTGCTTTTTCTGCCAACACTTTGTCAAAATTCTTTTGTATTTCTGTTGCCCAAGCACTTAGTTATGCCTGGATAATTTCCTACGCATCCTCTTTCTCTCTGGCTTCATATCTCTCCCCTCTAATCTGTCCAATTCTTCTATCGAAACTGAGTCTCTTCCTGAATACTCTAGGCATGTATCCCTCACAGTGAATCTTCAAAATGGCCTTCTATTATCTTCCATATGCTGCATAAGTGGCTTCTCCTCATCTCGCTGTAGACCTCCTTTTTGCTCTCTCAAATCCACCCAAGCTTTTCACTTCACTACTACTTTAGTGAAGTCTTAGTCCTCACTTTTCAGTTTCTTCTGTGCTATTCTTAATGCTTGTAACAACCTCCCAGTCAACATACCCTAAACTGCCTCCTTTCATTCTTCAAATCAGTGCTGCAAACCAACCTGTTCAATAAAGTCTTCCAGTGGGAAAGCTTTGATTGTTAGCCATACCTGTTAACATCTTTAGACTGTAAAGTCATAGAAAGGATTTATTTGTTTTCCTCTTTTTATTTTTTTTCCTTATTTATTTAAACTGCTATAAATTACTAGGTCATTACACTGCCATGTGGTCGACTACTAAAATAGTATTTGTGTGGCAACATAATGTTTAATTCTGGGGAATCTTGTTCTTTCCCTGGTGCTTACACCTATCAAGAAGATTCTCATGCAGACACAGTATATTTGCACATGTGGTAGAGGTCACAGGAAATGACCTATAAGTCTATTTTCATTGGCACAAGATCTTGATTTGAAATCACAATAGCCAATAGTTTCTATTCTATGTAGGTTCTTATACTGCAGTCCTCACTGTAGTATTTGAGGTCCTTTCAGTAGTGCATTAAGTAATGTGACTAATGTCTATCAGATGTTTGATCTCTCATCCTCTCCCCAGGGGATAAATGTGTGCAGTGGAGTGTTTTGTTTTGGAATGTTTAAAATTATACATGTGTGCATTTGTGTTGCTATATATTTATGTTAAAGAGGGCAAGGTCAAAAAACGTGCTTTGTACTTAGAGCAGAAAGTGATGAGGTTTATGATGGTTTACAATGCAGGCTACAGTTCATTTCAGCTATAAATTCTAAGTAGTTTTTGGGTTCGGTTGTCTGGCTGGCTGAGCTCTCTTTACATATGCATTATTTTAAAAAGGAATACTGGTAATTTAGTGGAGTCATTGCACTGCACTCGTTTCCCACCATAAAAATTGTCTGGGTACAAGCAAATAAATATTTTATCCACCCAATCAAGGGAAAACTCTTTCTGTTTTCTGATCAACCTACATGAATTGGAAACAGACATGGACCTATTCCTATCATTGCACTAATGTTATTCAGTTCTATTCAGAAAGATACTCACATGGCAGAGCTTTTAATTCTTTCTGCAGA
>ML675601.1:101048789-101085240 GCA_007922155.1 Mesoclemmys tuberculata
CCTTTTGCCTATTAATTTCATTGGGTGACCCGTCTTTCTTGTGTTATGTAAAGAAGAAAATAGCACTTCCCTATTCACTTTCTGCACACCACTCGTACTTTTATAGACCTTTGTCATATTCTCCCTTATACTCCTCTTTTTTCTAAACTGAAGGAGCCCAGTCTTTATAATATCTCCTCATATGGAAGGTGTTCCATACCCCTGATCATTTTTGTTGCCCTTCTCCGTACCTTTTCTCCAAGTTTAATATATATTTTTGAGATGGGGCAATCAAAACTGCATTCAGTATTTAAGTTAAGGGCATACCATGGATTTTTATATAGTGGCATTATAATAATATCTGACTTATTATCTATCCTTTCCCTAATGGTTCCTAATATTCTGTTAGCTTTTTTTTTTTTTGTCTGCTGCCACACTTCAAGCAGAAGATTTCAGCGAACTATCCAGAATGAGTTCAAGATCTTTTTCTTGAGTGGTAACAGTTTATTTAGACCCCATCATTTGGGTTGTACAGTTGGGATTATTTTTTCCAATTTTTGGCACTGGTCAAAATTGAATTTCATCTGCCTTTTGATTGCCCAGTCACCCAATTTAGTGAGATCCCTTTTAACTCTTCATAGTCAGCTTTGGATTTAACTGACTTGAGTAATTTAGTATCGTCTGCCAATTTTGCCACCTCACTGTTTATCCCCTTTTCCAGATCATTTATGAATATGTTGAACAACACAGGTCCTTGGAGGACCCCACTATTTACCACATTCTTTTGTTAAAAGGATGTTTCCTATTTTTTAACCAGTTACTGATCCATGAGAGCACCTTCCCTCTTAGCCCATGACTCCTTACTTTGCTTAAGAGACTTTGGTGTGGGATCTTATCAAAGGCTTTCTGCAAATCCAAGTACACTATATTAACTGGAACACGCTTGTCCACTCATTGACACCCTCAAAAAATTCTAATAGATTGGTGAAGGGCATTATTTCCCTTTATAAAAGACTCTTCCCCAACACATCATGCTTATATGATAATTCTGGTTTTTATTATAGTTTCAGTACATTTGCCTGGTGGTGAAGTTAGACTTACTAGCCTATAGTTGCCAGGATCATCTCAGGAGCCTTTTTAAAAATTGGTGTTACATTTGCTATCCTCCAGTTATCTGCCACATAGGCTGGAGGAAATCTACAGCATTAATAAATTATTAGTATGGTGACATCATAATTTGAAGGATACAGAAAATAATAACATACTTTCTGATTTTATCCAAAACAATACATCAGTGCATTCTGCACCTGGTGTGACCTTGTATTTTAAATTGCAAATGAAAACAGCTAATTTCCTGCTCCACTGTTGCGAAACTACCATCCTCTCCGACAAAAAATATATCCAAATCATAATGCACCTTTTCAAAATGACTTTGTTCAAAACTTAAAGACCTGCAGACCCGCCTTGAAAATGCAGACAGTTATGTTCCTATATCATTTTCTGTATTTTCTTTACTCTAGTTTTTAAAACGTTTGTATCTAAGCAGGATTTTTCCTCTCTTTGGAGATAATTTGATGTTGCTGCTTATTCTTCATGTGAAGTCATAGTCCTCTCATGGGGCAAATCCTGAGGGCCCTCCTCCATGGGCATAAGTAGTCTGATAGGCAATTATGTCAGCTATTGCCTTGCAGGGACAGGGCATGAAGACTCCACATCTAAGCATTTGTACTCCATGTACATCATGGCACTCTTCTACACATCATGGTTAATGTTTTTGGGATCTGGTGGGGAGCAAGCCAATGGAGAGATCAATGGTGGATCTGCAGATACGTGGAACCACTGACCAAACTATACATGCCATTTTGTACATATCTAGATGAGTTCTGAGCTGCAGTAGTGGTTCTTCTAGCACTTCACAGCCTAGGAGAGGGTTCTATCTCCCACCAAGCACCCCTGCACTGAGTTCTGGGACTTGGTGAAAGAGAAAGAGCTTGGCCTTTACAGATGTCATGGGGGGTGATGATTATGATACTATGGACAGAGACGAATAAGCAGCAGGAGTAGACGAACAAACAACGATATTTTTCCATATTAGTGACATTAGTAATAGAAATATGGAGGGAGGTTACAGTATATCATTCTGTTTTATTCTAATCAGGTTCTTATACAGTCCTCATCATTGTAGTATCTGAGCACCTTCCAGTAGCATGTTGAGCAGTGCGATTAACATTTTCATATGCTTTGTAGCTCTCTTTCTCTCCCTAGGGAGAGAATTGTATTTGCAGAGAAGTGTTTTATTTTGATATGGTTTTCATTTGAGGTTTTATTGTCTGTTTTTTTAAAAATGCAAGTACTGCTGTATGTTTATGTTAGAGAAGGCAGGTCAAAGAAATCAGCCTTGCACTTGACGTGGAAGGTGATGAGGTTTGTGATGGTCCTTAATTCCAATAGGTCCTTAGTTCCAGTGGTTCCACAATCTTGGATCAGCCCCCAGCAAAACACTGTCTCCTGCACAGATGTGTTTTACCTTCATAGCAGTAAGTTCCATTGTGCCTGAGGAGTGGAGTTGTTGACTATGGTTTTCATCCTGGAGCTTTAGATGATGATTTAGATATTCTGAGCTCACTGAGAACCTTGAAGATACTGACCAAGACCTTAAACTTGACTCATCGTTTTCTGAGAAGGCAGAATGGAAGACAGGTTTGCTATTCTCAAAGTAGCCCATGTTATTCTCTATCAGGATGGGATGGAGTTTCATAGCCAATCAGAAATGGTAGAAAGTATTACTTGTGGCTGCTACTATCTGGGAGCTTAACATTAGCAAGGAATCCAGGAGCTTTCCTAAACTAGAGCTATTTCCTAAACTAGATATATTGTTTCTAAATAGAACACATTTTTCCATAGCACATCAGACTCACAATGTATGTGATAACCTTTTTGACAAACTTAAAATAACAACATACCAACAAATATGCAATTCATCAATAGAATTCCTGTATGTTGGTGTTTTCTGGGGACTCTTGGTTAACAAAGAAATTTACCTTGGAATTTCCTAATGCCTGATCATTCAGCCTTAACTCAGTAATACCTTTGAAGTCAGTGATAGGAATGCAGGATCAGGTCCACACAATGAAATAAATAGAAGCCAAGACAGCTTCCCTTTACATTCTAGGTAGGAAGAGGGACACTTACAATGCTCCAAAAGATACTAATTTATCCTGTTATATTTTTAATAAATCATTCAATTGTGCTAATGCTTTTTAATTAAAAAAGGTAATTTCTCCAACTACAATTAAAAACTAAAAGCCACGTGAACAAGATGGACTTAACAATGACAGAAGTATAGCTGGGATGGATACAGGTTAGTCTGTCCTGCTACAACGATACATAATCAAGACTTAGGGATTTTTCTTTTAAAATGCATGACTTCTCAGATCTCTCAGATAAAAGTATAATCAATCTTGAAATGTATCATTACTAAAGCCAATCATGCCGTTTAGAGAGGAAGTTCTCAATACGATTTGCAATATTATCAGAATGTCCAAGCACACAATGTATTGTGCAAAGAAATAATTACATACATGAAAAACGTCTATTTATATTTTATTATATTGTGGGCATATTAACAAAAGGTTGACATTTTTGGCATAGAAGGCAAGGCCTTTAATAAAACAAACTGCAGGCTTCTTAGAGTTTGCATGGACTTATGGAGTGTGCTATATGTCTGGTTTTGTATACTTTATTTATTCTCACTGTTCTCTTGTGTGGGCAGGTGCCTCATAACTCACTGCTTTACTTTTCATGAGTTATGGCCCTTGCCCACACTTCTGAACTGTAAGAATAATATAAATATCCCTCTCTCTTTTTTCTTTTGGACACATATACGCACACACAGTGTGAACCTGCAGTCCATATGCAAGCAAAAATCCCAATGAAGTCAATATTCCGTGCATATAAAGGCTTATGTACCATGGAAAAATATAGATACATACGAACAGTAGCCCTTCTTCCTATTACCATGGGAATATTATCACTAAATTCAGCAGGGCAGGATTATGTCCAATGCATATGTATGAGTTTAACAAACTATTATTAAACTATCAAATTTAAAGAATAGTTGCCATAGCCATTATAAGACAACTACTTCTTTCCTGTGACGGGTTCACTCCACACCAGGGCATCTCCTTGTGGCTGGATCAGGGGATCTGCTCTCATTCGGTCTAGCTCCGGCTTCCATCGCTCTCTCGCCATGAAGTCCCTCTTGCTCTCCAGGATTTGGAATACACTCTTTTCATAACTCAGCCATGTTACTATATAGTTTTCCCTTTCCAGAACAGCCAAGTACCACTGGACAATCAGCCCATGTGCCATCTCAGGCTATCTTCTGTAATTCCCTGTCTTTGTCACTTTCCCAGTGGCTAGTAGAGGGAACCAGGCTGCCCACTATTCTGGGTTCCGGTGCAGAAAGTTGTCACTTATAACATTATTTGGTTAATGTATGATGTGCAAGATGCAATACAAGATGATAGTCCATCATACTGGGCTGTCACTAATCCAGAAATAGCTTCCCACAGCTGAGCAAATGCCGTTTCTCTTCCTCCTTAAGACCAAAAAGGCAAAGACAAAGAGGATGGTATTAATCCTAGTGACCAAAGAAGTACAATCAGCAAATCATCCAAGAAGCCATTGCAGCAGTTTTGTTAAGCTCTTTGGGCCTATGCACAAAGTCTGAGTAAGTGGACTTTGTGCGAGAATTTCTGTGCCAGCTGGACTGAGGAAGACAGAATGTCAAACAAAGCACTCTGCAGCTTTAGAACTGGAATAGCTTTTCTGTCTAGAACACCACCCAATGCTTGATCCTCTAAGTACACCCCATTCTGCCTCCCCCCACCCAACGGTACAGCAGATGGAGCCCCCATGGAACACTGTCCTATCCACGGGTGGCAAAACTCATGCACATGCTCTCCATATACTGTGGCCACCTCACCCTCAGCATGGTAGCAATGGTCTGATATCTCAGCCCTTTGCTCCCCCTCCCCCATTTAACTCTTCTTTCTCCTATCCAGAGTCTCCTTGTTAGATTTCTTTTTATGACTTTCTTGAATGACGGATATTCTGGTAAGAAGCGTTGTACTTGCTAGTGGGCACTGGGTACAGCCTCTGATGGCTACCAAAAAAAGACAACTTTTGCCAAAGCAGAGCAGGTGATAATAACCTACTGGAATATCATTCTGGCATGTTTTCTATCACAGCACTGTCAGCAGCACCTAATGTTGTGATGCTGAAGACGTTTGGGGGAAAGTTATGTAATTGGCATTAAAATTGCCTAACTGGCTGTATATAAATTTAGACTGTTTTTCAAGCTGAGTGGGACATTACGACTGGTATGTCACCCCTCCCCGACCCCCGCCCATTATATCCCCCTCTTATCCCTCAGATAAGGTGGGAGGGGGTCCCAGCAGAAGGTTGGCTGAGACCTGAATGGAAAAGGGGAGGGATGGTGGCAGCCCCTGAGTATGTGGAAATGATTACGAAATTACCTGCACTGTGCAATTTTATCTGCCAGATACTCCCAGACATTTAAGAATAAAGTTGCAGCCTAATTAAAACCACATCCAGTGCCACGTGTCCTCCTTTTGTGATGGCTGGATGCATAACAGAGTGACTAGAATAACACAGTTCCTAAAACTGAAGTTGTAATAATTGGTCGGTGGTATATTCTGCTCCAGGCATAGGTGGCATATTCTGCTCCAGGGACCCTCTAAGGGCCAACATTCCATCTAGCCACCCCACTTGTTTAAAATGATGTTAGCCCTTTGGAGACAGAGTGAGGTAAGGACTATGATCTTTTCAGTATGCTGATTTATCGTCTCAGAAATGACTTGGCTGAGGTAATGAAATGATATACTTAGGCTTAGGTTGGGGTTTGGCCAAGAACTGGCTGGCAGAGGCCTAACCCACACAAGACTCTGGCAAGGTTGATAAATTGTGGGAGCTTCCAGAAATGGTGGTGTTTTTGTCAGCACCCGTGATTGAGGAAATATGCCAGTGCTTTCTGACTCAGGCTGTCAGTCTGAGGGTTCTATGAGATCCTTCTCTGGCCCTCGGTGTTCATGTCACAGTTGTGGCAAGGACACTTTTTTCCATTTTTCAATGGTGAAATGAATGCAGCCTTTTTCTCTTAGATGAGGATGTTGATATACCTATCCAAGACTCTGTCTTCGTGAAATTAGACCAGTGGTTCCCAAACTTTTTTTTGCAAAGGACCCCTTTGGCATCTGACTGAATTCCCTAGACTTCTTTCATTTGTATATCTAAGTTTCATGTTGTTATTATTCTCTAAGTTAGGCTACATTATTATTTAAAAATATTTTTGTAATTAAAATAAGATTCCTGTTCTACTTTGTGCTTCCATTAAGTGTGTCACGTCCATATTTTTATATTTTATCCCAGTAAGAATTACATGGTTTGAGAATGATGATGTTTCCCTATCACTAACTACACTTTTGTCACTTTGATCCTTGTTAATTTCACATTCTTTTTCACTAGATGTATTTTTCTTCTTAATGCTTCCACTTTTTAACCACTCGTCCATTTTTGTCACATCACCCTTATTTTCACTTTAGCTAAATTTGTGATGTCAGTCTGAATGGGAAATATTGGTACTAACAGAACACCTCTGCCAGCATGGGAACACCACTGCCAGTATGACCTCTCCCACACCATGCATGAGAGGTCACAGTGTACTGAGAACGCCATTTTGTTCTTACCTATCCTTGTTCAGGAGGATACAGTCTCCCACAGTATTCTTATCAGCAAATTAAAGAAGTATGGGTTGGTTGGTTGGATGAATGAACTATAACATGGATAAAGAACTGGCTAGATCATAGGGCTCAATGAGTAGTGATCAGTGACTCCCTGTCTAGCTGGCAGCTGGTCACAAGTGGAGTGACCCAGGGGTCGGTCCTGGGGCTGGTTTTGTTCAACATTTTCATTAATGATCTGGAGGATGGGGTAGACTGCACCCTGAGCAAGTTTGCAGATGACATTAAGCTGGGGAGAGTGGTAGATATCCTGGAAGATAGGGATAGGATACAGAAGGACCTAAATAAATTAGAGGATTGGCCAAAATAAATCTGATTAGGTTCAACAAGGACAAGTGCAGAGTCCTCCACTTAGGACAGAAGAATCCCATGCACAGCAACAGACTGGGGACCGACAAGCTAGGCAGCAGTTCTGCAAAAAGGACCCGGGCGTTATAGTGGATAAGAAGCTGGATATGAGTCAGCAGTGTGCCCTGGTTGCCAAGAAGGCTAATAGCATATTAGGCTGCATTAGTAGGAGCATGGCCAGCAGATCAAGGGAAGTGATTATTCCCCTCTATTCGGCATTGGTGGGGCCGCATTTGGAGTATTGTGTCCAGTTTTGGGCCCCCCATTACAAAAAGGATGTGGACAAGTTGGAGAGAGTCCAGTGGAGAGCAACCAAAATGATTGGGGGGCTGGAGCACAAGACTTATGAGGAGAGGCTGAGGGAACTAGGATTGTTTAGTCTGCAGAAGAGAAGAATGAGGGGGGATTTGTTATCAGCCGTTATCTACCTGAAAGGGGATTCCAGGGAGGATGGAGCTAGGCTGTTCTCAGTGGTGGAAGATGACAGAACTAGGAGCAATGGTCTCAAGTTGCTGTGGGGGAGGTCTAGGTTGAACATTAGGAAAAAGTTTTTCACTAGGAGGGTGGTGAAGTACTGGAATGGATTACCTAGGAAGGTGGTGGAATCTCCACCTTTAGAGGTTTTTAAGCTGCGGCTTGACGAAAAGCCTTGCTGGGGTTATTTAGCTGAGGATAGTCCTGCTTTGGGCAGGGAGTAGGACTAGATGACCTCTTGAGGTCCTT
Source organism: Mesoclemmys tuberculata (assembly GCA_007922155.1). Taxonomy (NCBI): domain Eukaryota; kingdom Metazoa; phylum Chordata; order Testudines; family Chelidae; genus Mesoclemmys; species Mesoclemmys tuberculata. Next base: position 101,056,664 of record ML675601.1, read on the forward strand.
TCCAACTCATATTCTATGATTTTATGATTCTAAAACCTCCATTAAAGTAAATAGAAATTTTGCCTGAGCGAGGACTGAATGATCAGTGTCATGATCTGTAGTATGGAAAATGCGAAAGAGAAGAATATAAACTGAAATTTTTCAAAAATCATATTTTTCAGAAGTCATTTTTTGAAATCATTTTTGAACATCTTTTGTTCCTTTGGAAGAAACACAGGGCTGTCGGAATGGTTTTAACTAATTAAGGATGTAGCCAAATGCACACATTTTACATTGCAAATACAAACTTTCTGTTATTATTGTCTGTTTTTAAGAATGAAGAAGACATTTCTTTAGTGTGCTTCACTGCTCCCCCATTGCTGACTTCATTGAGACAAAATGTTTGATATTAACGTTTCCAAATTGTAAATAAAATAGATTAAAGTCCAACTTTTAAGTTAACTTAAATGTTAAGTGTACAGCAGTAGCTGAGCCTAAAGTAACTTAACCCCTGTTTAATAAAACCTAAGTATAAAGAATAAAGGCAGCATTTTTCTTCTTCCTTTTTTTAAAGAAGCCACATGAAATGTTCTGAGTTAAGTTTTACCATTCATAATGAATGCAGTCTCGCCATTCAAATGCGACCATAAGTACACAGAAGATAAGAATTTAATTAAATGTAGATTAAAACCAAACAGGAAAACACACTCGCTGATAATTTTATCCCATCCTCTGGCCATATTTTTTATACTTCCTTCTTGTTCTTCTTTGGGCTATAGCTTATCAACATGCCGATAGTACCATAACTCATTACATCTGATGGTGCAGCTGAAATGTGCAAGCTTGGTGCTTGAATTTCAGAGGCACTTAAAATGCAAAGCATGTAAATGTCTATGTTAAATATATTAGTGTGGTAATGTTTGTGAAAAGAAAGTGATTTCTAATAAATCCTTGTACCTCACATCATACATTAGCATTGTCCAGTCACAAACTGGTTCAGAAAAATCTACTAAGCTTTCCCTTAAAAAAAATCACTCCTGTTTTCTTCTGTCTCACATTGCCATTTTCACCTTAATTTCAGTCAGTGATATAGAACACTAAAATATGTAAAAGCTATTCTAGTGCGTGACTAGATCAACATACAGTATACAGATGACTGTGAAATATTTGATTTACCTACGTAGCCGAAACTTGGTGCATTCATATGAATAATCCATTTAGGAGGCTTATTTTCTTATTAATATTATACATATAAATCATTAATATTTAAAATGAAAGATGTTCCCATTGGTTGAATACATATCGCCTGAAAAGAATTTGTCATCGGTTTTACTGAATGTTTCACTTGCAGGTGCTAAGCATATCTGCAACAAGTTATGTAGCTACAGATTATTTCCATAACAAAAAATAAACCTGTTCTTAAAGAAATTAGCCTATGTCCATTGTTAGTTACTTTGTGCTACTCTTTTCCCCCATTGAATGTACTATATACTTCATGGGAAGATAGTGAACAGTTGAGATCTGTGGAGAACACCACTCATGATGGAACAGACATCAGACCGAGCTCAATAATTTTGAGATCAAAGTAGTAGTTTCGTTAATTAAATATTATGCTTAGGTTTAGAATGTCAATGTATTCTTTAATATGCAATCTTGATTTATTAAGCACTATTAAAGCATAACTGAAATCATTTATATGCTCATGCTATCTTGTATTTATAACCAAGACATGTAAGAACTGGAACATCCTTTCATTTTGCAATAAGAAAAGAATGATTTTTTGCCATTTTAAAGGCAAATACATTATTTAAGTATATATAGCACTGCCGTGTTTAAGATGGCTTGACAGTTGCAAATGTACAAAAGGACTTCTAATTTTGCTGCAGCTCTTGATCATGTGGCATTTTCAAATGAAAAAGATGTAACTGCTACTTCTTATAACCATGTAACTAATAGACCTAGACTTTGTTGCCAAGTCTCATTGGAAATTGCTTCATGTCTAAAGATTAATAATATCAGGAAGCAATTTCTAATGTTATCAGTGCTCCATCAGGACCATACCTAAAGTGCTGTTGCTCAAATGTGGGACAGAAGATGAAAACAAGACCTAAAATGCCTGACATGACAGTACCAGAAGTGCAGGATGCTTAGAATGGTTTGGGATTACTCCCTTAACATTTTCTGCATGCCTTGTTTCATGATAGAGGTCAATACTGTCACTGATCAGCACTCACAGATCCCATTGACGTCCCCCACATGGAGCAATGGTGAGACGAGGCTCTCAAGATTTCCATTGTAATAATTCATGTTACTAATAGTGAGATACCATTGTGTCAGATTGAGCTAAATTTGAGTCTAAAATTAAGAGCATTGGAAAGCTATGAGTCTGTAAAACGCTGAAGCCATTTGACATGTTGAAAAAGGAATAGTATTGTAAAAGCTTTTGAGATCATGCCAAAAAATAGAAACAGTATTAGAAAGGAGAAACATACATTTCAATAGCCAGAGCAATGAAGTAAATTTCCTTGCTTTCACAAGCCCCATTGCTGCTTTTTTATGGACAGTGAGGGAAAGACAACCAAAGGACTTAGACAGAAAGGTGGATGAGGTAATATCTTTTATTGGACCAATTTCTGTTGGTGAGAGAGACAAGTTTTTGAGTTTACACAGAGCTTTTCTTCAGCTCTGTATGGATGTAATATGGAATTACATCTAACACTGCGTATTTTAATAGTCCAGAAAGTTAAAGGAAGAAGGATGCCAATGTGGAGAAGTTAGTCCTTAGCTTTTTAGAAGGGACAGCTGAGTGCTTCACTGTGGAGAAACAATTCCTTTCTTCGACATCTGCATATTGTGAGGCCTGAAATGGAGAAGAATTGATACCCTTCCATTCTCTGCACCCATGGGGTGAGCATCAGGCTTCAGAGAGTCTGTGAAGAGGAATCCTACACTTGCTGTCTTCACACAAGGTCTATTTCTCTATTTCTGTATGGAAGATTGGTATTTGACCTTTTACTGATGTCAAACTAAATACAATGCAGTAAAACTTCCCTCTACTGGACAGAATCAGATTTGCTTAGGTGTCTCATAAACCCTATATTTCTAACTGCTAATGGAGATTATTTTTAGCTCAGATAGTAGGAGGCAGTTCTTTGGGGGCAGAAGGATCTGTGTACCATCCCAACTAAAGTGACATAGTTACAGGTAGATGTGGCCATGATTTGGTTATATTTTACTATTACATATTATGTTTCAGAAGTTCTTTGCTGGTAAACATATCTTTTCTGCTGCAGCTAAATCTGTCTGTGCCTATCCTATGTATTTGGTAAATGGAAGTATGTCTTGTACTGTATGTACAGAAAAAAATTGATATTGGTATAGGGTGGTATTTTTCCTGCCTGTTGTAGTTGTCTTTCAATCTTATCCATATGTTACATAAAGCACAACTCAAGCAGATAACTGCAGCTTTAAATGTAAAAATGTGATGTCCATCTGGGCATAAATGTAATCAAAAGATGTTTTAATTGAAATATTATTCCCCAGAATATAGCAGCAGTTATAGCAATTGATTTCTGCCTCTCATTGCTTTTGTCCAAAGGTGTTACGTCTTCCTCAGACCCTACAGTGACCAAATCATCAATTCAGCAAGATTAGTTTTAAGTGAGCTAGAAGGTCTTTAGATCAGGTTATTTTCTGAAAAATATCTGTGAAATAAATTAAGAGAAGTAAATAGTGGTGAAAGCCAAGCAAAGAAAATGTCACCTTCTACAGGGCAGTCTATAATCTTTCCTAGTATTTTGGTTGGAATGTGAGCTCCCCAATTAATCCCCACCCCCCGCCCCCCAGGCCATCCTTTTTGTCTTTTGTTTTAAAAGCACTGAATTACAGTATCAGATGGGAATCAAAATATAGTTCAGGCAGCTCTAAGTATGCTTGTATGCATAAATGTGCTTATGTGATTGTGTCAAATACCATCAGGTACCATAAGGAAATAACATTACCTGCCCGTTAACAGTAGCATTTTACCTACCTGTTTTTCCCACTGCAGTGCCCAGCCTTGAATTCAGATTGTGGTTAATGCATATTGCAGCATTAAACAATAACATATTCTTCCCAGAAAAACTAAAATGACAGGTTTAGCCATTGATGCTTTATGCACATACTCTGACCTAAAGACTTGCAATCTGCTACAATTTATACTGCACATACTGTGATAACAGAATTGTGCTGGAGAAAAAGACTGACACATGTTGGATATAAACTTCAAATTTTCCCCAAAAAATGTGTTTTCAGTTTAATTCTTGAACTAACATGTATTATAATAAACTGGAAATGAGCATCTCCCTGAACATGAAGCAGAGTGTTTCCTTTCTCTCTGTCTAGTACATCAGACTAGGCACTGAAGAAAATATGAATGTAATATAGTCAATTTCCAAAAATTACAATATCTAGAAGTAGGTACACTTTTTCCTGTGAAATGTGGATCTTTAGGTTAATTTTTGCAGCTAGAGTCTTGCTGCATTATAATTGCAAGAAATGTTGCCCTAGTGATTATTCCTCCTGACTTCCCTATTTTTGCAAAGGAAGCAATTACAAAGAATCAAAGTGATAATATAGCAAACATCAGTTTAATTCAGATTTCTGTGATTTATCAGTTATTATATTTTGTATTTCTCAGCAGATCATTGATTCCAGTTTGATTTTGTTCATATTTCAAATTTTGTCTAATTCTAGGTAAATATAAATCACATTTTTTACATTATATCCCAGAGAGGATTTTATTTTTCATTTCAGTAACCATTATTTGAATAATAAAAAACACATTACTGTATTCATAATGCACTGCTTCTGTGACAGTTTTTGAACTTTAATATTCTTTTCTGTAGTGTCCTGGCTTCGCAGCCTATAAAAGAGACATATTGTTTGTAATGTTTCTTACCCACAACAAATGATGCACTTCTAGGGTTTATGAAATGGCAGTAGTTTTCTAAATTTGTGATTCTTCTGTGTTCAGCAGTCAAGAACAGTTGTACATCTGCTCAGCACAGACTTTAGGAGACTATGAACTTTAATTGAGGAAAAATAATGAGGGTTCAGGGACCACTGATACAGAGTTGGTTGGTAAAACAGGTGCCTTGCTGCCAGATCAATGGATTATTTACTCCTTTGTTATAAACAAGAAACAGTTGGTTATGTGTGGAGACTACATTCATATTCTAAATATGGACTGCCTTTTTCTGTTTCTGTGTAAACACATAGCATTTTAAACACATTTAAAACTTGTGTGTAATAACTTTGCTTCTTAACTTAATGATACTGTGTTAACATTAGAAACAAGATTTTAAAGAGAGCCTTTTAAATTCTGGGATGATCGTAGTGCCAAACATCTTAGTTTGTATCTTGTTTGATTTCTTAACCTCATTTAGTGTCACTGATAAAATATATATATATATTATGTGTGTGCACACATTATATATATATATGGGGGGAGAAAGAGAGAGAAGTAGAGAAGAGGTTGTTTAGGTCAGTCTTTTAGAGTCTGAACACTATAATGATGATGTTGTTTCAGGATAGAGTTAATACAATTCTACACATCACTGAAATGGAATTTCCTGATGCTTCAATCAGAAAAAATGCAGAATGCTTTTCTATGTGAGTCAAACAAGCAAGCAGGGGTTTTAGTAAGCACTCTTAATCCTGTGTGTGCTTTTACACACCTGAGGACTGTGCAACCTAATAGGGCAGGGTCAGCCAAAAAGGGCATGTTCTACTGTAATAGGTATTCATTAGCAAAGCAAACAAAGGGCAGTGTGCAAGACAGCCTGGAATAAGCTTTAATTTCTACTCTGAGAAGTTACTTTAGTGTTACATAACTGTATGTCCTTCAGGAAAACACGAATACTTAAGTCCATGGTGCCAGAGGTCATAGGATTAAATTTCTTGTAATGGGATGTATGCCAAGAAAATCTGACTCCTGAAACTAGGGGGTAAATGTACGCTAGAAACTATCCCCCACCATCATTTACCAATACACATTAGTTACCAAAAAATTATTAACTTAAATATTGTTTTTAAGAAATTATCTTTTTTTCTGAGTTTTAATGTCAATTTGTGGAAATATTTTTTTTCAGTGAGCTTTTTTCCCTCTTTTTTTTATTGACAGTTCTATGTTAATCCTTTTGGGAATTTGAATTCCTTATGCTAAACACAAATTACAGTGCCAACCTCAAGTTGTGCTTAAAGAACCTGTAGCAAAAATGACATGACGTGAGAAATGGAAATACATTTGCAGTGAATGGGGTCCTGAGTTTCTAAAATTATACTGATTAAAACTGCAGCCAAATGTCAATAATTAGCCCCAGGAGCATTTTTGATTTTATAGAAATTGCAAGACATCTTGTCTGAATAGTAATGTTGCACTTTATATCCTTCATCCCACCCTTCCACAATTTTCCATAATGGAGAATGGAGAGCACTTTCTATTCCGTGGCATGTATTTTACAGCTATGAATTCTTGTTTTTAAAAGACAATGATAATGCTGCACACATTATTAGATAGACTGGCGGTGGTTCTGCAGCTGTAGTTTAAAGAAGGTTTAAATCTAAAGCAGTTGGGTAAAATTACACCTCATATTGATGGAATACTTGCAAATGGTTAATGATCTAATAACTTGTTTCTTCTACTGTGTAGTTTTTAATTTTAGTTAGATACGAAAGGAAAGGGATTTTGAAAAAGAAATATGCAATAGTTATTTTGCTGCTTAATGAGACCATGGATACTGTTAGAAATCATAAACCTTGTGACTTGGTGGAATAGGTTCCCTGCAGAACTGATAACTGATGTATCTGCTAATATTATGATTATCTAATAAACTCACCTGCAGCTGTTATGATCCTAGAAAGTTTACGTTCCTGCTGGTTGTTACCCAGAGATTTCATTTGCTAATTTTTACTGGCTATTTGTGGTTACAGTCAAAAGAGGCTTTTATCACTGTTAGTATTGAAAGATGCATTCAGAAAATAAAAGACTTATCTGGTGTGTCATGATCTGAAGCTATGTGTAAAAGAAATAAAAGATTTGTTAATCTTTAAAGCTGTACACAAAACCAATATTTTATCTGCCGTTTTTTGTCAAAAGCCCTGCTTCCTCAGGAAAAAAAATACATGTTTTTGAAGTGTGTTGCTTCTGGTCTGACCACCATGAGCTTCTTCTGCACTTGTAAAAGCTGGTGAAATAGCTGCATGCATTTTACAGAATCGTCTCCTGAGTGAGCCATAGGTACTGTACTTTAACAAGCTGTACTTTAACAAGATCTAAAGATTAGCTCAAATCCCAACATTTTCTTTCTCAAGTTTTCAGTTTAAAATTGTATGCTGTCAATGACAGGTTCTCCTTTCGCTTAATACCTTGATATTGTGGTTTTTTGGAAGGTTTACAACAATATTCTAACATTAGCTGGGATATGGGCATAAAAGTAATATAGAAAATTTTTTTATAATATACATTATTCCTGCTAGTATTATACATTTTGTGAAATAAGATGTCAGTTCCAAAAACAATTTGCCAATAGTTAAAGTAACATTTTAAATATTGAAATGTTTTACCTGTATGAACTGAGATCACACCAACTTATTTTCATTTTGGGTTTCATAATATTCTGTTGTGAGGCATTTGACTAACTAAAAGATATAATTGCCACCACAGACTACTTCTTGTAAAACAGTATTTTCACTGAGGCAGACCACCGTTATGGGGTGTAAGTGAGAGCTAACAACATACTTACCTCCCAGCAACTATGTGCCGGTTTGTGGGAAAAAGTATAAAAATGTTTGCAGTCCTATCTGCATGTGGAGTTTGCTCCGTCACTGGGCTGGCTAGAGATAAACTAATTGTTTCTCCAGTGCTTCCATTAGCTTCTGGCCTTCTCATAGGGATTACAGATGCTTTTTCAATGTAAATAGGGTCTTGTTGAATACTAAGTGTGATCATTTTAGGCCTGTGGTTGTCTCTGAGAATAATAATTTCATTAATGATCTCTCATTGACGGACATTGAAAATTCAGCCCTTCTCTGATTTTTGGTAATCTCTAATTTTCTGTCATTTCATAAATTACCCAACAACCTGGCTTCCCTATTCTCATGCTGCCACTCCTGCTCTCTTGTCCGTCTCCTCCCAAACTGGCTTTTTAATCTACCAGGCAAAGACAGCACAAAATACAAGACTGGATGCTTAAGTCACCCAAGTTCAAACTGGAAATAAAAGGCATTTTTTTTAAATATTGAGGCTAAGTAATCATTGGAATAGACTACCAAAGGATGTGGTAAATGCTCCATCATTTTGGATCTTTAAATCAAGACTGGATGCTCTAATAAACCACAAGAATTTGGGTAGATGCTAGAATCTTTGGGTGTAATTATGTTATTTCTGTTATTCAGGTCAGACTGTTTCATCATAATGGTCCCTTCTTGCCTTAAAATTTATGAATCTATGAAACTACCCCCTCATGCTCTTCCTACCCTCCTTCCAGTTGTCCCCTCATACACCTTTATCTTTTCATGAGGTTTTCTCAGGGGTCTTACCAGAGTTTACATTTCTGGATTTTTATTAATCTTACCCATCAGGAGATCTAGGGCCAGATTCCTGGTCCTGTTTTTGCCCTCTTTGTGCTGCTTATTAGTGTGAAGAGAATGGTGTCACCAGCCAACCGGGGATTCCTCTGATGTGAGGAATCCATATTTGGCATATTGTTGATGTAGGGAGCTTTTCAGGGTATGTGACATGGTCAGAGCACTTTTGCACTAATGCAAAAATGGTACAAAGCTTTACTGTGCACAGCTCAGCTAGATCACAGCATTCCATATGTTGATTCCCTCATGCAGTTATTGCATCTGAGATGCATGACAGAAAAAAATTACCACATATACAGCTTGGTAGCCACAGCCACTGATTAGACCCCAGGTCCATTAAAGATGCTTTATAGGATCGCTGAAGCTTGGATGTGTATTCATAGACTGTAAGGCCAAAATCAACATGACAATCATCTAGTCTGACCTCTTGCATAACAGAAGTAAGAAGAGTCAGGGCCAGCCAAATGGTGAAGGGCAGCACATGCTTTTTGACCTTTGTCCTTGGATGGGCAAAAATCACCATCCATTCAAAGCTATTAGACAAAGAACTAAAGCCAAAGTGTGTCTACAAACAATTAGTATAGCTTTGAGGAATGGACTCTAGGAATAAGTTTCCAGGTACTCTAGATTTAAGGAAAGAGAGGATTCTAATAAAGACCTTCAGATATGTTCACTTTCAGTCTTAAACACTTTTCAAGAACTGAGGATTCCTACACAAAGCCCAGGCCCAGTTTGTAATTCAACCTCAAAGTAAAAAGTTCATGGTGAAATGAGCCCAAGAGTAAGTGAGGTGAATGAAAGACTTAAGGAAAAAGGCTATTGTCAGCCAGGCCTTGTCTACTAAATTAACATTTATCACTGTATTCCCTGAACTGTGATTTTAACAGGTTCAAACTTTTATGAAACAAAAGGATTTTATAAATTAGAGAAAGTCAACACAATCTAGTTGTTGTAGGGGAAAGTATACAATGTGTATGTTTGTATTAGTGTGTGTCTCATAAATAAAATCCATGTACTGTAAAGATTGACTAGACAACCCACGTTCTTTTCTTCCCTACCCTACTTTTTAACATCAACATCCCTGAAATTTAGCTTTCATTAAAAAGAGACCCAGAGAGGTGTCTTCAGTGGCCAAGACTTCTATGATGAACCAATGGTCTCATCAGAAAAGGCATATTTCCATGATTTCTCTTCAGTGAAAAAGTCATGCAGTTAGAACACAGAAAACATTTAGTTAAACTTAAAGAGTCCCATGCCCCCCTCCAGTTCTATGAGTGGAGAGGAGATGAAATGTGAGGAACCGAGTTGGGGAAAATGTGGAAGAGGGGAAGAGGCAGTTTCACCGTGTGCTTTCATCTTTCTTTCTGTTCTCATGAAAACCTCTCAACTGGGGGTTCTTTGGGATACAGATATGCAGCTGAGGGGCAATCGCACTGTGCCACATTTTCTCTCCCCCACCCTAAAGCTGTGAAAGTAAATTACTGCAGAGCAAGTCTGCTGTAGGTTGAGCGGGTTTCACCGTATGTGCTGTGGAACCTGGCTTGCAAGGCCTAAAAGGCTGTGCTGACTGTGCTTCATGGATTTGGGTGAGCAGGTGAAAGATTTGATTCATTTTAGAGCCTGAATATTCATGGCATACATAGAAGAAATAGGAGATCCAAATATGAAGCATAGCCTTGATGCGGAACCTTAAGTTGTTATGAAACAGTAAAGTCTAATCAAGCAGTTGGCTGAATTCGTTGCATATGGCAAGCTGATTTTGTTTTTAAGATTGGCTTTGGGAAAGGTACCTAAATATTGCTTCTGCAAAGAAACCTAAAACATTCTGAATAAATTCTATGAAACAAATAAAAATAAGTTGTTGTCGAGGTGGTCAAGAATCAAATAAGTTACTTTGCAGTTGAAGTATTTATGCCATCATAAGTCTTTATTCCAAAAAAGTATCCTTATGCAAATAGAATAATTCACACTGCAAACCTTTCAGAAATGCCATTTTCAGACTCTACCTTCTGATGATTACTGGTCTCTTTTTTCTGCAAAGTTCTGTAGAGAATATATTTTAATTAGCTTCCACTTGATACCACTTCAGACACACTGCCCAGCTTTGACCCAATGTCTGATCATATAGAATGCATTACAAAAGAACTGGTCATTTGAGTGCTTTAATATAGCTTTGCATTAATGTGAGACATCATTTAGACAAGGCATTAAAAGTGTTATTTTAATGACTGAAGTATGTAGGGTGGGAAGAAGCTTAATCTTTATAGGAAGAACAATTTCAATTAGCTCTAAAATATTAATTTGTTGTTATAACTATATAGTCTAATGTATTTGGCTACAAAAAAAATCTTATGAATAATACATTGCTAGATCCTAGTCTAATTTCTATGTTATAACTAATACTGTCCATCAAAACAGGGGAAATAATCTTTTAACATTCATGATTCTCATTAAAATTTTTAAGAAACCTGATTGCTTGTAACAACGAAGTTCCTTTTTCCAACATAATTTCCAGAGATACCTTAAATAAAACATAAACAATCAGGCTACTCTGTTACTGAACAATTCTTATACTGGAAGTTAGTTGTGTTAAAAATTAAATACTTTTGTTTATAGGATGAACATAATATTGCCAATAAAAACAATGTATCCGCCTGTGGAAAGTATAAAGATCTGAACATGAAAAAAATGGATTGTTATTCTTTGATAGTGTTTTTGGTAAGCAAATTTACTAATGACAGAAATTTTGCTCTCCTTGAATTTCTCCCTTTAGTCTTATATGCCTGAGTTCTGGTGGCTAGTAGTATTGTTACACCTTGAGACACATTTTCATATAATAGTAAGGTTTTGAAATCTTACATTAAAGTCACTGGGAATCACACAGCTAAAACTCTACGAAGCAGAGAAAATGTTTTATTTGTCATAGTTACACCTAGAGGATGGAAGGGATTAGCTCATGGTGGCTTGGCAAGCTGGTACCTTTTGGTGGTAGCTGCTATCTTGGACACCCAAACCGTTCTTTAAAAAATGGTTTTAGGTGAGCGGGGCTCTCAGGTAGCTAGCTATGCACTGCTGCAGTGGTGTAAAGCAGCCCTAACGCTGGTTAGTCAACTGTTAGCCGTTTCCCCGTTGCATGTCATAGCAACTACTGCACCATCCCTCGTATGTATTGTTGATCTCAACTGCTGGAATTGCCCATTGGGTCTATTGGCAGCTGGTGTAATTTAGAGGAGAGTTAACTTTGACAATTATGACATAATATATGTCAGAATAGTGAACTATTTCACCAGTGATCAAAATATTCTAGGAAGAAATGGTAGAAGCCATTTATGAAGTTCTGCACAATCTACTCTGAGTGGCATTTCATTTTGGTGTCACAATGAATGATAGGTTGAGTTGTGGATGAAGCCTAGTGCTAGAATTTTTGTTTCTCCTCTTCCTCCCCCCCACCTCTGTCCAATTTGTCCCCTGACAGAGTCTTGTGTTAATAGATGTTGCTCCACTGAAGTCAATGATGTGATTGACCTTGATTAGTCTAAGACTTTATTTATGAGAATATGATCTAATGATTTACCTAGGGACCAGTCCAACCCTCATTGAAGTCAATGTGACTTTTTCCACTGATTTCACTGGGAGTTCGATTAGGCCTCTGGAGCTATGTTTTCATTTTCTCAACTAGAAGTTTCCTTATATGCGAGGATATGACAAAGCCTTTCTCACCACTATCAGTGCTTTGCTAAATTCATCAATATATATTTACTGTAATTGATATCTCCTACTATGAAGACTTAATTTCTCAGGGACACTTGCTTCTAGACACTAGTATCTTCAAGCGTACTATCATTCTACCACTAAACCAGCAGCTTATAGTTACTATTAACCTTTCAAAAAAAGTCAATATTTAATTTGATAAATAATCTCAGTTTGAATTAACTCATTTCTTAGTTAAACTCTGGTTGCATTTTCCATTTTCATCAGGCTGTTCATTTTGCTCCTTTGCAACAACTGATGGAAGTTAAAGAAAAACAGCTCTTAGAATTCTGTAAAAGAAGAGAAACCCAACTGCAGTCTTAGAAACTGGGTAAAATAATGCTTTTGTAAAAGATTTCATGCAGCAGTTGGCATTGGCAGTATTGCAAAAAGAGATGTATTCTGTCGTGCTCTGTTTGATCAAGTGCTAAACCCGTGTGATCAATAGAGAGACAGATGTCGGGTGCAGATGGCGATGCCGTGATACCTGGGGCAGAGTGGGCCTGCCAGAATGACAGAATGGGAACAAGGAAGAGCAGCAATGCAACAGAATGTGACAAATGAAATTAGGGTTTATACTAGTCGATAATTTACAGCTAATAGAAAGTGACAGAATTTTTCAGCATACAGCACATTTACTTTAGTTACACTACAGTCAATGTATTTTTTCTGCAAAACAGTAAGAGCTGTAGTAAAGACTAGACTCCAGTTATATGTTTTTTATTATATTGCAAATTGTACAATTCTTTTTTTAAACAAAGCTAGTAACACAGAGGCTGAGCAAGGGCCAGGTATATAGAAGGACACTAAATTCTCAACTTTGAACTGAATTTGTCACCTACTCAGTCTGGGTAGCATACTCATAAGACAAGAATGAAGAAAGATTCACCAATTGTTTATAGGAATATAAAATAGAGTTCCATATTAGTCACATAAATAAGCACTGAATGTCCAGTGATAAATTGGACTTCTGAAGTTGTCATCTATTTCATGATTTTATTAATTAAAATTAGTGAAAGAGCACACTGAGAGTTCTCTCTTAGTCCCATTTCTAGTCTAAAATTCATAGTTAATGCATTTGGCAGCTTATTGTGTTATATTTTATGCTGATATAACTCAGAATGGGTTGATTGGTAGCTTGAGGTTGTAACATTTATGGTAAAGGTTAAAATCACTTTTTATTTCCTTTTCTGGCTTTGCTGAGTCTCATGAACTAAAAAAAAAGTATAAAAGGAGTTTTAATACATTCAAGATAAATTATACTCTGTGTCCATTACACCCCTCTAGTTTACCCTGGTGTCAACGTTAATAAAAGAAAGCTCCCAGCCTATTAAAATCCAACATTGTGAAAGTTATATTTATGACTGAAAATGTAATGTAGTGGTGGAAGCTTTTATTGTGCAATTCAACATGTTCTTTTTACAGGAGAAAAGGCATGGACATTTTACAATAAAAGAGCAATTAGGCCCTATTTTGCAGACTCAGTTTCCATAGGTACTGGAATTGAAGGGTATTTCTATAGGCTTCTGTGATATGGCATTCAGCAAGCCTAACTGACTCAGAAAACAAAAATCTCTCTTCTTCTTCCTCCTCGTCCACCTCCCCTTTACTCCTTCCCCTCACCTACACTCCTGCCCTCTGAACAGAACACAAAAACATGTATCTTCCTATGCCCGTACAGGAAAATCAACTTACTTGGCTGTCATACTAAGGTCTGGACTTAGCACTCACACAGTGAGCACTGAAATTTTACCACCGTGGACAGCATCGCAGAACACAAACATACTGCCTTCAGGCCTCTGGAATTTATTTGTGTATGTTTTTATACCACACTCATCCACGTGGAATCTTAGCATCAGTGAACAGTCATTTTGATTTGGTGTAATGACATTCAGACCAGCCTCAGAGAAGGCATTTTCATACACTTCTTATTGTTGTCTAGACATGAATTAGCAAGGCCTGATATCAGATATATCATAGCTTGTACTTAAGTGCTTGGACAGCTATTTTATAAAATCAGTCCAAGTTTACAATGATATATGCCAGGAATGGGCAACTCTAAAGTAGTAGAGGGCCACAAAATCTACCAAAATCCTTTGTTGGGGGAGGGGAGGTCAGGGCTTGCCCCTTGGGGGGTGGGAGGCCTGGGTGGAGTTTGCCAGTGAACTTGTCCCACATTCACCCCACTGTGGCAGCTCCTGTCCTGTGGGGCTGGTCCTGGCTCCCTGTTCCAGCCCATTGCCTTTTGCCATAGCATCACGTGATGAGCATCTGTGCCCTTCCCCTGCAATACCCCACCTTAGCCCTTTCTGGCCCTGGCAGTGCCAGATCACCTGTCCTGAGCTGAGCTGTGGCATCCAAATAAAATGTTCTGTCAGGCCAGATGCAACCCATCAGTCATATATGGCATATCAGTGATCATTAAGTAATGGTAAATTAGCTTGGAAAAACCAGTTGTGTAGGGCCGGGAATTGATACTTGTTACTATTATCATGACAGTGCACTTTCCCAGTCTTTGTTTAACTTATGGCAAGGTGAATTTTGTGATTTTTCTATGCTTGCAGACAATATATGACATCTGATGTTTTTTTCCTCCTGGAAATTAGACTACTTGCAGAAAATAAATTCAAGTATCAGATTTTGAACTGGCACCAGGATTCCCTTGCAAATTCAAGGACTCAGCTGGGAAATACTCAGCTACTGAGAACAAGAAGAATGGAACCAGATCTCATATTCTTCTGCATCCTAAGTTTTCCCATATTAATTGGGCACAGGAGGATTTTTATGTATACCACATGGGAGTGTACCTAATATATAAACCCCTGTATTTAGGGTGTGGGAAAAATGTATAATATTATCATAGGTGATATGGTGGCCATGGTGCTAATAAAATTCTTCAACTCTTCTATCATCTTTGACAGCCACGATTTGTCTTATCTCTACTGGCTGTGTCTACAATAGGCTTTCTGGGAAGCCTTCCACAGTTCGCCCTGCTACTGATCCAGCTCCACCAATGGTAGCGGTGGGGGAGATTTACCAAAAGAGTCAAGTAAACACAGAGCTAAAATATCTGCTTCACCTTATGTTTTTCAGTCTTGTACTTGTCCAGAAATCACATTATTGTGCTCTTCTGCATCTCCTGGTTCCCACAATTAGGATACATCTCATGCTTCCTCTGTGGTCCTGATCCCTTTCCTTTTTTCTCCAGCATGTTCTACACAAGCATAAATCCAGGTGGTAGCAAAACCACACTGGAGTCAATGAACAGAGTAGCTGTGGTATAGTAAGTATGTTCCAGAATAATTTCTATACTTGCGGGATCATCTCCTTGGTATCCGTTGTTTTGGAGAGTTCCTACTGCTTGTTTGTATAATGCACTGTAAGCATGCAGCTAGTGAATTTCCCCGTATGCATCACAGTTAGTGATAAAGTTTGCTTGCATCTTGGATCAGTGTTTGGCTTGGAAAAGAAGGTCATGCAGACAGAAGGAGAAGATGCATAGAACTCTGGAAAAAGAGAGGAGATTGTTAATCTTGAAACGCAAATATTTTACTAAGGGTGATGCAATGCTTAAAACAGATCATAAGTCTATTGGAAATATAGCCGTCCTTTCTTCAGAGCAGTGGCCAAGACAAACAGAGTAGGCAGCAGATCTTCTCCTCAGATCACGGGCACAACAGTATCATCTTTGAAAGCCAACCTGGGTGAGGAACAATCACCTGTGATATTGGGAGTCTGGCATATTTCAGATGCCATTACTCTATAGTCATATGCCTCAGCTGCTGCACTGGATGAAATGGTCTCACCTGTTGCAGAGAGGTTGCCTCTTCAGCAACTTATGGAGATGAAGAAGAATGATCAGATGTATCAGCAGGAGTTGGCACTAATTTAAGAAACAAGTCAGAGCCATTGGTTTCTTATGGCTCAATTGGCTGTGGCAACTATGTATGAGAGGAGTTGAAACTGTTTAAACAATATACAACTTTTTTAGAGATTTATTTTGGGTTTTGGTATAGCTCTCTGGAAATGGACTACTTGATTATTGAAATGGAGGATTGTGCATCAGGTTTCCTGGGAACCCTGATCTACTTTGAGCAGAATACCAGCAAGCTTTCATTCTCCAATCTCTTACAGCTGCCTTTGTTTTTAACTGTAAGCCACTAAAAAAATTTCCACATTGCTTCTCAGATAGAACAAATTTATATTAAGCTCAATATATGGTTCGTTGCAGATATCTTAGTATATTATCAACTGCATATGTTATATCTTGTCTGAGATTATGGGTTATTTGCATATTCATGCTGTATTACTATTTCAAATTATTGTAGTCACCTCATTTATGAGTAGCCATGTCATCATATGTGGATACAGTTCACATCCCCTGGTATGCTGTGAAAGCTAAAGGTATAAAATAACTCAACTTTGATGACTGTTTCTAGCTGTGTATTGGGAAATTGAATGAACTAAGCACAGAGGGCAACCATTCCACTACAGTTTGAAACAAGATTCCTAGCTGAGGCTTGTCTAAAGATCTTTTATAACAGATCATGCAAACCTATAGATTGTGAAGTGGCACTGAAATAGGAGTACTTTCTCTGCTGTCCACATCCACAGGAATTAGCAGAGTTGCTGAGTGGTGTTTTTGTCCTGTCAGTATTTAAGGAAAAGTACTGGTTGTGGATCACCAAAGGCATGTTTGTAACTGTGACCATGTCACATGTTTTACTAAAAAGGTGAAAATTCACTGTCAAGTCAGTAAAGATTTCCGTGATAGATACAAAACTTTAACATTTTAGGTAATTATCACTTGACATTCAAATTAGACAACATACTGATTGCGATAATCAGTGGTCGGGGTGAATACATAATTTTATTTTTGCAACTGTGGAATTTCCAACTCTGGAGCAGTTTGATTAAAGATACAAAATCAAGTCATTGCTTAAATTTATAAAACCAGAGACATCAATATATAAGATCCTGAGTATTTAAACTTGTCAGCAGGAGGCTGTTTTTGGAGAAAAGTGATCACTACTACTTTCTAGAGTCTATTCTTAGAAACCTGCATTTGGATGGCACCTATATCATGTTAAAACTGGCATATCTCCTTGTTAGTAGGCACAGTTCCACCCTAGCAGATGGCGATGAATATAGACATGCCAAACAAGCAGTATTTGTATCAAGTTTCATTATTAGGGGCCATATTCCCATCCAAGAATGTTTAAGAGGCATTCTGAATAAATTGTCTGCACCTATTGATAAGAGCATAGGGGATAACTAATATTGAAAATAGAAAGATGAGGACTGTGTAACTCGGAGGGTTAATAAACAGATATAGAGACCTTCTCTTCTAGATCCTTCAATCAAATTCAACCAGAATCAGTCATGCTGAACAGACATTAACTTCTCTTGGATGTTTTGTGACCTGTATTAGTGGTCTCAGTCAATTTCCAGTGAATAAGTATCCCCAAAACTAGTGATATCTTGGCTGGCAATCTCACAAGACAAACCAATGACTGAATGATAATTAAAGTTGATCTACCTCTCACTTATAATGGTGGGGTCCTTTTAGGATAGGTGGGGAGGCAATGTGAAAAGCATAAAGAATCTTAGCAATGGTATTGGTCCATTATTAGGTGGAAATGGTACAATTATCAATAATAATGATGAAAATGCAGAAGCAGTCATTAAATATTTCTGTTTTGTATTTTGGTAAAATTGATAATGTAGTCATATCATATGATGGCGATTTCTATTTCATTAATATTTTGGGAGGATGTTAAACAGCAGCTACTAAAGTTAGACATTTTTAAATCAGTAATCCAGATAACTTGAATCCAAGAGATTTAAAAGACCAGATTGACAAGATCACTGGACTGTTCATGTTGATTTCCAGTAAGTTTTGGAACACTGGGGAGGTTCCAGAAGACTCATAGGAAGCAAATGTTATGCCAATATTTAAAAAGGGTAAATGAGATGATCCATGTAATTATAGGCCAGTCAGTCTGACATTGATCCCTGCCAAGATAATAGAGTGACTGATAAAGTACTAGATTAATAAAGAATTAATTATGATTAATTAATTAATAATATAATTAATTATTATTAATTATGGAAACTAGATCCTGTGAAACTAACTTGATTTCTTTTTGGTGAGATTACTAATTTGGTTTACAAAAGTAATAGTAAAAGTTTTGATAAAAATACTTGGATTTCTCTAAGGCATTTGATTTGGAGCTGCATTACGTTTTGATTAAAAACTAGAATAACATCAAATTAACATGGCACACATTAAGTAGATTAAAAACTGGCTAACTGATAGGTCTCAGAATGTAATTGCAAATGGGGAATCGTCACTGAGTGGGAGTGTTTCTAGAGGGGTCCCAAAGGGATCAGTTCTTGGCTCTCTGTTATTTAACATGATTATCAATGACGTGAATGAAAACATGAAATCATCACTGATAAAGTGTGCAGATAAGTTTGGGGGAGTGGTAAATAATGAAGAGGACAGGCTACTGGATCACTTAGTAAGTTGGATATAAGCAAAGCATATGCATTTTAATATGGCTAAATGGAAATGTACACATCTAGGAACAAAAAATATAGACCTTCCAAGATAGTAGACTCTATCTTGTGAAGAAATTACTCTAAAAAAGATTTGGGGATTGTGGTGGATAATCAGCTGAACATGAGTTCCCATTGTGATGCTGCAGCCAAAAGAGCTATTGCAATCCTTGGATGCATAAATGGGAACTTCCAGTAGCAGTAAGAAGATTATTTTACCTCTTTATTTGGCTCTGGTCTAGCCGCTGCTGGAATACTGTGTCCAGTTCTGGTGTTCTCAATTCAAAAAGAGGGTTCAGAGAAGAGCCACGGAAATGATTAAAGGATTAGAAGACATGCCCTACAGTGATAGACTTAAGGAATGAATGAATGAAAGGGTTAAAGAATGACTTGTCTGAAGTATATAAGTACTTTCATGAAGAACAAATATTTTGTTAGGGGCTCTTCAGTATAATATGATCCAATGACTGGAAGTTGAAGCTAGACAAATTCAGACTAAAAATAAGGTTAATTTTTAACAGAAAGGATAAATAACATTGGAATAATTTACCAAGGATCGTGGTGGACTCTTCACCACTGGCAAATTTTAAATCAAGATTGGATGTTTTTCTAAAATATATGCTCTAGGAATTATTTTGGGGAGGTTCTTTATACTTCAGGAGGCCAGTCAAGATGATCACAATGTTCCCTGGTGGCCCCAGAATCTATGAATTTATTCATTTGTGTACACTGTGCCATGGTGTGGACCACAGGGGTGTGAATTGCAGAGCCCACCAAAGTGTTACAATCTAACTGCCCCATGAGGATGCTGCAGACACAAACTAAAAGGTACCTAGTTCACATTAAAGTAGTTTGCTTTTTAGTTCATGCCAATAGCATCCACCCAGGGCAATTAGATCACAGCACTTTGATACGTTCTGCAGTTCAAAGCCCTGTAGAGCTCACTGAGGCGCAGTGTAGATATGGCCTATGAAACTACTGCTGTTGATGCTCTACCTTTTTTTTTCAACATCCAGAACAGTCAAATCCAGCACTATTCCCAGGCGCTACATTTAGTGGAAAAAAAATGAATAAACAATAGTTTTATGAGAATGTTGAATATTTTTGGCTCATATCAATCTAAATTAGTGGAGTTTTTTGAGGAAAAGTGATATTTCAGTATTTCCACACTGATCTGTGCTCTATTGGAAATGCATACAAATTGAGGATCTCACAAAAATGACATATCTGTGTACCCTTTGAAAATAAATCACTCTGATGCATAAACCAGACTAGAAACCTGGGTATACCAGAATTTCTGCCAAATATTGACATGTTTAAGTAGTACTTAGTGGCCTTCTGGTTTTCTGTGCTGGTGACAAAGCAGCTCCCCCTTTTTTCTATCATAATTATTTTTACCAAATCATTATTGAAGCATCCTGAAACATTTCTTCCCTTTTTTGTGTTTTGGTTTTGCTTTTTGAGCATTGTAGAAAATATAGCAAGTGCTCCAAATAGGTGGACTTCACAAAGAGTTTGTAGAAAGGGAGTTTGTCTTCTAATTTCCCATCTACATCCATAAAGTCCAGTTCTGCCCACAAATTGCCTTTAATAGGAATTGCCCACAAATGCACTATTGCCATTGCCTTTAATGGGAATTAGACTGGCGTAGCTGAGGGCAGAACTGGGCACTTTAAATGACAATGTAAAGGATTTTCATTGTTCATCATTATGCTGATGATGTAATAACAACAACATTTGGCCTTTATATGGTTTCTTCTATCCAAGTATCCCAAAGCACTTTACAAACATTAACAGATTAAGCTTCAGAATATATCTATAAAGCCATTAAAATGGGTAAATTGGGTCCAAATAAATTACTTATCTAAGATTCTATAACCAGTTAGTGGCACAGTTAAAAAGAGAACCCCCATCTGCTTGCTCCCAGGCCTGTGGCAAAACCATTAGTCCAGTCAGCCTCCAGTAATGTCATGATCCAGTGCTACACAGCCAATTTAAAGGTAATTTTGCAAATGTCATAAAAAGAAAAATACAGTGCCTTGAAAAAGGCTGTAAAGTCTAATTTTTTTAATTACCACAAATTCAAGCATTCCAGATGCATTTGGAATTAACTCACGTGTTTGAAACCTGCCTAATGTTCAGGGGAATTACATTTCTTGGCTTCATTTTTCCTCAGAATAATTTCTATATGTGTATTTCTTTGATTGTTAATATGTCAACGTTTAACATTGCAAAAACTATTACAAGATTGGGCCACATTCACTACTTTGCCACAGGAAGGTTGAAATTGAATTTTTCTGCACTAGACTGTCCCCTTATGTTGGAGAAGAATAGACCCCCACAAGGTTTCCACCTTCTACCCTTTCTTGGAGTTTCCACTATGACAAAGCAGTTTTAAGTTCCATCAGGGCTGTCCTGTCTCCTTTGGGAATCTCCCAGTACTGAGGAGTTTGTGGCTGCTTTCCATCACTGCAGCCTTCCCCTCAGTTGATTTTGTACTGCTTGAGGCTTGGTGCCAGGGTCTAAGCTAGCTGATATGGTAAAGTGAATTGAGAAGATAAAAAAACAACCCTTTCTTATATGATTTTCTTTCAAAAACTTACATCTCTGCCCCTCCCCAAAATGGATTTTTAAAAGGTCTCTTTCTGCCTTGTCATTGCCCTCACCTCCATAGTGCTTAAGACTTAAATTGAAATGAATTGTTGTTAATGTAATGTCCATAACAATCAGTTTTGAGAATCAGTAACACTGATGTTACTGTATCAACAAGTAACAAATTGTGATCTGTGGTGGATACTCTGTATCTTTAAAAATCAGGCTAATTGTATTTTGATGTCTTAACTGGGGATTTAGGTGCCTCACATTGGACACACTAGGCTGAAATTTTTGGCAGTTCAATAGAGGCATTTGTGTTGATTATACCATGCAGAGACACAGACCTCTCAGAAGACCTGAGATCTGAGAAGTGATTGTTGATGAGGGATTTTTAATTTTATTTTCAAATACAAAACAATTACATAATAAAATTAATAAAGAATATAGATTAGTCCTGCCCAAAGCAGGACCAAAGCAATGTAGCTGGTGACTCACTGAGTTTTATATTTTTCTGGCAATTCCTTAAGACATATACTGTTAACTAGTCATCCTTTTAAATCTATTGAATATATTCTATTTAGGTATATGCAGTTAATAGGCTAGTATTTGTGTATCCGTTCACATTTATTCAAGATCAGCATATCCACTATCCATTTCTTAATAAAGCTGATTTTGAGCTCTGCATTTTACTGCTTTGTATAATTATGATTTACATTTTGATTCACCATAAAATACAGTTCAAACTTTTCCTGGTATTTCATCTTAGAGATTCGGCTGCTTTATTTAACAGATTGTCCTTTGATCTCAAGGAGACAATTGCTATTTTACTTCTCTAATGAAGCTTGTGTTATTATAGGCAAAATGAATATTAGACCAAATGGTGGTAGAAGTCCCAGAGGGAAACATGCTTCTTTCTCTGGATCTTGGAAAAGCAGAATATTTCATTGTGTCACTTATTACATTGAGTAAAGCCATCGCTACTCTTCTTATTTACTCTCCTCTTCTGACAATTGTGGTACAATATTTGTGTTCATAGAATTCAAGATGCTGGATGCACTGCAGTCACAATTCCTTTGTGACCAAGAGACAATCATCCAGAAGTGGCAAGAGTAAATCAAGCCACTTTATTAATGCTTTGAAGCAAGTAGTGTGCATTTGTGTGTGGTGTTTTAAATAGTGTGGGCATATGTCCTCTACACAACAGACTTGTTTTTCTTTAGCCTCCTTCACCTTGACGTATTAATTGAGGATTTGCTTCTCTGTCACTAGGAGTCTCCTCATATAGAAAGTAGGGAAAAAACTGATTACAGGGGAAGTTCTAGAGAAAGTGGAGAATTGGAAGGAGGAAACAGAGAGGGGGGAATGAAAAGGAATATAGAAGAGATGAAGTTGAGACAATAATGTGAGTGGAAAAAATTGGGAGCACAAAGGAGGGAAAAAAAGGATGCGGCACAAGAAAGTAAGAGAAGGTAGACTGTAATTCTGAAATGAAATGCATAAAAGAGCCAATCAGAAAAAACAAATTAAAGTCATGCCTTAATCTCTACCACCAAACCATACCCATTAAATTGCAGATATGCATGCACCTTTACTCCCAATAGAGCAATAAAGGGGCAGGTTCTCGATACTAGGGGAAGGCACACTCCCCTTTCTTTTCTCTCCTTGCCTGCTAGGAATAGGCTTTCTTCTCTTTCTCCTACAGGCTTCTTGGAAAAGGCCTTTTACACTCTTTTCCCTTTCCTTTTCCCTTTTCACTGTACCTTACACTGCTGGGGGCTCTTCCCCATCTTCCAGCAACTGGAAGCTAGAATCCCTTCTCTTTTTCTCCTACCTGCTAGAATTTCCGCCTTTCTTTCTTGCCTGCTAGGATGTAGCCACTTTCTCTACTCTCCTCCTGGCTGCTCCACTTTTACCTGCATAGGGAGGGCAGGCATATTGATCTCAGCAGCTCCTCCTCTCCCACAACTGCCCCATATCCCTCCTTCTATGAAGGTCTCGGTGGCTCAAATGCCACCAAATCTGTTGTCATCAGCACCTTTCACAAATATTTGGTTCTTGTGGTAATTGTTGCACCTATTCTGCCTATCACAAGACACAGATGTTGAAGCAGCAAAATCAGGTTCATGGGAACTGCATGAACAGTTCTACCCCACTGCTGGGCATATAGCCCTGTCAGACAAATACAGAATAGCTTTGGAGACTGGATCATGGTGTAAAATGACAGGCAGCTTATTACAGTGCATCACACTGTAAAACCTTTCTTCCCCCCGTCAAATGTCTGTTACCATTTTGTAGTATACATTACTACCAAAGAGAGTGTTCATCTAGAGGCCTTCAAATATTTCCTTGGTGTGATTAAAGTAATGGCCATTATAGGGACTGGAAATCTATGTGATCAAAAGAAGGATCCCTGGTCCTTTGACAGGTATGCAGCAGAATAATGTCATCTTCACAAACTGACTTCTGAGATTACATGCCTGTCTTGCATCAGCAGCAGTGCCAAACACTGGGGAGATGGAGTAATTCATGAATCAGCATTAGGTGGAGGAAGAAATTTTGGATGTG
This sequence comes from Mesoclemmys tuberculata, assembly GCA_007922155.1. NCBI lineage: Eukaryota > Metazoa > Chordata > Testudines > Chelidae > Mesoclemmys > Mesoclemmys tuberculata. Next base: position 101,080,742 of record ML675601.1, read on the forward strand.
TTGCATTTAAAGTTGTTACTAAAACAAACTGAATAATTCCAGAATAAATGACACTTTTGGGAGTAAAATCCCAATTGACGAAAAAGTGGTAAGTGTAACATTCAGGATGTTACCTTGAATAATGATAATTTTGGCAACCCCAAACAAATTTAGGCAAAAATATCTGAAGTCACTTGACTTCCTTGGTCAAAACAGAAATGAACTTTTTGTTGTTCATGAGCACTAGGCACAGTTGTATTTGTAGTTGGATAAAAAGCAGTGAACTTTTTTTACTTGTGCTAAATATGTTGTAAATGTGCACTACTGGTGAGCAAAGAGGAGCTCAGAACAAAGATCTCTAGAGATGAGCTGCCCCATGTCTGTTTACAAGTGAGTTATTCATTTTACATAGAGTTCTGCATAGTGACTTTTTAAAATTTAAATGAGAAACATGGCCAGCAATGCATGCAAAATGTTCATTCATTGTAGTAAACTACGAAAAATATTGCTTTTATGCAATGAGAATGGCATTGTAGAATTTTAAAAGGCATAGAAATAAAAGACTCAGGATTGGAGTGATTTAAACAAACTCACTAGGATATAGTAGATGATTAAAATACAATCTATAATTACATTACAGTGGTATCAGGTAAGGATAAAAGCCTATAAATACACTGGGGTCAGGGTAAGCATAAAAAATGAAACAGTTATTTGAATAATCTGAGATCAAGTTGCAGTAATTAAAAATGAATGTATTATTCAAATGAAGGAATTAGGTTACAACACTCCTCATATGAAAATATTATTGTGACAGACTGAAATAAGTTGGAAATGACTTGGATAAAACATTGGGTAAAGAAATATAATGACTTATATTGGTGAAAAAGTAGATAATTATTGTGGAGAAAAGTATTTTTGGGTATCGAATATTCACTCTCCTCCCCCAAATCCCTCACCTGGACTGTCACCTTTCTATTGGTCTTCCAACCTCTACTCCTAGCTTCTTTCTAGACTCTGCTCCCTCAAATACATATATTAATCCATTAACAAGTAGAATTGCTCTAGCTAAAACTGTATTTACATGCACATGCACCCACAAAAAAACTCAGCATATGTATGTAATAACAGTTGTTTGCAGTGTTGTAGCCATGCTGGTCCCAGAGTATTAGAAAGATACAATGTATGAGGTGATATCTTTTACTGAACCAACTTCCCGTAGTGAAAGAGACAAGCTTTTGAGCTACACAGAGCTCTTCTTCAGGATAGCTTCATAGACACACATGTTGCCGTCCCATTATCTTTCATTGCTGTAGTCCAAACTGCTTCCATAACCCATTTTTCCTTCTTTCTTTGTCATCCCCTGTTCAGTTTTGTGGCCAAGTTCAACGACTCAGACTCACTCTGCATATCACATACCCATGCAACTAGTTGCACTGAGTTCAAGCAATTGCTCACAGATTCAATATTGCCCTTCGTACATAACCATTACAAAAGCTGCCCCTTAGATAGTAAATTCTGTGGGACAGGAACCTCTCCATGAGGTGCCATGTGAATACCTAAACCACTGAGGGATAATTAATTATTAATCATAATTAATAATGTATGAGCCTATAAGCAGACTGACTTTTTTGAAGGAGTGACCTTTGTATTCCTTGTATTAATTAAATTTTAAAAATATGTTTAAGGCTCCATTTCTGCTCTGTGAACAGTGCGGCCCTTAAACTTGTCTTCGTTGAAGGAGAGGAGAGCCATGGTGCTCTGTAACAGCAGAAGTCCCTGAATTCATTGGTGGATTCATTCACAATTACTTTGGGGATGCGAGACAGTACATGCCAGAACCAGAGCACGGGGTTGGGACAAGTTTAATCATTTTCCTCCCTTGACTATAGCAACCTCCAACTCCTTGATCTTCCTGATAATTCACCTCACGTCCTTCCAATGCATAGAGAAGTTTGAGAAATGTAATCAGCTCACCCAACACTATGACCGTGTCCAGTCCCCATTAAATCCATTTTCTTGCTTCCTGTGGCTTCCCATGGCAGATTCAAGCTTCTCATTGTCACCTTTAAAACCCTCTAGCAGCTCTTTCATACTGGTCTTTTCTTGTCTCCTTTGTCTTCCCCACCACACACCCTAAGTTCCCCTTTCACATTCTTCCCCTGCCACCAGCTTGTTGCCTTCTTCATGAAGCCATCTATGCTTTAACTTCCTTCCTGTTTCCCCGCCCCAATCCTTTCTTCCTTTAACTTCCCCACAGAGTTTTTACTGTCTTCTCACTCTTTGGGGTCTAGAAAACATGTTATACTATTAGATGTAGTTTATATTTCTGAGCTAATATTTAACAATTGTTTAATGAGTAAAAAAAGGAATAAACTTCATTAGCTGCAAAATAGCCAATCACTTACTCATAATAATCACACAACAAAGGTTTTCAGAAAAATCCATTATAGTTATGGCTTTATATTGACTTAATAACTTTACCAGTTCCAACTCTTCATTTACTTTTCACCTACCTGAGCCGTTAATGCACCTGTTATTATTGTGCATAGAATAAATGTGAAATGTGGTATAAACCTATTAATTCAAACATGCAGAGATTATAATTTCCATGGAATTATCCTCAATTGATAACTGAATCAGATTGAATACAGTGATGCCTACATGGTTCATGTTTCCAACATAATCCTTATCTACAGTAGTTTCATGAAAAAGTTTGCTTATCCCAACTAGTTATTGATTACCTATACAAATGACTTCTCATCATAATGAAGAGCTTGACTTTTTAGCTGGACATCATCCAGACATGCTGGTTACTGTAGGGAGTTGAGAGAATTCTATAAAGGCCCAGCATCTCATTAACTTGTGGTATGGCAGACACATTGCACATGTGTTTGTGTTACAATTTGTGTGTGTCATTTTACTGGACTGCAGGTAAACAATAATCAGTTAATAGAGTATCTGTTTGTATGAAATTAAAACTGAGAAGGATGAAGGATAAAAGAGAACATGAAGAAGAGGATTGAAGAACAGAAATGAAGGGAAGTGAAAAAAGAGAGTTATTCAGAGTGCAAAGGGGAAGAGGTACCAAATGAGGATCATCTAAGTGATGAGATTTACATCTAAAATAAGATGTGATGCTGAAAGACATTTTGTGGTGTGTTCTCACAAGGAGTGGGGAACAGATCTAAACTCTCCTTTCCAGAGGGTTATATCTTCCGTTATGAAGGTAGATCCTAAATCCTGAAGCACATTTTTAAAAATAGGATGGTTTGGGACTATCCTTTCAAGGCGAAGGAGACAGAGTCTAACAGAAGGAGCAGTAGAGCATTTTAGTGCTTCCAACATGTGGATGCAGGTATTTGTCCACATGAGTGCTAACTTATGACAGAACAAAAAGTGTGAAATACAGAAACATTTCCAGCAGGTTGTAGATACTATGAGGTTCACTGCCTGTCAGCAGGCTGGTGTTCAATAGACTTCATTCAGTCTTTTGTTCTGAGTTATACGTTGGTTAGGCAATGATTAACAGTTTTCCATTGAACCAGATAGTTGACAGGCTTCCTAGCTCAAAGAAGTTCCAAGATGTCCTTGGTAAGCAGGAAGATGAGTCATAAGTAATTTTTAGCCGCCAGTAATAGTGGCCAGTGAAGTGTGAAGATGAATCCTTGGGTGAGGAGATGTTGTGATTAGGGCTGCATCCGTATATTGCTTTAATTGCAGGTTAGAGTTTTAAAGCACATTGGGAGGCTTGAGTTGCAGTTGTTATCAGTTCTTCCAATCTGCTACATAAAACTCTCCCTTTCAAAGTGATGGCCCAAACCTTTGATGGGACCTCTCTGAAATCACTCATAGAAATGAAAACCTGAGCAAGTGGAGCCTGTCTGCTTCATGCAGGGGCACATAGGCTCACTACACAGACACTGGACTGCAGCTTCCCTGCTGCCCCAACAAGGGGCTACACCATTCAGAGCTTTGTGTTAGCCCTCTGCACCTGGGAGAATTTTACCTCAGTATAAAATCACCTGCTCTTCTAAGAGGTGGCTTATATGGGATCACTGTGTCCTTGTCTCTGAACTTCTGCATTACTTACATGAGACACTAAGAGGTACATTTTCAAGACTTGAACAAAGTGTTAGCATAATGACTCCCATTTATTGAAGTGGGAGTCATGCAGCTAAAACCTAGCCCAAGGCATCCTTTAATGCTGTTTTGCTTTTGCTTTATGTATTTCATTTCCTTTGATTTACTAACAGTAGTATAAGCTACATGGGACACTGAGAGTTATATAGGATCATGGGATGCTTTATCCAGAACATCATTCTTGCTACTCAGGATGTCTTTCTATGTAACAATATAATGTAGTAGTACAGTACTAAGTGTTGTTTCTAATACTGCACAAAAAGTCCCACTGGAAGGAATGCAACAACTACCCCAATTTATTTCATGGGATTTTATACAAGGAAAATAAACAAAAGTAAATAGCTAGGGGCCGAGCAATACACTGGGGATCAGAATATATA
>ML675601.1:101085250-101125092 GCA_007922155.1 Mesoclemmys tuberculata
TAGAGAAACAGTAGAGAGGGGCTGGTGCTGCATAATTTCCTTAGTTAGTTTTAGAGAGGTAGCTTTGGAGTAATGGATTTTTAGCAGAGATTTTTAGCAGAGAAGAGTGCGTAGAGGCTGCAGTTAAATAAAGGGATCTGCACTAAAACACTTTGGCAGCCAGTGCCCTGAAAATCTGGCACTGGATTGTCTTTCCATAGTTCACCATATTCCACAGCTTGCCTTCTGAAGGTATGTCCTAACTATGGGGTTTGAAAGACATAGGGTCAAACCACAATAGTTACTCCCTGATCACCACTTTTCTGACATAGATTCTGGCTCATTGCCTGGTCATGTTTGGCTGGTTAAGAATTATAGCCCAATTTTTTGTGTAGAAATAAAAATTCACTTTCCTGACAGCTTTGGTGTTCATCAGAGTACTCTCTGTAAAACTGTTATGATAACTAACATGTTTGCACACACTTTTTATATATAGTACTCTCTCATTTCTCTGAAAATTCAAGTTTAACAACATCCGTGTCACCTAGGCATTCAGTTTCTTACTTTATGTATATTTGTTAGAGCATTCATGTATCTGAGAAACTCAAATGTTGCATGAATGTGTTGGTAGGAGGTTTGTTCAGCTTTTAAGGAGTGTGTGACATGACCTTCTGACGGACGAGGGAGATCGTTCCTGACGGTACCTTTAAATGAGCAAGTAAGATTTCAGAGTACAGTATTTTTGTTTTATGCTTCTTTCTGATAATTTGTTTGTTCATTTAGATTTGTTCCAGTGCACCTATAATCTTCTTTAGACACAGATCTGTCTCTCTTTTATTTAAGGTATTTCCAATTAGTCCCTCTCTGTAGTATCTAAGCAGTAAGATGTAACTCTATTATGCAACTTACTAGTACACCTATGACTCTTTAGCACTTTAGCATCCGAGACCTCTAGGCCATAGAGTGCCAGTCCTTCTGCTTCGTTCTTACAGCACAAAAATATGACCCTATTGTTAAAAGGTACTAGACAAGCATCAAGCATGAAGGCATAGTATATAAAGGGTTACAAGAGTGTTCAATCAAACTGCCTGAAATCTCCCAGTTTTATTAGCCTTGGTGCAACAATGTAAAATGTTCAGTGCAGGGTAAAAATAAATAAATAATAGCTTCCCTTTCTTCCCTCCCCACCAAAAAAATTTTCATGCTATACATAGAGTGCCATCTGCTGGCAATCTGTGTATTTTTCTAGTGGCCTTCTTGTTAATAACTAACATTCCTCAGGAATTGACCACTAGAAGTCATTATTGAACCGTGAGTATATGCAAATGATTGCCAAGAAGAAGACAGAGATTATAGCTATCAGTGTTATAACATTTATGTTATAAGTTCTTATTCTGATGTGGTCTGAGAACTACTTTAAAAATCTGGGAATTTATTTGGTATGGCAAAATCTGTCTAGGAATTAATTCATTCTACAAAATTTTCAAAAATATATTTTTAAAAGATAGGAAAAATGAATGTATTGGTTTCAGATAATCTCTTTAACCATTACTCATATGGCACTAAAATCAATGAATTTTAAAATTCAGGTCAGAAAAATAAGCCCATAAATTATGTAATCAATTTATGTGGTGGTGTTTTTAAATGAAAAAGAGATAATAATTTAAACTTATAAATAACATATAGCTACTCAAAGAAACATATTAGAATATTTGCCTAAATTTCATATCGATTTAATAATCTGTTATGATCCAGTAGGTAAAATAAGACCACGCATTTGAAAAACTTTCATACAAATTTGCTCATCTGTCAAATAATTAATTTCTGTTTGAAAACATTAGAAAACTTAATTACCAAATCGCTGAGATACAATTGGACCAATTCTTGTCTCTAGTTTAATATATGCATTTTAAATATAAACACATAATATCGTATGTGTAAGAATCTTGTACGTATATATAATACCTTTGCATAAAGAAAATGCATTGTTCTCTGGATATTTTGTTAAGTAAACAGAAAATGAAATACAAAAACAAGGTGTAAATATCATACCATAAGGGTCAGGCCCTTCAGTGATTATCCAGACAAAATTCCCATGGCCTTTCAGTTTTTAAAATGACAGACCTTAACTGATTTTATTTTAAAAATATGTAGAGGAGCATACGTCAAAGACACCCTTAGTCTAAACATTGATTTTTCCAACTTTTTATTATTTTAACATAACTGTACAACTCCATAATCATTATGGTCCCAATCCTGCATCACTTACTCATGTGCATAATCCTTATGTAATGTATTTAATTGATTTATTTATAGACTTTTGTGTTATGCTCCTCACCGTAGTGTGTGAGTTCTTTGCAATCTTTTGTCCTCACAACATACAGAAAAGCCAAGCAAAACACTATGACACTAGCTATGTTTTGCACTGTCAAATCTTAACCTATCATCGTGTTTCTTCTTCACTTACTTGTATCTCATGCCCTTTTCCCTACCTTTCATCCATGTATTGGTATCCGATTCTTTGTCTTTTAGGCCCCAATCCTGTAAACACATGCAAAAATGAATAATGCATGGGAGTAGCCCCAATGGGACTGTTCAAGTGTGCAAAGTTACATGCATATGTGTTTGCAGGATCAAGTCCTTAGATTCTGAGCTCTTTTGTGCAGAGTCTCTTCTCTTATGCTTGGGAACTGCCTGGATATACACTATGAGCAGTGAGAGTAATACAAACAATAAAATATCATCCCTGTTGGGTTATTAGCAGGTTAGGCATCATTTATTCCTTTGTCAGGTCCCTATTTTGCACCTATTGAAATGAATAAGGTGTTTTCACATTCACATAAGTGAGAGCAGATTCATAGATTCCAAGGCCAGAAGGGATCGTTGTAATCATCTAGTCTGAACTCCTGCATCACACATGCCACAGAACTTCCCCAACATAACTCCTAGAGCAGAGCTTTTAGAAAAAACATCCAAACTTGATTTAAAAGTTGTCAGCGATGGCGAATTGTTCCATCAGTTAATTAACCTTGCCATTAAACATTTATGCCTTATTTCCAGTCTGAATTTCTCTAGCTTCAGCTTCCTGCCGCTGAATTGTGTTATAGCTTTCTCTACTAGCCTGAAGAGCCTGTCAGACCCCTACTGAACAGATCATTTCAGTTTGGGGTTGGAAAGTTCATACAAAATAAAAAATGCAGTGAAACCAGCTGTGCATTTCCAGTAGAAGCCTCTAAAGAAGCCCCACTTTCCGAACAAATTGTAGTTCATCGTCACAATTTTGCATTTAGAACAGTGAGTGGTCCACTGTGCAGGGTGGAGAAATATTTGGTTAAGTGGATGGCGCTAAATCATGGTATGATTGTCTGCTAAATTCAATTTTTAATGTGGAGGCATAGTCATTCTCTTTAAATGATCAGTTCTCCTGGTTTCTCCCTCTAACACGGTCGAATATTTTAGGCATCTAACAAAAGGACCACTCATATAGTATTAGAACATCTGAATCTGTTGATTTGCAAATTCACTGAAAGTCTGCAACTTTTCTGAGGATTAAGAGTGCAAAGAGCTTGAAAAAAGAGTGGGGCAAAATCACTCAATTTTCAGGAAGTCACACCATGGGGCCTGCCAAATGCTCTGCAGACTGTCTCTGTAGTTCTCCACAATCCCTGCAGGATCCCACAAACCCTTGCAAACTGCACCATGGGGAGCCAACATGTTTTAACTGACACCCTGTTGAAGCAAATGCACCACTGGAAGAAATGAACGTATAAGAAAGAAAGGTAATGGAAAGTGACAAGCTGAAAAGGAGTCGAGAGTTTCATTTGCTAGGTTGTGCTTCAGGGGGTGTCCATCAGGAAATTCCTATGGAGTGGCAAAAAGAGAAAAAATTAAGGAACAGCAGAGTATGATGAACTTGTCTAATTCTTTTTCTTTAGCAGCAGGCAGTATTTATTAATTTTTTTGCCAATTTAGAAGCACTTCTTAGTGCTGAAAGAAGGAAAATTAAGTGTTCAAAACCCTGCAGCCATAATGAAAGTGTGGAATGCTCACAGATTATTTATAAGTATGCAAGTTATGTAGTAGTTGGAGATTTTCTCCCTTCTGTTCCTGTGTAGTGATGAAGAATGGTATTTTAATAGGCAGATGGTAAAGACAATTACAGTTTGGGGCTCAGCTGGGAGTTACATCAGTTTATTGCAAATTATTAGTTGATAAATGCTTTTGTTTACAAGCAAAGTCTTAAGCAGCTTTGTAATCAGTTTATCAGCTGCAGCCTCAATTTTTGACAGCTTGCCTTTGGGGTATACAGACACTTCTTCCCTGGTCACTTAGAAATCATGCTGACCATGCAGTCAGTCAGATTGGCAGCTTCTATGCACCTGTATGAGGCTCAGCAAACTGGCATTTGTTATAAAAACTATTTTGAAAAAATCACTGAATACAGAATCCTCTTTAATAGCTAATCAATATTAGTGTGCACTAAGATAGAGGCGTAATAATTTAATTTGTCTCTGATTCATTCATAATTTTAAAGGGATACTGTCTGATTAAAAATAATTTAAAATAATATTTTGAGCCCAGTGAGTTTAATCTTGTTCCTGTTATCTTCACTAGTTTTGGACCGACATTAATGATGAAGCCCCAGATTATTGGAGGGGAAATAATATATTGTTCATGGTTTATGGTACTTGTTTATTTTTGGAATTTCACACAGATTGCACAATGAAAATAAACTAATCACTTTCACATTTGTTGCCATCATTTTCTAGTCCTCACTTCCAGATTTTCATGCAAAGGCCAATACTACAGTGTTTGCATTTCAGATTCAGCTGGGGAATGCTTATTTGTTTTGGGGGTATTTTTTTTAGTGGTTGGAATTGTTTTTTAAATGGGAAGATATTTAATCTTCTACAGTTTTGCAAAATATTATTTTTATAAAAATTTAATTTGGGAACAAATTTGACCTGAGAATCTCCTTTCAATGTCTTTTCATTTAGCTGTCTTTTTAGAAATTAAAGACTGGATTGTCATATGATCCTGCTTCCATTGAAGCCAAAGAAAAATCGACCAGTGACTTCAGTCGGAGCAAAATTTTTCCCATGATGTAAATCCATAAAGAGGAGCCTCTTTGTCTTTATGGTTCTTACAGTGCCCTTTACATCCTGTAAATAGGAGCAGAAGTCACTGTAATCTTTTTAGGAAAACCGGTTCTATTTCATTATTGTTATCTATGTTATGGGAGTGCCTAAAAGCCTCAGTCAGGATGAGAGAGCTATTATGGAAGGCAATGTACAGATCTAGAGTAACCACAGCCTTTGCTCTGAAGAGTTTGTAAACTCAGTATTTGACCCTAAAAAGACTTATGCACATATTTAAATTTATGCACGGTGAGCAGTCCCATCAATTTATGGCTCTGATCTTGAAGTGAGCTTTGTGTGGTGCTCATCATAGGATTGGGGACTAATTAAAGAAAAGACTCCACAAATGAGTGTAACAAGAAGAAGGAGGAGGGAGGTCAAGTAATAGAAGCGCATGCTTACGTGGTTATACTGTGTGCAACTTAATTTTTCCAGATGTTGAATGAGGGATTATTAAAATTTATAAAAATTCCCTGAGCTCCTTTATCATTTGCTCTACCCCTCTGGAAAAAGTAACCCAGCCCGCAGCATTTTATTGATTTGTCTGTGTCTCTTTGGCTTCCCCACTCCATAGAAGGCTATCCCAGTTGCCCCTCCACTTAGAATTATTTAAAAAAATACAAACTACCCTCACAACTCCCTCAGGTGATGAACCGTCTCCCTCTACATAAGCCTTCCTTCTCAAGTACCTGCCTCATTCACTTTACCCCTGTCCATGGGGCAACCACAGATCCCTACAAGAAGCGAGGCACAAGAACGCAGAAAGTCCATTGAAAAGTTATATAGTATATGCTCTGATTTCTTTGCAGTACTGAGTTGTCACTGTGTCACCAGGCCATGCCCACTATTTAACCTCCTTACCCGTCTTTCCCAAATCCTCCCATTAGCCGTATCCCAGCCCCACAAAACAGCTCATCAAGTCTAGAACTGCTGGCGTCATTGTTCTTCCTAAGGCTACAAAAAGGCCATCCTATGACACTGCTGGCAAGGAAGCAGGGAATCTGGAAGCATGTTCACCTAAAGCCCTACCTCAGTCTAGTGGGACTCATCAACTAATCCTCTCCCCCTGAACCCTAGTGCTGCTGAAAAAGCTCCTGCGTATTGTTCCTGAGATTGTCTGAAATGGCTACTCCTCCTGGGAAATTCTGTGAAGGGCTCCAGTTCAGTTGTTGTGGTAAAGAGTCAAAGGGTTTGCCGAGGCATTGTGCCCCCAAAGTCTTGGCTTCATGGTTGGGATGGGGAAGGTGTTAAGGCACATGGCAGGGCCATATTACCTCATTCTCTTTTTTTTTCATGATTTTCTAGGTAATGCTCAGTCCTGCTTCAGTACAGGAGATAGGACTAGAAGACCTATCGAGGTCCCTTCCAGTCCTACATTTCTATGATTCTGTAATTTCTAGCTCATTAATATTGATGAGTTCCTTTTTTAATACCTAATTGATGCCTCCATTAAAGAGATAAGGAAAGTGTATCCCTAAATATAAATTAAGTGTAATATGGACAAAAAGTAACACTCTGAGAAAAGAAATAGTTGCTGCTGTGCTTGTGAACAAATTCCTTTAGCTCATTTGTTAGAGTTTATGCTGAATTAAGGAAATATAACGGGTTTAGCATTTGTGGCAGCATTTCAATTTCAGCCCCTAGCAGCAGACTCAACTTCTGGTGATGTGGGAGGACGTTACAGTTTTCGCTTTCTTTCAGGCCTTTTAAGTAAGTATTGCCATTTGTGCCAACTATTTAATAGTTTTATGTGGTGGACTGTCATCCACGAAGAACTGATTTCACCTAAGACTTTTTACAGCCATCTAATAGAAAGATATGTATTCACTCTGATTAGCTCAGGATTTGAACGAGGGTCCCAGAAGAAATATATAAGCCTCTTAAATGCACAGAACTTCTAAGGATATGGGTTTAACTGTCACCCCCTGTGGTAAATAAACTGTGACAGCTCAATTGTGGGGGGGGGGAGGGAATGAGGGAGAAACAAATAAAATTATCACATTATTTTCCTGTGAATATTTTCTGAACACTGATGTAGTTTACCTCTGAATCTAGTGGAATTTTACATTGTTTTAATTCTGGTATTTAGTTGAAACAAATACAAATTCTCAAATGCATATAAAACCAAGCTGACAGCAAGGATGAAATGAGAGGTCAAATTTCGTTGCTACTATACCTGTTCCTCTTTAGATACATACAGTTTAGCTGGGGTTCAATTACTCAAGCAGAATTGCAGAATTGATTAAAAAGAGCTACTGAAATATTATAACTATCCTTTAAACAGTGGTCACGCTGCATACAGGAACGAATTTCGCCCTGATTGAAAATGTTTCAGCATAGAGTGCTTCAGTTTTGGCTCTTTTCTCTCCTAGGAATGAAGATATATATTAATAGCTTTATTGAATAAATAAACTACATAATAGGTGACAAATTTTTATAAGACACAGTCTATTCAAATAAAACCATTTGCTCCTTTATCATATCACTAAGGGATCAATCCTTGATTCTGACGTCAGTGTCAAAACTCACAGTCACTTGGATGAAGAGCAGGCCCTAATTCTTTTAAGAGGTGCATACTTTCTTTATTTCCAGTTAGGCATGGTATTCCTTAAAACTCAATGATCTTGGAATCGTCCCTTTCCAAACTGTCCAGTGTTTAGCTGAGTGAGTCTTCTATTGCATTGCAGAAAATAATGCGTTGTTTCTTTATTTTGTAGCATCCATGAATTAAAAAAAAAAAGCAAATTTTGCTCTTTATTCTGAGCCAAATTCATTGCATTTCTTACAGGGAATGTGAGCACTTGCTCTTACACTTATTGTTTTAACATTATATAACCTAACAGAGTTTACAGTTTCTGCAATCAATATAGTGCCAAGTTATAATATACAACAGCTAAGTTAAAATTAGAAGGTGAGTTTTATTTGACAATCTCCTTTGATCAGTTAACGAGGAAAAATTATACAACATTCTAGGAAATCATCTCATTAATTTTAATTTAGCATTGTAAACATTGTTATAATTGTTAGAGAAGTCCACATTTGCATGCCGGGCTGTTCAGATGCTCTCTAAAGAGATGTTTGGAATCCTGGCATTAAAATACTTAGATGGCAAAAGTGTTCTGCAAAGTATTTAGTTTGTGCATACAAGTTTAAAATATTGAGAATTATTTATCAACAGAAAACACGGCTCACAAAATGCTTTTGATTTATTGCTGTGTACACTATAGATCCGTATCAGTTATGCTTACATTATTTTATTCAAAAACTTGTATAAACCATGAGTTGGCATGTTGGAGAATACTGAAAAGACATTAATCAACCTAAATAAACAAGCACATAGATCTATCTAACAACTATGAAGTAGTTAATACATTTTTAAGCAATTTTATTATAGAAAGAAGGTCTAAAAGAGTAGTGCTTAATTATCTGGACTCCTCTGTGCTGGGCTCTCTTTTGATTGTATTAATGAAGCAGCTGGCCCATTGTTTCTCTTTAATTCCTCTATTGTTTTAAGAATATGTCACAGCTCTTTATTCTTTTATCAGGTGCTGTGCAGGAGGATCCACACAATACCTCATATTCCTACTGTATTTGCCAATGCACAAAGAAACCTCCAAAGCATTTTTCAAAGAAGGGGCAAACATAATTTATAAGTTCTATTCCTTGCACTACTCTACTGTCAGGAATTTCAACAGTATTGGATTTGAATTCATTATAATTTTGTATTAAACAATGTGGCTACGTATAGATATAAGAACTCTGTTAATGTCGAAAATTAGAGATCTGGACAGTAACTTGTGCTGTACTGAAATGGGGGCATTCATCAGTATAGGAAATTATTCTGAACAGTCACCACCCCATGGGGGAGGGGAACCAATTGTGAAGATTGTGTCCTATTATGGATTTGCAAATTGCCTTTAAATGCTTGAAATAAAAGACAAAGCAAGGTTGATATAAAATAAACAAACATTTTTTCCCCAAGGCTTTTAACAAAAAATGTCTTTTTGTAAAATAGGACCATCTCATTCAGAGCAGGGGAAGGTTTAATTCACTTGATTGTGCCTGGAAGTCATTATGGTCCATAGACTAATACAAGCTGTTGATTAAATGAGTTCTGATAGTCTTCTGACCCTCCTTTGTAAAAACATATGTATACAGGAAATGGCCTCTTATGCTGTTGCACTAACTGTTGCAAAAACACCAATCACGAAATATAGGCAGCCAAAACAATACGTTAGGATTCACTGCTGGCACACACAGTTTGTGTGCTGAGACTGTTTAAGTGTGAAGATTAGTTTCAGTAGCAATTATTTATTTCCTAACCTTGTATCTAAGATATACAATCAAAAATCCAGATTCAAGAGGTTCAGCAGACCAAGTTTTGATCAATACTTTGGATAAAAATACAAAACAATGGTGGGACTGGCGGTACGTTTTTAATGCATGTATTCCTTTTCAGATATGGGGTAAGATAGCTACAGTATAGCTACATGATGAAGCTGCTTGTGTCTATATGATTCAGTGAAAATATTCTTGCATTGCATTTAGCCACTGCCTTTGTTTTAGAAGGGAAGTTAAACTATTTTTAGGAACCTGCTCTTTAAAGCTGGTTCTAATAAAAGCAACCAAGTTCCTAATCAGAGGCCATGCGGTGCTATTGATTTTTAAGCAGAGGCCCCCCCACTCCCATTTTAAGTCAATGGGGAATTCTGCTTAAAAATCAATGCCACCATATAGCCCCTTCACTTTAAAGCTACCTTCAGAGAAAATCACTGATACAAAAGGAAGTAAATAAAGGCTAAATTATTTATAAAATCTCAAAATGGACTTGTTTATTAAAGGGAGAGAAAATGAAGAGGCCATTGAAAAATCAAACAAGTTTCTCTTATATGCCTAGATGTGTGCCTTACCTAAAATAAAGTTTTATAGTAGTGTACGTATCTATCTCCTCAGTGCTCCCTGTCCTTCTACATACTGAATGCAGAGTATTACCACATCCGAATGTGATTTAATTGGTTCAATTTACTATATATATATATTTTTACTAAGCTTGGTTCCATATCTTGATGAGCCCAGATGTAGTTCTGCTAGTGGTTTACAGCTACCTATTGCTTGCATTTTATTATTTTTACAAAGCAAATGTCTATCAATCATACAGATAAATTAGAAAAAATTCTGCAAACATAACTCATTGCAAAGATTTTTGCAGCATGGTGTATGTAATTATTAACCTGATTTTTGCCATTGAAAAAAGCCATGAATGGCAGATAGTGTGGATGAAGTTAAATGCTTTTATATTAGATACATTTTGCTTATACAGTACTCTATAGGTATGGCCGTACAATATAATTGAAGCTTTGTCAGCTCTGTAGCCTAGCAACAGATAATACTGTTAGGTTACTGAATTGCTCCTGGTTGACAAGTAGGGAGTATTTTTGTGTTTATCATGTTTGCTAATGATGGGATCCTTTCCAAAAGGCTTGTCTTAATCTTAATTAGAGTTTATCAACAGAGGTCTGCATGACATTGTGCAGACACTGATTTCATAAATAATAAAAAGTGCAAGTGAAAAATTTGGCAGGAGAAGAAGATATTTAAGGCCACTGATTCTTGTAAGAGCAGCATGAATTTCCAAAATGTAATCAAGTTTGAACTGTGACTCTATTCTTTATTATCAAAACTTGCAGTACACTTCACTGCAGTTTGACAGCAATTATGAGTATGATTTATAAGCTTCCTGTTAGGAACCAGATCTGTTTGCACAAGAATCTTGATCATAAACATTACAAAGAACAGTAAGTCCACAGTTTTTCAGGGACATCAGGACCTTACTTTTTTCTTTTCTATAGAACCTGAAGTTGTTTTAGTTAGTTTTATTTTCAAGTAGCAAAAGAGTTACTTGTGTTTGCAGTGTAAGAGATTGACGAAGAGGATCCGAAAATAATCTTTCCATTTGGTGGAAGCTACGAAGGTATCAGATAGCTGATTCAGTGCGTGATGCAATTTGATAAAGAAATCATGCCAATGCAGTTGGAATGTAATTTTTTGCTCTAGTTTGCACAATATGATATTCTTCCACTTGCGCAACTTTCTCCCATTAAATAAACGTTTCTAATTCCTTGCATAACTAGTTAATTATATTTTTATTCAAATGTGAACTAATAAGGAGTGGAGATAAATGCTTAAGAAATATCTGTTGATGCTTTTTTTTGTTGATCTTGGGTTTGATGCCTAGATTATGTTAATTCAGTTTTTTCTGACTGATTTTGTAGCTATCATTTTAGAACAGCTATGGAATCTTACTTTCTGTTCCATTGGGCAGCCTCCAAATCAGAACCTTAACTGGTGCAAATTGGCATAGCTCCATTGACTTTAATGGAGCTCAGGATCTGGCTCAGTGTTGTCTTGTAGCATTCTGATGTATGGCTCAGATTCACTGAAACAAACTCTACCCCAGTGTCTCAGTAGGCTCTCCTGCCTCTACTTTTGATTCTAATTGTCAAATCACTTGGGGCCAGTATATTAACCTTTGGAGTCAGTGGGTTACCTTGAAGAAGTTACTGGTCACCAATGTGAACAGAGAGTTCACAATCTGCCCTTAAGGGCCTGATCCAAAGCAAACTGAAATCAGTGGGAGTGTATCCATTACCCCGAGTGGGCTTTGGATCAATCCATCAGGGCTTGATTCCGCCTGCCCCATCTGGGTGTGCAGTGGAAGAGAGGGGACAAGAAGTCTTCCCTGCCGCACCGTGCCAGCCAGCATAATTGTCGTTCCAGCACTGAGTGCTTTCCTTGGTCCCTGGGTGGAAGGGAAGAGTGGCTATTGTACTGGTGTAACTCCAGTAGATTTACTCCTGATTTACACCAGTACGAGACACTAATCCAGTACTTGGTGTTCAAATTCCTTGTTGATTAGGATTCTGAAGTTGTATAAACAGTTATATTGCTATCTTCACTTTTTATCTCCTAATTCTCGAAAGGAAATTGGTCAGAGGTGCATCTTTGCATGCACTAACTCGGGAAAGCAGTGAAGCTTATGCTACATTGGTCATGTTACAATAAATTGTTTGTAAACTTTGTAGCTACCTTCAGCTGCTGTAATACCAAAGGGTGAATGCAAAGAAACTTTTCTGCTTTGAAACTTTTATACCACTTTGAGGTCTGGAAGCTCAGCTTTATTTTTCCACTGAAACACATTGTCACTGATGCTGTTTGTTTGCTCATCTTTGAAAGCTAATAGACTGGTTTAATTAATTGTCCAAGATTTCTCTAAAACAATGTCTTAATTCTTCCATTTAGCTGTGGCATATCATACACTGTTGTTATCTCCTCCACCAGATTTTTGCAACAAGTTGTTTTAAAACTATAATCTCTTTGAGGGGAAAAAAATGAAGTGCATTTGAAAAGGCAGTTATGCTGAAAGATAAACACAGCAATATTACTTATCAAAATGAGTACAGTTTTGCTTGCCTAATGAATACAACATATAGCTTTTGCTATATATACAAAACCTCAGGGAAAAAAAGCTTTATAACATATAAAGTATGCAACATTATTTCAGGCCTAACTATACTGGATATGTATCTAGGCCTGAGAGTGTAGATAACACAATATAAGTGCTTTGCCTGTCTAAACATGTTAAATAAATGAGCATTCACTATCACATTCAAATACATTAGTAAAAGTACTTGCATAGTTAATTTTCTTTTTAATGCACTGCACGTGACATTTGCAGCCCCTGAGCTATAGTGTATCTTAGTGTTTGATGAAAGTTCCCCTCATCCTCCCCTTTTAAACAAACCTTTATTTGAATAAGCCTTTATGAAACAGATCTTCAGCATATCTTCTTTTCAGGAAGTTCAGTCAGTGTAAGCAGAGATAAAACAGTCATGTTATGAAGAATATTACATAAGGAAAGATTTTTCAGAGAAAGATGGTAGCAAACATAAGGGAGGGGGGAAATGACCTTATGAGGAAATCTGATTTCTTCTTTGCAGCTTTTGTTCTTTTTTATTCTTCTATGGATGAAGCACTTGGAATAAAACTGAAAAAGTGGTATGAAAAAAATATACAGGAAGTGCAGTAAAAAAATGATTGGAGAAGTGCCAATTAAAATAGTTTTGCTTGTATCTCAGTTCTGGTAATGTCAGTCTTTTAGGAGACAAAAGGGTGAATTAGAGTGATTGTTCTTCAGTTGAATTGATTATAGCATATATGCATGTATTTTTATATTTATTTACCAGTTTATATTTATATACCAATATTTTGAAAATTTTTCTACAGATAGAAATGGAACTTTCAAAAGCAAGAGGGCTCTGCCTCCTCCCCACAATAATCCACCCCAGTTAGAAAAGTGGAGAAAGACACAGCAGCCATATCTGAAGTTCTTCTGGAGATTTATGCTCCCAATTACATCCTTCTGTTTTTATTTTTCATATAGGGGGCCAGCTTTGGTGTACCACTACTAAGACCATCTCTGAGGGTGAAGAGCTAATTGCCTTTATTGTGGATTTTGACTCAAGGCTACAAGCTGCCAGTCAGATGACTCTTACAGAAGGAATGTATCCTGCACGTCTGCTGGACTCAATACAACTACTCCCTCAACAAGCTGCTATGGCATCTATTTTGCCTACAGCTATTGTCAACAGTAAGTCATAATACTGTACTGTAGCTTTTTAATTTTTTCTTATGTTTTATTTTTATTATTGCAGCAAAAATAGATGTAGAAAATTGGGATGGTAGCTGTAGACTGTAGTGTTTGGCCCTCCCTGAGACAGAAGCTCAGTAAATCTGTTCCCACAGCTGGCAGAAATAGAAAATCATAGAGATTAGAGAGGAAAAAACCGGTGAGCTCACATGGTACATCCTCTTTCAGTCAGTGCAGGCTTGGTCTTTACAATACATATTCTAATATTTATCCAGGCTAGTTTTCCATTTCTCAAACAATAGAAATAGCTTCTACTACTTCTCTTTAGAGACTGTTTCAAGATGCAAAAGAGCTCATTGTCAGGAATTTTCTTCATATTAAGACCTGATTCATGAAAGTATCTGTATTCAAGAAGGTTGCTTAAGCCTGTGTGTAAGTCCCATTGACGTTAACAGGACCTAATCACATGCTGAATAGGGAAGGACGTAAGCCGACCCTAAGTGCTTTCTTGAATCAGAGAGTCAAGGTGGGTGAGCTTGGTCCAGTAAAAGATATTACCTTACTTACCTTGTCTCTCTAATATCCTAGGACCAGCAGAGCTACAAAAGCACTGCATACAACTTCTTGAATCAGAGCATTTGGCCTAAATGTTCTATTTGTTAAGTTCACCAATTACTGCTATAAAGACCCCTTAGACAATCCTAATTCCTCACCCTCCTTGCTGTTGACTCCTTTCAGAAAACTGGCAGCTGATACCGTGGTTTTCCTAAAGCCATGTCTATTCAGACAGCACTGCAGCAGCGCAGCTGCATCTCTGGTGGAGATGCTCTATGCCAACGGCATAAAAAACCCGCCTCTGCCAACATAGTGCTGTGCACCATGTGAGCTTGCGTCGGTGTAACTTATGTCGCTCAAGGAGATGGAATATTCACATCCCTGAGTGACATAAATTTCGTCGACATCGGCTGTAGTGTAGCCATAACCTTAGTTATCACTTTACCCTGTTACACATATTTAGCTCTTTTAATCTTTCCTCATCAGTCAGTCCCTCCCATCCCCTTGTTGGAGCTCTTCCCTGTGCTTCTTGTTGTTTATAAATACTTTGCAATAATTAAGTGACCAGAACTGCACACAATATTCAAGGTTTGGATGCACTATAAACATATAGGGCCAGATTCAGCCCTTATTCGTGTTGAGTAGTACCAACTCTTTGAATAATCCCACCAGGTTCAATACTAGATGAGTATAAATGTCTTTGTCAATAGCTTTATTTTTTCTAGTTTGTTTATTTTTCGGGCAAAGAATTGTACTGGTCACATTTGCTTTGAATGTGCAGTAAAAGAAATAACTTAAAATATAGCGATACCCTGTGGAGAGATGGTAGTGATAGCAATATCAAATTAAAATGTAAGGAAAATCAAAGCAGGGTCATCTACACTCTAGATATGGGCTCTCGTCAGCTGGCATTCCTGTTACAAATGCTAACAATTAGGGTGGTTGGGAATTTTCTGTCAGAATGTTTTTCTGACAGAAAATGCAAATTACACAAAATTGAAATTTTCTGCAGGAAAATTTTGATTGGAATGAAAAATTTTGACCTTCCATTAGGAAAATCTAAATGACATATATCATTTCAGGTTAGTTCAACCAATATCAGAATGTTTCATTTTATAAAACAACCTCTCATGTTTTGTTTCAAATTAGTTTTAAAAAATCATTGAACTACATTTATTTCTGGTACATTGCATCATGACAGTTGTAATTCCATCCCCCATTCTCTCTTTTGGACCGGGCCCCGTAGCAGATGACATCCCTCATAGTGCATTTCCTCTACGTGGAACGCTAAGCACATGTGTAAGTCTTTGTGGGATCAGTGTCCAAGTAATTGGAGAATGTCTCTTGTTAAATATTTTCATGGTGCTATAAAACATTTGAGACTGCATTTCTGCCAGGCATTATGAATTTTATTTTACTTTTAAAAATTTTTGGTGTGCTAAAATCTTGGACCAGTGCTTTATATTAATTGGTTATTTTATAAATTTATTTTGGCCTGTAAAACAAAGAAACAAACAAATGTTTTCCCTTGTCCTTGCAAAAGATATTGTATGAACCATGTGACTGCCTTGTCAACATTTTATTAAATGAGGTGTTTCTTTAATGGAAAAATGAAAGGACTTAAGCCTGTCATATTATTTGTTGGTGCTGAATGCACTGTGGCTAACCTGGATCTGGTTATATTTGCTTGTAGAAGATATATTCCCTTGCAAATCCTGTGGCATTTGGTATCGAAGTGAGCGGAATTTGCAGGCTCATCTCATGTACTACTGCAGTGGGAGGCAAAGAGAGGGGGCTCAGCTGTCAGAGGAGAATGAAGATAGTGCTCATCAGATATCCAGTGTCTGCCCCTTTCCACAGTGCACCAAAAGTTTTTCTAATGCAAGAGCTCTGGAAATGCACCTAAATTCTCACAGTGGTAAGTGCAATATATCCCCCTGGAGATTTAGTTATTACTTAAACATTAATCACTACAAACCTTATCATCTTCAGCGAGTCTCTAAATGTAAGCAGTACAGTCAGGCACTGGAAGTAGATACTACTAAGAGCAGGTCTCTACTAGAAGCACTACATCAACACAGCTGCACAAATGCAGCTATGCCACTGTAGCGCGTCTGGTGAAGATGCTGTTTGCCAACGGAAGGGCATTCTCCCATTGGCATAATTACTCCACCTCCATGAGAGGCGGAAGTTATGTTGGTGGGAGAGCATCTCCCACTGACATAGCACCGGTGTGGACAGCGCTTAGGTCACTGTAACTTATGTCACTCAAGGGGGTGTCTTTTTCACACCTTTCAGTGACATAAGTTAGATCAACTTAAGTGGTAGTGTAGACCTGCCCTAAGAAGTCAGTCATTTCTGGAAGGTAGTATATAATCCATGCACCTCTCACATATAATCTGTTTATCTGTGTAACTTGTCTAGTCTACCAATACTGAATTTGTCTGATCTCCTCATGCATTTACATAAATCCAAACTATTGGTCATTTAATGGCCTAGATTCTCTAAGATATTTAAACAAAGATGTAAAGCTTTGTCCCTGGAGAGGTTTGGTTATTTAGCGCATAGGGATAGGCATTGGGAACTCCTATATTCTTTTTTCAGATCTGATGCTGACTCCCGCTGTAGTCTTAGAGCATATCACAACCCCTGAATTCAGTGCTCCCGCTTATAAAATGGAGATATTACTTCCCATTGATTGGAAAGCTGAAATTTGTCATGGAATTAGATCCATTATCAAGTATCTCCGAATGTTTTGTTGAAATTTATTTTTGATATGATCAGATTAGTACCTTAGAAAAATCATAAATTGTGAATGCACAGAACATTCCACACTGAAGCTTCCACTAGACGTTCAAAGTTTGCAGATACTAAGGAGTGCCTGGGAATAGGTAAGGGCTCTCCAGAAGTCTCTGTGGACCTTGTCAGGTAAGTAGGAGTTAGAGAGGGCTTATGTATATTTTACATTTTTACAAGAGGGAGCCCCAGCCGTATGCACTATGTTCTTAACTGGATGCCCCCCAAGGTTTCCAGGAGAGGGTCTCTCATCATGGACCTATTAAAGGACAAATGGTTCCACTGTTGTCTAGCCCAATAATTCCAGATTACACAGTTAGCAGGCATAACTCTGCCCCAGTGTGTATATACGTTGAAATTACCATCTTTAATGGTGTCATTACATGTTGTGTCTCAAAAACTATATTAGAATATCATTATATTTTCCCCACAACTTCAGGATAGTATCTTGTAGGTCTGTGTCCCACTTTGTGTATGCCAAAGAATGTCCTTGAAAGTCATTTATATGAAAATACATTGTAAACCATAACATATTCCATTTCCAGGCTAACAGTCTAAGAGTGAAAATGTGCAATATGTCTCTGTTCTTTCCCTGAATGTGCTGCTACCTGAGACGTTCACATGAAGTGCATGGATAAGAAAATGATGAAAATGCATACGTAGGGAAAAGAGAAGTCAGAGAAAAAGTTTGAGAGCGAAATGCTTGAAAGGAACTTAGCCTCAGCACTGCCTAACATTTAGCACATTTAACACTTAACGCTGGGCCATGAGCCCAGTGGAACGCACAGCCCCTGGGTGGGAGCCTGGGCTCCTGGTGCAATCGATGGGGAGAGTTAGGTGCCTAACAATAGGGTTCAGGAGCTGCTTAAACTAGCCAGTAGGAAGTGCCAAAGAGTGGAGCAAAGCCTAAGCCCTACCCCTCAAAGGTGCCGAATTCTGGGAGGGAGGGAGAGAGAGAGGTGCCGATCTCTATTCAGCATTCACAAGATTTAGGCACCTAAGCCAGGTCAGCCCTTTTTTGCAAAAAAAAAAAAAGAATAAAAGCCAGGAGAGGACATGGTGGTGCTCTTATTCCCAATAGCCAAGTGGTTAGAGCCACTCAGATGAGATACAGGAGACCCAGATTTGAATCCCCACTCTGGAGGAGGGAGGGCCCAACCCATCAGGCTTTTCTGAGCTAGGATACACTCTATCTCTCCTGTTGGAGCTGTTCCACTATTAATTAAAATACTTAAATATTTGTTGGGCCAGAGAGAAAATGACTCTATCGGCCAGTGGTTAGGCATGCACCTGGGAGACCCACGTTCCAGTCCCTGCTCCAAAGAATATTTTAGTATTTTATACACAGCAGAACAGCTTCAACAGGAGAAAATGAGAGAGCCACATCCCAGTATTTCTTATAGCCCAATGGACACTCCAGAAGGACACTTATCGGGAAGGTGAGGTGAGGGAACTGAATTCAGGGTCCCTGTTCCAAATCAGGAAGAGTGGGGATTTGGACCGGGCTCTCCCACATGAGAGTATAAACACTTAGGTATAACGGGGACACCAGCTTCTCCCTACGTACCTTCTCCCTACTGGTTTTTGGGGGAGGGGTGGGTATGGTATGCAATTTCTAAGCACACCTACCAGATTGGGTCCTGCAGCCTAAATAGGCTGGGGAACATATTGTTTATTAATCCTACCGTCTTGGGCATGAGCTAGGCACCAAGCGGTTTGGCAGTGTGAAGATTTAGGCAACTCTGCACATTCTTCCCAGTAGAAATGCTCAAGATTCGGTGGCAGCTGAGCAGTTGTTCGTGGAGCTAAAGTTGGACCTAGGCAACTGAAGTGTCAGTTGGGTACCTAAGTCCCTTTATAGGTCTACCCTAAGGTAGTAAAATACATTGTGTCATTTTGATGACAAGGAAATTAGTGTAAATGTAGAAGAATGAAAAGATATACGTTAGAATGTGTTTCTTAGGCTTCAGGGAAAAGTGTACAATATTATAATGCGTTAACTGAGAATTAATATGTGATCCTGTCATTAAAGACTATCTGATATTGAATACATATAACAGGTCACAGTTAAGAATGCAAACTTAACTATGGCACTGCTTGACTTTTGAATGCAGAACCAAGCAATTTTTAGCATTCAGTTAATTTAGTTTTTTGTAGAGACTATATTTTTACCCTTGAACCGATGGAAATTTACTTACATATCACAAATTTGCCACAAAGTTGATTTAGAAATGTATTACCTTATGCTACTTTAACTCATATGCTATAATAGCATTTTTATTTTTGTATAAGAAATTATGGATAGATTAGGGAAATTCTTGTGGCCTGGATAATTTGTTTAGGTCTCTGTTAAAAGTCAAAGCCTTCTTTTTCAACTCATTGGGACTATTTACATGTGTAATTGTTGTTACTCATGTGTGTTTGAAGGATTAGGACCCCATTGATCAGATTGTAAAACAAGGTGCTTTCTACCGAACTATCATGGGATAAAAATTAGATACCGTTTCACTGTGCATTTTGAAAACAGTGAGGGATAATCTCATTGTGTTGGATACTATACCTGCTTCTAAACAGGTTCTAAATATAATGTTGCAAAATCTGTGTGAACTACTTCTGAATGTTTAATGGCTGCCACGTTTGCCTATCTGACAGCTGCCATGTTGGCAGACATCATGAATTGAACCAGGGACTACACAGCTAAAACTACAAGTTTCTACAGCTTGTACTAAAGAGCTGGGATCTAGCTGGGTGCTATAACAGACCCACATCCTCTATGATGGGGGACATAGGACACATTAACCAGTGGGTTACATACTTCCTCAGGCAGGTTATTCTAAGCATATGAGGCCCACAGAAGTTCATATTCTGGCCAAGCCCCATATCTATGATGGTCACAGGGCACTTTGACCACCACTACTCATTGAAGCTGGGACGTCCAGTTCTGAAAGTATTCATTTCCACAGCCTGAGCTAAAGTTTCACGATGACACTTACTGCTCTGCACTGCTCCAGTGTCACAAAGCATCTGTAACCCCAGTTTAATTGACCATGTGCACATATATATATATATATATACACACACATATATATGTATGTGTTTTAAATCTAAATCACAGACAGATATTTTTCCATCCAAATGTTTCTTCATTAAACTCAGAGAAGCTCTAGATTCCTCTTTAGACAATATAGGCTATCATTGTTTTTCCAGCAGAGAACTCTGGCCTTAGTTATGCTATCTAAGCATCCACAGCTCGAATACACCCTGAAACACAATCTCATTCTCGCCAGAGATTGTGGGTAGGCTCTGAGCATGCTTCTGATCTTACACTGCACTTGATAGGAAGAGATGTGGTGAGTTCATATCTAAGAAAAATATGTCTCATTAGTAGGGCTATGACTTTGTCATGCTGGTCACAGTAATTGTGAATTTTAATAACATCTGTGAAATCTTGCAAATGGCTGTAAAAACACATTTGTTTAGGCCCCCAGACAGAGTGGTGTTGCATCCAAACTGAGTGGTGTGTGGTCACAGAACCATTCAGGTTTGGGACATCCACCCTGCTGTCTCCATCCACAGAGGGATTGATGGGCCAAACGTGAGTGGCTTTGCAACCTCATGCACAAGGTCGCAACACCCAGAGTGGGCAGCTAGGCCTAGCCCCACAAGACAGGAGCTGCCTCTACGAGTCAGTGTACGGTGGGCTTACTCTTCAACCCCCCGCTCTCCTGGATCTTACCCGTGGACATGTAGGCTGATGTCGCAAAAACTGCATTATTTAATGACACTTCTGTAACTTACTGTTTTTTCTCGCACCTCTGCCATGAAATTAACTAAAAATCTCCATGCTAAAATCGTAGCCTTACTCCTCACTTGCAGTAACTGCATTAAGTATAGGTGGTGAAAGTATAGGTAAAAGGGCACTTCCGTCATTGACATTTTTTCCTCCTAGTCAAGCCCTTCTCCTTCCTCACAGTAGACTCACTCTCTCCACCCTCCTCCCACCGAGTTCCCATTCCAGAGCCCTGCCTCTTCTTTCCCAGATAGGCAAGCCATGTTAACCAAGCAGGCACTGGCCATCAGCAATGGAGATTATTGTTCAGTGCTCTTTATAGGCCTCCTCTGAACTTGGGGACTAGATCTGAAGAATATTGCCTGGATATGCCCCTGTGAGCAGAGAAAAGAGAACATACTCCTCAGCCTTTTGACTTCTCTGTAGCCCCTACTACATGTCCTTGTGTGGAACACCAGACCCCAATGCTTATTGATTTATGGGGGAACAACAGGCTTCTTCCAAGTGGAAATTGCTTGTTTCTAAACCTGGAATGGGTTAGTTTGGCATTTCCATTTAAAGAGAGTCAGGTCTACTTTTATTCTTCCCCTACTCTCTCCTTCCCTTTATTAACTAGAGAGCTCTCTGCTTCTTATCTGCAATGCTGAATCCACGCCCACCTCAATATGGGAACTGAGCCATTTCGTAGCATATATAGTCATGACTGATCACTTTTGGCAACCTCTTATAGCAATTTGCTGAAAAGGGATTTTGTCTCGATTCAAGCATTACCTGAGTGGCCAATATGGGAGAAAACTCACAGAACATTTTCACCGAGGAAAATGAGCTGTTCTCATGATGTTTGTATTCTCCAGGTGATTGCTTTTCATGTTATACTTCATGAGGGGAAAGCAATTACCCTAACTTGTGTATTATTTATCTTTTTCACAGGAGTGAAAATGGAAGAATTTCTCCCGGCTGGTTCTAGTCTGAAATGCACAGTTTGTAACTACACTGCAGACTCGGTGATTAACTTCCATCAGCACCTCTTTTCACATCTCACTCAAGCTGCCTTTAGATGCAATCATTGCCATTTTGGCTTCCAAACTCAGAGGGAGCTACTGCAGCACCAAGAGCTACATGTCTCTGGCAACAAGCTGCAGAGGGAAAGTGACATCGAGCACTCTCCAAGTGGTACTGAAGAAGCTCTACAGCCAGCCACAGACCTTCTGAACAGAAATGAAATTGCCCAGAGCCAAAAGACCATGCAGACTAAGGACGCAAGTTCAGACACTGAGCTTGACAAATGTGAAAAAAAGACTCCACTTTTCCTTCCAGCCCAGAGGCCAGAAACGCAGCCTGCAACAAATAAACAAAGCTTTTCATACACTAAAATAAAATCTGAACCATCTAGCCCAAGACTTGCCTCATCCCCTGTTCAGCCTAATATTGGTCCTTCTTTCCCTATGGGACCTTTTCTCTCTCAGTTTGCTTTTCCCCAGGACATCACAGTGGTTCCTCAGGCTTCAGAGATCTTAGCCAAAATGTCTGAACTGGTCCATCGAAGACTGAGGCATGGCAGTAGCAGCTATCCTCCTGTAATTTACAGTCCATTGATGCCAAAAGGAGCTACTTGTTTTGAGTGTAACATAACGTTCAACAATTTAGACAACTACTTGGTGCATAAAAAGCATTACTGCAGCAGCCGATGGCAGCAGATGGCAAAGTCACCAGATTTTTCCAGCATTTCTGAAAAAATGCCTGAGGCTGTAAGTCCCAACAACGGTCAAAGCTCCATAAACATTCTGAGTACAACTCCCCACACTTCCGATGCAGAGAATCAACTTCTTCAGACATCTTGCATCAACTCCTCTACTGTCTTAGATTT
Organism: Mesoclemmys tuberculata; assembly: GCA_007922155.1. Lineage (NCBI taxonomy): Eukaryota > Metazoa > Chordata > Testudines > Chelidae > Mesoclemmys > Mesoclemmys tuberculata. Next base: position 101,108,023 of record ML675601.1, read on the forward strand.
GATTGGTCCAAACAGTAAGGGTCATGAAAAAGATTTTTCAGCACAGGCTAAGAAGCTGTCAGCTGCAACCAGCAATGATGAAAAAATGAATGGAAAACCTGCTGATGTGAAGAACCTCAATGCTCCTTTAGTAGAAGGGGAAAGTGATCCCAACAAAACCACATGTGAGGCTTGCAATATTACTTTCAGCAGACATGAAACATATATGGTACACAAACAGTATTATTGTGCCACACGCCATGATCCTCCACTAAAGAGATCTGCTTCCAGCAAAGTGCCTGCTATGCAGAGAACAATGCGTACACGTAAGAGAAGGAAGATGTATGAGATGTGCCTACCAGAGCAGGAGCAAAGGCCTCAGCTGGTTCAACAACGATTTCTTGAAGTGGCTAATCTTGGCAATCCTTGCACATCTACTCAAGAACCAACAGAAGGTCTTGGAGAATGTTACCATCCACGGTGTGATATCTTTCCAGGAATAGTCTCAAAGCATCTAGAAACTTCACTGTCCATTAACAAATGTATTCCAGTTTCAAAGTGTGACACTCCACACGCCACAGTTTCTTGCTTGGAGATGGATGTGCCAATAGATCTCAGCAAAAAATGTTTATCACAGTCAGATAGGACATCCACTTCTCCAAAAAGACTGCTGGACTACCATGAGTGCACAGTATGCAAGATCAGTTTTAACAAGGTAGAGAACTACCTTGCCCATAAGCAAAATTTTTGCCCTGTCACTGCACATCAGCGTAACGACATGGGACAGCTTGAGAGCAAAGTGTTTCAAAACCCAGAAAGTGAACGAAACAGCCCTGATGTCAGTTATGAAAGAAGCATAATCAAATGTGAGAAAAATGGAAACTCGAAACAGTCTTCTCCTAATGGAAACTTGTTTTCTACACACTTAGCAACTCTTCAAGGACTTAAAGTCTTTAGTGAAGCAGCCCAGCTTATTGCTACAAAAGAAGAAAACAAACATTTGTTTCTTCCACAATGCCTTTACCCTGGAGCAATAAAGAAAGCTAAAGGAGCAGATCAGCTTTCTCCATATTATGGAATAAAGCCAAGTGATTACATTTCTGGTTCTCTTGTCATTCATAACACTGATTTAGATCAAAGCACAAATACAGAAGGTGAATCTCCTAAAGGCCAGATACCTTCAAACGGGTGTGCTGTGCAGAAGAAAGAGTCTCTTCCATTATTGCCAAAAAACAGAGGCATGGTGATAGTTAATGGTGGACTAAAACAGGAGGAAAGGCCTTCAACAAACCAACAACAAGAGAACATTTCCCAGAATCCTCAACATGAAGATGGGCACAAGTCTCCTTCTTGGATCTCTGAGACTCCTTTAGCAGCAAACGAAAATGTCTCTCCAGCAATTCCTACAGCAGAGGAACAGTTGTCCAGTATAGCAAAAGGTGTGAATGGTTCTACCCAGGCCCCAACCAGTGGGAAATATTGCCGACTGTGTGACATCCAGTTCAACAACCTTTCAAACTTTATAACTCACAAGAAGTTTTATTGCTCATCACATGCAGCAGAACATGTCAAATGAAACAACTGATCACCTTTGGTACTTGTGTTTAGTATATTGTTCCATACAATCTAAAGAAAGCTGTTTGAATTACATCTGGACAATCAGGAGACAATTCATTATTGCTGAGTTGAAGACTTCAAGGTGTAATTTCATTACAGTCCATTAGTAAAGTGTATTATTGGTGCCATTTTCAAAAATATTAATTTATTTTACCAGCAGTATTCATAGCTGTAGTTATGTTATTTTTTATTTAAAAACTTTATATTAAAGTCATTTGTAATGTTATTGTATAGTTATTGTGTAGCACATATGGTTTGCACTGTATAGTAGATTTTAAAGAAAATAGTCACAAACAATACAGAAAAGCATTTTAGAAATAGCTTCAAAAGCACTTGTGTATCCTGATTTTTTCTTATATGCTATTGCAGATATACGTATATGCTAAAATATAACTTGCAAAAAAGTTTCAACTATGCTGTAAAGGTCGCCTTAAAATTTCAATTATTTGAACTATTGGGCTCAGTTTGCACTTTATATTTTAGCAGATACAGTACCTTAGTCATTAGGCTTTGCATTTGTATGTAGCGGTATGTTTCTGTCCACTTTCTTAATCTGAAACGTACGTTAAATGAAGATGGCAATTTTTTTCTTGTATAGTACTTGTATTTTCTTTCGCTGATGCATCTCTGTCTCAATTTTTAAAACTTTGCTGTTAAATGCAATACTTTATAAAGAATGAACAAAATTACTGGAAGCAGTATTGTAAGTAATGAAGTCATATCAATCAGTTTTATCTTTTGAAAGGCACAGTCTAAAATGAAACCCTAAACTCAAATGCTGCAAGTATGAATCTAATTCATATATAAGATATATTTAAATATAAGAGTAGCAATACTGCAACTGGTGATCACAAAGATAATGTTCTACTTCTGATAGAAATAATTTCTCAACAAATGTTGTTACTATGCATGTATATGGATGGAATAAAATTCCAGATCATTGGAGATGCTTGGCAGTAATTTTTTTGTTTTGCTTTGTTTGCAAAGGATGTAGATATCACAGAATTTAAGTGAGCAGCTGGGGACAGGCTAGCATCATAAACTCTGAACCAGAAGTAAATTCTCTGCAAACAGTTTAAAAGGAGAAAATGAGCAGACTGAAGCCTTTTATAAGCAGGATATTTCTTTAACTGGAACCAAGAAGAACATTGAAGAACAAGGGCTGTACTTCAACATGCTGAAGTCAATGGAACCACACTGATTTACACAGCTGAGGATATGACCCAGTAGCTTTTAATCTCATCAGCGATCTTAAGAAAACAAAATATCAGTATGTTTCAAATGAATAGTAATTTGCTTTATAGTGACTAATCTTTTATTTTAAAAAAGATGTGCAATCTAGGTCAATAAATAATAAATACTAGTCAAGAACTGACATATGATATTAAATAACAAAGTGGTGAACAAAGAGTTAATATCCTGAGCTCTCAATCATGCAGTCTCCTGCCCACTGTTGCGAACAGATTTAATTTGAAAAAAATGGACTATGTGTGCATTTTTATCTTATAAATTCGTAAGACTTTCACTTTAACAAGTCAAATAAGCAACTTTAGTTAGTTTAGTTCCCTTGTCAGCTAAGTACAAAGACCTAGTCAAACATAAAAATTAGATCCTGAAAACATTTTATTTTTTAATTGCTGCGATTTCTTTACGTTTCCGAACAACACGAGGCGTAAAAATAATAGGCCCAAATTTTGTAAAAGGGATGTGATTTGTTTGCATACATTAGATATGAGTGTAAAATGCCTGACACGCACCTGCATGCCAGGCTTGTGCACACACATGAAGCACCACTCTGGGCTGCATCTTGCCCATAATGCAATTTTCAGTGTAGGCCCAAGAATTTTACAGTCTGTATTTATGCTAATTGCAACACCCTTCCTCATTTCAGCTTCACGCACAAATATTGAATTATTGTAACTTAACCCTTTTGTCTCAGGTAAAGAGAAATGGTGACCTCGTTTATCAATTTATGGGCCACATTCTCATCACATTACAGCGGTGTCAATCCAGAGTAACACTTAAGCAACAGCACACTAGATTTATACATATGCAACTGAATTTTCTTATAAAGCCTGAAATATGCCATTTCCTTCTGTTCTATCACACACATTTTTACAGTACTTTTAAATCTTAATCTGGATTGAATCATTTCAGAAAAAATTAACATTATCAATATCTATGGTGATTTCAAATTTATGAATGATTCTGTATTTCACTGTCTTTGTTTAGAAATAATACACTCACAAGAGAAAGATAGGTACTGCTGCCCCATAACAGTCACGACGTAATGACGTTTTCCATGTGGGAGTGTCCTGTTACAGTGAGGAATCAACTTTGGGGGCTGCCATAACTGTTTGTGTAAGAGTGAGAAGGTGCTGTCACTAACGCTATGGATGGGGCTTTGGAAAGGTCCAGCAACCACCTGCATTTTTGTTTTTTAAGGCTATTTCAGCCTATGTGCAGGAAAAATTCCTGTTCAAAATTGCTGGATGTTTTCCCTACTCGAAGACTGCAGGGGCAGTGGGGCTGATTCGTTACTCACATGAGTTACAGAGATGTAACGCCATTGTGTTCAGTGGAAATACTGGTAGAGTGAGCGGTGAATCAGCTCCTCGGTATGTTACTTATATTCCTTCACGCCTTCTACAGAATGCCAAGTTGGTGTAATACGCTACCATACGAGGACGAAGCAGGCAGCAAGTAGGAATTACGAACATTTATTTTATTGCTTATTTGTTTCTTGTTCATACGTTTTATATACATACTGAGTCTGATGCATCTAACTGCACATTGCTAGTCTCAGTAACCCATGCCCTCCTTTTTCTCCTCCCAGCCCTTCCATTTGTTTGTTACACCCATTTGTTACGACTTGTCTTAAACAAGCTTACAAGCAGGGAGTCTCTCTCATTATCTCTTGCACTCTTGCATAGCATTTAGCACAGAGGAGCCCTGCTGCTGACTGGGGCCTCTAGTCACCACCAAATTCCAATATATATGCTGCACCACAAGACACATATAGCTTGAATCCATTGGTCTCCATTTTGTGTCATAACATTTTATAATATGCTTAATCCCAGCTGCACAGGGCATTATTACTGAATTGTGTCTATTTTCTGTGTATTAGCTGTGCTAATATCAGGGTCTGGTGACATTGTTCCACCAAGTTCCATAAAAACGTCACTTATAGTCATATAGCCAAACATATGCTCTAAGCATGTAAATTATTGAATTTACTCTTCTTCCATTTCCCTCCCCTTTCACCAATGAGGCACTGTCTCACACAATTCACATTACTTTAGTAGTCACTTACACCAAATTGTGAAGGCTGTTGTCATATCAGTGCCGAGTTATGTGAGCCATTAGTCCAGATATAATGCATTCAATGCAAGGGGAGGAGGAGCAATTTAAAAAAAAGAAGAGTAAAATAGAAATGGGAGGATTGGGTGGAAGTCAAAGCTAGCGTCATTGGTAGCGATGATGAAGATGTAGCCCGGCGTGCGGAGTGTGAGTGTGTGTGTGTGGGGGGGGGGGAGGCTATGAATGAAATTGGCAGCCAGATATGCACCAGCTCTTCAGGGTAGGGACCATCTTTTTGTTATGTGTTTATATACCACCTAACACAATTGGGTACTCATCTGTGACTGGGGCTGCTAAGTGCTTCTGCAATGCAAATAATAAACATGCTAGCTCACCTACGAATACAAGTTTTTCCCATGAATATTGTCATTTGCCCTTTCAAGCATTTGGATAGAAAAGTGAAGAGAGAAAGAGCACAAATATGAGTTGTATAAGTCACAATTCAGAATCCACAAACATCTCTGAAAATCATTTTTCCAACGATTTTCCCAGCGCTATTACACTAAACAATAGTGACCCTGCAATGTGGGCTTCATGTAAATTTAATCTCCTTTCTGACCCACTATACTTTGTTGCCAATTTGAAAGGCCATCTGCCATCAAAACAGTTTACTGCTTAGTATTAACATGAAGAAATCTCCTGCTTTTTAAGGAAAAGAAATTCTTCTGTGCCCAAGCTTCTGTCGTGTAGCTTTAACTGACAGATACAGAAGTGCTGTGTGTGTGGAAACCACAGTCCTCAATCTAATGACCAAAAAAGCCCTCTTACTCCCATTCCTCCTTTGAAGCATGAGTCACAGGGCAATAAATGGAGAAGCTGGGATGTGAAAGGGTAACAGTTCTGCGCGGCTACTCAGCCATAGTAGATTGTCCCTGGAGGCGTTGGTTGGTTCAATTAACTTGGGAGGAGTCACCTTCACTTCATTTTCTAGTTCTTTTTGAGTAAAACTTGTTACACTTCTGGTAACTAGACTATTAAGGGGATATGGAGAAAATACGCCTGAGCTGGTTATGCTGGTATTTTTGCCTGAGGGAGCAAGGAAGACTGTGTCTTTTTGTGCTATTTTCATCAACTGTTAATTCTGATGAAGCTATGCCTCCCCACCTGGAGATATGTTTGTGGAATCTAATAAAAGACCCGTAGGCTCAAAGACTGATCAAAGAAGAACACTGCCTAGAGACAAGCCATCCCGTTCTGTGATTGAAAGTCCCATACTGGGAGAAAGCATGCGAAGGGAGAGGCACGTAGATTCACTGTCACCATTTTTCAAGCCAAACAAACAAAAAAAAACCCTGATTTTGAACAAAAAACCAGTTAGGAAGATACTACTTGCTGGGCTAGCGGCAGGAGAAATTACATGTGGATTCACACATGAAAACTTCTCTGAAGCTCATTTTTTCCAACCAGAAAAAAAAAAAAAGTGATGCTTTGGCACAGTTGGAAGTGTGGGCCAGCTTTTTAAAGGTATTTGGGCAGGAGCATAATTTGCTATAGTGCAATGGGCCATTTGCCCTGACGCCAGCCTAGGTTTGGCCTCCTGCTAGACTTTTCAATATTCTATGAGCTGACACAACTGCCGCCACAACTACCAAATTTTTCTGCAATGATGCCTCTGTAGTTAGGTGCCTAAATATGTAAATAGGAGTCTAGTGGGATTTTCAAAAATACTTAGCAAAAGACATGTTGATTTACCTGTCTGCCTAGATCTCCGATGTGAATCGAGCATGATAAAAGCCAACACAAAGCAAGCTTCATTTGCACATTAAATCAATGGGAATAGAAAATTAACAGAAGGATGAGAAGAACAGCATGGCCTCTGCATGCCAGTGGGGGGGCAGAAATGTATCTGGAGTTACACGTCAAAGGACTACATTTAAAAGGTTTGTTGCACTATAGGAACAAGGGGGAAGAATTTTGTGGGTGTCCATTTCTCTGTGGAACACTCCTGGCGGAGGGAACTGATACACAGAAAAATCTGAGTCCTGATTTGGCTGAAAATCAAGCTCTGAAGGTGAGAAAACTGCTTTAGCCAAAGGACTGTAGCTTGCTAAAAGTTATGGTTAGTCTCTTAGAAACCTGTTAGACTTTTGTTTTAGTTGTAACCGTATCTGTTTCCACTAGCTTTCCACGGTATCATTTAATGTACTGTTTTTTATTAATTAAACACCCTCGGTGTTGGTATAACATCATCTCAGTGCTGTAATATTAAAGTAAAGTGTGACTCCTTAGCTGAGTGAGCAGTCTGGTGTGTAGTACATCGCTTTGGAGACATTGACCTTGGTAATTTCTATGCGTGTCCAGTGTTAAGAGCTGGATACTGCAGAGGAATGTGGTAAGAGGCCGTTTGGGGCTTGAAGCGCACCTGACGTTTACCTGCAAGGCAAAGTAAAGCCACAGAACATTGTTTAGGATGTCAACAGGCATGAGTGCCAGGAAGCTGACCCACACTTTAGTGCCACTTTCACTCTTTCACTGAGGCAGGGGTAATAAGGTGATTCACATTCCTGAACTCCCTGAGAACATCACAGTGATGTAGTTGGACCAGGATTTACACTAGTTGGCTGAGGTTCTCACTTCAAGCACTGATAAATTAGATTTGAAGAGATTCACACTTGAGAAGATTGGAAACAAAGAAAAGGTTACAGTTGTTATTTTCTGTTTGTTTATTTCGGGTAAAGGAAACAGAGCAAAGGAAAGCATAAGGTAGACTGAACCAAGAGGAAGAGCAGACTGAGCAGAGAAACATATGCTACGTATACCGGAAAGCACTTAGAAGAGTTAGGCACAGATCACTGCTTGTTTTCTACTGGAAAATGTCAGATGTGTTGAAAAACCTTCTCCTGGAGCAGGACAAGGGCCAGGAAGGGCAGCCAAGTTGTCTGAGTGGGCATGGGCCTGCAGTGACAGGAGGAAACAAAGCTAAAGCTGAATCCTGAAGGGATGCAGCTGGAGAGAGAAAAACTGCAGCTAGAAACCCTTTGACTCAAACTAGACCAAGAAAAGGTGGGAAAAGCAGACGAGGAATGTGAACGCCAAAAGTGGGAAGCTGACCAGTGAGCCAGAGAGAGGGAGGCAGGGAAAGTGCAGCAAGAGGAAACACACCAGAGAGCCCTGGAACTGGCAGAAACAGCAGCTCAAGATGCTGGGGATGCAGATACAAAATCCACACGCAATAATCAATCTCCCCAAAGAAATCCAGCTGGGGTGAACTATGCCCTGCATACAGAGAGCTGGATTGTATTGAAGAATAATTCACTACTTTTGAAAAACTTTATGAATTACACAAGATTCTAGTGGTCAAGAGAGTTCCCAAGCTAGTCTCAAAACTCTGAGGTAAAGCACTGCACATCTTTAATGAGCTGGAGACAGAAGACACTTTGAAATACTGTGAATTTAAAAAAGCTGTGTTACAAAGGTTTCAAATCACCTCCAAGTTATATAGGTTAAAGTTCAGAAACCTCAAAAATCATGATGAGATGAGGCATACAGAATTTGTATATATAAAATGTATGATTTGATGAAAAGGTGGGGAAAAGGGTAGAGACTTATGACCAGGTATTTGACCTCTTTGCATAGGAATATTTCCTGAGTATACGCACTGAAGAAGTTAGAGTAGCTGTTTGAGATAAATCCCTTGGGACTGTCAGAAAAGTAGCAGCTCTTGCTGCCTCCTCTGTACAGGCCAGAGCATCGAGTGAGCGCAAATCTCAGCGAGACGGTTAGAAGCCCAGAGTAAAGGAAGGGTCCCATTTTATACTTTGGAAGAGAGATGGCAGTTAGGAGTCTAGGCACCCTCCACCCCAAAACCGATCCCTTCTTGGTAAACATATTCCCAGAAATCTATCACAGGAGGATGGCTCACGGCAGTGGATCCACTGAACACATGAAAAGATATTGCCCTACCCAGAAAGGATCTAAATGCATACTCAATCCAGCACAGATTAATGCGGCAGGCTTAAACAAAGGACCCTGGTGATGCTTGAGAAGCTCTTGGTGAATTTTGTGAGGTCTGACCCAATGAAGATTGATACTGAATTTATTAGACATTCCAAGATGAATAGCAAGGTATGCCAAGGTTGGAGAGATACTGAGACCCAGATTTTTCTAGTCAGCAACAGCATGGATAGGGAAACGGAAAACTCTTTGCATTGGAAAAATTGGAAACCAATGTGCCTTTTGCTAAAGTACAGTTGGAGTGGGAGGGTCTAAAAGGCATGTTAAAGACTGGTGTGTTGGGTAGCATTCCAGCAGAGATGTGAAACAGTATTGATATTTCGATCGTGTCCAAAGATGTTAATATAGTAACTCAGAGTCAAAGGAATATAGCTCTTTGGTCCCAGAAGGGGACTGTGAAAACAGAGAACCATCTGAGGAAGAAGGGTATGTTTCCAGGCCCAGCTTAGCAGAGAGAGGAAGTGTACCTCCAGGAATGAGATGGGATGGGAGAGTTACCATCCATGGCTGAGACAGCTGTCAAAGCTGGCAGCAGGCAAATAATTGCAGGTGATCAGAGAACAGACACCGCCCCAGAAAATAGCAGATAAATCATCTCCAGGGGGACTCCCCGTTAGGGAAAACAGGAGTGGGGTCTTTGAAGAGGAGGGAAGAATGTACAGTGAAGTTCCTGTGAGGAAAAATAGAAGCCCTGGGATTGTTCCTACTAAGTGTTGTGGGGAGTTAATGTTGTTAGCCAATGACTCTCCTTTTGCTGGTTACTTGGAGTCAGAGGGGACGTATAAGAGGTTAAAAAGGCGTTTTTACTGGCCAACTATTCAAAATGAAGTGCAGAAATACTGCAAGTCTTGTAACTTATGTCAGAAGTAGAAGCAGCCTGTAGGGCCCCCAAAAGCTCTTCTTCACCCATTACCCATGATCAAAGAGGCAATTTTAGCTTGGCAATGGATATTTTATGCTCTAAGCTCCAGCTAACCCAGAGGAGAAAGAAGTATATTTTGATGGTAGAGATATATCTCTAACATAGAGGCTGATATGTTGCAGTAGTGCCAACTTCAAGAGACCAAACCCATGAGTTGAACCTCCCAAAAGTCATGAGATTGGCCCAAAAATCATGACATTTTAATAAAAGATTATAGTGTGGTTTTTTTTAGGTCAGTCTCTTAATTTTTGAACACCCCCCTCCGCCTATGGCCAGGGTTCATGTAACAATTAGTGGTGCCCACTGTCCCATATGTACTGGATATGGTGATTTTGGCCCCTGCTGCAGGAGCCCTCAACCCCACATCTGCCTGTCTCCTGCCCAGCAATTAATCCCTGTCCTCCCAGTCTCCCATCAATTCTCTCCCCACCGAACCCCTCAATCAGACCCGCCCCCCCCAGTTCAGTCGCCACTCCAGCATGTGGAAAAGCAAATTAACAGAAGGAATTGAAAAACAGCATGGACAGCATGGCATCTGCACACCAGTGGCGGAGAAGAACTTTGTCTGGGGTACATGTCAAAAGAATACATTTTGCTGGACTGTAAGAAGAAGGGGGAAGAGCCTTGTAGGTATCAATTTCACTGAGGAACACGCCTGGTGGGGGAAAATGATTCATGTAAAATCTGGATGATTTGACTGAAAATCAGCAGACTCTGAGGGTGAGAAAACTGCTTTAGCCAAAGGACTGTAGCTTGCTAAAGTTCTATTTTTGTTTTATTTGTAACCGTTCCACTAGCTTTACTCAGTATCACGTAATGCTCTGTTCTTTATTAATAACCTTATCAGTGGTGTTACTATAAATTCAGCTCAATGTCGTAATATTAAAGCAAAGTGTCAATCCTCAGCTGAGTAGGCCGGCTGGTGGTTAGTATGTTTCTTTGGAGCCAGCGACCTTGGTAATTTCTGTGAATGTCCACTGGGCTGGATACTGTAGAGGAATGCTATAAGAGGAGGTTTGGGGATTGAAGTGCACCTGACAGTTGGATTCCCTCCAAGGCATAGTGAAAGCTGGTAAAGCTTTTCAGGAGAATGTTTGGGAGGTTAATGGATTAGTGTGCCAAGGAGCTGGCTCACAGTGTACCTTCATCAAGTCTCTCTCACTGAGGCAGGGGGTAACAAGGTGACTCACAGTCCTGAACTCTCAGAGAGCGTGACACAGGTATACTTACTCTTTTGATGATGGGTACGTCACAGTAATTTGATCACAGTGCTTGGGTCCCTGGGGTTTGTCTAGGACTGGCCTCAAAAGGGCTCTCATATGATCTGAAGCTGCAATTCTTACACTGGGCATTACTTACTTATAAAATTTGTCCAATTAACTGGGACTACTTTTGCCCTGTACGTGCCATTCAGCATAAGCAAGAGCTGCAGTGCGGAGTCCATTCTGATTTGAAAGCACCTAAGGAGATGGCGGAGAAGGTGCCTTTTCCAGGAGCACAATGGACAGACCATTGGGCAGGATGAGGTGAAGACAGAAGAGGCTGGCAGATTATGTCCTTTTAGTGCAGCATCTCAGAGTGTAGTGTGAAGAAGGACAGAGCTCCTGAGAGAACTTCTTCCTCCACTCAACATATGTAACAGCCCTGAGATCAGAGCAGCTTACAGGCTGGCTTTTCAGTCCTCTCTGGGACAGAAAGCAGGATAGGCTCAGACAGCCTCAGAGCAAAACGCCCCCTCCACTACAAGAGCTGTGGGAAGGACCAATGTGGGAAAAAACTGAGGCAGCAGGAGGGAGTAGCTGGGGCCTCTGATGGTGGAGCAAGGGGACCTCTGGCCAGGATTGGGGATGAAAGGGTAAGTAGGAGCCCTGTGACTCGGGAGGAGCAACAGGCTTGGCAGATGGAGCCTGAGATCTGGGAAGGGGGTGAAACGAAGCAGAATGGAGCGAGGCTTCCTCTTCATTTCTGGAGGAGGAAGGGAACACTGGGGATTACAGCAGGGGGAAGGGGAAAGTCTCAGCTTGGTTACGTGAGTCCAAATGTCAGTTTTGCTGTTTATTTTGGGTGTTAGCAGCCACACTAGCCTAGTTATTTTCTAATCCCCCCGTAGCCAGGACAGGCCCAGGAGGACTCACAAAAATAATACAATTGCTGTTTCTGTCTGATGGTTCCTGGTCATTTGAACACTAAGATTTCCCCCTTGTGGCACTTCTCTAGCACTTTTATTTTAAAATTCAATCAGGGTGAAATTCTGCCCTTAGATACACATTCATGAAACCCATTGATGTGAATGGGAGATGCATATAGGTGTTTGAAGGTAGACAAAATTGGGGCCCCCCCCCTTTTTTTTTTTTTTTTGCTACTCTAAAGTGCTCTGATAAGAGGTCACCATTAAAAGTCAACAGACCTAATTCTCCCCCCAGACAACTGAAAATCAGAAGACATGCCAAGAAAATCCATGAAGTTACACTTGTATAAATGCAATGGCAGACCAGAATCAGGCCCAATATTTACCACCTAATTTCACCCAGCTGTTTCCTATTATAATGATAAGTGTTGTGAAAACTGTGGTAACTCAGGCACAGATCCACAAAGGTATTTAGGGGTCTAACTCCCATTGAAATCAGTGCGAGTTAGGCACCAAAGTATCTTCAAGAATCTGGGCATCAGATATTGCAGTCCGGCAGCTGTCTGCAAATTCTGAGTTTTTTATGGTTTATGAGTTTTTTATAGGTTTCTCACTAGCCTTTTCTAACATACTGTGAGCCAGAACTTTTCCCCTCCAGCTTCTTTGCTTCGGGGAAAACAGCTAGTAATCCATTTTAAGACTGCTCTACACATCTCTTCCCAACTCCCAGTGCAAGGAGGCATGTGCAGTACAAAGTGTGCTTGGCCAGAGCACCACTGAGTTCTGGCAATCATCAACTACCATCGTTGCCCCTTAGGGTTTGCATAATCTGAGACAAGTTAGAGCAGCAGAAAGGTAATAATGTCCACATTTTACTTATATATTTTGAGTAGCTTATTCCTGAGAACTGCCCACTGAGGAACACAAAATTAATCTGAAATCCAACTGATGAATCTGTGAATGTTCATATGGTATAATAAATATGGGACTCTAACTGCAAGTCTTATTCACATGACTAAACCTTACTTGTACAAGAAGTACCACTGCAGCAAATAGGAGCATTTGAATTACTTATATGTGCAAGGATTTGCAGGCTCAGATCCATCATCTGCAACAGCAGGAATGGAAACTCATTAACAAGTTTTAAATGCTTTGTTTGAGCAAATCTGACAGCAAGTGAGTATGATCTTTGACTTCTGAAAATATCAAATGCAATCAACATGCTTTCCTGAAAATGTTTTATGAATCCCTCACCTTTTTATGAAGACACAGTATTTTCCTGGTATTTAGTGTTGGTTGGGTGATTTTTAGATTAAATAAATCCATCAAAACGTAAAGTTTTTGACAAGGACACCATGTACTTTTAAAATATTAGTTCACGTATTAAAATATTATTTTAATTTAATTTAGGTCAACTGAATCACTAGGACACATTCAGAAATGACAGCACCATATTGAACCCAATATTTTAATTAGGTAATAAATTTTGAAATAATTTTATTATAATTATTTATTTTATTATTTTTGTGTTATTCAACCTTTGTATTGTAGCAGCACATAGAGGCCAACCATACCAGGAACCCATTGTACTAATTGCTGTACAAATATATAGAAAATTACTCTCTCTTTTGCCCATACCATTTTTGAAATCCCTTATCTATTTTATGTAAGTAATATGCTCAGTTTCTTTTTTAATCTGATGTACCAAAATATTGTGAAATTTGTATATGCTATATTACTAGCACTCAGATTGGAAGACAGAGGTTATACATTTATGGATCAATTTAAAGCATTCAACTTGTAGGCATACATGAAATGACTTCATGGTACTAAGTACGTACCTATCAGCTACTAACTGTGGTAACGTGCTAATATTAGTAAATATCACATTTGATTTAAAGATAATGAAAAATGAAATTAGCCATTATAAACTGCAAAGTTAAACTAAAATCCTTTCTCAGGAGATGAAATGCCAGTTTTATTTTCTCAGCATTGAATGGTAGACAATTTGGAATCTTTTCTTTTCACCTGATAAGATTAAGAAGAAAAATGAAATCCTATGCAGTTTTGTCCAGTGACACAGTTAGTTATTACTCTGAACCTTCATAAAGATACCATTCTGGATGTATAGCTGATATAGAGAGGCACAGTTCAAGCACGTTCTGTAGATGTTCAGAACAATCAGCAGCAGTTGACACAGATGTGATGAAGTCTATGATAAAAATAAATGATTTGTTTCATTACAGTAAACATTTTGATGCAAAATGTAGCATTTGGAAAGCATGAATAACCCTGATATCTAAAGTTCTTGCAGAAATAGAGATGAAGTAAAGTTAATACTTCCATGAGTACAAAAAAACTCCTTCTTCCACAGGATTACCTATGGCAGTTTACAAATTACACATAAAAATTCCAGTCAGGCATCTGGAACCTACATTTAATACCAGCAAAACTCCATTGAAATGACTCATGGAATCACTCACTTCAATTGCAGTTGCTGAGAGCACAAGAGGGAGAAAATGTCTTCATGACCTTTATAAGGGTTCCACTATATTTATATACTGTACTAATAATCACGTAAATGGAATTGGTGCTACAGGCTGTAGAGCACCGAACACTGTCTCCTCATATAAATAAATGGGAAACAGTAGTGAGTAGAGTGGTGTCCCAATGAAAGTTAATGTCTGTCGCTCTATCAAACAGCATGCACTCACTTTTGCTTTGCTTGCCTTGCCACCCTTGTGTCTCTTCACAGCATCTCTCTAAATTGTGTAGCCAGATTATGCTGTCAGGTACAGTAATGTACATCCAGAATAATTTCTGTTGGCGCTAATGGAATAATTCTGCATTTACAGCGATGTAACTGAAAGCAGAATCTGATTAAAGGTCTGGTAGATGCAGTAACTGTTTCAATATCTCCAGAACTGGTAAACAACAAAATAGAGATTGTCTTGTAGGCAAATCCTAAATTTGAAAAGCTCTGAATTCTAGAGGTGGGACCCAGATCTGAAATTGATATCTGTCCCATATGACTCATAATGCCTCTTCTCTCTCAATCCCAGCTCACGCTGCCTGCCTTTCATTATCTTCACCAACCACCATGCTTTTCCCCTCACACTTTCTTTCTTTTCCTACTCATTTCCTCTCTATTAATATCCCTCTCCTACTTACATTGTCTCTCCTACTCTCTTACTCCTATTAACTCATTTTCACCTGCCTTTCCACTTTACTCCATCCCAGTCCCCAGCCTCCTTTACATAAAACCCCACAGAGACAAAAACAGGGAAAAAAGATTGAAAACATTAATTAAAAAGTAGAAATAACATTTGTCAAATATCATCTGGATCCCTCATTTTACACCTTGTACCCCTTCTCTCCCACCCTCATTCTGAGTGAAATCCTGGCTCCATATAAGTCAGTGGTAAAACTCCCATTGACTCTGGAGGGACATGATTTCACCCCTAAGCTCTCTGGTTAGGAACCATCCCTACCTTTGTGTTTTATGAGTGTCTAACCCAATGGGCTTCCAGTTATAGTTGGGGCCGTAGATGCTGCTGTAATACAAATAAATAAAGAATCATGATGATTTTTTAAAAGGGTAAACAGGACAACCTAGGTAATCATAGGCAGCTCAGTTTGACATCGATCCCAGGCAAGATAATGGAGTGGCTGATATGGGACTTGATTAATAAAGGAGAGTAATGTCATTAAGGAAAATCAACATGGGTTTATGGAATATAACTCCTGTAAACACACTTGATATCTTTTTTAATACGATTACTAGTTTGGTTGATAAGGATAGTAGTATTGACGTACTATACTTAGACATTTGACTTGGTACCACACAACATTTTGATTAAAATACTAGAATGATACAAAATTACGTGAGACACATTAAAAACTGGCTAGCCAATAGCTCTCAAAATGTAATTGTAAATGGGAAAATCATCATTTCCTTGGGTCATGCAGAGGACGGTTATTAGCCAACACTATTTAGCTTTTTTATCAGTGATCTAGAAGAAAACATAAAATCATCCCCGATTAAGTTTGCAGCTGACACCAAAACTGGGGAAGTCGTAAATAATGAAAAGGACATGTTATTGATTTAGAGTGATCTGGATTGCTTGGCAAACTGGGTGCAAGTAAACAATATGCATCTTAATACAGCTAAATGCAAATATATAGTTCTAGAACAAAAAATGTAACATAATCACAAGATAGGGGACTATCCTGGGAGGCAGCGACTATGAAAAAGATTTAGTGAATTGTGAATTGGTTAATCAGGCGAACAAGAGTTCCCAGTGTGTCACTATGGCCTAAAGAGCTAATGCAATCCTGGCTTGCATGAAACAGGCTAATCTCAGAAGTAAAGAAGTTATTTTACCTCCATGTTTGGCACGGGTGCTGCTGGAATCCTGTTTGCAGTTCCGGGGCCCACAATTCAAGAAGGATGTTGATAAACTGGAAAGGGTTCAGAGAAGAGCTGTGGGAATGATTAACGGATTGGAAAACATGCCTTACAATGATAAACTTAGGGATCTCAATACATTTATCTTAATAAAGAGAAAATTAAGGAGTGACTTGATTACAAATTTTAAATATCTACACAAGGAACATATATTTAATAATGGGCTCATCAATGTAGCAGAGAAAGTTATAACACAATCCAATGGCTGGAAGTTGAAGCTAGACAAATTCAGACTAGATAAAGTGAAAACTTTTGACAGTGAGAGTAATTAACCATTGGAATAATTTACCAAGGGTCATGATGGTTTCTCCATTGCTCAGAATTTTTAAATCAAGATTGGATGTTTTTCTAAACTATATGATCTAGGAATTATTTTGGGTAAATTCTATGGCCTGCAGCATACAGGAGGGCAATCTGGATAATCATAGTGATCCTTTCTGGCCTTGGAGTCTATGAAAAACAATAATGTATCAAAGATGAACTAAAACTCCATATCTGAACACCCCTGAACTTTGGGAAATTTTGGATTGAAATTCAGATTTGCCTCAGAATTTGAGCACTTGATCTCATCTCTAGAATAATACCTTGATCTATAACAAGAAGTATAAATGCTCTTTGAGATAAAATCATTTGGTTTTCAAA
>ML675601.1:101125102-101258805 GCA_007922155.1 Mesoclemmys tuberculata
CAGTCTAAAGTGAGAAACACCACCACTTTATCTGGATGAGGAGGAAAATGAAGGAAAACTTAGACATGTGGGAAATATTCCTGCAAGAGCTTATTGCGAGGGTTTGATATGGTGTTAGGACTTGTTGCCCAAGACTGAGCTGCAGGTATAATATGACACCTCGGGCGGTATAGCTTTTGGTGTGTACTTTCATTGTGAGTGGTGTACACAGAGGAGGCCAGAAAGCAGGGTGGCTCAGGGTATTACAGGCGACATCGTGTTCCTTGTGTTTTTTTCCTATCTTGGTGACGGTTCCTAGTTGGGGAGAAAACTTTCAAAACTAAAAAGGAAGGAAGGGCTTCATTGTGGGTGGTCCATACCCACACACCAGGTAGCACAACATATGGTCCTTTTGACCCACAACAGGTTGGCTCCCTCTACTAGCTCTGGCTGGCTGGTGGGCCTGCCCTTCTGGAGTAGGTTGGTGGGTTTCCCCAACCTGTGTGGGCATTTCATAGAAGGGAAACTCTTAGAAGGTTGGTCCAGGAGCTATGGGAACCACAGGGGTGACAGGTTACCTGTAGCAATGAAAAGCCTGAAGTTTGTGGGAGGAGGCCATTTTATATAAGGTGGCATTTGTTGTTGCTTTCTTCGGTGCTTTGAGAGTGAGTGAGCTGGTGCCTATGGCAGCTGCAGACAGGTTCCAATGTGCATTAAATGTAAGAGACATGCAACTATCTGCAGGAGCAGTGTCCCTGCCCATAAGGTACTTAAGCAAAACAGAATGGAAGGAGAGCTTACGTGACGTTGGAGGAATGTGGAGATGAGTGTTTATGCCCTATAAAGGCAATAAGAGCCTTCCTTTTTATCTGGTGCTGCAGCCAGGCCCACCGTTCACACACAGTTATGGCAGCTTCTTGACAAGGTACCAGTTCAGTATGGTAATGAGAAAACCCTTGCGCTACTGTGGTCTTAACCCAGATAAATTTGGTACTCATTCTTTCACGATTAGGGCAATGATGTTAGCAGCTGCCGCGGGTTTTGGCCCATGGAAAGTGCAGGAAGTAGGGCACTGGAAATCTTGGTGTTATAGGACTTCTGTCCACACCAAGGAAAAGATGGCAGGGAATAGCAGAACATAACAAACCCAGCGTGCTTGCTTGTTTCAGAAGCTACCCAGAGCATACACACTGTTTGGATTTACAGGCACTCCACAGTGCATTGGACCCAGAAGAGGGCAGCCAAGAGAGCAGCGAGATCTCTGCTGGGCCAAAGCTGTTTGCATCCAGAAGAAGCATGCAGTGCGACCAGCTCATGCCACTTCTGCACTCACTGACAGGCAAAGACTGGGAGCAGACCCAGCTGGTGAGGACAAGGCTAGAAAGAAAGAAAGTAAGGAGGTCACCAAGATATTCCTGGAGAAAGCGGGTTCAGGAACACAGCCTAGGGACAGCCATTACAATGGGCCAGAAGTTTTCAGGGATGATGGCGTACATCTCTCAGATGCAGGTGCTGACGTACAGCAAGAGCATGTGAGGGCACAGATTGGGCAGGTGGTCTGATAGCAGGCAATGTGGTTGCAGGGGGACAACCAAGCTAGTTGCTGGTGCCCCCTGTGACTGGTTTCCAGTGAGGTTAAGAAAATAGACTGAATGGTTCCCTGAGGTAAAAGACCTGGAAGTTTGGTTATGGGCCTTGGGATCATGGGATAGGGTGAGACCTTGTGGACCTCACTGGCTGATGTTCCCACCCTGCTGCACCCTCTGTCCCCCTCGCAGCCGGGAGCGTGCTATGCCTCAGAGAGAGTTGAGTCCTCAGGGGTAGGATGAGAGCCTACTCTGTGTTATGGATTATATGATAAGGAGCCCTAGAACTCCTATGCTAGAACCAATTCAATAGCTGGTATAGGAGAGTATGGGTGATGGGCGGGTAGCACCCCTCTCCTGTAGTAAAGTTTAATAAAAGTTGCAGCCTGCTGTTTAATTCCATGTCTGTGTCTGACCTCATTTTGCTGCTGTGTCCACATCAAGCTATCTTCAGAAGGCAAATAACTGAGCGGCATGGGATTTATAGGTACTCTACCTTTAAATGGACACAGAAGAGTTTTCAAATTTTCAGTGACTGAAAGCTGATCCCCCCCAAATTTAAGCTTTGTTTGGTTTTAGTTCAGTTTTAAATATTTAAAGATAGGACTTTAAAAACTAGCAAGCAAACACAACCAGAAATGCAGTTTAAATTGTCCAGAAGGCAGTTCTATCTGCTATGCAGCAATTTTCAGAAAGTTGAAATATTTTCCAGTAAAACGTAAAGTGCAGTTATGTTTTACTCCTATGATTTTCCAGATGCTTGGTGAGCCATTTAAATAACATGAGGTCAATTTAATCAAACTACTGCAATGGAAAAATGTAATGATATACCTTAACTGCAAGTGTTTATTGTGGTTGGCAAGTGCATATGTAGTGGGCAGGCAAAGAGCAGTTACATATAGAATTGAACGTATATTTCAGTGTTGGAGTCCAGGAAAAGGATTCATTTAAATTGCTTGCATGTGATTGCTTAAAGAACATCAAATGTATTCTTATAGAGGTGAAATGAAAGACTTTACTTGTAAGATTGGATGTCCCCTCTATGTCTCATCCCCCAGATCTTTTCTTGCAGCTGTTGATGATAGTCTCAGTCCTGAATGCCTTATTTAGACAAGAATCCTGAATACAGCCCAACAGATAATAGGGAAAAAATCTGCGATGACTCATTTGAATTTGAAAATGAATTCCAATTTGACAGTGTTCCTGATTCTTTTATATTCATTTGCTATGACCATTTGACAACTGAGCATTCCTAGCACAAATATTTGTGAAAGACTAATGTTAAGTCTGCAGATGAACTGAAAATTGCATATTTGACTAAAATTTGTGAGTTTGTGTTGTATTGGTTAGCTATGTAAATAATTCCATTGGAGAACAAAAATACCAAAGTGACTTATTTTAACTAATATAAAACAAATTTCTGTCTTAGAATATTATTATTTGTTTACCTGGTAAATTATTCATGAAACATCTGCAGAACAAAAATTATTGTCTGAAGAAATTTGTGGGTAATTTTGAATAACAAATGTGTTCAAGAATGTTGTGAAATAAGTAAATAAAAGCAAAAGTCATGGACTAAGTAATTCCTTGTGAATTATTGTTTTGACCCTACTCCAGAGGAAGGAATGCAGATTGCACCAGACATGGCCAACACCTCAAGTGCCACACAAGAATTCGCACTACCCCCTGCTTTGCATGGAATTAGAGAAGAAATCCACAGCTGTAGGAAAACCACCTGTGTCTGCAGTCTGGTTGTAAGAGAACAAGAAAGCTATTTTTCAACTATTTTGCTTTAAAATATATATATATTTCCACACTGTGGACTGCATTGTGAAATTTAGGCCATGAAGATTGGATTGGGCAGTACATATGTGTGTGCCTAAATTCTTCACACAAGTACTCTTTCAGGTGTTTGCAGTTTCATATGGATAGCTAGGTGCATACTTGGCCATACTGGGGCACAAAAACCTGATCTGTACACATGTGGGATATTTGCATGCATAATCCAGGTACATGCAAATATATGTGCGCAGTTGTACGCTTGGAACTTTGGAAATCTCATACATTTCCTTAAAAATAACAGCATCGTAGAGCGCATCTGGCAAAGGGCTGTCCATAGAGATGCACCAATGAGGAGCCTTAGGCCTGGTCTACACTGGCACTACTGTTAAGTCGAATTAAGTTGTGGCAAAAGTCGACTTAATAAGACCACCTCTGCAAGTGGTGTGGTGCCTACTTCGAATTTATTAGTTCGATTTAGTGTCAGTGTAGACACAACTTCACTTAAATTGACTTAATTGGCCTCTGGAAGGTATCCCACAATGCCACGTTGTGACCGCTCCGGACAGTCGCGCTGTGCTGTTCTGTGGTCACGCTACCAGGAAATGTCCCCTCCCCTCAAGCCCCGGGAAGATTTGAATTTTCATTTCCTGTGCTGCCAGCGTGGAGGCAGCCTTGTCACCGTACTCCACATTGCTACTGCAAAGCCCAAACGCGCTCCAGCATGGAGTCAACCAGAGGTCTTAGATCTCATCGGTCTGTGGGGCAAGCAGTCTGTGCTGGCTCAGCTCAGAGCCAGCAAAAGGAATCTAGACATTTATGGGAAGATATCCCAGGGCATGCTGGAGAAGGGACACAAGAGGGACGTGCAGCAGTGCCACGTGAAGATCAAGGAGCTGAGCCAGTCATATCAGAAGGCCAGGGAAGCTAACAGCCATTCTGGCTCCTTGCCCAAAACATGCCACTTCTACAATGAGCTGCATGCAATTCTCAGTGGCGATCCCACCACGGTGCCACCCTGCAGCATCAATACCTCTTCTAGGTCACAGTCCATGGACAATGATGAGGACTCTGTGGACGAGGAGGAGGCTGAGGAGAACAGGGTGCATGAGATCGGGGTGTCCATTCTCCCTGAAAGCCAGGACATTTTCCTCACTCCAGAGCCGTCCAGCAGCACACAGGACAGCACTAATCATCCTGGGGAAGGCACATCTGGTGAGGTTTTTTTCTTCTTAGCAGTTCTGTCCTTTTACATGGGGGAGGCCAGGAAGGGGATTTCAGGTGTTTTGGTGACTGTAGTGGGGGGTTACCCCGGGAACAGTTTATTTATGTGATGAGATATGCTCTGATAATCATCAGTTGATATCTCACGGAAACTTTCACGTAGGTAATCTGTTATCCTTTGCAAAAGCTTTCTGGGGAGGGCTGCCTTGTTCCTCCCTCCACCGTAGGATACTTTGCCGTGCCATGCTGCAAACAAGGGAGCCTGCATCAGGGCTGAACACAGCTGGTACCCTGCTGTGTGCAGCAAATCTTCCCTTTCCACCTGCGTGACCCTCAGGAGACTGATGTCGCTCATGGTCACTTAGGGAAGATGGCGCATGTTGAAAATACCAGAGCTATACAGCAGATGCCCTGTGCCTTTGTATTCCCCACTGCATTGTCCTACCAAGTCACTTTGATTATTGTTATTTGGTTTAAGCAGAGACTATATACCCTTCCCACACCCCACTGTCCACAGATCACCTCTGTAAGGGCATAGTGAGTAGACCTTTCGGGGATGTCATGAATGGACACTGCATGGGGAGTATTGTCTACATTGTTGCAGTATCATTTCCTTCACTCTGCTAAGAATGGCTACCTTGGTTTTTTTTCATTCTGTAGACACGTTGGCCTTGGACCCACCCTCAAGAAATTCTGCGGAAAGACTATCACAGACTAGAAAGAGGAAAGAAAAAAAACCCAAGAGATGACATGTTTGGCAAGATCATGACTGCCACAGCGGCCGCAGAGACAGAGCTCAGAGCAGGGTGGCTGACCTTGTCCCAGAATATGGACATGGACAGGGAGAGTCGCAGAGTAATGCAGGAGCATGAGCGCAGTACCACGCAGGCAGCGGCGGACATGCTGACATCTGGCCAGCAAGCTACCACACTACCCTTGAGACAGTGAATGAACACCCCCTGTTTCCCCCATGACTTGAATGTTCATAAATAAAAGTTTGCATCATTTCAACATGTTCTTTATTAAATCATATCCTGTTCTGGAGGTATTTGGCGGGTACAGATATTGATTGGGGGAGGGGTGTTCACCAAAGGCAAACAACATACAGAAACAGAAATCAGTCCTGCATCTCATTGCAGAACATGGTTTTCAAACTTCCCTAATGCAAAGCGCTCCACAGTTAGCTCTCAGTGTTTCTGCCTCCACAGCCCAATCATGGGGGAACCTTTCACCCTTCGCTTCACACACATTATGAAGAACACAGCACGCAGATATCACCAAAGAGAGGTTCTTTTCACTCATGTCCAGCCTAGTGAGGAGACTTCTCCATCTACCCTTTAAACACCCAAAGGCACATTCTACAACCATTCTGCAGCTACTTAACTTGTTATTAAAACACTCCTTGTTGCTGTCAAGGTGCCTCGTGTACAGTTTCATTAGCCAAAGGAACAAGGGGTAAGCAGGATCCCCCAGGATCACTATGGGCATTTCCACACCCCCGATGTGAATTTTTTGGTCGTGGAAAAGAGTGCCCACCTGCAGATTAGAGAACAGCCCCGAATTATGAAATACACATGCATCATGCACCTTCCCAGACCACCCCCACACAGCTGTTGGTGAAATGACCCCTGTGATCCACAAGGCCCTGCAGGTCCATGGAAAAGTACCCCTTGCAGTTTATGTACTTGTTTTCTAGGTGGGCAGGTGCTAAAATAGGGATGTGTGTCCCATCAACGCCCCCCTCCACAATTTGGGAACCCCATCATGGCAAGCCCCTCCACTATGTCCTGCACATTTCCCAAAGTCACTATCCTTCGTAGCAGAAGTCTATTGATAGCCCTGCATACTTGAATCACGGCGGTGCCCAATGTAGATTTACCGAGTCTAAATTGATTCCCAACTGAGTGGTAACAGTCAGGGGTTGCCAGCTTCCACAGAGCGATGGTGACTGTCTTCTCCACCATCAGAGCTTGTCACAAGAGAGTATTCATGCACTTCAGTGATGGGGCCAGCTCAGAACACAGTTCCAGGAAAGTTGCCTTTCGCATATGAAAGCTTTGCAGCCACTGGTCATCATGCCACAGCTACATAACGACACGGCCCCACCAGTCTGTGCTTGTTTCCCTGCACCAGAACTGGCACTCCATGGACTGCAGATGATGCGTTACAGCCTGCAGCAATCGGGAATTGTTCTGCTCGATGGCTTGTCGCAGGGCAGCCTTGGTGGCACCGCTGTTGTCTGTGCTTTGACTTCTTTCTCTACTTCGAAAATACTCGATGATAAGCCACGCTGTATTTGTGATACTCACAATAATAGTGCAGAGCTGAGCTGCCTCCATGTCTCTGAAGCAATGGGGAGTGTGTGGAATAAAAAAACAGCACGAAAATACTTTTCCTGCTTGTTTGGGGGAAGAAGGGAGTGGGAAGCAGCGCTGCATCATGGGACGATGACACTCGTCCCAACGGCCACTGCAGCTAGTTGCACTGTGGGATAGCAACCCACTGTGCATTGCTTTGAAAGTCGAAATACACGTGTGAGTGTGGACGCACGAGACCTGCGCAAACAGTGTGGTGTGTACATGCTCCTGCGACTTCTAAAAATCGGCTGCTGAAAGTTGACTTAAAGTAAGTCGATTTAGCTCGGCAGTGTAGGCATGGCCTTAGTGAATTGGGCAGACCTCCCCATGGGTGCAGTTGGCCTGCCTGCAGAGAGCTCAGTGCAGAATCAGGGCTTATGACAATTTATGTTTCACAAAACTTGTTTCACTTCAGTGTTAACAATGTGCTTTTTCATGAACATGGTGACTGATTGTGACTTACACCGACTTCCTTTTACTTTACTCGGGCAGGGTAAAGAGACTTTAAAGAGGGTGTAAATATAATTTAACTTTAAGATCCCTTTTTATTGCCAAAGTATTGTGAAGGGACCTTAGCATGAATAAAAATTAGGCCCAATGTGTTTAAATTGGTTGTGCCACCCATAATTACTTCTAACTTAGCACACAGAACATGTGTACTCCATCTAGATAATCTATCCCTCCAAAGCTTTCAGGAAATTCATAGATTTTTTTTTTTTTTTAGTTCCCCTACAACCTTCTCTCAGCTGGAGATAGTCATCATCAGCCATTAAAAACTGCCATTTGGATCTACAACTGTTTAGACCTCTGAGAAAAACTATCTTCCTGGAAACCCAATCTTTCTGAAGAAGCAGTGATTACTTCTTAACATTGGCAATGCCAGGCACTTTTGGAATAGGAGAAATGATGTAAATTACTCACACAATGTGTCATAGAACATAGAAGAATTTAAACTCTTCCTAAAATACTGATTGGCTGTTTTTTCCATCACTTAAGATGTGATTGGAAAGAGACACTCAGTTACTGGCAAGCGATCCTAATCATTCTGGATAATATGAGGAGGGGCTTTTAATATTTTTTCTTTAGGGATCATCCTGAAGATTGTCATTTAGTTTAAAAATAAACTAAGAAAAAATACTGTGTTTTATGCTGGATTTGATCACACTGCCTATCAATCAAGTAATTCAGTTTCCAGTTAAAAGATAAACTAATACTGGTAAATTTGCATTTTTATCCTCTTCCCTTAATCTGACTTTTATCTTTTGTAAATGACATTGGACATATATAGTTATCCAAAGTGAATATTTTGTTTATGTATATGGATTCTTCAGATTGCCCGCATTAACGACTCTTAACCTTTAAACTGATTTATAAACATGTAAGAATAAAATGTCAGCATTCATTTGTCATTTCACAATAAACTGTCAGCATTCGTTTCTCAGCTAAAATAGAATATCTGTCTAAGGATTTACATTTGGCTTTATAATAAAACTAGATAAACACCAGTGCAACTCAGCATGAAAACCTGATACCAAGCATAGACACTCCATTAACACCTTAATGTGCATTCCAGGTTACATCTCACAGCAATCTAATGAATTTGGTAGAACTTGTTGCTGAAAAATGTGACTGACTCACTCATTCTTTTCATCTACATCAGCATATGCTGTACCAGCCCATAAAAGGGAAGGGACAGGGAATTAAAAGGATAATACTGGACACTGGCAAGCAATGGTGTATATGTATGGAAAGTGAGAGAGAAACCCACCATTAATGAATCTTGGCAGTGAAACTCATGAACCATTTCTGTTGTCCAAAATGTGGACAAAGACATATATACTTTCATTGCTAGTTCCAGGGAGACATCACCAGCTCAAAGAGGAGTCTCTGAACTTTGTTGTACTGGTCCACAGCTGGATTTCTACAACCATTCTGATAATGGCAGGGGCTAAGGTCAGTCAGTCATATTCTGAAACAAATGGGGAGATTCTACTGAAATATCAGAAGAATGCTATTTTTATGGATTTGTGGGCTTAGAGGTCAGAGTGCAAATATTTCCCAAAATAAGTTCTATTCCCAAGGGAGGTTTGTTTGGGTTTTTTATATATTGATTTTTAAATTAGTCAAAAGTTTGCTTGTCTGATGAAATGCATTCATTTATTTTCCACCATTACTGGTGACAGGAGTTCCACATCTGCTGTTTCCACAGAGGTAACAAAAATTCTTAGGATGTGGCAACTGGGCATCAGTGTTCTCCTATGCTGCATATTAATTATTACTGATTCAGTAAAAAGAGAAAAGTTGCCTTCTACATGACCAATCATATTGCGCATGGGGTTTTTTTTTGAAGAACTTCCATGCAAACACTGGTTTGTCTTAAGCTTCAGGCCGGGTCTACATTTACCTTCCGGATTCGGCGGCAGTCAACGGGAGATATGCAAGTGACGTAAAACACTTGCGTATCTCCCGTCGACTTTGCTGCCTCTGTTCCGTGCGCCGTCCACACTGCGCTGCGCCGAAGGGAACAGCGTTCCCTTCGACGCAGTGCTACTCCACTTATCAGAGTGGTTTTCCTACGTCAATTGCTGGATTGACTGAGTGGGTCTACACAGACTGCTCAGTCGATCCAGAGCAATCGATCTGACGGCAGCAAATTTGCTGCTTTCAGTGTAGACCCAGCCTCAGTGAACTCCAAGATCAAGCCAGTGAAGAGATATAGCTTGTTTTCATAAGAGGCATGAAAGGCTACATTTTCAAAAGTAATAAATAATTTGATCCAAGCCTTATGTGTAATGCATTTACATATTTCTTTGTGCTAAGTATTTGTCATGGGTCCTGACCCTGGAGAAACTATCTCAATATCAACTATATTTCTGCAAGTTCTCAGGCTCCTGAAGTCATGTTTCACATGTCTTCTGAGTAAAATCTTCTGATCCTGAACATCCCCCTGCTAGCTGTTCAGTACATCTCCTGGTTTGAATTATGTTTATCCAGTAAAGGAACAGAAATAGTACCATGTGACTTGGGTGCCCAATCACAGCTAAGTAGTACAGCCTAAATTTTGAAGTATTGAATACATGCAGAAAATGTTTGAGATCAATCGACAGAGTGGGAGGAAAAAAAAAACTAGCCAAGATTTATTGAGTAAATTCAAATAATAAAAATGTGAGGAAATCACAATATGCTTAGAGGCACAGAAGTTATTCATTATGAATTATTAACTCAGTATTGATAGACACATGGTTAAAGAGATCTCCAGTAACTATTTGCTGTATATAATCTCTCTCTCTCAGTAGATGAATAGTTCACACATTATTCAAATAGCACAAAAATATTTTTTTTTCACAATTAGCTGAATCCTCCTGATCCTAATGTAGCACTCATGGCCATGGGCAGATTAGTGTGAAATTTAATTTGTGCTAATCTGTCCAAGACCGGGGAAGCACAAAATATACTTTATGCAGTGTTTACCCACTTTAGCATATATAGATCTATGCATGAGTAACAAATCATGCAGCTTCAGGTTTACTGGAGTGAATATATAGTCACATTAGGCATGGATTTTATTATTTCATTTTTGTTGCAATGTAATAACGAAAACTACATTATTAGCAAAATCACATATTCTTAAGCAAATACATAAGAAAAGAGGAAAAATGTTCAAAAAGGTTAGGCTCACACACACTAAGCCATAGAATTATTTGTAACCTTTCCAATACTTTTGAAGGGACCGTGTCTTGGGGAAATTTTATTTTTTCTAGCAATGGATCTGTGCTGCAGCACTCCCAGCAGTGAAGAAAATATAACTAGGTATGTTACTTTGGGCTTAGAATTTTGAAAAGTTAGTGGTCTAGTAATTGTGTAATCTGAAAACAGCTGCTGCTCTTGTTTCCATTGCAACAGGAATGCTGCTGAATTTACAAAATTTTGTTGCAGAAATTGGTCCGGATTTACTATAGAATTACAGAACCATGTATACTGTGTGAACCCACTAGTGCATCAATTGCACTTTCAGGAATGTGCTGCCAAAATATTATTACTGCTCAAAAATTTCAGAGCTGTAAAATACTATCACATTTGTTTAAATATGTTCACTTTGTCTGCCAATAAAAATACACAAAACAGTAAGATTAATGATAAAATGTTACAAAGTCCTATAGTAATTTATGAGGGATATTTGGGAGCATGTTTATTGCAGAAGCAAGGACCATCTAGTTGCTTCCAGGGGTTAGTTTGGCCCTTGTACATTTAAAAAAATCTTCCCCGTGATATATGTTTATAGCCAAAATGAATCCAAATGCCTTTCCATTAAAAATCTGGCAGAGTTCAGCCTTATTTTGCTATCCATGTGCAATTCTCTCTCTAATTTACTGGTGCAATATAATAAAGCAAGATGAGCATTGCGAGCTTTGTGAACAGCAGCAAGGATACTCAGTGTGGCTAAATAGGTACTCCAGTATTTCAGAAAACTTGGGCACTTGTCTGTAGAGTTAGCTCCAAATTGGACAACTGAAACACTGTGAGAATTTACCCATTGTATGATTGCAATCTGCCATGGACTTGCATGCTAAAAGGTGGCCTCGTCATGTCCCAAACTGATCGGCTTTATTCTGTATAAAGGATTCAACCCCATCAATGTGTAATTCCCAATGGATTGGAAGCAGAATACTAGCTGTTTGCTGGTACCTCAGGATAGGGATGAAATGCCCTCACATTCATAGATAATCCAGCCAGCTGAGCTGCGAAGGCACTTGCAATTGCTTGAGAAGGCAATTTCAGCAGGATAAAGGTGGTTTTCATTCAGCGCATAACAAAGGCAGATTTTGATTCTGATGTGTGCAGCAAATGTTCTCTCTAGTTGCTGCTTTCTTTTATGATTTCCAGCCTCCACATTTTCCTGTTACTCATGCACAGCCAATATTCAGGTGGCAAATCCAGGGTTTTGCAGAAGGCAGCTCCAGATCACATTTACACTTTGTCACCAGATATAAACAACTTCCCAGTTAACTTTGAAAACCCACTTCCTTTGCTTCTATGGTTTAGCATCTGCAGAACAAAGAGGGGGGGAAATCAGTGAATTCATTTGTCACAACATCATATAGTAAACCAGTACATTCTCTAAGTTCTTTACCTATCTCACAGCATAAACTGGAAAGGCCCCCACTGGACAGAACACTGGTAACCATTATTGTACTGTATTTCTTCATTATTATTTCTTATGCATCGTGTCTATAGAGCCATAGATGCTGTGGTGGGGACACATTTCAGCCCAGTCAGGAATAGGTTTAAGAGCTCCTCTGGGCACAGTAAAACCCAACATAGCACATCTATGAGGGCCTGGAGAGGGGTGGCTCCATAAAAGGGAGGATCCAAACCCAGGGCAGTGTGGCAGTCTGATGAAGCAGATTTTCCTAGCCCAACAGAGCAGTGGCTGCTTTTAAAGAAAACTACTGGAGAGCCTCTGCTGGCCCCTTTGAGGAAGAGGAGGGATCTGTGTTTTGTTTCCTTTTTTTTTAGGGAGAGCTCAGAGTCCTCAGCCTGAAGCCTATAGACACTTAGAGGGTTAGGAACACAGATCCCATTCACAGACATTACTCACCTTTTGCCATGCGGGGAACTGTGTGGTGGGCCTGGATTGTTTTGAGAGCTACAGGATTAATTTCCTGGCTTTTTTATTTAGACTGCTTTATATCCCTGGAAAGAGGTGTCCTCTCTAAGATGTTCAGCCAGGGGACTGCATTCTGAACCCCAAACTGGCTGTACAGTGATATCAGCATCCAAAGGAGGATATCTGGGGTGAGCGAGGCACCTACCCTCACCCCAAAGGGCAACTGAGATGTACAGTCTCATAGCTGCCTAGACATTTTTTTAGAGGACCCCACCTTGAAGACTTATTCCTGAACAAACCCTTATGAACGTATGTGAATATGTCCAACCCAGTTACTACCTTGAATTTCAAGCATGGGGAAAAATATGGCTAATCAAATCCAAACCTTTTGTAACTTTAGGGCCAATGAACTGGTGTCAAGATTCAGGGCTAGCTGCGCCTCTGTCCCCACTTCTGTCTCCAGGCACCCCCCACCCCACAGGGTTTAGTCTTTGTGCTGTCATTTCTCTGGGGTGGAATCCTTCAGTTCTTCCACTCTTACACCGGCCCCAGAGCCATAGCTCCCGGGGTCCCAGCCATGCTTACTCTGCAGGTTCTACTGGACTCAGTACCAGAAGTTTCTTCCTTCAGGAGCTGTGCTTAGTGTGAAGACAGTGACATCCCATAATCTTATTAAAACAAAGTATTGTTTAATCGTAACAGAAGCAACATAGCAAAGCGTAAGGGAAGCCTAGATACATATCTGTCTTACCTAAAGGTTTTCGCAGGCATAGCTTACCCTAAGCCCCCCTGTATACACAACCTACACACTACTGCAATGATGTTTATACAAAATATGTCTCATCAGGTATCATTTGAAAACTAATAGCACACTGGTCATTAATATCATTCTAAAATGCACATGTTAACTATATATATGAAGTTAGGAATTTCCTCTATATAATGTTACTAGAACACACTTAGTAAAATAGCCTCGCCTAGGTAAAGGTGACAAACATATCAGTCCCAGACAAAGGGACGTGAGTTTACATCAATTTATATATTAGCTTAAATGAAGCTTTTAAGTGCTCTTTTAAGGAGACTCCGAGCATTTGAATCTTGGTGTTTTGGAAGAATGTTCAAAGTTTTAGTTATCCAGTTATTTTTTAACAAAGAGGTGATGAGAAGGATGAATTTAAAAAAAGCACAATTATCTGAGATCCTAGGTAAAAGAATAACATTATTTGTGGAGACATTGCTCACCAATTGCAACATAACTTGCTTCCAGCACTCACACTAACAGGCAAGATGACAGGCAAACTAAGAAGAAGAAGGAAGAGACAATTACATTGGAAATATTGTCAGACATACTGGTATCCAAAGGAGAGTGGAAGTTCTACATCTATTTTGTGCCTGCGAAAGATGGAAGTTAGTGGTCAACAACCACTGCATTGAAGATGATACTTGAAGAAAGGAGTAAGGTCTATGGATTATTTGTACTTGACAAGTCTCACATCTACAGCAAAGGCAAATTAATTCTCCAGGAAGTTTGTGTCCTAACTGGAGAAAAACTGAACAAGATAGGGAAGCTTTGGTCTCTTTTCTTCTGACCATTAGCCTCCTCTGAGTTTCCAGTTAAGGAAACCGCAGCTAAAAATAAAATGATGCAGTATGGCAATTGAAGGCTTAATTTGATATGAACAGACTTAAACACACACACACACACACACACACACACACACACACACACACGGCCATTAACATATTAGAGAACACTTACTGTACTGATAAATTGTTCTGTCAAGGATGACTTCAGGGCTGCACCAAAAAGCTTGAAACTCTAACATGAGGCTAAGCATTGACCCACCATGAAAGCAGAAGCTCTGATAGTTGAGGCTACAGACAGAACAGATTATATGCATTTTTGAATCTCAGTAGAAATAGTAATACATTACTGATATATAAAATTGTGCACACGTGCATTTTTTAAGCTTTAAATAGCTATCAGTTCTCAAGAATATCTAAAACACAAAGTAGTCTATAAGTGCTGAGAATTCATTATATATTTATTAATTATATTTCTGAATATAGATGTATTCTGCATTTCTATTCATCACATTTTAATAAATCAAAATATATTTATCAGATTATTGAATATTATAATAACTTGTATAATATTATTCCTACATCTATACCATTTGAATACCCTAGACAAATTATTATGTGGCAATCTGATGTTTTGTTGATGTCAAATATGCATGTATTTATGCTAAAATTATTTTGGGGATAGCATGCAATTTTATATTCTGTGGCTAACTGATTACATGAGGAGAAATTTCTATCCAATGGGCAGTCATGTGAGTCATTATTTTCAATGTACAACATCCGCCCATACAGAAGCAGTCTTGTGTAAAATATATTTGGGAGATTAAGCATCATGCATAAATGAAGTACTCACTTGGTCCCTGATTCTGCGAAGTACTGTGAGTTAAGCTAAGCATGTGAATGTTCCTAGGGATGGACTGCTGAATTGGCCATTGATTTCAATGAGATTCCTCACATGCTTAAAATTCAGCATGTGTTTAAGTACCTTGCTGAATCAGGCACTTAGGCTCCTATCTTGATGGTAATGGGACTCCATGCAGAGGTCTGCCCACCTGGAGCTTATTGTGGGATAGGGGCCATAAGGCATTAATTGTACTTAATGGGAACTCACAAGACTGGTCTTCTATGCCCTGCAATGGTAATCAACACCAAGAGGTGCTTTTAAAAATCCCATTAGGTGCCTAGCTGCATCTTCAGGCATCTAAATAGCTTTAAAAATCTGGCCCCAAGTGCCTTGCAGGAGTCGCTCAGTTTTATGTCCGTTAGAGAAGAGAGGGAGCTCAGTGAACACATAAGTGATCCTCTATTCAGGGTGCTAGAGACATACACACAAATTTTCAGACTCAGAAATGCAGCCTGTGCTACACAGTGACAACACGCAGGGTCTAAAAGGTGGATTGGATTAGGCATTCATAAAATGTATTACTAGTGCATTCCCTATCTTGCAGGAATGGACCCTACATACACACCTCCTAAATAAGAGCACACTTGGCAAATTTGTAAAAGAAAGTGCTTTCTTTTGAGCCCTTAAATCATGCTATTGGGGGCTATTTGAATGGGGGGCGGGGGAAGGCAAAACTAGCTAATTAAAATTGCATAAGCTGTTTGGTGTTTGTTTTAAAAGCTAGCTGCTGAGTTTGGTGATCAGTTTAGCCAGGAGTTATTGCTGAATCTGACACAAACTAGATAGGAAGTCAGCAGGGTCTACACCGTAAAAAAAAATAAAAAGTTTGGCGTTTTTTTAAAGTGATGCATTGGGATGCAGAAGAAAAGATGGAAACAATACTTTCCTTAGCAAAAGACAGACTGGGAATCAGACCTGTGGGGTCACTCTTTTGATAGACCTGCACAGGACCAGTAGGGTTGGAATTCATAAACCTCTGCTCCAGCAGGAGGCACCCCTGTCACTCGAGCTAAAGAACACCCAGCAGCAGCTGTTGCGCAGCTTATGACACACACTTGAGGGGTTCTGAGTCCTTCCGGAAGAGGATGTCAGTATAATTCTAGCACCCTCAGTACAATATGTGTATTGTGCTTTATACCCCCTCCGATATGTTAATAAAAATAAAAATATTAAAATATGAAAGCACTTTAAAATGGTTTCTCCTTTCCATGTACTATTTAACTGAATGGAGACAATCTATAAACAATAAATAAATAATAATAAAAATAATAATATCTACCTCTGATATAGTGCTTTTCATATATAGATCTTACAGTGTTTTACAAACGAGGTCAGTAGAGCAATATGAACTATTTTAAGAGAATAATCTAGCTTCTTTTTCTTTTCACTTATTATCCATTAATAGGCTTTTTGCAAATATATTGATTATTTGAAATTAAGTGAATGATTTATGTAAACGTGTCAGCCTGTGGATTATTTGCTGTCACAATATTCACTATCAATATCTGTAGCATAAGTACTCTCTGAAATCACATGATATTTTTTCTGTTCTCGGATTGGATGATTGGCAAATCAATGAGGAGCTTTCAGTATGGCTGCATGAAAATTTCCAGCATGAATACTCATGCAATTACATATTTTCATGAGTATGCACAACACTTTCCTCAAACATCCTTGAAAACAAAAACCTTGTTTGTACAGATGTTTCTGGGAAATGAGTAAAAGGGGTTTTGCATAACATCAAAGCAAATTGGCAGTTTTCATTCAAATAACTGTTTGCAAAGACTATTTTAGTCAATTCATTCTCTCCTTCCTCTCCAGTGCTATTCTCCAACACATAAACGATTTTAAATATTAAGGAAATGGTGGTGGTTTACCTTATAAACCTGTGTTGAGAAGTAAGCAGTGCAATATGCAGTTTAGTTTGGACTAAATAATTTAGATTTGGCACTCTCACTTGCATGTACCAGCGTTCTTGGAGATACAATTCCTTCCTGGTTCTTCTCATGGGAAACAACAGCTTCCAGATGTCCACTGCTGTGGGGTGAGAGTAAACTTTCAATCTGGCCCTGAGGAGGTAAAATGGGTTGTGTTAGAGGTTAAATAGATCCAAGGCTCTCTTCTCCTCCTCCTCCTTTATGCCGCTTTTCCTGGTGAGGGTCACAGCAGCAGTATGGAGAGTAGGGAAAACCAGACCTCCCTTTCTTCTGCAGCAGGTTTCAGCTGCTCCTGGGGGATCCCCAGTGCTCCCAGGCCAGCCGGGAGATATAATCCCTTCAGGGCCTCTTCCCCATGGGACGTGCCCAGTAGAGTTAAAAAGGAAATCTATCGGGGGCATCCTTTCAGGTTCCCAGACCAGCTCAGCTGATACTTCTTCATCCGGAGGAGTAGTGGCTCTATTCCAAGGCTCTCCCAAATTGCCAAACCCCTCACCCTATACTGAAAAGTAAACCTAACCACCCTGAAGAGAAACCTCATTTCCACTTTTGGTCATTACCCAAAGTTCATGACCATAAGTGAGGATGGGGACATAGACTGACCCGTAAACCAAGAACTTCATCCAAAAACTCAGCTCCTGCTTCACCACCTACGGATTGGCATCACTGCTGTCGCTGCAATAATCCACTGGTCAATCTCACACTCTCGCTTACCTTCATTCATGAACAAGATCTCCTCATACTTAAACTCTTCCACTAAGGGAAGCTACTCCCCCTTCACCTGGTGAAAACAGTCCACTTTCTTCCAGGAAAGAACCATGACCTCTGATTTGGAGGTGCTGCTTCTCATCCCAACTGCTTTTCACTTGGCAGCAAAGCATTCAAGCACATGTTGGAGATCACAGTCTGAAGAAGCAAGAAGGACAACATCATCTGCACACAGCAGAGGTACCACCTCCATGTCCCCGTACCAGATATACTTTCCACCTCGGTTGCACCTTGATATTCTGTCCATGAAAATCATGAACGGGAATCAGGACAGGACTCAGTCTTGGCAGAGTCCAATGCTCACCTTGGACAAACTCAACTTAATGCCAAGAGTCTGAACACAACTCTCACTCTGGGAATAGAGGGATCGACTTGCCACTCTTGCATGCACCTCATACTCCTGCAGCACTTCTCACAGGTTTTGGGGAAAGTGGTCATATGCCTTTTCTAGGTCTACAAAACAAAGATAGACCGGATTAGCAAACTCCCATGACCCCTTGAGTATCTACGAGAGAGCAAAGAGCTGGTCCATTGTTCCATGTCTGGGACAGAAACCACATTGTTCCTTCTGAATGCAAGGTTCAACTAATGGGCATAGCCTCTTCTCCAACACCCTGGAATAGGCTTTGCTAGGGAGGCTGTGGAGTGTGATCTCCATGTAGTTGGACCACACCCCCTGGTCTCCTTTCTTAAAGTTTCAGACCATGAACCCTGTTTGCTAATCCTAAAGTAACACACCCACCTTCCATGCAACACTGAAGAGGTGTGTTAGCCACGACACCCCCATGTTGTCCAGTGATTACAACATCTCCGGATGAATTTTGTCCATCCCTTCTGCCTTGCCACTGCAAAGGCACTTAACCACCACAATGATCTCATCAATAGAAATAGTTCTGATCTCACTGGGGGTTTCCAGGACTGCCACCTGAAAGGAGGGCATTTCCAGCGGTTTGAGACATTCCTGAAAGTGCTCCTTCCACTGCTCAACAATCCTCTCAGTCATGATCAGCATTTTATCACCCTTACTCAGAACAGCCTGGGCAACATTCCTCTGACCCCTTCTAAGGAGATGAATGGTTTGCAAGAACACCTCTGAGGCCCTCCGTTAGTCATTCTCCATAGTCTTTCCAAACTCCTCCCAAGCCCATGCTTTCGCTTTAATGACTGCCACAGCTACAGCCCGCCTAGCCAACTGTTACCTTTCAGGTACCATATCAGGAGTTTGATTCATGAGCATTTCTCAAGGCCTCCTACTTTGCCTTGACAGCTTCCCTCACTCCTGGTGTCCACCAGCAGATCCTAGAGTTGCCACCATGACAGGTACCAACTGCCTTCAGGCCACAGTTTTTGTGGTTTCAATTACTGAGGCCCTAAACATGGTTCATTCAGACTCAATGTCCAAGACCTCACACAGAATGCAGGAGACATTCTGGAAGTGGGAATTAAAGTCTTTCCTCACAGGGTCCTCCACCTGACATTCCTAGGTCACCCGCACTGCTCAGTTGGGCCTCCTGTGTCTATCTGGCCCAGCATCCTGTGTGTTGGATCCAACTCACCACCAAATACTGATCGATTGAAAGCTCTCCTCTTCTCTTTGCCCAGATGTCCAGAACACATGGCAGGTGTCTGATGGCCAGGTCACACATGTAACCTAGCTGGGCTCAGCCTGAAAAGGCAATATGTACCCACCCCGTGGTCTCACCACCTACAAGGCGAAGAGTGAGGGCCAGGTGCGATGCCGGAATGGTATCAGGAAGAATGGACCTTGACAGACTGTCCCTCTGCAATGTAAACTGTCTCTAGGGATATGGAACATCTACTTCACTGGTGGGGAAAGAGCCAGAGCTGGTGGAAGATGTGGAAAAGTACCAGCTAGATAGAGCTGGCCTCACCTCCACACATAGCATGGGCTCTGGAAAGAAACTTCTTGACCGAGGGTGGTCTCTTTTCTACTTCAGAGTGTCTCTGCATGAGAGGCTCCAAGCAGGTGGTGGGATATTCACAAGTCCCTGGCTAGGTGCTGTGCAGTTGGAGTTTATCCTGGTAAATGAGCGGGTCAACTTGATGAGACTTTAGGTCTCAGAGAGGAGAACCCTGACTGTTGTGTATGTTTATGTGCCTAACAGCAATTCAGAGTACTTGGCCTTTTTGGATATGGTGAGATTGGTGTTCGGTAGAGTGCTACCTACCTACTCTATTGTTCTACCACCGGACTTTCAACGCCCACATATGGAACGATGGAGACACCGGGAGGGGAGTGATTAGAAGGAATGGCCTCCCTAATCTGTACCCAAAAGACGAGTTTTTAATGGACTTCTGTGCTAGTCATGGATTGTCCATAATGAACACCATGTTGGAACACAAGGTGTTCATAAATGTACCGGGTATCAGAGCACCTTGGGTCGAAGATTAATGATCGACTTTATGGTCTTTCTCAGACAGGAAAATGAAAAGGACATAGCTGTTACCTCAGCAGCAACCAAAGAAAAGGTTGCATCACAAAGATCACCTAATATGACTGCTCACACCAGCACCCAGCTTCAGAGGCCAAGAATTTCTTTCTTATAATCACGTGTGAAAGTTGTCATAGAGACATGTAATTTCCTCCAGAAACTAGCAGTAAATTAGGTAGTCTTCCTCAAAAGGACAGCAATAATCCAATATGTGATTGAGGTGGGGTTGCTGCTCTTACAGAGTGTGATTAAACGTAGGGGAACTCACTGAGTACATGCCAGAGTATTCACAATGAAGGTTTGAAAACAGGCTGTTTGCTCAGTTTACCTGCTACACAGGTACAGATTTGGATGAACTTGTGAAAGGTGTACCTACAAATGGAATAAAAAACCCCACTTAATAAAAACTTAAGACTACCTTTCAGGTTGGGCATCTCCTACAGCTACTTAGCAATTAAGTGCACTATCATCATGTCCAAGGTGAATGCCATGTGGGCAGATGAAGAATATGTGATAGAAGGGTATAACGACAGTTCTCTCTGTAGATACAGACATGCATACATAGCCCAGCATAGTTTGGAAAATGTTACATATTTGCAGGTGTTTTTACTACAAAATTAAGGGTATTTTCAGAAATTCCAGAAGAGGCTAGTAAATGTAACTATATCACCATAAAAGCAGAAGAGTTACAGAGGGAACTATATGGTACAGAACAAAGGTGCTGAGGTAGGCTCAACAAGAGTCAAAGTGTTAAGCATTACCAAAGGTACAGTACAGAAATGAACAGCCCCTGTCTTTCAGACTTAGTTAAGAGAATTAGTTGGTTCTTTTTATCCTTGACACCAGACAACCAAATCTGGGCTTAAAAAACAGATGATTCAATCAAAAAACTGGCTAGGAAGTAACCATACCAGAAGAGGCAATTTTCAGTTTCTAACAGTCCATGTCCAATCCTTCAAACTGAAGTTTTATCAAACCTCTTTTTTTCTAGCCAGCAGAAAATCCTCAGTAGCAGAAGCTATTTAAAGTCCCTGGTCCAATATTGAATCCGCAGATTTGGCAGTAGTAGGTTTCAGCTGGATTTTCTGGGCAGTAAGTAACTCAGCAGCAAATTTACTCTTTTTAATACAATGGCAACAATTCTTGGAAGTAACAGGAATGACTTCAGACTGTGCCAAAATTTAAATGAAAAATCTAACTGTAGCTGGCCTTGCAGCTTGCTGGCAGCACATCCTGCTTTCACGTGGGAGACTAATGTTCAGATATTCCTGCTTCACCAGCCTGGGGTATATCTTGAAAGTGACATGTATGCCATACCACCTTTATAAACTGATATACTGCACCTTCATGCTAGTCATGATATGTATGTGGAAGGTGCAAGGAAGGGGGTGGGAATAGAAAGAAAGCCATTTGCCACAATGAATGGGCTGAGAAAATACCAAAGTCCAATCTGGGCAGGTTTCTGGTCAAGTATTGCTAGGAAGAAAATATGCTATCATTTGTATTCTTCTATTAGTTAATATACATGAATGAAGATAATCAGATAGGTGGTAAAGATAGCAAAACTACCTGTCTAAACAATACAAGTGTTAATTTGGGAACAACAGAAAATGTATGTGTTGTAAATCTAAAGAAATAGAATGCATCTTCTCCAAAATGCAATATAAGGCCTTCATTCTGCAAGGTACTTAAGAAGGTACAGCAAGTAGTCACTTCTCACAAGCTGGAAGTGCTTTGCTGGATTGTGGTCACAATATGCAGTGAAAAAAAAAGTAAAATCCTTTAATGCAGCTGTTTGCCACATAAAAAGTCTTAAAAACCTACAGCTATATTTCTTTGTTTACTTATACCAAAAACAAACATTCAGAGGATACCTAGCACATTAATTTTCTGCGAGGCTAACAACTTCTTTAGCTACTTTCAGGTGAAAGTGGTTTTCAGTCCAAAATCATAAATACTTGAAAACAAGGCTAGCGTGATGTACTTTGCTCATCATGCCAATGCAATGGTGGAGGGGTCAGAGCTCCACCCTGCCTTCCTAACCCCGCTCCTTTGTGCAGATGCATTATGATACAAGTATTTGTTCACATGGTCAAATTATTTCTCATAAAAGACAATCTTAGACAATGCCGTTTTTCTAATAGATTTGCATATTGAACATTTAGCAACTGTGCATTCCTATGTGTATACCAGAGTCTATGGAACTCATTTGTATAAAATATCCACTTTGAATGAGAGAATGTAGTAATAGAATTGCATTGTTATTATGTATATAATAAGATTCCAGGAATCTGTGTGTGTCACTCTGAAGTCGAGAATATCTGCTTATCGGTGTGAATCAGTGGAAGCAGTTACAGCATGGCTGACAGTTCTTTTTGTCCAGAATATCACCAGGTTCAATCATCACTGGGTTTTGCAGTCTGTTACCACCCAATTTTTAAGTTCTCAGTCATTTTGATTTTACATCTGTGTGGTGTACCGCTACGGTCAAGCATGTATCTATGCTATATCAAAGTCCTAGACCACTACGAAAGCTGAGATAACTCAGCCAATCACCATCTTTACTCTAAAGATAATTTGAATGCAACAGTTTCATTGGTTGTATGTGGGAGACTGAAGAGATGGTGGTAATCTTGGCCCAGCTGTCACACCCATGTGACAACAGAGGCTTTCAGCTCCTAGAAGTGTATTAATTTCAATTTTGATTTAAAAGAAACCTCCCACCAAAGGGTGTCTGGCCACGGATCTGTGTCCTTGCTAGCCATTTAAAAATATAGTCACATGAGAGTTTTAAATCATAAAACCACCCAAAGCAGCAGCACTTCTTCCACCATATCACACCGCCTCTCCTCAGATCAAAGTGTAGTCAGCCGATCACAATGGTTTCAGCCATCCACAATGGTCACTACACGTTTTTGTCAGACAAAAATCCATCTTCAACAGCCTCAGCCCTCCACCAATACTTACTCAAACTGATGGGCTTTGCAATATGCCTGAAAAGTCAGCAGGCTCAGATATTCCTGTCCACAGCAGAAAAGCATTCTAAGGAAAAAGACCCTCATTGACTATACGCTGACAACAGTCTCCTCCCTTTTATACCAAGGGGGCTCACTGCTTGAGCACCCCTGATGAGGGATACATGCAGCAGCATGGCACTGGGAGAGAGGCTGTATTTCTGCATCCTTAACTTGGACTAGTTCCAGCTTTGGATGTCTTTTTGTGCAACCCTGGTATTCTTTTAATGTAGCTTTTTGCTGGGATTTGTTTTTTAAAAAGAAACAGGAAAATTAATTACGAAAAAGGCTCACTCTGTCCCATAAAATGCTCTCTAGTACATGCAACATGCATTGCAGGAGGTACATATTGATTGAGGCAGGGCTTTGAAAGAGCAGCTCCTGCCTGCCATAGAGCCATACTCCGGAAGGATTCCATCTGTGGGATAGTGTGTTTTGTAGTTATATTAGGGGGCAAGATGGGGGAGGGCTGAGTCATGAGGAGAAGGATCTACAGGCTAAACCCACTCATGGAGAGCCACAGCTGCTATTATAGCCCAAGGGGTGTAGTAACAGCTGTGACCTAGCATTTTTTATTCCATGACCCCTTCCCCCACAGATAACCCGTGTGCCTTTTCTCAGGATTTGTACAGGGAAGAAGATTGGGTTCTCATGCAGGCACTTCATAGGGAACTAGAGTGAGCACTAACTGTGTCTCAACATCATAAAATCAGCCCAATCATAGTTTTATATAACAGTGTCAAGACAGTTGATTGTAGGAATCCTCTTTATTTGCAAAAATATATGCAAATATTCTCTCTCTCTGCTTTTCAGAAAAATGAATGTGGCAACACACCACTTTATATGGAGTGAGTTAATTGTCCTTCTAAGAGCAATGCTCCAGTCAAATCAGCTGAAGTGTCAGCAAAGCAGTCAGTGGGCAAACATTTTACTGTGTGGTTGAAAAGTCTCTATACAATTTAATCTTTTAGCTGAAAATGCAAGTGCATAAGGTAGGAAAAAGGGAAGTGACAGTTCAGAAACAGGAGAACCCTTCTGAGATATTTCAGTGCTCTTCAGAAATCAAGTATCATGATCTCACATCAAACTAAACTTGTGCAATATTTCACAAGCATTTTCCTCTAATAAACACTTGTTTTGTCTAAGCAATGCTGACTAGCTGTCTGGGAATGCTGGAGCCCCACTATAACAAGGGTTACTTTTGAAAACTGTTCAGTACATATCTGAATAGCTTTTGAACGAATACGTAAATTGTATTAGAAAAGGGATGCCATCTAATGTGGAAGTGTCAAGCCTGAGGTTGCATCTTTATGTTGATTTGCTGTGTAACTCATGTGGGTTTGCTGTCCCTTACTATTTCATCTTTGAATCTATGGGTTTTCTATTAAATAAGCTTTTTGGTTTTTTCACACCCCCAGCAGGTCTGCAGTGTGTAAACTGTGTGGAGCGTGTACCCCAAAGTGAACTAACGATTGAGGGGCTGGTTTCATATCTTTGTGGGTAATGAATTACAGAGCTGGTATTTCAGAACTCAGAGGATTATGTATTTGGGGAAAGTCAAGACTGGAAGGGCAGTTGGTGTCACCTTGCCAATAGTAACTAGGCAGGTCAGAGCCAAGGTGAGACCTTATGGCTGTGGGCTGGTTATTGGGGTCAGGAAGCTGAACTGCAGCCTCACAGCACCAAGGCACCCCAAAGGTACAGGGCAGTCAGTGACAGAATCTCTTACTCCTCTGGGTGGTCACGAAAATCTCAGCAGTTTTAATTCTAGGAAAATCGCTAACCAATTACTAAGGATTTCTCAAATTCA
Organism: Mesoclemmys tuberculata; assembly: GCA_007922155.1. Taxonomy (NCBI): domain Eukaryota; kingdom Metazoa; phylum Chordata; order Testudines; family Chelidae; genus Mesoclemmys; species Mesoclemmys tuberculata. The sequence goes on from ML675601.1 coordinate 101,150,106, forward strand.
CATCATGCTGGGAATATTAGTCAAGAAGCCCAAGTAAGTGCTGGGAGAAGCAGAAAGTGCAAAGAAGAAAGAGGAGTCCACATATGGCCATAATTCCTGCAGCTACTAATCCAGTATTCATTCACGCTAACCCTTCTCACCTGGCATTAAATTAGTTCTGAAGGAATACCACATAGACGCTAGAGTTTCTTGTCTCCAATGCCAGGCACTTTGTGAAGTCATGTGCTCCTGTACAAGTGAGTTTAAAAAGGATTCTCATTTACACTAAGGTCCCTTTGCACAGCCCCAGCAATGTAAGGGAGCCTAAAAAAGGACATGCGTATGTTTATGCCCAATTCATAGTCCCTTTGCTCTGCCAGAGTAGTGTAAAGAGGCTTTAGTGTAAATCAGAATCGGGTCCAATAACTAGGGTGAGTGTGAAATGTTAATTTAGTAGCATATTGCACCTGCTTTGGACTCATTTTGCACTGGTGTAAATAACTACACAGGTTGCAAGACAGTGGAGAATCTGACCCCGCAGATGAGACACAGAGAGAGAGCGCAATTATTGTTCATAGGGAAGACATCTCAGTCTCATGGAAAGTTGATCAATGAATGGGTCAAATAAGGGTCACAGCAACGACCTGGAAACCTGTCTCTTCATCAAGCCTTATCATTTCAATATTTTTATTGTCATATTTGTTATTTAGCAGCCACAGAGTCGGGTTCACACCCATCTCTTCAAATTTAAATATTGCACATCCTAGTGCAGGGAGTAAGAGAGAAATTTCACAGTGGTAAGTACCAAAGAAAGAAAAAATTTCTTGGTAAGTGGTTTTTTTAAAAAGCAATAGCTATTATTTGAAGCTTCTGTGAAATATTTGAAATATACTTGGCAGAGATGAATTAGTGGACAGAGTACAGGTGGAGTGGTAAAAGTTGTGTGATAAATGTAATTTATCACATAGTTCTGCAATTTATCACAGGCATCTCTTCTGACTAAATCCTATGAACTGAACCCAGGTCTATCTACTGCTACCAAAGCCACAACAGTATCAAAGGCTGCTGATAAATGTAGCAAAATCAGAATGGACAGTTGGGCCTTATCCATTGCCAGGAGAAGATATTCAACTAATGCCACTATAGCTGTTTCTGTACCATACCCAGGTCTGAAACTGGACCAAATAGGGTCAGTTAAATCCATTGTCTCTGTTACTTTGCCACAATCTTCTCATTAGTCTTTCACAAAAACCAGAAGTATGAAACAGGCTAATAGTTGACCAGATTTTCAGTTTTGCTCAATAATTTCTCATATCCAACTGCTGTGTCAAATGAAATGCTGAGGTTGTAAGCTCTTTGAGGCAGGGGCTGTCTCTTTTATTATATGTGTGTGTAAGTACAATGGGTCTTGACTCCTAATTGGGCCTCTAGATGCTACCACAATACGAACAATAAATAATAGTGTGAACCGGGGCTGGTCCTAGTGGAGATCATCAGTGTCTCCATTTGTGAGCAGCAGGAACTAAATGTGCTCAAGATTAGATTCCCCACTCAAGAAACTATTATCTGACACTGACAAACTGTTTCAAATCTCCCTTCTTGCAGAGTTTATTGAGAAGGTTGTGGCAAAATAATACTGGCAGCATCTACAAATGACCAATTTCCTTGACCCTGTTCAGTCCAGTTCCAGACTTCAGTATGGGACAGAAACTGCTTTGGTGGTATTGGTCAGTGACCTCCTCCTAGAAATGGGTAAGGTCCACATTCTCCAAGGTATTGAGACATCTAACTGCTGACTTCAGTGGCAATTAGGTGTCGAAATATCTTTGAGGATCTGGACCCAAGCATCCATACTAATTTTGTTACATCTACAACAAGACTTTGATATGGGAGCAGTCTCTGTCAGGAGTTAATAGATTGGCTTTTGGCTTTGATCCTTTTTAGATGGAAATCACAGAGGATGACATGGGGAATTATTATTCTACTCCAAGGGCTCTAAGTGCTAGAGTAACACGTTTTCTTCTTGTCTATCCTCTTCTTCAATATGTACGGGAGGCCAGCAGGAGGCTTATTGAGGAGTAATGGTTTGAAATGTCCCTAATACACTGAAAATACACAGCTTTATGTTTGCATGTTGTCCAGCCCAATTGAGGCAGCGGAATGAGTGGCCCACTGTCTGCAGGAAACTGAGGCATGAATGAGGCTAGATGGCTGTGTCTCAGTCTTGGGAGAAACAGCTGGCAGAGTTTGTAGGGAATAATTATTGGCTTTACCATTAGGGGTGCGTGACCATCATTTGTGATCCAGGTTTGCATTTTGGGAGTCTTGTTAGCTTCTGGGGTGGTCCTGGATACTGAGATAAGAGCTATAGTGAGAATATATTTTCTATGTCAAGGGTGTCTCCAGAGAATGCCAATTTTTCCACAGCTATCCTTGTTTCTGTCACTTTGATATTAGACTACTGTAATTAGAGCTAGTCAAAACGTCTTTGTTAAAAATCTTTTCAATTAAAAATGGTCCTTATTTGAAAAAATCACAGGATAATTTAAATTTTTTTTGATTTTGCTAGGGTTTTCAATGAAAAATGAAAACTAAAAAATGTCAGTGAAAATTTTGGAAAAAATAAGCTTTGCTAGAAATATTTGGTGAAAAACACTGACCATTTTCCTATCAGCTCTACTTCTGGTTTTTCTAAAAATTCCAAGTTCTCATCACAACTGGAAATTCTGATATTTCAATGTTTTGTGGTTTTGTTCTTCCTATCTCCTACTCCTTTTTGTCTCCAAACAGAATAAAATCAACTCTCAAGGGTTCTGTTTTGTCTCCCCTCCCACCTTTTATGTTTCCTTTCCTCAACTTTTGAAATGTTAGAGAATGGCAACTGGAAAATGATAGGTGAAAGCCTGCAAGTCAACAATTGCATGTGGATGGCGTAGGGGAAGGTTATCTGCTTTTCTAGTACTTTTATGGACTGAAGATGAGCAGAAATAAATCCACAATAAGAGAGTCAAGAAATTAAAGAAAATATTATTTAAAGAGTTAGTGTACCTCTCCATAGAAGTATTCATCAACTTCACAGGATATTTAGCAGCACCTTTCTACCTTTTCAGTAGAAAATTCTTGCCTTTCCTCCTGACTATAGAGACTACAGAACCCCTAGAAGGATGAGCAATCTACCAGGGACAAGGAGGCTGCTGGAAAGGCAGCAGATCAACACAGCCCCAACACTTGCACCTCTTGAGCCAAATCAATTAAAGTCAATTGGTGAAATTTTGGCCCCATTGACATCAATGACAAAATTCTCAAGATTCCACCCAGTGTTTTCCTGCAGTTGGCACTGAGCAGGAACTGAACTTAGTCTGCACTTAGCCTAATTCAGGCAACACTTTTTGGAGGCTAGTGTCATAGGAACCTGTGGGTAGAATCCTCAGGGAATGGCGCAAAGCAGTGGAAGTGCAGGGTAGGATCAAGCCCAGATAGTCAAAATGTTTAAATAGTGGGAATCCTGTATATTCTTTTAGTAATTTTAATGTTGTTGGCCTGGATTAAAACTCTCTGGTTACCTAAGCAGAGGGGACCTAATGCAGCCAGAACTCCTCTGGCTTTATGAAAGGAGGTGGTGCCATCTTTCCACTGCATGGCTTCCCTGCAATGTCATTGTTCTGGAAGATCAGTGCTCCTTGGTGTTTTGAGGGCCGGGCTTGGAGAGAGCAGTGGGTGGAATAGGGGAACCGCTACTCTCTCCTGCATCTCGCATGCTTGTTCCCTAGATTTCGGCATAGAAATCAGCCAGGGTCCTTTGGCCTTTCCTGTGCAGTTGCTACTGAACAGAAATGGGGGGATTCAGCCAGTGGTAGTATGGCTCCTGCGGGTGACTGCCAATAACAGTACGGCCCCTGCAGTGCCTGTGCTGCTGAGGGATAGGCAGCAATGCTGAGCAGAGGGACCATTTCTGCAGAATGAACCCATGAGTCCTTGGATCTTTCCCATAGACCCTGGCTATATGGTGTTGGGACTCTCCTCCCCATTCTGAAGTGCCAAATCTCTCTTTGCTAGATGATAACATTTTTCTGGCAGCTGTTATTTGCTTAACAAAGCCTGCAGTTAACATGCCATGTAGTTTTCAGTCACCTCCACTCCCACCCTGTGGGCTTCCCCCTCTGTCCCATCGTATTTTGTGTTCAATGGTTCACTGTTAATGCTTCTTTACATTGTGAACACCTAATACCAAACACGCACTCGCACCTTCTGCCACCTAAGTCTGCAGAACTGGTTCTGTTTTCTGTGTCACCCCATGGCTGGCTGAGTTGGACTGTCACAATACTGTCCATTGCACATTCTCTGAACTCAGTGGGAATAAGCCTTCTTGCCGCTCTATTCTAACTCACACCGTCTCTTTAACTTTATGACATATTTTGCATATGTGACCTAACTGTCAGCCCATGTTGGAAAAAATGTCTGCTTTGTACCTCTCAGCTTCAGTTAAAATGAACTGTCAACCACAAGAGGGCAGCAGTTCAACATATTCTACCAAAACATCAGCCTTCCATTTTAATGAAAGACGGAGCACTGCAATAAAATAGCCTGTTTGCGCCAACATTAGCCATAATAACTTGCCGTCTTCTATATCCCTCTGCAATACTGTTTCCTGTGACAAGCTGGTTGGGACGTGGAATAATTAAAGTCATATTTAGGTCAGTTGCATCTGTACCTGTTTGTCACATCCCTCATAACTAAGAAAAAGCTTTGTAAATCAGCCTTGCAAAATTTTTCTCTTCCCCATGTTCAAAGTGAATAATTTTTAATACATAAATCTAATATAATGAAATTTTCATCATGATCATTAGTAATCTGTTTTAATTCTTCCACCATGTCCACAGAAACTGTGGCTTCTGAACTCTTCTGTGGTATTTGGTGGGCCTGGACTCATAGATTTTTCATTAGAACTCTACAAACAAATAACAAAATTCAATTCAAGCCATTAAGCTAACATGTTCACCTACAAAATTAAAATATGCTCAGGTTCATAAGAATCTGGTTTAAAAGGAAAATATGAAAACCATAGATTTAAAAATAAATTTAAAAACAACCAAACCCTGACAATTCTGATGTGAGAACAAGCTCTCACAAATGAAGTAACTGAAATGCAGGTCAGTCAAAAAGTTTAAGATCAAAATTTGCTTAATGTGGATCAGATCTGGTTGCAAAATAAGTAGTTGTAATACACAATAAATCAAAATTAACAATATTCAGAGATAAAATTCGATGAAATCTTGTATATGGACTACAAGATAAAAAAAAGTAGTGTTTAGATTTGTAACACCTTGGGTCAGGGACCCTCTTTTTGTTTTGGGGTTCTGATCCACGACTAAGGCTCATAGGCATTATGGTAATACAAATAATTAATAATAATTACTAGTTATGATCTTTAATAATATGTGTAAAATGCTTTTTTCTAAAAACTATAGGCTGGACTTTGTTATACCGACTAAGGAACCAATTCAGCACCTCTTTACTTATGCAAGTGGTTTTGTCTGATTGAGATCACGGGGACTTCTCTCCCAAGAATGACTGCACCGACTGAGTACCTAAATCAAGCTAAGGACGGCATTTTTTGCTTTTGATAATGCTCACTGGTGTAATGATTTCACATTTCCACAAGGTGGTGCTACAAAACTTTGTTTGAACAATACAGCAACGATGAAAAACAAGGCAAAGAAAAAAAAGGTGAGTCTGATAAGAGATGTCCAAGATGTTGAATATACGCACACACACAAAGCATGAATGCCAAATTTTCTGACAAGCATAGATGCATCTTAATTGCAGAGAACAAAACGGTCATAAAATATATATCAAAGGATGACTGGAAAGTACAATTGACTGCCCTAGGTATCTAGCAAATCTACATGAGTGAAGCTTAATGGCAAATTTTAAATGGGAAATTCAGCCTTTTCAATTTACAACAGAAGATTCCTTTGTAACCAAATCTCATCAAAATTAAAGTTGGATCAAACAATGTAAGCAGCAGTACTATTAAAATCAGAGAGTATAGCCTTTGTTTTCTGGTTAAAGATCAAAAGGGAAAGGATAGCAGTCATTCATGCTGAAACTGAATCAGTGAGGAGAAATTACTTGCTGATATACAAGAATATGCAGAAATCAAAACATAGACATGTTGTCTTCTTGTACTTAGACAGTGAGGTCTAGGTAACCTTTTTTGCAATGCAGAAAAATTACCCAAGTGTGAATTTAATCCACCAGAAAATATCTACAGGAAGAGGCTGAACTGAACAAATGATACACAAGGAAGTGTAGCTGTTGTGCCCTAATGCAGGGCAGATGTTTTGAAAGATTTCAGTTCCTGGAATGATAGTTTGTGCACCCCCATTTCTTATGTGGATGATCACTTACTCACATGAGCAATCTCAATGAAGACAATGAACCTGCATGCACGAGCAAGTGTTCACCAGGATAAATACAAGCTCCACATTCTGGCCCTAATAAGAAAGTAAAATAGCAATATTAAAAAAAAATAGTAAAAAAATGCATTATGCAGAGGTTCTCAACAGGGAGGTCATGACCCAGTGGCAGTAAATAGCGGATCATGAACACCCTGCCCTTCCCATATTACTAGATGAGACAGGAGACCTAGCTAGATCAGAGTTCATGGATTGGTTCTTGTATGAAAAAGGCTGAGAATGTTTTGCTATAAAGTAAAAATACCTAAGGCAAGCTTTTCTGACGATTTTGGTAACATTTCCATTTAGTTTTGAAAGGTGCATGGGAATCATTAAACAAATAACATTAAAAAATATTTACAACCCAAGCAACAAATTAATTGATGCTAAAATCTCTCTTTAGCTCTTCTGATGAGTAAGGTGTTTCATTACATCCCATCCTGGGGTAACAGAACTGAAAGAGAGCACACAGCGACTGAACAAAGGAAGAGGGACAGGAAGGACAGAACTCATCCCTTCAGAATGGAGCTATTCCACTACGCATTAGCTGAGGATCAGGTGTACAAACTTTACATTTTTTCTTAGGAGTTAATATTTGTTTCCTACTAGTCTTGCATTTATGGATGTCAGTTCTCAGATAATAACATGCTGGTCAATTAAAATGATGCAAAACTGAAGCAAAATAACTTTTAATACTTCAACTACAGGAAATCCATTTCAACAAGTTGAAGATCAATTTTGTCTTGACTGGATAACCTGCAATCAATTTCTAAGGGGAGCAAATTTCTTGAATTAGCAACAAGAATGGATCTTAAATAGGTTTCACCACAGTGTGCCAGTTTTGTGTTAATTAAGGTAGTAATCTCTTAAATTGATTATTCTTTGAAACTGCACTTACAAACAAAGCAGGTCTGTGACGGTCCCAACAAAATGCTCCTACTGTCAGTTTTCCAAGGTCTGCAGCGTTTCAGACACGTTGATATTCAGAAACTTTATAAAAGGATGTGTCATCTCAAAATACATATTTTAAATTAGTTTAATAAATTTACAAACATAATCATGTTGGTTTCATGTTGCATAACTCTAATATGAACTGGCTATTGCTGAAGTAAAAATGTTTATTTGTGCACAGAAATTAGGTGCATTCAGTTGTATGCACCTGTCTTAAACATATGACCTCTTAATGGCATGACCAATGATATAGCATGATAGTCTTCAGTTTATCAGCTATTCTCTCAGTACAACCCTTTGCAACACCAGTAAAAAGCACAGTGCAGTTTATATATATTTAAGGTAAGCACATCTAGGGGTATTTTCTATGCTTGTTACACTACTTTGGCATGGAAACAAGTGAGCTAAATTGCAATGCCACTGTGCACAGAGTTCACTGGAAACTGTACTACTGTATTTGAGGAGAACCTAGAAGACAGGGGCCTTGGGACATAACTATAATTCTGTAATAAAAATGAATAACTCTCTGGTAGCCTAGGAAATAAAATAGAACAGATATGAACAGGAGATTGAAGTTTGCAGAAAAATAAAGGAAATAGTTTGCTCAAGCATATGATCATGGGATAATGAGCTTCTCACAATTAGGTCACAGGTTCAAATCCAGTCACAGAGAATATTGGCTCTAATCATTCATTACTATCTGACTGATGTTCATTTGCCTATATTAAATTATTTAAGTCCACACTGAAATAGATAGAAGTCTATGTTACACATGTCTTCATCATTACTGGCACCAAACCCTTGCTAACAATTCTAGCATGAAGAACCAGGATCCAATCAACAAACTGGAACCATCCTCTGTCCTGTGATCCTTCCAGAGCACAGCTGATCCACATTAAGATTCTGGACTAATGCTACCCATGTTGTGTGCATGTTCTGTGGATAAAAGGACTTTGGTTTTCAGGGCTGACAACCTCTTATGAGCACTAAATTAATTAAAATGAAGAAAAGGTCAAAATATCAAAGTGTACCATATAATTTAAATGTCTCTTATGGAATCAGTAAAGAAATGCTTGTGTTAAAACAACATAACAAGAACAGAAAATCCTGTGTTTATTAGATAAATTTCCATGGGAGCAGCATTAGGCCCACAATCTGATTACTCAGGTAAATTCACTACCATTTATTTTCTCCAATTCAGCTCATGCATTGATTAGAAACATAGACTAAAAGGCCAAAGTCAGAGAAACAACATTAGGATGCTACAAAAAAAGAATATAGTGGCATTTCTATGATGAGTAACTTCTTTATTGTTCAGAATTTGGTGATTATTCCTTATTTCGTATCATTCATCATGGACAAAGAAGGACCAGAGGTGGAGAAAAATCATTAAACTTCTTTTTGCTATCCTAATGTGTTGAAGAGCTCAGTTCGTTGCAATGTATTGTTATTTGCAATGTTGACTAACTCACATTTCTTTGGCTTAATTCAAGTAAACGTAGTCTCAATTTTATACTTAGTTTTCTGTCTGAGAAAACTATTCTGCAATAGCAGAGGGTGCTCTGATGTCTCTTCCAGTATAAATTCTATGATTTGTTATAAAAGGGATTATATATGAATCCTTCATTTTGGGTTATCTGAATTAAAACACAGAACTTTTATTTTCAATTGAGATAAATTGACTTTGTTTAATTCAATATCTTTTTATTCATAGAAAGGGGACATTAGAGGCTGGAATTAGAACTAAAATAAGAGCTGGCTAGGACATTTTTGATGGAACAGTTTTTCCTTGGAAAATGCTGATTTATAGGAACCAGAATGATCATGGTAATAAATCAATGTTGACAAGCCTTCCTCAGGCTGTAGTATGGGATTTCTGTTGAGAGAGACACACCCTTACCCCAGAATAACCAGTAGCCCAGTGGTTGGGACACTCATCTGGCACTGGAAACACTCACCTCAGATTCAGGAGGTTCAGCTTCAAGTTCCTGTCTAAAGCAGGAATAATTGAGGTGTTGTGTGAGTTTAGGGGTCTACAGGGTTTGGATTGCTGTGGTGCCTAAAACTGAGGCTTAAATCCCAAACTTGCCACCTAAGTGCTTAAATATTTTTGTGGCTATGCTGAGGTATGCTGGGTGATAGAACCTGGAAGAGTAAAAGACAAAGGGTTAATTTCTTAATGAATGAACATGTAGACAGAGAATAAAAGAAACTACAGACTAAGTGAATGTCTAGTGGTTACAGCCATTAACAAATGGAAAATGTAACTGATGGTAATTGAAAGTTAATTATCTTCAATTAAAAGTTGACTGCAACTTGAGACCGTTGCTCCTTGTTCTGTCATCTGCCACCACTGAAAACAGCTTAGCTCCATCCTCCCTGGAACCCCCTTTCAGGTAGTTAAAGGCTGCTAACAAATCCCCCCTCATTATTCTCTTTTGCAGATTAAACAGGCCTAGTTCTTTCAGCCTCTCCTCGTAAATCTTGTGCTCCAGCCCCCTAATCATGTTTGTTGCCCTCCGCTGGACTCTCTCCAACTTGTCCACATCCTTTTTGTAGTGGGGGGCACAAAACTGGACACAATACTCCAAAGGTGGCCTCACCAATGCCGAATAGAGGGGAATAATCACTTCCCGCGATCTGCTGGCAATGCTCTTACTAATGCAGCCCAATATGCCATTAGCCTTCTTGGCAACCAGGGCACACTGCTGACTCATATCTAGCTTTTTACCCACTGTAATGCCCAGATCTTTTTCTGCAGAACTGCTGCCTAGCTCATCGGTCCCCAGTCTGTAGCAGTGCATGGGATTCTTCCGTCCTAAGTGCAGGACTCTGCACTTGTCCTTGTTGAACCTCATCAGATTTTTTTTGACCCAATCCTCCACTTTGTTTAGGTCCTTCTGTATCCTATCCCTCCCTTCCAGGGTATCTACCACTCCCCCTAGCTTAGTGTCATCTGCAAACTTGCTGAGGGTGCAATCTATCCTTCTTCCAGAACATTAATGAAGATGATGAACAAAACTGGCTCCTGGGGCACTCCACTTGTGCCTAGACTAGAAGGCTAGACATGGAGCCTTTGCTCTAGCCAATTCTTATCCATTTTATAGTCCATTCATACAACCCATACTTTTTTAACTTGCTGATAAGAATACTGTGGGAGACCTTATCAAAAACTCTGCTAAAGTCAAGGTATATCACGTCCACCGTTTTCCCCTCATCCACAGAACCAGTCACCTCTTCATAGAAAGCAATCAGGTTGGTCAGGCACCACTTTCCCTTGGTGAATCCATGTTGAAAAGATGGTTAAAATGGAAATCTTGTTTCCATTAAAACCTAAATGATGACATGTTGCTGGGCAACACATGCAAAATTTAGTCACATTATGACAATTATTTTTTGTTTCAGGGATCTCTCCAAATAAAATTTAGGATGGGTACCTGAACTTATTTGAAAGTTTTCACTGTAAAATTACTTCATGAAGAAGCTCTCACTTCTTTTGTACCCAGAGCATTCTTTTAGAAAAGTCTTGAATGAAAAGCAGGACTGATGTTATAGTCAGTCCCGCTGACAGTGCTACTGTTAAAGTTGTGACTGTTTCCATTATAAAGCCTGTTTCTCTAGGTTCAGGTATTCAGAAATAAAAAGAGAGTGACAGTAAGCTTTTTTTTTAAAAGAAACTCTTAGTTCTCCTTGCACCCTTCTTTTTTGTGCTTTCTTAACCTCCCTTCACCAGGTATTGGTGCCACAAGTGCTTTCAGCAGTGCTTATTTGCCGCTGCATCATCTATTAAAGTTTCCTTTCTATTTTTAAAATCTGGAGTTGCTCCTGCTTTAACTTTCTTTAAATTAACATGTTCAATACATCAGGCTGGCTCAAACAGTGTGGGAATACTACTGTACTGAACTCCAGTCAGGATTGACATAAAGGAGATAGCTCTGTTGTTGTGTTCTTTCCCAGGACACAGATGTTCACAAACCTTCTCAGCATGACATTGCTCCTGGGGTCCTGTCCTTTGCTTCTCTGCATTGTCATTCACAAACTACAAGGTATTGCTTATTTGATGTCAATGAATATTCATTTGTGGCAGCTAATGAAAACATGTCTCTAAAATGTATGGTTAAGTTGATTTATTTTCCATAGCTCTAAAGGTTTAAAATGATTTATGATACTCCTCTGTTCTTTTCACAAACATAAAAGCAGAGCTTGAAAACATCTATTGATTTGATGAAAGAGAGGGAGTTCCATTTGTTACCATTTGAACCCTGCAGACATAAAAATTGTTTTCCTCACCCATCCTCCACCCCCACATGAAGATGCTGATCTTTCAATATAACTGGCTCATGCAGAGTCTAGAAGTACTCTTTTCGCATAGAATTATTATGAGAACAGTGTATCTGTCACTCTACACATTAATGGGGTATACCGAAGAGGCCCTCAGCTTCACACTTGGACTTAAGTACACTCAGCTTGTTTTGTATTTGTGTTTGAATAAATACAACCAGCCAAAAATTATTTGAGAAGAAAGATATAAGTTCAGCTATGACTAAATGTTACTGATCAAACCAGAATCAGAGGGGCAGCAAACAAGCAAGAGGAAAACTAAACAAAGCACAACCTGACACGTAGCTGGCACCTTCATGTGCTTATCTGCTTGGCTAGTATATTTGAATCATGGATCTGGAAAAGAGGCAAAGATGTAGTTCTCATTTTTTAATGTATTTACTGTGAAGGACCTCTTCAATTTTAGCTGGCCAGATGTCAAAATGTAGTTACCTGACCTCATCTGTCAACAATAAGTGTTCTGTCTTACACTAAGTTTTCCCTCAAGCAGTTTAAATAGAGATCCTCAGAATGTGACCAACATCTAAAGACTCATAGATTCTAAGGTCAGAAGAGTCCAATATGATCATACAGTCTGATCTCCTGCACAATACCAGCCACAGAACCTCACCCACCCACTCCTGTAATAAACCTCTAACCTATGACTGAGTTATTAAAGTTCTCAAATCATGGTTTAAAGACTTTAAGGTACAGAGAATCCACCAGCAAGTGAGCCATGCCCCATGCTACAGAGGAAGGTGAAAACCCTTCAGAGCCTTTGTCAACCTGCCCTGTGGGAAAATTCCTTCCTGACCCTAAATATGGCAATCAGCTAAACCCTGAGCATGTGGGCAAGACTCACCAGCCAGACACCAAGAAAGAATTCTATGTAATAACTCAGAACCCATCACTTCTGACATCCCTTCACAGGCCATTGGCATATCTACCACCAGTAGTCAAAGATCAGTCAATTGCCAAATGAGGCTGTCCCGTCATACAATCCCCTCCATACATTTATCAAGCTCAGTTTTGAAGCCAGCTAGGTTTTTTGTTCCTATTGTGCCCCTTGGGAGGCTCTTCCAGAACTTCACTCCTCTGATGGTTAGACACCGGTGTCCAATTTCAAGTTAAACTTCCTGAAGGCTGGTTTATATCCATTAGTTCTTGTGTCCACATTAGCGCTGAACTTAAATAATTGCTCTCCTACCCTGGTATTTATCCCTCAGATGTATTTATAGAAAACAATCTTATCTTTCCTTAACCTTCTATTGGTTAGGCTAAACAAGCCAAGCTCTTCTCTTATAAGACAGGTTTTCCGTTCTGCAGATTATCCTAGCAGACCTTCTCTGAACCTGTTCCAGTTTGAATTCATCTTTCCTAAACATGGGAGACCAGAACTGCACACAGTATTCCAGATGAGGTCTCACCAGCGCCTTGTATAATGGTACTAACACCTCCCTATCTCTACTGGAAATACCTCGTCTGATGCATCTAAGGACCACATTAGCTTTTTTCATGGCCCAGCACTTTTTTGACTCCTCCAAAAGGTCACAAAATGGATGATGCACTCCATTTCCATACTACTTGGCAAGTGGCAAATAGAATGCCAAGCTTCCTTGTATTGTATTTCTGCAGAATTCTTATTGTACTATAGTGCATGAGGAGTACAAGCTCTGAGAGTTGAAGCCCATGTGATCAGTGCCTCTTGCCTGAGCTGATGCAAGGTAATGGACAATGCATACAGCAGCCAATTCAGTTATTAAAATTACGTCTTATCAGAGCTAGAAGAGTCCTTGACCTTACAATGGGGTTTACATGGAAAACATTTTATGAACCCTATGCATAAAGCTTACTATGATACTGAAAACATTGGGCCCAATTCTTGGCTGCTGTAAATTTGTGTAACTTCATTAACTTCAACAGAATTATGATGATTACTTGAGAATCTATCCCTTTATGTTCAGAGCAGAGTTTTTCCCATGCAAACCCAATTTAAATTTCAATGACTCTCCTGGCTCTTCTGTTACTCACCCTGCCCCTCTGTGGACTGTTCTTGCCTATGGCCCTGGCATTTGACTGTCATTGTTCATACAGTACCTGTTCTGTGGATCTAGGATTGTCAATCTGACACGGATAATGAGCAAATTCCTTTGAATTTAGTGCTTATTTATACTTCAAATATCTTGGCAATTGATAATGGAATAGGAAAAAATACAGTGTGAAGGTTCTTGCTTTACAGCATAGCCACCATACATATATGAATTCATATCACATCATCCTCAAGAGTTAAAAGTGCTATCTTAAATATTCCATTTTCTGATACTCTTGTCCTGTGTACCTTTACAGAGCGTAACATTACCTTAAAAATATTACTACTTCTGTGTGTCAATTACTATCAGTTTTATCTAGGTAACCTATTATAAACAAATCAAAACTATTCTCCAGTAAAATTAAGAGATCTCAATGCAGCTGCCAGGACACTAATCAAAGTGGCAACTTTGTCATGTATTAGATTCAGGAATTAATTGTTTTGGCAACTTAGGATCTGCTGCTCCACTGGGCTTTTATCAGTGGGTGGCTAACCACCTGGTATAACTACACCTACAAGACCTTTCTGAAAGATGTAATAGTGGCAAATATATTACCAAGACATTCCACAAAGCATTCAGCATAATCATTCATAGATTAAAAATAAAGTGCCTAAAGTTCAGTTCCTTTTAAAGACTAGGCAATAAAATCCATGAGCAAGGATATTAAGCAAAAATTTTTATCTCAATTCAATTTACTTTTTATTGTGTTGCGTGAACTTGAGGGAAAAGGAAATAGAACAATTGTAACAGTATAAAGTGACTGTACAGAATAAATTCAGCTTTGCTTTACAACTACCTTGGAAATGTGAAGCTAATTAATGGAATAAGACTATCTACAGTATTTTCAGCTTCTATGTGTAAGCAGCAGAGATGTTGATGATCCCAGTTGACATCCACAGCCATAGCACTGAGCCAGAACTCCATCTCTAAACAACCTGAACTTTGCATCATGGAATCATATCAGAACACAACCTAAATATTCAGACGTTTGGTTCAGACTACCTTAAAAAGTTTGATTTTACAAAACTTTCTCCCTCCTCCCCACCAATAGATGGTCTTTTTTTTTTTTCAACAGATCCCATTAATTAAAAAGTAAAGGGCGTTCTTGGAGAAGATTCCAGACTCTTTTGCTGGGCCCTAAACACTTGTTCCAGTTTATATGCTCGGGATGAAGCACTACTGGCTCTGTACAAATAATAAAGGCTGTGCATAAATAACAGAATGTTTAGGCTTCCATACCACATGTATTTTATGGTATATTCTGTACCAGATACATACTGCCTTGCAAAAGGCAGGTCAAAAACAGAAGGATCTGATAATTATGGTGAATTTGGCCAAAATACTGTATTGGAAGTTGTAAGAGGTAAGGAGTGCAAGTGCTGGAGATCTTGCTGTGCATTAATGATCAGCTTTATAATACTCAGGTTCTATTCTGGGACATTACTGAGATTCTTAACTGGTAAGAAATGGTTTGCCCATTTTTTATCCAAACACACAGGAGTATCAAAAGTAGAGATGAAAATTCCTATTTTACAACATAGGAATAATGGATGGAATCCTGGTCCCACTGAAGTTAGTGGCAAAACTCCCATTGACTTCAATAGGAGCCAGAATTTAACCCAATATCTTGCATTTCCCCCTTGAAAGCACAGCTACAAAGAACCCCTTTCTTGCCAGACATTTCCTGTGAGAAATGTCACCAATCAAATTTAAGACCCAGCAAGTATCCTGGTATTTTCATCTAGAGCTGCAGTGATGTGTGCTTCTGCAGCCATGCACTACGTCTTCCAGCTGTTTTAACAACTGTACTGCTCCCTCTCACCCCATTGGCTGTGATGTCCCTTCCTGCTCGTGCTGCAGGCTGCAGTTCATCTGGTGTCAGCAAGAGCCTTAATAAAGGTGATTGTGGCTGTCCATTCTTTAGTGGATTGAATGGTGTGAAGGGAAGTGAGAGTAAAAAGGGCAGAGAAACCTTTAGAGATGTAAAATCGTGTAGCCCTTCAGTGGCTGGAAACTTGGTAGCCAGCAGACCTCCATTTATTTGAAAACTGAGAGGAGCCTGTTTGTCAGCCCCTATCCCAAGATCTTAGAAGAAGGTAAATACTGAAGGTCACATGGACCCTCTGTCAGCAGACAGCATTGCTACATGGGGCAAGAGGAATAAGACTCATTGGGGGAATGACTGGCTGGAAGCAGGATACAATGGGGAAGAAACTCTATGGCAGGGGTGTCCAAACTTTTTGCAAAGAGGGCCAGATTTGGTGAGGTGAAAATGTGTGGGGGACGACCATTCAACCTGACATTCTTTGAACCATTAACATTAAATGCAAATGAACTCTTTTATGAATTTTTTATTGCAAATGGCATACTTTTCATTTCTTCACACAGAACACAAATAAATCTAAACAAGTTTTTACCAAAATCACTCTGCCTTTCATATTTGAAGACCACATAAAAAAAAAAAGTCTATTTGGAAAAAAAAATCTTTCGGGAAGATTAAACATATGTTTGAAACATTACATATTATTCACTATTAAATGCTCACTGTAAACTTCTAAATTCAAAACATGTAAACAGGAAAATAACACTAACAGTTATCTTATTCAGAAGTACAAAACATTGAGGGCCATATGAATCCGTGTATCACTTGTTCTTTCGTTTTTCAATTGACCATCAAAAATCAAAAAACGAAAATACGTTATTTGATTTTGAATCGGATATCAAAAACAAAAAAGGCTGTGTTTTTCATTATTTCAATTTTAGACTTGGATCAAAAATACGAAATGGAAAAACAGGCTGCCGGACTGAATTTGATTTTAATATTTAATTTATTGGGTTTACGAGACCCGGTTTGATTGTCAATTGAAAAACAAAAGAACAAATGATACACGGATTGAAAAGACTCAGTGCATATTCAAAACTGTGGTTTTGATCACCACAAAAAAAATCAATTCACTGAGATTTTAGAATTTATTCACCTCAGAAGACTAAACAAATAACTTGCCTGCACTAATGTGAAGGGTGATACTGAGATCTCGACTGCAGTAAATAGGCCAGGTCTGGCTCAAAAACAGTGGTTTTGATGCGCAAGATGTCACGCAGGTGAGAGTCACTTAGTCTCGTCCTCACGCAGTTCTTGTTAATGTTCATAACTGAGAATGTCTTCTCACACAAGTATGTCGAGCCAAACAAGCTCAGCATTTTCTTAGCAAATGTTCGAATCTCTTGGAACCTGCCTTTATCCAGCTGGCGGTAAAAGTTGACGAGAGGGAGCTGTTGGTGCTGACTGCGACACTCGGTGTCACACTGCAGCTCAATGAGCTCCAGCTGCAGGTGGTCTGGAGCGTCATGAGGGTCCACGGAGAAAGGAGAGGAAAAAAGTGTGATCTCCTTTTCAATAGTTGCAAAATCCCGAAAGCGCTGTTGAAACTCCTCAGCCAGAGATGAGATGTCTGCTGCATACCTCCTCATTTGCGCACTGATATTGTTCTGTGGAAAACTGATCATTATTTCCTGCAGCGATGGGAAATGTGTGGTATTGGGCTGCGTTTGTGACAGGTGCCTTTGGAAAAGTAGCAGCTTGGTCCCAAAGGCTTTGATGTGTGAATACAGTTGGCTTACCACTGCATTTTGCCCCTGAAGGCTCGTGTTCAGCGCGTTCAGATGTCGTGTTATGTCAACTAAAAATCCAAAATCAGCCAGCCAAACAGGATCAGATAGTTCTGGCATCGGTTGTCCCTTTTTTGCCAAGAATTGTCCGATTTCCTCCCTAAGAGAGTAGAAGCGTTGCAGTGCAGACCCCCGACTGAGCCATCTTACATCGTTGTGATACACAACATCTCCGTATTCAGCCTGGATGTCGAGTAGAAACTGTTGAAACTGGCGGTGGCACAGGGCTTTGGAGTGAATATAATTAATAGCCTTTATCACCGGTTTCATAACATGATCATATTTCAGATGTTTGACATAGAGAACTTGTTGGTGAATAATACAGTGGAGTTTTATAGCTTTGTCTCCTTCTTCGCTGACTTTGTTGCAGACTAGGGTTGATAATCGACTTTGCTCGCCAGCCATGGCAGGTGCGCCATCCGTAATAATCCCAGTGACTTTATTCCACAGTAGTTTCATGTCATCTACGGCGGAACAAACAGAAACAAATAAATCTGTTCCTCTTGTTTGGTCCTTAAGGCTCTGGAGGTCAAGTAGCTCTTCACTCACTTTCATTTCATTGTCCACTTCTCTCAAAAAAATCAGTAACGGAGCGGTGTCACATGCATCCGTGCTTTTGTCGCAGGCTAACGAAAACAAGTCAAACTCCACTCCTTTTGCCTCTAACTGTCTCTTAATATCAGATGAAACGTCTTCAATTCTCCATACCACAGTGTTACGAGCCAGGCAAACATGGCAAACTCTTGCTTCTTCTCAGGACAAATTTTCTCCATCATTTTCATCACGCAGTCTTTAATAAATTCACCCTCAGTAAAAGGTTTGCAGTGCTTGGCAATCAGCGTTGCCACCTCGTAGCACGCCTTTGTGGCATTTTCATTTGACTCATGGGCTCTTGTGAAAAAGCACTGCAGTGCCATTAAAACAGCTTCCAGTTGCTTCAATTTTTCGCCGCGTTTGTTCCCAGTTAGCTTGTCATAGTTAGCATGTTTCATCTGGTAGTGCCTCTTGATATTGAATTCCTTGAAAACAGCCACAGTCTCTTGGCAAATTAGGCAGACACAGTTGTTTCATATTTGAGTGAAAAAATACTCCAATTTCCACTTGTCCTGGAAGCGGCGGCCTTCGCTGTCAACTTTCCTTTTTTTAGTTACAGTCACCATTTTAGAAATGGGCTGGAAAGGATCACACAAGGGTCACGCGGCGAGAGTGCGGCCACAGGTCTACTGCCGTCTTCTGGTGAAATATAAAATAGCTTTTTTGTACACGTGTATTTTATACTGTGGTCAACAGTGCTGGCGGGCCGCATATTATTGATTTTATGACAGAGACTGCAGGCTGGTGGAAATTTGAACACGGGCCGCAATTGGCCCCCGGGCCGGACTTTGGACATGCCTGCTCTATGGGAAGCATAGATAGGACTGGAGTGTGGGGACAAGGGCAGGGTAGTTTCTTGAAGCTTGAACCTGTCCTGCAGGATTTTATTTTCAGGTTTGGCCCTTTCCTAGAGAAGAAGATCTGATGATTCAAATCTGAATTCATTGACAATTCAGGGGTGCAGATCCATAGTGTGTGCTCCAGCCTTCCCTATTATAAATCTTTATGAACTGGAAGACACAGTACTCTCTGAACTACCATCTAGGAGCATTTATGTTTGACTCGTAACAGAATGGTGTATTCACAAATCAGATTTAAAACTTTCGTATTTGAGAAAGGATTCCTAACTAAAAGCAGCCATTGCTGATGATTAAATCCTATGCCCTGAAGGGAAAATGAAGTTCATGAATATTTAAATTACTGCAAAAATGAGCCTTTTTAGGTAATGAGATGTTTGAAAGTTAGAATAAAATCAGACTTAAAGATCACTTATCTACAAATGCCTTATGAATCTTGAAAAAATGTCAGCTGCTCTTACAAACCATCATGTCTGCATAACACAGAGGTAGACAAGGTAACATACTACATTTGACAGAGAATCACTCACACAAGCTGTATCACAAAACAGGTTTAAATATTGAAGTTGTAATATAAATGATAGCATGTAAAGAAAAAATGAAAGCTGTGAGTAAAAGAGATACATCCAGGAAATCCATTTGAGATCTGCTTTACTTTCATTTTATTTTTTATTTTTCCAGATGGGCTAATACCCCACTGCTAGCATCAGAACAAAGGAGAAAGGAAGAAGCCAGAGCTACCAGCTTTAACTAATTTTGTTGCTAAAGCATGAAGGAGTCACTTAAATAGTGTGGAGGGAAAAAAAGGATATTGTATTTCCCACCTTCATCTCATTTATATATTGTGTGCATGGCTCTTTGTGAAAAAGAAATTGCTCCATGAGGGAACATCCATGAATTGCAGAGGATTTAAAATCTGGAAGGCTGTCAGCAGAACCAGACACTCAGAATGCAGCGTGGTATAAATCAGCATACAAAGACATATGGCCCGATTCAGTTTGCAGCATATGTTGCATGCAGGAGTATGAAGAGGCACATGTTAGAGCCACGAAACATAAGTTGCACAGTCTGCTGCACCCTGTTACATACAAGTGCAGAGAAGTGGATACACTACAGTAAGCAGAGTCACAGAGAGAGAAATGTGCACTTGCTGGTGAGACCTCGCAAGCTTGGGTAAATGCAGTTCAGCACATTGTGTGTGTGTGTGTGTGTGTGTGTGTGTGTGTGTGTGTGTGTGTGTGCACGCGCGCGCACGCAGGTGGGGTCTGCAGTACTGTTATCCCCATCTTGGTATGAGATGCCCCTTTAGCATGCTGAGGAAGGACACTTAGAATGGACTCTTGCCAGGTTCCATGCATAGGGCATAACATCACAATCCAGCTGAGCACATGTGGGCAATAAGAGAGGACCCACACAGTGCATGGCACAGCATGTCGTTCACTTTGATTACTGAAGTTCACTGTTCACTTTGGTTATTTCTCAGTTTTTCTACCTGTCACTTTCCCTTATGCAGCACAGTAAGTGCAAATCAGATGCTCCCTTTGTCTCTGTGAGCATCTATGTAATGTTGGTCATGTAGGGTGTCAATTACTGCACTCAATGACCTCTGATCCACTGTGTGGCCCCCGTGGTTGCATGTGACCCGTGTAAGACATTTCTTTGACCTGGATTTCTCTAAATGTACATGTTGCCAATACATTTATAAACAAAACCAACAACAGCTAAACTACCAAAACAAGACACTCCACTACATCCTTCTCTCCTGAGGAGATGAGGAGAGAACAAATAACTGGTGACAGATGTGTAGTCATATTGCTTAATGCACTATTGGAAGTTGCTCCGATACTACCGTAGTGAGCCTATAAGATAAGAACCTGAATAGAATTGAATACTGGCTCCGGTTCAATGGCTGACAGCTGACAATGCCACTGCCTTCCTGATTTCCTGTCTCATCTGACTGGATGCTGGAGCTTGTTGGAGGAAAACAAGGTGGTTAGATTTGACATTTCTGCTGCCTGAGGATAGGAGGCATACATCTCTCCCAGTGCTGCAGCAGAGTAGCATTAGGGTGTCTCAATCATTGCATGTTCTATGGCGCCATGTTTGTGCACAAAACAACTTGCTCATTGCTCTCAAGTTATTCTAGTCCAGAGGCATGGAGAAGAATCTCAGATGTTGTCATCTGCCCTCTGGAGAACAGCTAGGGCAAGTTTGTACACATAGTTACTTCAGTACCTGTGAAGAGATGCACAGCTTCACTGTCAGGCCGTCACGCATTCCCTGAGGGAGTTACAAATCAGTAGTTAGCTTCATCTGTCCATATGGGCACGCATCACTTGCACACTAAGATACATGCACCAGGCTATGCACCCCAAATACCAAGATGAACATAAAAATGCAAACTGTCTCCACCACAAAAGCATGGCCAAAAAAAGGGCATTGTAAATATACAAAGAAATGCGATACAATTCTGCTGCACCATACAACCTGCCAGATATCTGTAGCACTCTTTGGCTATCATGAATGGAGCACAGGAACTGGGCCAATCAGATGCTGCCTTTGCCTGTCAGCTACTTGAAAGGGAATTGAAATGTTGCCATGCAAGATTGTGAATGCTCAACCAAGATTCAACTGCAGGTCTCAATTGCATACAAAGTTTTGATCAGGTAAATTCTCTTGATTAAACAACTACAGAAGCGTGACTGGGAAGAGTTAAAATGGAAATGAAAGTTGAGAAATGGACTTCAAAAGCAGGTAACACACAAGAATTGGAAAAACATGTTCCTTTCTTGTGAAACTAGTATTCTAGGAAGACACTAGATGTTAGATATTTCTTCTTGTCACTGAGCACAAGGATCAGAGAAATCGAAATATTTGATTTAGCAGATCCTGTGGGATAACTCAAACGCTAACTCATGATCAGTGTAACTGAGAGATAAGCAGAACAATTCCCCATCATTTACAAAATGCTTTCTAGAACATCTAAACTGTTGCAGTCTTACATCTCAATATCTGTTAACATCCTGAGCTTAGCCTCAAATGTGTTTAGAAGGGACTGGGTCTAACATTCATTTTTATTGTTATTACCCAAACAATAACCCATTCATAAACATGGATGGATACAACACCACTAATCAACAAAGCAATGTCAGAAATGGATGGGAGAACCCACAAGAATAAAGAGTAGGATTTGACTCTAATTCATATCTGAGTGAAATGGAATCCTTCAGGATTTTCAAAAATTAGTAATGGTTACAAATAGTGATGCTGAAATGCTTCTAAGAATAGCTCATATTACCAGAGCACCCGAAATGTGCTAGGTGCTAATACAGGTTATTAAGACATTTAAAACCTGTCCATTTAATTTAGGCCTGGATAACATCTTGATTAGCATATTAGAAACAAAGTGTCTAATCAAATAAATTTCATTACCATGGTCTTGAACTGTTAATTACATCACCATATTAAGATGCAACTGATCCATAAGGCCGTGCTCAGTACTCATTAAC
This sequence comes from Mesoclemmys tuberculata, assembly GCA_007922155.1. Lineage (NCBI taxonomy): Eukaryota > Metazoa > Chordata > Testudines > Chelidae > Mesoclemmys > Mesoclemmys tuberculata. Next base: position 101,172,533 of record ML675601.1, read on the forward strand.
TTTGGTGTTAATTATACAAAAGGAGCTTAGCAAAGAGCCATATTCACTACAATTTCTCTTTTCATTAAAGTTGTCAAGTTAAATTACATCTTGGAGACATTATTTATAACAAACTACAAAATAACTAAGATTTCTTAAACCCAAATACATAAGGAAATCAAAAGACTGAAAGGCCTTTTCTTGTAATTTCCATCACCTGAACTTGAGAATATGACATCTGATTTCCCTCTTTGAAACAATGCATTCTGACAATGAATACAATAAATCCCAGTCCTTGGAGCAATATCATTTTTATTCCTTGGTTTAAATATAGAGCCCTGAAACCTTTCTAATTCAATTATTTAGAATTTTTTTTTTGGTGATATTCTGCATTGTTGTGTTCCTTAAGACTTCAAGAGTCACTTCATTTGCATCATGCCTTCACACCAACACTATGTGTTCTTTTATAACCAGTTTTTATTTGATTGAATGAGTCCTCCACTTTCATTTCATTTGACATTGGAACAGAAAATGTTTTTGTATGGACACCTCCCATTGTTGTCTTTTCCACTGTTGTACTCCTCTTGCACTCCATTACAGAGGATGATGATGTAAGAAGAGTTGTAGATGGTTTTGCTGTCACTCCTTTTCCTTCCTACTTGATAAAAGGAAAACATTTTAGAAAGTTGGAGTCTAACAGTTTTGGATACAGGGGGAAAGTGAAACCCTTTCTCTCTGCCCACGATGAGCCCTGCAACATATTGTATCTGTTCATGTTCCAAAACTCATCAGAGAGGGTCCTTTTAGGTAACTTTTGTATTTTTGTTCTTTAGTGAGAAAGCAATTCAGAAACACTAAAGGTGGCCTCCTGGGGCAATAATGATGGGCTCCTGGGTGCTCATTTTAAAAAGTCCTTAAGCCAAGTTTACACTAAGTTTATTGTTGCACCAGGAACTTGCACACAGCATTTTCAGAGCGATACTATCATAAAGATGTCTTCTGACTCGCTTTCTGGTTGTTTTACCTTTAGTCAGTTTTATTAAAATGAAGATATCATAAGGCCTGTGTAAAAGTTGGAATGGAACGATCCAGTTGGGTCACTGAAATTCCACTCTATTGATTAAATAAAAATATGGGCAACAGCTTGTCCGAGTGACACACATTCACTTTGAACTTCTACAGCACGTTCTTCAGAAATCTGCTGTCATGCTCCACTCATCCATCCCTGCACACATAGTACACTGAAGTCTGAATTGTTTTTGTTTTTAGCAGAGAATCACGTATACAGCCCACAATGTGTTATGTGGGCCACATCCAATAGTATTTGTATGGCCCTGAGAATGTCACATGGGCCACAGCTGTGTGCTGTTTGGGCCGCAGGTTGAGAGCCACTGATCTAGTCCATTCCCCCCATGCTGAGGCAGGATTAAGTATACCTAGACTTTCCCTGACAGATGTTTTTCTAACTGGTTCTTAGAAACCTCCAATGATGGGGTTTCCACAACCTCATTAGATAACCTGTTCCAGTGCTTAACTATCCTCATAGTTAGGCTGGATTTTGGGAATACATTTCTGAGTCTCCCTTGCTGCTAACTAAGCCAAATGCCTTCTTGTCCTACCCTCAGTGGATATGGAGAACAATTGGTGATCATGTAATCATGTCCTTGCAACCCTTTTTTGGGGTATAATACACAAATTTTATAAACATATTGTACTTCCCATTCCATCATCCAAGTTGTTAATTAAATTATTGAATAATCCCAGAGCCAAGATAGATCCCTGTGGGACCTCACTTGATATGTCCTTCCAGTATGACAGCGAACCATTGATAACTACTCTTCAAGTACAGTCTTTCAACCTGTTTTCCATCTACCTAATAGAATCTAAACCATATTTAGAATCTAAACCATATTTTCTAAGTTTGCTTATGAGATGTCATGTGGGATTGTCAAAACGCTTGCTAAAGTCCAGATATAATGTGATGTCTTTTTGCTCTCTACCCAATAGATCAGTTACTCTATCAAAGAAGGAAGCTATATTGGTTTGGCATGATTTGTTCTTGACAAATCAGTTTTGACTATTACTTATTATCTTGAAGGTTTGAACAAATTGATTGTTTAATTTGTTCTAGTATCTTTCTGTGTATCAAAGTTAAGATAATTGGTTTATAATTCTCTGGGTCTTTTTTATCCTCTTTTTGAGGATAAGTACTATGTTTGCCTTTCTCCAGTACTCTGTGACCTGACATATTCCCCATGAATTCTCAAAAATAATCACTAATGGTTCAGATATTGCTTCAGTTAGTTCCTTAAGGACTCCAGGATGAATGTCATCAGGCCCTGCCATCTTGAATATATCTAACTTATTTAATATTCTTTAACCTGTTCTTTACCTATTCTAGCCTGAGATCCCTCTCCCTTGTTGTTAATATTGAGTTAAGCATCTGGGCATAATTAACTTCTAAAATAAAGACTGAAGTAAAAAAGGCATTAAATCTGCATTGTAGCATTGGTTTATAATGCTAATATACTGTAATACTATATTATAATATTGGTTTGTAGTATTTGGTTTATAAATGTATATCCATAGTAAGGTAGTGCACTAATATTATCTCCATTTTACATTGGGAATTAGGCACTTAACCTTCATCTGCACCTTTGAAAATCCAATTGGGTGCCTATCTGCCTCTTTAGGCACCTAAATTCCTTTTTGAAAATCTGGCCCTAATTGACTTGAACAAGGTCAAACAGGCAGTCTGTAGCAGAGTTAAGAAACTGAGCCTATATCTTCTAATTTCCAATCCTCTGCTTTAATAACAAAACCATCTTTGCCTACCTCTTGTCCAGGCTATGGTTAAGTGCCAGTAAAGCAGGGCTCCTTATCTAATCTAGGTTGGTGGGTATTACAACATTCCTATGACTCTGATGTCTGAACGTAGGCAAAAACTACATAAGCACACTGTGTTGGAGAACGATTTTCTCCATCCCTTCCTTAATGGAGCTGTTGGGATGTACTTTGATTTTTTTTTCTCTTCTTTTCTCTTGTACTTATGCTTTAATCTATTCATACTGACCTATGTTATGTTGATATGTTGTGAAGACCATTGAAAAGAAATATCTTACTTTTTGATCTGAATGGGAAGTGATCCATGATCATTCTGATATCAGGTAGATGGGAGTTACACAGAGGTAGATCAGCTATTAAGAGGGCATAGTTTTATGCATTTATGGTAACTTTATTATTGGACAATGGTAATTTCATCATTGCCCTGGATTGCATCTGTCACAGGAAGTCATAGTCATGGAAGAAGAAGTGGTTCCTGAGACAGCAAGACCACTGAGGGCCCTGTAAAATAAGGATCATCAAGGTCTTGTTTTGGATCTGGTAATGGGAAGTCTGATGTGCAGAGTACTGGACCGATATGTTCTTGTCATTATGTGATGCTCAAGAGATGAGCTAATGAATTTGGGATAATGTATAAGATTATGATTCCTAAACTGTCTATTATAAGAGGTACCTGCCTTGTCTCTCTAATATCCTGGGACTGACACAGCTACAGTAATACCACATGCAACAACGGAAGATATTGAATTTTGCCATTTAAAATGGAAACTCCACAACACAAAGAAAAAGGAGGCAAAACTTAACAACATATGCTTCCTGAGCAAATTAGAGAAACAAAACAGCATTCCCCAGAGGTCCCACCATTCATAACCCTCTGACCGCTACATACAGCTCCAATATGCTGAGTAGCTCTGCAGACGAATTTCAGAAAAACTGAGGAACCACTCACTGCAGCTCACTTACTCCAGAAGGGACCAGCTCAAACAAGAAATCATCACATGCTGCCACACATTGGAAGAAAAAAATCAGGAAATTACCTGGAAATCATGCAAGAAATCCAAAATAACTATCAAAAGACAAACCTGGGAGCTCAAATTCATAACTTTGCTAGACACTAAACATCATTGACTGAATAGAGACACTAGATTTATGGTTTATTACAACAATCTAATCCACTAACTGCCCCCTAGCTGCTTCCTCCCCTTCCTTCCTGTAACTGGAGGGATGTTACTTGGCCACTTCACCTTGAATGGTCCCTTGAAATATTTAACTACTTATGCTAAACAATCTGTTCCATCTTGTATTTAGCTGTGACACTCTGAGTAAGTTTTCCAGACCTGAAGAAGAGCTCTGTGTAAGCTTGAAAGCTTGTCTCTCTCACCAACAGAAGTTGGTCTAATAAATTATATGACCTCACCTGCCTTGTCTCTCTGTTCTAGGAGGCACAGGAATAGCTACCAATGTGAAATGGAAAGGGACTAATGTATATAAGTGGAAGATTATGTTTGAATAAATTGTATTCTCTTGAACTTCATTTAAGTGGAATTTAGTATCAACTCAACTTTTGTAAAATGGAGGGTAATTAATCTTTTCTTTTTTCGTCCATGAAATCAGGTCAGGAGCATCTCATTTCAAAGTTCTGAGCTTCATAAAATTGAATTATACAAGCAGCCTCATTATTACATTACACTAGTAAGTTCTTTGTCATTTAAGCAAATAAAAAGACCTATAGACAGTCTTGTACAGTGGTTTGAAGATATGTGTGGTGCTTTGCCATACTGGGTTGGTGGGCTTGGGCACCTAAATCGCATGCAGGCGTAATCTGGTAGGCATGCTTGGAGGATGTAAATGGGGGATTCTCTGTAACTTGAGGTCTTTAAGTCATGATTTGAAGACTTCAGTAACTCAGCCAGAGGTTATGGGTCTATTACAGGAGTGGGTGGGTGAGGTTCTGTGGCCTGAAATTGAAGGAGGTCTGATTAGATGATCAGGACGGTCCCTTCTGGCTTTAAAATCTACAAGTCTATGACATCAGGTCCTATTCAGAATCCAGCCAGAGGAGGTGGTGGTCATGCTACTGCCCACCTCAGAATTTTCAGCCCAGTGATTACAGTAGTCACCTGGCATGTGGGAGACACCCACTTCACGTCCTTCTTCCACCTAAGGGCAAGATAGGATTTGATCATCTCTCAGGAGAACGCTCTAACCGGTGAGATAAGGAGTATTCTCATGTGGGGCGCCCTCAATCTCTCCTGTTGAAGATGTTCCACTGTAGATAAATAATGAAAGAGTTATTGAAGCAGGGGGATTGGACTTTGGATCTCCTGCCTTCCTGGCGGGCACTCTAACCACTGAACTACAGTCTCTGTCAGGCCTCTTTCTTCCCACTGCTGCCAATGACTATTTCAGTATTTATACAAAGTGGCACAGTCAATGGTTCCAAGCCCATGTACTGATAGTTAAATAAAAATAGTACACTGGTAATATCAACATTTACTGTTTTTCTCCATCCACTAATCTCCTCTTGCTAAACACGGAGAAAAGGACACCAGCAGTCAGAGAACACAGACAAAACTGTTTAAGTAATTTCCTTAGAATTGCTGCGTCAAGAGAGAAAGAAGAGTGACTTAATACTTTAGCAGTTTCATTCCACAGGGTGCAAAGGACTGGGCTAGAAATTGAGCACAACCAAAGAAAATCTAAGCTTTATTTTCCCACTTGATCTTGTGTAACCTGTGTAATTCCCAAGTAATTTACCTGGGTCCCTCAGCTGTGTGTGCATGTAACTCAGGGTAAGTCTACAAAATTAAGTCAACCTAAATTATATCAATTTTGTTCAGCATCCCCCTTAATATTGTAGCATTTCCATTTTCATTTACTATCTGCAGTGAAACTTTTATTTATTCAAAGAAATTTAAATAAATGTATCATCTACCATTTATGTCATCATCCTATCCACCTCCTGTAAGGCTGCTCCCTTAATTTTCCTTCTAGTGTAATTCTGTAGTGTGTAAATATAGTAGTCACTTATTTCTGGCCTATTCAGTTAGTATTAGCTACACAAATAGTTGCTGATAAATATTAGAGTGTTTACTAATTGACCTGATGTCCAATCATTTATTTATTGCACATGAGAAATAAAAATAAATTTTTAATAAATGAATCAGACATAGAAACTCAATTCTATTCAATATAAATGTTTTATTCAAAATATATCTGTGAGGAAAATACTCATAGAAGTATTTTCCTCTCATGGTTTGACTGTTTTCTGATTATATGACCAATGCTGAATAAGTAAATTTTAGGGACATTAATATCCTACTGCTTATTGCTTTCTAGTACTTCTCTAGAAAGCCTGTAATTGTCTCATCTAAATGTTCCTATATTAGGAACAGCTGTAGACATTAGAGCGATAAAATAAACGGCTGTAAAATTAGTACAGTTACATGAGAACACTGGCATTAAACTTACCCGATTAATTTTAGACCGTTTTACTTCGTCAACTAGTGGGGACCAGTGACCAAAAGCTATAGCATATTCTCACAATTATTCTTTCACATCCATGGCTCAGTCTAAAGAACATATCAGAGAGCTAAGCTATGCCAGCCTTAATTTCAGCTTTCGTGTTGGTTTGAGAACTGCATCATATTTAGAGATAATGTTTAGAGATTGGACATACTTTTAAATGACTGAAAGATATTTTTACTAATTTCAGAGATGACATGTTCTGTTCATGGATTCCCAGTCTCATCTGCAATACCTGATTAAGGAGAAGGACAGAAGATCCCATTCTAGGTCTTCTTAATAACACTGATTTGCATCCACCATTGCCAGGTCCAAGAGGAAACAGGCAGCTGGTTGCAACTGTCTGGCCCATATTTCACCCAATGTGACTCTCTGGACAAGCAGCAAAGGTAACTCAAATGGCAAGAATCTTCCTGGGAATTGGAAACAGAGCCACCTTTTTAATGACTTTGTAAAGTTCACTTGATGTCCTACTATCAGGATATTTTTGTCCTGTCCCTTGCACTATCAGTAGAAGAGGATGTGGGGTGAGAGTGACCAGTGTTTTCATCTGCTCACGGATGCTGAATGAAAAATACTTGACTATACAGGCTAAGGTAGCCAGTCTCAAAGTCACACAGGTCATCCTAGCCAATGACAGTGGAGATAGAGCTAAGCTAAGATTTCCACATTAAATAGACCATAGCAGGGCCTAGGCTAGAATGCCTCTTAAACAATATCAAGATGGCTGTGTGAGAAACTACTTTAGCTGGAAGTTTGATTGAGCTCACTTTATACAGTCCCTGGCCCTATTTAGCTGGGGTCACTGTGAGAAACATTATTTGCGATTTGTACAGAACTTTGAAAACTTAAAGTTTGTTAAATTTATAAAAACGCTCCACTTGGAAATGCAATCTGTAAAGCTTTCCAAAGTAGTATAGAATCTTTTATAACCTTCACCTCCTCACTCCTTCTCCAGAACTAAAGGTAATTTCAAACCAGGTAATTTTAAGCACATATGAGAATCATGTGCATCATTGGTCTCTATGTGACCAACAAATATTACTGCAAATGACATCCCTGAGATAGGATGCAGATTAACCAGTACAAAACTGGAAATGAAACAGCTGCTATAGATATGTAGGACTCTGTGCAGATGCACCATCACTGTTGAGTCGTGACTTGAATAACCAACTGTTTCAAAGCTGCACACTATCAGAAGTACTCGTTCATTGAAAAAATCAGCAGGAAACCTGTTCCTCCTTTATCTCTATTATATAAAAAGATGCATCTGTTTTTACACTCTGCTGTGCAGAGATATTGCAAGGATGAAAACGATGAACGTGTTATTTCCATTTTTTATAAGTTACTTTCTGCAGTAAAGATAGAACGAATTATGCAGATGTCTCTAACCCTCAGGAGTTTTCAAGCCCATGTTAAATAGAATTCAACCCTACAGAGATAAAAGGTAACTTTGAACAAATTCTTTGTTTGTCTTTCAATTTGTTCATTAAAGAGGATTTGTTGTTTACAAAGATATTAGGGGACTGAATAACCCCCCAGAGCTTGGTAATGAGATCTGAATCTTTCACCTCTAGGTCATAAATCTTAATGTGGCCTAGATGATTAATGACTAAAAGTTATCTGATAGCAATTTCAATGGTCTATGTGAAATTAATTGTTGGCCTCAGTCAAGTTGACAGCTGTCCCAAACCATACAACTCTTCACATTTAATCTAGAAGTAGTTTAAATCAATTAAATTAAAGAGTACTCTTTAAACTATGACATGTTGGTTCAAACAACCTTAAAGGGATTGTGGTCCACAGGTTTGAAAAGGCACAAGTACTAACAAAGAGAAGTTCACTATCTCAGCTAAAATTGATACAGCCTCAAGCATTCAATATTTCATTCTGCTATGGGGGAAAAAAGTCACCGTTGCATTTAGATATTACTAAATGTCATCCTTTGACAAGGACAGTAAACATATAATGCAATCTTTTCTTCACTTCAGACTGACAGAACGAGCAATACGTCAGGATTTACTGAAACAAGCATGTTGTCTGTGATATGCTGCCATCGGAAAGATTGGAAAACTGACTCAGTTTGTCCCAGTCTATTTCTCGGCCAGCATCAGGGTTGGTCAAATCTGGATGAGTTTTTACATAGCTCTTTCTGAACTTGCTGAAAGATCTAGTAAGCAATCAAAGAAATCGGTATGATCAGCTGAAGAACTGAATTTAATAAGGTTGTTCTCTGTTAGTCATGTATTTTAAGGGTACATTTAGCAGCAGCATTTTTGTCTATGGGATTTGTTTCCATGCTTTTCCAGTGCTGCAGTAAATATCACTATTGAAATTAATGCAATATTAAATTAATTCTGTTCTTTCTTCACTTAGAGAGCAGTGCCCTTAAAAGAAATGCCCTGAAAATTACTGACCTGTTAGTAAAGGGTGGAACTGATCTGTTCTATCCACCAAACCAAATAACATACCACAATAGAGTGCTTCCCTTTTAAAAATGAACCATTAATAAAAAATTAAAGTTAAACCAAACTGTGTTAATACATAACAGAAAGTTGACCTGTTTCAAACCAGAAGGCTTCATCCTGTAATGAGGTCCACCAAGGCTCCACAGATGTCAAAGGTGCTTTGCACTGTGCAGGGTTCTGCTCACCCAGAGCTCATTATTGGACCGGGGGCCTATGTCTGGAATGTTTTAAACCATATTTAAGAAAACACCTGTGCTCTCTGCAATAATAACAACAGATGCTTCAGGAGTGGAATAGGAGTGCGGCCCAGCCCAGCAGGGGTGTTGCATCTTTTCCTCGGGCCCAGGCTCCGAGGAAGGTCACAGTGCCTTGGTCTCCCGGGGGAAAAAGCTAGCATTTGGGGAGTCTTTAGCCTCCGGCCCCTAGGCAGGGCAGAGCTGACAAGTAGTCTGTAGCTCCCAGCCCTCCAAGTGGGTGGGGCTGGCCAAAGAGTCTGTGGTCCTCCGGCTCAGTATCTTCGGCAGCAATAGATCCGAGGGGACAAGCACTCCTGGGGTGGTTAGGGAAGGGGGGAGGGCAATGCAGGCCCACCTGACTCCACTGCATCCCAGCCCAGGGCCCTATCAGTGGCAAAGAGACTTCAACACTGTGTCAGTGGGGCTCCAGCCGCAACACGCAGACACTGGTGCGAGCGCATGCTCAGCCAGACTGTAGTCGGTTGCCCCTGGGCTACTTCCTCCCACCCACCCGGGTACCTGAAGCCAGGCGTCCTCCTCCGATTCTTCGAGGTAGATGGCTAGCGGGAGTCCTACTAGTCCCTCATCATTGGCTGGTGGCAGCCTGGGAACACCTCGAGGTTATCAGTGGATGGCAGATCCTTCAGGTCCCAGGGTCCCGGTGGGTCCTCTGGAATACCAGGCTCAGGCAACTCGAGTGGTCCCCGGCGATGGACAGCTCCTCTAGGTCAGGGTCAGCCTTGGAGGGTTTCTCCCAGTCTGCAGCCTCTGGTAGCTCTTCCCAGCTACTAGGGCCTGGAGGCCCTCCCCGGTCATGAAAGCCTGGCAGCCTGATCCGGTCAATAGGGCCCGACTGCCCAGGTAGACCTTGGAGGCTCTAGTCAGTCTGCGCTGCCACGGGGCCTGGGTCAGGCCTAGTCCGCAGCTTCGGGGAAGGCACATCCTTCTCTGGTAGCAGCTTCCCCTGGACTGAGCTGCTAGGCCGGCCTTTTATCTGTCCCCTTCCTGTCCTGGCTCTGCCCCTCTGCTCCCAGGGTATTTGGTTTGCAGGGCCTTGATCTGCCCAGCAGGCAGGTTGCAGGTTTTCCTCAGGCCCAGGCTCCAAGGAAGGCCACAGCGCCTTCCTACAAGTAGCCTGGGATGCAAATCATGACTGCCATAAACTAGTCAAAGCTTGTGGACAGCACAGGAGATGTGGTTCTATATTAAAGTGCTGTGTCTGAGAGCAATTTCAACTCTTCACTAGAAGCATGGATCACCTTCTGATTGGCCTCATCTTTGCCAAGAAGAGGAGCCAGGCTCTGCTGTCCACCTGAACCTGTATGAAACACCCTGTGTTGCTCAACATACTTCTCCATGAAGCCAAAATAATTGTATGAGACTGTAAACAGGACCATCATCACCTGGCCATCAGGCCATCACCTGAGCGCATCCTCTGTTTGGTAACAACTAAACTCTTGTTACTGACAAGCATCTTATTAATTCTGTCTTTTAAATTCATGTATAGGGAGACTGCTGTAAAATCCAAAAAGAGAATAAAAATACACATATCATAGTATCTTGAATGAATCACCCGAATGAGCTCTCTGTCTCATTGTTATAGTCACTGCAACTGTGAAGCTGGGCTGGAGAGCCTGTCTTCTTGCCAGTCCCAACTGATAATACCAAAATAATTTTTATACATTTATTGTGTATGGAAGTGAAAACTTGGTTATATTAAGCTAAATGCTTCTCAGAAAGTATGTACTTGAATTAAAACCCTCTGAATGACTAAACTGTATAATGTAATTCTGTGTTTAACTTGCAAGTTAATATTAGTTGTCTAGAAATTACACTAAATCACTAAGGCTTGGCCTATGCTACAAACTTATGTCGGTATAACTGCATCACTCAGGGTGTGGAAAATCCATTCTCCTGAATGAAGCAATTATAGTGGCTGAACTCCTAGTGTAGACAGTGCTTCTCCTGTTGACATAGCTACTGCCTTTCGGGAAGGTGGAGTATGGGAGAATTTCTCCTGTTGGTGTAGGTAGCGTCTTCACTATGCATTACAATGAAGCATCTGCACCATTACTGCACTGTAAGTGTCGACAAGCTCTTAGTACTTGAAAACTTTGATGCTGGAGAAACTAATGAAACTTAGGCTTGGTCTACACGGCCATCGACAGGAGATCTACAAGCTATGTACTGTAATTTGCATATCTCCCGTTGACTAACTAACGTTCCCTTACTGCAGCGTCCCCACTGCACTGCATCAACACAACCTTACTCTTTTTGGAGGGATGGATTTACTGCATCAAGTGGAGAGCACTTCCAGGATTGATTGTGTGGATCTCCACTGCCTGCTCAATCAATCCCACTGCATCGATCTGTGCAGCCCTGGTGCCGCCCCGGCAGTGTAGACATATCCTAAGTCTAGTATTATTTATAAAAGAAAACTGTGCTTCCTAACAGCAAACACTATTGTGAGAAACCCTGAGCATTTCAAATAGTTCATCCTAAAATCATGTATATTTTCTGGTTAAGATAATTGTCAGCTTCCTAGACAAAAAGAGGAAGAAGCTCTTAATTGGTTGGTATCCTGAAGATTTTAACACTATTTGAACCTTTGCTTAAATTGGCATAAGAGCCTATAGTGCTAGTGAAATTCCAGAGAAATTAGAATAGCGTCAAAATTGTTACCTGCATATTTTGTTTGGGTTCAGTGTGCGATAGTCTTGAATGTATAAGTGGCAACACTTGGCTAGAAGGATCACCTGGGGAAGGTAATTGTGAACTTAAGAACTTAAGAATGCCCATACTGGGTAAGACCAATGGTCCATCTAGCCCAGTATCCTGTCTTCTGATACTGGGCAATGCCAGGGGCTTCAGAGGGAATGAATAGAACAGGTAATCACCAAGTGATCCATCCCGTTGGCCATTCCTAGCCTCTGGCAAACAGCAATGCCTGTCTATGCTGGCTAATAGCCACTGATGGACTTATCATCCATGAACTTATCTTGCTTTTTTATGAACCCCATTATAGTCTTGGCTTCACAACATCCTCTGGCAAGGAGTTATACAGCTTGACTTTGCGTTGTGTGAGGAAATACTCATTTTCATGAGATGGTTGAGTTCAGGATACTGACAAAAGGAAGAAAGGAAACCAGCAGGATACGGACCATGGACTTCAGAAATGCAGGCTTTGACTCCCTCAGGGAGCTGATGGGCAGGATCCCCTGGGAGGCTAATATGAGGGGGAAAGGAATCCAAGAGAGCTGGCTGTATTTTAAATAAACCTTATTAAGGGCACAGGAACAAACGATACCGATGTGCAAAAAGAATGGCAAGTGTGTTAGGCGACCAGCTTGGCTTAACAAAGAAGTTATTGGTGAGCTTAAACACAAAAAAGAAGCTTACAAGAAGTGGAAGCTTGGTCAGATGACTAGGGAGGATTATAAAAATACTGCTCGAACATGCAGGAATGAAATCAGGAAGGCCAAAGAGCAATTGGAGTTGCAGCTAGCAAGGGATGTGAAGGGGAACAAGAAAGGTTTCTACAGGTATGTTAGCAACAAGAGGAAGATTAAGGAAAGTGTGAGCCCATTACAGAATGGGGGAGGCAACCAGGTGACGAGGATGTGGAGAAAGCTGAGGTACTCAATGCCTTTTTTGCCTCTGTCTTCACAGACAAGGTCAGCTCCCAGACTACTGCACTGGGCGGTACAGAATGGGGAGGAGGTGAACATCCCACAGTGCTGAAGGAACAAGTCCAGGACTATTTAGAAAGATTGGACATACACAAATCCATGGGGCCAGATGCAATGCACCTGAGGTTGCTGAGGGAGTTAGCTGATGTGATTTCAGAGCCATGGGCTATTATCTTTGAAAGCTCGTGGCAACAGGGGGAGGTCCCAGATGACTGGAAAAAGGCAAATATAGTGTCCATGTTAAAGAAAGGGAAGAAAGAGGATCCAGGGAACTATAGGCCAGTCAACCTCATCTCAATCCCTGGAAAAATCATGAAGCAGCTCCTCAAGGAAACCATTTTAAGGCACTTAAAAGAGAGGCAGATGAACAGGAGCAGTCAACATGGATTCACCAAGGGAAAGTGGTGCCTGACTAACCTGATTGCTTTCTATGAAGAGGTGACTGGTTCTGTGGATGAGGGGAAAATGGTGGATGTGATATACCTTGACTTTAGCAAAGCTTTTGATACAGTCTCCCTCAGTATTCTTATCAGCAAGTTAAAAAAGTATGGGTTGGATGAATGGACTAAAAATGGATAGAGAATTGGCTACAGCAAAGGGCTCAATGAGTAGTGATCAATAGCTCCATGTCTAGCTGACAGCGGTCACAAGTGGAGTGCCCCAGGGGTCGATCCTAGGGCCGGTTTTGTTCAACATCTTCATTAATGATCTGCATTAATGAATCTGAGGTAGATTGCACCCTCAGCAAGGTTGCAGATGACACTAAGCTAGGGGGAGTGGTAGATACCCTGAAAGGGAGGGATAGGATACAGAAGGACCTAAACAAATTGGAGGATTGGGCCAAAAGAAATCTGATGAGGTTCAACAAGGAGAAGTGCAGAGTCCTGCACTTAGGATGGAAGAATCCCATGCACAGCTACAGACTGGGGACTGACGAGCTAGGCAGCAGTTCTGCAGAAAAGGATCTGGGGATTACAGTGGATAAGAAGCTGGATGTGAGTCAGCAGTGTGCCCTAGTTGCCAAGATGGCTAATGGCATATTGGGCTGCATTAGTAAGAGCATTGCCAGCAGATTGCGGGAAGTAATTATTCCCCTCTATTCAGCATTGGTGAGGCTGCATTTGGAGTATTGTGTCCAGTTTTGGACACCCCCACTGCAAAAAGGATGTGGACAAGTTGGAGAGAATCCAGTGAAGGGGAACAAAAACGATTAGGGAGCTGGAGCACAAGACTTATGAGGAGATGCTGAAAGAACTAGGCCTGTTTAGTCTGCAAAAGAGAAGAATGAGGGGGGATTTGATAGCAGCCTTTAACTACCTGAAAGGGGGTTCAAGGGAGGATGGTGCTAGGCTGTTTTCAGTGGTGGCAGATGACAGAACAAGGAGCAATGGTCTCAAGTTGCAGTGGGGGAGGTCTAGGTTGGACATTAGGAAAAAGGTTTTCACTAGAAGGGTGGTGAAGCATTGGCATGGGTTACCTAGGGAGATGGGGGCATCTCCATCTTTAGAGGTTTTTAAGCTGAGGCTTGACAAAACCCTCGCCGGGATGATTTAGCTGAGGATAGTCCTGCTTTGAGTAGGGGGTTGGACTAGATGACCTCCTGAGGTCCCTTCCAACTCTAATATTCTATGATTCTATGATTCTATGTTTGTTTTAAACCTACTTCCTATTAATTTCATTTGGTGACCGCTAGTTTTGTGTTATGAGAAGGAGTAAATAACACTTCCTTATTTACTTTCTCCACACCAGTCATGATTTTATAGACCTCTGTCATGTTCCCCCTTAGTCATCTCTTTTCCAAGCTGAAAAGTCCCAGATTTATTAATCTCTCCTCATATGGACGTTTTTCCACTCCTAATCATTTTAGTTGCCCTTCTCTATACCTTTTCCAATTCCAGTACGTCTTTTTTGAGATGGGGTGACTTGTAGTAGGCATTGATGCCATTGCTGAGCAGAAGGTACAAGGGTTGGGCAGACCACCTGGGGGAAAACTGGTGCAGGAGCTGGCCCAAGGCAGTGGTGAAGAGCAGTGGTGCTGGCTGCCCATTGCCCACTCAGGTTTGGCCCAGCCTTCCACCATGATATCAGCACTATGGAAATTTGGCCTTTCTTGATGGAAGGACAGCCGGGTCAAATCTGAGTGAGTGGTGTAGTGACTGGCACACAGGGTCACAGAACCATTCAGTTTGAGACTGACCTTCAATGAATTTGGGCCCTAGGGACATGCCTGGCTTGCTGAGGTGTGAATCTGGCCTTGCACGCATCAGTTCTCTGTACCCATCACTGACTCAATTGGCTTCTTTTGCTGAGTCAAAGCACTGATGATTTTCATTTTAATGTCCAGAATAGGTTGGACCAAACTACATCAGGAATTCATGATCTATTGAGAGAGCTGTTCTTCTCTGGGACGATACAGCTGCCAGAAAGGCTGTGATTTGTCAAAAACCAGAGTGTTTTAAGTGTCAAAGCTGCAGCTGGAACTCAGGAGTGCCTGCCACATTGCGTAGTCTATGAACTAGACAGCTCAGCTCCACTACAGGGGGCAAAAAACCCATATCCAGTGTTTGCACATGGAATATTGTATTTGTTTCAACCCCAATAGTTTGGTCTTTTTCAGAAGGCAAATTCCACAGATGAGTTTTGCTGGCAATGTGCCAGCTCGGAAAATTGCCACTTTTACCGAAAACAAATTAATTACGGGTAGAACTTAGCTGCTGTGAGTGAGAGAATAATACTTTCATGTAGATCTGTCACTTCAAATGCTTGCTCCTGCTTTGACACTGTAGCAAGTAACTTTAATTATGGTCCCCCTTAGGCTTATGAATTCCCATATCTCTTTTGGTTTATTCCATAGATAGATTGTTCCAAAGCTCTCATAGCAGTAAATCCAGGTCAAATGGAGCGAAAGGTTTGAGATAATACTGTTATCATGATGAGTGGAGCAAAACAGGATAGGACTGAAGGGGAACTGGAGACCTGTTTAGAACCAGTGAGCTTACACACATGTTCCTCAAAGATAATAGGATTCCTTGTTCTCACACCAGAAGGGTAGGCAAAATATTGGTAACTGACAAAAATTAAAAAAATAGATACAGATTTCTGCTTTTTGGATCAAAGGACCCTGAACATGTGGTAGTGATGGAGACAAAGGGGAAGAAGGAAAAGGACAGATTAGTAAAAAGAAATATTTTGAAAACAGTACAACTACAGTAGTTTTGCGGGCTTGCAGCTAGGTTTACCAGATGTTCCGATTTACAAGGGGCTCTTTCCCACTCATTGTCCTCTTCCGAGGGCCCAATTTTTCACACTTGCTATCTGGTCACCCTCCTTGCAGCACTTTTTTTAATGGAAGTGCAGCTCTAGATGTCAGCCACAGCAGCAGCCTGACAGCTGAACGAATTGCGAAAACCACAGTGTTAGAAACGTAACACCTCCTATTTAGTTTGTAAATTCTACCTAGGTTACTGTTTCTGTGGAATATTGTGCCTCAGAATACCAAACCATATACTAAGAATGAGTGTACTGGTTTGTTGTTTATGAATTTCCCCTGTCTTTATGACAGGGCAGTCTAGTGAAATGAGGAGGTAGTGACAGCCCAAAGACACTTGAAAAATGAACATTGATGAGTTGCACACACATCTATCGCCTTTATTTGATCAATGAAGTAGAGTAAAACTCTGTGCACTGTACATAAAGGAAAGCTGTGTCTGCTGGAATGGCTGCTCTGTATACCAGCTTCTTAAATCTGTATTGAAGGTGTCTAGACGGGTGCATACTAAAAGTAGTGGGCTAAAGTCCTTCCTGAATCCAATGGAGATGTAACAGGGATGTTATAGGTAAGGTGATCCCTTATTGTTATCATTTGCATTAAACCTTGGTGTTGTGGGTCAGGTGAAACCATTAGCTTTCATTCAGAATAAACAACAGAAGCCTTTGTAATCAGGTGGCTAAAACAGTAAGCAGTCTCCACCCCGGACACAGGCCCAGGTCTCCAGCAAAAACAAAGGCACATCAAGGCATTTGGGTATTTGAATTATGTGAGCAGGTGATGGGCTGGGGTGTATGTGTGTGAAGTAGCCAGAAAGCCAACCAGGCACTGAGGAATCACTGGGGATGAGAGAAAGTAGAGCACTGGCTGGAAAGGCAGGTTTGGAACAGCGCGAAAAGAACTGTGTCCTGCTGTCTGGCTCCAGCACTGGTCAAGGAAACAGGACCTTATGTAGAAACTTTGTAAATCAACAAGATTTCATCAAAGAAAATACCTGATGTATCATCAATTTCTCCTCCTATTTCGAACAACCCACAAACCATTTGGTTAATTGCTCAGGTCAAAAGGATAACAGGGGGGCTGTGGTTCATCCTCTGTACATTAAGCTGCTGTGTAACGAAGGAAACAGAATTTAGTATCTATCAGCTAAATTGTTACACTCCTTCTTTGGTTGTATAAGGGAGTAAAATTTCCCTTAGTCCTCTGCCCAGGTTCCAACTTTGGTTCCAACAGGGGACAGCAAGGGCACTTGGATGGGAAGTGGGAAGAGCCCTGCCCCAAGGCCCTCCTACTCACTAGCCAAAGCAACTGGCCAGCACACAGATAGAAGTAAATTGCTCTATGAAAAGGGTGAAGTAACACTCTCTTTTTGTAGCAGGTGAGGTGTTGTGACTCTGGAACAGAATCTGTTCTCTGGTGCGGTTCTGTAGTGTGCAGGATCACACCACCTGCACTTAGGCTGACTGTAAAGTTAGAATATAACCTTCTTCTTCTTCCATATGGCTGGCGTACAGCAGCAACTACAATTTCACATGAAGTAGATCGAGCTAGACAGCTACATCAGGAGTTGCAGATCTTATTGCAGTGATGCCTCCTTCATATTTATAAATTGGGGAATAGGTGTGGATATGTTTGATGATCTGTTATGAGCAGCCACACTCGCACACCAGGGAGTCCTTGATTTTCCACGTATACATTAAATGTCCTCATCTACCATGGTTGGTTTGGATTCAGTTCAGAGTTGACCAAAATGTCTGTGGAAGGTTGAACCCGGGAACCTTGTGCGTGGGATCTGGCACAAAGTACTTATTTTTTCAGTCTTGTTTAGCCCAATCTGCTTTCCAAGCCTCTTTCCGATTATAGCCTGATTTCATGAGGCTAAGCTGATATTCCCAGAAAGGCTTGCGGGATTTGAGGCATTGGGAAGGAGATTGGCAAGGTCTTGGTGGACAGGAAGACATTTATTGTCCTGGATTTGCTGAGCTTCCTGGTGTGTTGCAGCAGTTTGGCATATCAGTGGGGGAGTGATGTTAGAAAGAACAGGAAGCAAGGGTGTTGTATCGCTTGCATGGCATCGCTGTATTCAGGTGGGTGTCAACAAGTCGCATGTGGCTCCATCTGCTCCATACCAGTGTACAATATTCAGCTATCAAATTTATAAGTGCCATTGCAGATGTTCGCAACACTGATGTTGATGCTCACCAGGTTGTACCAGCTAGTTTCTGAATTATGTTTGCTCTTGTTTATATCTTTGCAGCTAACTTCTCAGAGTGGTCATGGAAGGTAATGGTGTGATCAAGTTTCTCTCTGAGATATGATGGGATGTAATCATGTCACACATTTTTAACCACAGAAAGCTATTTTCAGTATCTTTTTGGCATTCCTATTATCAAGGTAGAATGTGCTTACTATTGTTTTTCCAGGATTTGGTTTGAGCCTCCATTTCCAGAATTATTGCTCCATAATTTGGAGGTCCTCAGTTAATGCTTTCTTAATGTCATGGAAGCTTGGTTCTTGGATTGTCATAGTAAGATCAGCAGCAGCAGCTTCTTGAACGTACCATCCTCAAAAGAATATACCCTTATATTAAGCCAACTATCTCTGTTGAACAGGCAGGCTTCTGGCCAAAATGTAGCTTTTGTGACCAAGTTCTGGCACTCACAACTCACATTGAGGCTGGCTATTAGAAAAAAACTAAAGATTGGTGCAGTATTTGTCATCCTGTCTCTGCATATGACAATGTATGGATTAAGGGCATGATTCTGGAACTTGCAAAAATTGTACCCAGCTATCAAACACTTCATCTGCTGCGTACTATGTTGAGTAATAGAGACCTAGAGGTGTACTTGGGTAATAAGTCAAGCTCACCCTGTACCATAAAAAATGGGCTACCACAAAGCTCTGTACTCACACCAACCCTCTTTAATATTTACGTGACATGCCTCCAACTAAATCACGAAAGAATCTAGCCTGAGGTAGTCATTATAATGGAGTTAATGATTAAAATGAGTACTTCAGCTGAGGGGAGTGCAATGGCATCTGAAGGGCACCTCTGAATTATCCTTCTTCCAACAAAAATGTGGGGTTTTTTTTCATGAGGCACATATTCTAGGAACATCCATTAACACTAATGCAATTATGCAGCTCCATGGACACTTCAGTACACTAATGAAAACATAGATCTCTTAGTGGTTGCCTCCACATTCCAGCAAAATTGTAGAACATTGCTGTGGTCAGTATGAGATGAGTCATAATGAAGTGCTACTTCAGAAGCTTTAAGTACCATCTAAGGGGAATGACTAACTGGAAAAAACAGGAATATAGAAGACAAATAACTTCACTCCTGAATTTCCTAATCAACAGGATTGCATGTACTGCTATTTATTTATATCAGACAGCCTTTTTATCTGAAGAACATATCTTTTGAAGATTGTTCATCTAGTCTGGAGTACTAGTTCCAAATGTTATGCAAAGAATCTTTTAAAATTAGATTTATATAACTAAACTGAATATAATCAGTTATCCGGATGAATTATGCTATATATTTTCTGCATTTTAGATTTGCAGATCTTTTCCATTATCTATTGACCTTACCTTTAATTACTTTGTTCTTTGGTAATAAAGTTAGCAGCAACTTTTTATTGAAGTATATTTGTACAAAGTTAGAACAATCTCTGGAAAAGTACACCACTGTCAAGAGTACATTAATATTATCTTCCTCCTACAGTAACTGGAAGCATGATGACTCTCAATGAGTCAGATGTTATTCTGAAACATTTTGACATTCAGTAATAGCTTGTAAATGGAATTAACAATATACTTCTTGCGTGTCACTGGCTTTCCTTGTGAAAAACTGAATAGACTCCAGGTATATCTGAATGGCAAAAAATTATGTACACATTTATTTGTGTAATATGTAGAATTAATCATTTCATATTAGTCAGATAGGGAGGATATATTTAAAATGCCAAAATCTAAATATGTATGTTAATATGCATAGAAGAAGGTATCCTAGCTTTGTAGTTAGAGAAATTTTTTATGTGATTTCTATAATATATCTCTAAAAATACTGAGACAATGAACTTAAGCCCTCCATTGTATGCAGTAAAGCTTTGTGTTCAGTATTATGAAAGGCAGTCTCTCTAATAATGCAGGAAATGTTACCTTATCTGACACTAATCTGTTCTTTTCTTGATGTCAGTGAAATTTGACTTTGTTTGGTTACATTTCTCAACCCTTTTTCATTTTAGCTGCAATAGTTACAGCATTAGTTTATAATACAGTGAGACTTACATAGATTGATGACCATCTTCACAAAAATCAAAGTTTAAGGAACAAGTTCTTAGGGGATAAGCAGAATTAAAGACCAAAAGTTCAAGAATCCTAATCAGAAACCTGTCAAGTAGAGTCTTAGGATCAAATACAGCTCTGGAGTTGCATCTACACACAGCAGAATGGAATTTGTCCTTTAGACAAAAGCCTGGCAAAAAATATGTGTTATTCAAAAGAGCAGTGGAGGCCTGCATTGCAGTTTCACAATTATGGTAGCATTTGCTTAACTGCAAATATCATAGTAATAGCAATACATGGCATATTTTTATTTTCCTGGCGTTTATTTTTTTACCCATCCTATAGAACCAGCAGTACGCAATGGTGTATGGTATACCTACTGAAATAGTTTACTATATGCAATAGTTTATATGCCTATACTTAGCATGAAATTGAATCCAGCTGGAAAATACACACTTGCTGAGGTAGCTGTCAAAGTTACAACAAAATTGGCACAAGTTGTACTTCCTTACAGCAAACCTGAAGTTGGTTCATTTTCGTTAAAAAAAATAAAAAACGTACAGAAGCAGCTAGAAAGGTCATTAATACTATTCTTGGAAAACATTATTGCTTTAGAAGTGTGTATTTAAATCCCATGCTGGCCACCCTAAGACAAAAGCACACTGCTAGCAGAAGGAAATGTTCCCGTGGTATATAATTTTCTTCTTGATAATAGAGGACACAAAGGTGGGAGGGTTATCTCAGTATTGCCAAGCTACACTCATAGTCTGCAGCTCCTATAACCACTGTAATGGAATTTAAGAGCTTTTCCAGCTGTAAACACAGAAAAAAATCAATAAAGGAGAAAACAAAACAGTAAATGTTTCAAATATTTAGCCAGATTATATAAATTCAGTATAAGCAGTAATTCTAGTGCTGCAAGTGTGGACGGCTGAGGTTCGGACACTCCCAAGACCCTCCTTAAACAAAGACTTGAGTGCGTAGTCCTTTGAAGTAGTTTATTACTAGCAGCTCGGAGAAGTGATGGTCACCAGAATGGTTCCCAAAGACTTCTGCCTCACTGTTACAGAGCAGCAGTTTTTATACAAAAACAGACAAAGAGCATCATATTTCTCCATTACCTAACACTAAATTAGTATTCATTAAGCTATTAATATTCAATAGCATTACCTAGCTTTACCCTACAACAGGATGAAGGTGCACATTCATTTACTATCTCCAATTAACTCTTCTGCCTGGTTACTGTAGCAACTATCTATCTGAGCAGTCTTCAGGAGACCCACTTTAAGGCTAATGGCTACTAAGAATAAAAAATGGAGTTTTAAAAGTTTTCCTCTCACAGTCCCCCCTTTGGCACTATTTAGTGCCACTCTATTTTCCTTAGTTTTGTCCATTCTGTCATGAGAAATAGAACCACCAAAACAAGGAAAGGCATCAGAAGCCACCCTCAGGAACAAGGCCACGTTTTTTAGTTTTCTCTCTTTTTCAGGACCTACGTCTAGTGGGCCTAACAGGTCTATTTGGGGTTGTGGCTGAGAAGGGGAATGTCCGAAGGGAAACAAAGGAAACATCTATTCATGGTTATCTGGCTGCATGGTCGCCAGTCCTTCTTCTGAACTGGATACCTCCATCTGAGGTGGGAACTTCTTGCAGTGTGACACGTGGATCCAATTCAGCCTTCCTTCTAATTTTACTGCGCTGTTTGTTGTCAGCAAGACTTGATAAGGTCCTTTCCATCTGGGTTCTAACAAATTCTTTTGTTGATGCACCTTCACATAGACAGTCTCCAGGTTCCAAAGAATGGCACTTCTGTTGTGGTTGAGTAGGTAAAGCTTTGAGAACCTGTAAAGAAAAAATCTCAACACCTTTGTTAGCTTTAGGCAATATAACACACTCTCTTCATGTGTGAATGTTAAATCTTTGGGTGGACAACTTGGACCAGAGGGAACTCTGAGGGGTCTTCCCATTAGGATTTCATGAGGACTGAGGTCTGTTTTTCGGTCTGGTGTGGCCCTTATTGACATCAGGATATGGATAAGGATACGGATAAGGCTATGGATAAGGCCTCTACCTATTTGAGTCCAGTAGATGCACACACTTTAGCCAATCTGGCCTTTATTGTCCTGTTCATCCATTCAACCTTTCCTGAAGCTTTTGGAGAATAGGGGCAATGGTACCTTTGCTGGTATCCCAGTAATCTGCATACTTCACCAAATATTTTCCCAGTGAAATAGCTCCCTCTATCGGAATCCAGCTGAACTGGTATCCTGAATCTTGGAATCAGTTCATTCAGTAACTTTCTGATTACAGTGGCTGCATCAGCCTTCCTACAAGGATAGGCTTCAACCCAACCTGAAAACGTACACACTAACACTAACACATATTCAAAGGCCATACATTTTGGAAGCTGTATAAAATCCATAGGCATATATACAAAAGGTCCCAAGATGGTCAGGCTGCTTCTCTTTTGTGCTTTAAAACTTTAGATTCATTAAAGGCAGAACAGATAGAACATCAAGAGGAAAAAGAAGATACTAGGCTGCTCAAATTTGGAACATGCCAATCTTTTGCCACAAGGCTTGTTAGGGTGTCTCTACCCACATGTGCAGATCCATGATAACTTTGCAACATGGAGGGTATGAGGCCCTGTGGGAGTACAGGGCGGCCGTCCCCGTGCCTCCACACTGTGTCTGGATGCAATGTGCACCCTGCCTTACTCCATACATCCTTTTCTTCATTTGAGGCCTGATCTTGTATAATGCCCAGATCAGTCAAACCAATCTGGTCTGGAGCGGGCAATTTTTGTTGAACAAAAATGGCATTGATTTGGTTTCCCAAGAAAAGGGCTGCTGCTCTCGCACTTGCATCCGCTAGTGCATTTCCCTTACTAACATCATCTGACCCATTTGTATGTGCCTTACATTGTATAATGGCAATTTGCTTTGGCAACTTCAAAGATTCAAGCAGAGCTCGGACATATTCTGCATTTTTGATATTTTTTCCTGCTGATGTTAAAAAAACCCTAGTCACCCATATCTGCCCAAAATTGCGTGCAACCCCGAAGGCATACCTAGAATCTGTATAGATATTCACTGTCTTTCCCTCAACTAAGCTACAGGCCCTTGCTCATGCTACTGACTCTGCAACTTGTGCTGAAAACACCCTGGTAAATTCTTTTGTTCTATTACTTCATAGTTGTTGCATACTGTGTATCGAGCACGCAATTGTCCTTGTTCATCACACAGACAGGAATCATCTGTGCAAAATTCAAGTTCAGGGTTACTTAGAGGTGTACTTGATAAGTTTTCTCTTAATTTGGTGACTTGTTCAATGATTTCAGAGCAAGAGTGATCTTTTCCATCCCCTTCTATTGGTAACACCATTGCTGGGTTGAGAGGCTTGCCTTTTAGTATTCTTATGTGTGGTGATGCCAGTAGAACGACCTCATATTTGGTTAATCTTGATGCTGACAAATGTTGAGTCCAATTTTGATTAAGAATTGCTTCTACCACATAGGGAACTTGGACCATTAGCAGGTTGCCCAGTACTATTGATGAACTTTGTTCTACTAACAAGGCAGTAGCTGCAACGGCCTTTAGACAAGGTGGGAATCCTAGGGCAACTTTGTCAATAGGAGCACTGAAATAAGCTATTGGTCTTTGTACTTTCCCATGAGTTTGTGTCAGTACTCTTGCTGCTATTCAATTCCTCTCATGGCAGTAGAGTGTGAAGGGCTTTGCATAGTCTGGTAGGCCCAATGCAGGAGCACTGGTCATTGCTCTTTTGAGATTGGAGAAAGCTTTTTCTTCCTTGTCTGTCCATGGAACTGGATCTGTGATTTCTTTTCTGGTTAAGGCATGTTGTGGCTTGGAGTACTCTGCATAATTCAGAATCCATTGTCTGCAGTATCCAGTCAATCCCAAGAAGGCTCATATGTGCTTCTGTGTCGCTGGTCTGTGTATCTTCTGAACAGCTGCCACACAGCTTGGAGTATTTTCCGGTTCCCCTCATTGAGCAGATCTCCCAGATACCTCACTTCAGGTTGGCAAAACTGGAGTTTCTCTTTGCTGGCTTTGTGTTCTTTCCAGGTTTCTTCACAGGTAAGATAGGAATGTTACAAGGACTTCTGGTGGGCACAATCAGTCCCTGTTGCAGTAAGGCATTTATAACTGGTTCAATGCCTGCTTCGGCCTCTTGGTTTAATGGATATTGAGACCGCTTGGGCAATGGTTTGGAAGTATCAACCTCGATTTGCACTGGTTGAGCACTCAGGGTGCAGCCAACTTCATTTGAATGTTTGGCCCACTGTTGTGGAGGAACGACCTTGAGGATGTCTTCCAGTTCTGTTGATCCTGCAGGCCAGTGACTAACCAGGATTTCTTCTTCAGATTGTTCTTCCAGCCATTCCAATACAACATCACCTTGGCTTTTGGATATCTTTAGGAATATGCCAGAATTATTGCAATAAATGACAGAATTCATTTTACACAGTAGGTCTCGTCCTAATAGGTTCACTGGACACCTGTCACTTAGCAGAAATGCATGTTGTTCTGTTAAAGGTCCAATATGAACAAGCTGTTCCTGTGTTATGGGACAGACCTGTACTGTATTTGAAAGTCCTAAAGCTTTTATTGCTTTACAAGTCTAGTATAGTTGAAAAATCCTGTTGCCTTAAGGTGGATTGGGTTGCCCCGCTATCCACTAAAAGCTTTGTCATTTTATTATTTATTGTTGCTTCTTCAAAGGGTCCATTCTGATCTAAAGGTATCATGGGTCCAGTGATGTTAGGTTCTTCCTCTGGGCACTGTCAGTATTGATATTCATCTTAGTAGAAGATGGGTGTAGCCTGCTGTCCGTTTTCTCCCTGTGAGCCTTGAACTGGTGGATGGGGATTTGACCCCGCCCCCTGGGTTTGCCTCTCCTGGTACTGGGATCTGTTAGGGCATTTCATTTTCCAGTGACCAGGCTGTTTACAATAGTGCAAACATTGTCAGGGGGTGTGCTGGATCTGTACTGGTCTCTTCCTCTTCCACTCCTTCTGCCTCCTCATCCCCTATTTGGTTGTCCTCGCCCCCTGATGCTAGGGGCTGGGGTGCATTGTTGGGCTTGTTGCATTTGGGCCAGCATAACTTTGTTCTCTAAACTCTTTTGTTTGCGTTTTGTATTTTCTTGGCAGTGATCTGCTATTTCCACTATCTTCTCTAGGCTTTCCTTCTGCCATCCGACAGCAATAACTTTTAATTGCCTTTGCACTTAAGGTTGGAGTCCGTTAACAAAGGCTGCTGACAGAGCTTGAGCGGCTGCCGCTGGCTGCGGTATTCCTGAATGCTGTTTAAAAACCTTCTTTAATCTGTCCATATAATTAGCTGGTTCCTCCTTGTCTCTTTGTTTGCAATCAGAGATTTTAGACCAATCTGTCTTTTGTGGACATACTTCATCTACTGAATTTAATAAATCTCTGATATGGTTCTTTAAATCTTGTTCAGTTGCTGGGGCAGTTGTAGGCCAGTGTGCCTTTTGATACAATCTTTCACGGGTATCTAAAAGAGTAATGAGGCGAAGGAGCTGATTTATGTCTGCCCCCTTCCTCACTGCTATTCTTTTTAATTTTTTTTCCTTAATGGTTTGGCTTAACATGGTTTTAGCTGCCTGTGCCCTTTTATTCTTTCCAGGAATATATTTTTTAAATAACTTATCAACTAGATTCTCTGCTTCATTCCTCCTTGCCGCTAATCCTCTCTTCTGATTTTTCTGCTCTTTACTTTCTGGTTTTTCTTTTTCTTCCAGAGGGGCTTTAGGGATAGCAGGTTTGCCTGCTTCAGCACCCACCTCAGCATATAATGGAGGAAGCTGAGCTGATGCCAGAGACACGTCCTGGCCCGGTAAGGGTGGAGGTGGTCTGAAACAGTAGCCTCTTTCTATTAAATCACCTAGCAGTTCCTTTTCACCTTCTCCGTCACTCTCTCCCTTTCTCTCTAACTGCGGATACAATCTAACTGACGGTCGTCTATCCCTTTTCTGTGTCTCTGTCTCTAATTTCCTGACATTATTCTGCCACCCTCTAACTATACTTTCCTTTTCCTTCTCAAACCCTTCTCTGTACCAACTAAAATACTGTTGCCATAGGTCTTGATTAATATTCTTTAATATTTGGGTTCTAAGGTACAAAATCTTTTCTTTATCAAACGTCCCCTCGGGGATCGGACATTGCTTAGGAGGATCGTTCCTGGTATACCAATTCCATTTAACCTGATATTTATGTGACCAGGACCCATATTTATCATGCATAACCAGAGCTGGACTTCCCAGAGGAGGGATTGCTTCTTTTGAAGACTGACTTCCCATCCTTTCCCTGACTCTGACACTCAGAGCAGACACTTTCACTCAATCCTGCTGAGGCACACCAAACGAGAACGTCCCCACTTACAATCGTAGTCCTCCGGTCACTGCAGTTAAGCTCGCAGAGGGTATGGGGTGCCTTGAGATGAACCAGCGGGTAGCCTTGGTCAGCAGTGGGGTTTAACAGTTCAGACTCATTCACTCCACAATCACACTCCAGCTTACAGAAATATGTTAAGTGCAATTTTAACCAGAGCCAGACAAGAACCACCCTCAAAGGCACTCAGACAAAGATGTGTCCAGTATGCAAGCCTTTACCCTGCCTATCCCCCCTCTCCCTTCAGTGGTTCTCCCCTACTCCCGTTCTGTGCTGTGAACAAAGGTCACTTCCAGAGCCAGCTGCTGAACGGTCCGGGAGCAGCGGAGACCGCCAGGAGACAGCAGGCGAAAGATCACTGCATCTGAGTCACAGCACCAATTACTGTGGAAGGCTGCGGTTGGGAGTCGCCCAGGATCCTCCTCAAACAAAGACTTGAGTGCGTAGTCCTTTGAAGTGGTTTATTACGAGCAGCTCGGAGAAGTGATGGTCACCAGAAAGGTTCCCAAAGACTTCTGCCTCACTGTTACAGAGCAGCAGTTTTTATACAAAAACAGACAAAGAGCATCGTATTTCTCCATTACCTAACACTAAATTAGTATTAACTAAGCTATTAATATTCAATAGCATTACCTAATTTTGCCCTACAACGGGATGCAGGTGCACATTCGTTTACTATCTCTAACTAACTCTGCTGCCTGGTTACTGTAGCAACTATCTATCTGAGCACAGTCTCCAGGAGGCCCACTTTAAGGCTAATGGCTACTAAGAATACAAAATGGAGTTTTAAAAGTTTTCCTCTCGCACAAGCAAAGCATTTTTAAAAGAATCCAACTACAGAAAAGTTTAGCAGATATTTTGAAATGGATGTGGATATATATAGGCACAATGGAGAGTGACACACACAGTTGGAGTTGTCTAACACTTCCATTATAAACCTCTGTGTAAATTGCTTACAATTTTGCAAGACTTGAAATTTTCCATGTTTCTATTTTGCCTTAGCCCATGCTCTTGTCTTTATTGACTGTAACCACTGATACCCACATCCTTCTAGAGCCCAGCATAGAACCTAAGCATCCTGACTCCCATACTAATTTAGGAAACTCTAAAGATGCCCTATGTGTTAGCTGTGATGCAACCCTTGTATTTTCAGACTCTGTTCCTGCATAGGGTCTGATCCAAAGGTCCTTTGAAGACAAGGTAAATGAGTAACATCAAAATTAGATGCAAAATATTTTAAATAGCTAAAGCAGTTAAGTGTAATCACATATTTTTTGTTACTTTTATATATTTCTATACTTCTACATCAGAGAAGCTTTATCATTAGGGTGATGTCTTATATAGGTGCTTATTACTTCCCACCCCTTCGAGTACCCCACCAACATCCCTTCGAGTATCTTGTATGCTTTGGGATGCCATTGTAAATCAACTCCCATTTTAGTGACAGAGGGCCAAATTTTCATGTTATGATGTTGCATCACTATGTTATGACACTGCATTGTTATAATTATTATTAATTTGTACTGTTGTAGCACCTGGGAGCGCTAGTCATGGACCATTACCCTATTGTGCTAGATGTTGTCGAAACACAGAACAAGAAAGACATTCCCTGCCCAAAAGGGCTTATGGTCTAATAAAAGCGATATAGAATACAGGATACAGACAGATAGGGGAGTACAACGGAACTTTGTGATGGTATGAAGAATGCAAAGTCATATTGTAATTACTTTGGCCTAAATCATTATCTGGCTTACGCAGGTGCTTTAGAACATGTAAGAATGCTCTGCGCCCACTTGTAGGAAGAGGACTTACATGCTTGCTGTGTGTCTTTACATGGCCTTATTTCCAAATCCAGAGAGGTGCCCTAATGATCTGGCCAGGTGCAAAATATAAATATAGGAGAAATATTGCTCAAAAGATGCACGGTATGAATCATCCTGCAATATGGATTGTGAGTCAGCTGCAAGTGGCAAGAGTTTGCATCACACAAGATGTAATTTTGGACTGCTTGTGCAGCTGTAGTAGTTAACGCTCAGCCTGCGTTCAAGTTAAATAGCTGTGATTGAAAGTTAGCTGACCAAACACATCTTATTTTAGAGTGTCTGTGCAACCTTCTTTGCTGACTGCTATAAGGAAGCAATGTAGTCCCTGGCTGGATGGTGAACTAGGTTAATCACTCAGAATCTAAATTGTGAATGGACTCACTTCTCAGTGTGCTTACATGATATTAGAACAATGGTTGGGTCACTCTCCCTTTGTGCATCCTTGCCATTTCTATTTGTTAAGGCTAGATCTGTACAAGGACCTCTATGTCACCCACTGCAACTGCCAACCTTGGAGAACAAATAATCTATAAGATTTAGACTTTGAGGATCATGCCTGTGTGATTGCCATGACAGCACTTAGAGGATGGAACAATGGAGAAGAAGGATGGTACAATGGTTAGGGTGCTCACCAGGCATTGGTTCAAGTCCCTGCTCTGCAGTCGACTTTCTGTATGATGCTAGGCAAGGTACTTAGATTCTTTGGGCCTCAGTTCCCCATCTGTAAAATGGGCTTAGACTTGAAATGGTGTTACCCCAAAATTTCAACCTAACCCACCTCTATAATGGCCTAATTTTATTAATGGACCAATCACAAGACTTGGCTCAATCAGTGGGTAACTGAGGTAGCTTGCCCTAGAGGATTTGCAAGAGTTTACCAGGAGTTTCCCTTTAAGTCACTGGAAAACTCCCCAGAACTGACTGCCTCAGTTTACCCTTGGGAGGCCACAGATACAGCCTCCTGATTGAAGGATTGACACCCAGACATAGTATTCTTTAAACCAATTCTTAACACAAATTGATTCTAAAATCAACAAATAGCATAGGTCAGATAACAATACAAAGCAACAGAAGTCATATAGCCCAATGTGGTGCAGCAATTATTAATACAAAAACACAATAACAAATAACACAACACTACAGGCAATATAATAACTATACACTATGTGTGGCAGTTTTGGATAGCAGCTTCCACATGTCGTGATCAGTCACAAGTGGAATGGGAGAGGCAGGTTCTTTATTTAAAACTTATAACTATGTTCAAACAGACCCAATCATTCAGCTTTATTAACTCAGTTAAACTCATTCATAGAATCATAGAAGATCAAAGTTGGAAGGGACCTCAGGAAGTCATGTAGTCCAACCCCCTGCTCAAAGCAGGACCATTCATTCCTTATGTTTATAAGTCAGGCTTGCTTCTTTAAACTCCTTCTATTCCCTCTGATTCATCAAAGAGTCTTTCTGCTCTGTCTCAGTTTCAGTCTTTTAGACTGATGTCTCTGCTGCAACCTCTGCTCCTTCCTTTCTGCTCTACTGCACCTTCTGTCGCCACCTTCTCCGCCACACTACCTCTCCTCTCCAACTCTCCACACACACTGCACTGCACTCTAAGCCTGCCAGGTCTCCTCCTTATATACAAATCCTGATCCTTTCTTATTGGTTGCTCTTTCAATCCTGGTACCTGTTCTGCCAATCAGCTTTCAATATGCTAATGATCAGTCATGCTGGACCTGATTGAGAACTTATGCTTCTCATGCTGGATCTAATTGGGAACTTTCATTTCTACCTGACTGACCTCTCTCTTCAAGTATTTTGGCATTACCTCTGTCTCTAGACACTTCCAGATCATTCTAAGGCCACCATTTGGATTTTAGCTGTGACTGCTTACAACTGTTATTATTTATTAATTATTAAATCTTTTAAAACTAAAGTAACTACATTTTTATGTTCATCTAATCACTATGATTCACTGTTTCCATCTTAATTATGCTAATTAGACATGGCAAAATTATGATGTTTTCCTCCTGCTCCAGCTGTGTGACAGGGAGCTGTTTGTGGTGCTGATTCCTTACACAGGTCTGGACTACTTTAAAAAATCTTTTGTATCAGTGGCTGTTAGTCTAGGTACTAAGCCAAGAAACCAACAGAAGTTGGTCCTACCCACTCTTGGTATTGGAAAATGGGGATGATAAATAGTCCCCTTTCATATGACAGGGCATTGACCTTTCTGACTCTGATCCTGGTCCCAGTCACATGGGGTGAAGGAAGGAATGGTATAACATCCTCACATGAATAGCCAGTGGTATTGTTCAGCATAGGCTTTAGCAAGTCAAAGTACCATATTTTTTCAGTACTTTCCTCTGGTGGTAAGAGAAGCTATGCCCACTCCATACAAAAGCAGTGCATAGTTCAAAATCGCAGTATGTATGTTGGGTCACAATTTACCCCTTTGTGGCTCTGCAAATCTGTTTGATGGCAAACAGTGTCTTCATTTGCTCAAAACAGATACTCTGCAATTTAATTTTAATATCTTGGAAGAGGGCTATGTTGGAGGTGATGTAACATACTGCATCTGTCTCAGATCTGGAACAATGAAAAATCTGAAGATTTTGTGAGTAAACTGGAAAAGAAGAAATGGCGAGTGGATAGAAAGAAGAATGTTCCAAAGTGAAAAGGGAAGTGAAGTGAATAAGTGGCTTTCAGCTGTGTGATGTCAGAGAGGAGGCCAAGAGTGGAGAATCGCAGTGAGTAGGTGGATGTGGGTCAAGTGATACAGAGTGGGAGGTAAGAGAGAGAAAGAGAGAAGAATATCACTTATCTCAAACCATGTATACAATAGAAACTTATAATTTTACATATAGTCTGAGAGTCTATACCAGTGGTTCTCAAAGTATGGGGCATGCCTCCAACCCTGATCAGCCCTCAGTCCTGCTCTGCCTCCAGGCCCAGCTCCTCCCTCACTCCCTGTCCACACCCAGCCCAGCTTTGACCCCAGCCGTAGCTCCACTCCATCTGCTGCTCTGGCCCCAGCCAGCTCTGCCCTCATTTCCTCTCCATCCCAGACCAGCTCCACCTCTAGCCCCAGCTCCAGGTCACCTCCAACTCCACCTTCAGCCCAAGCTCTGCTGCTGAGGAAGCCTTGGATGAAGAAGAGGCATAGACAAATTTTGTTACTGGTAAGTGTGGGTGTGACTGGAAGAGTTTGAGCACCACTGGTCTATACCATTATGGTCACTACTTTTACAAGACTATGATACATTTTGTACAAAGTATGCCTTATGAGGTATCACTTTAAAACTCATAATCTGCTGAACATTATTGTCCTGGTAAAATATGTGTATCAACATTCTATGTAAAATTATGCTTTTACTATATAACATTTCTTTAACATGTTCCAGAGTTAGAAATGCAGGCCTAAACCAGTTCTTTAAAGACAAAGACACACTGGCATCCCCAGACAAGTATCAACAAAGTCAATTGGACCATCATATACTTAAGTGGCCATTCTCTGATGGGGGAAGGTGTGAATAAGAAATTTACATTCCATCACAGGGATGGATCAGACCACACATCCACATGAGACTACTTGTCGCCTGCACTCCAGCAGGGTGTAATCATCAAAGAGCGAAGAATGGTATAAGAATGAGAGACAGTGGCCTACAAAACACCTCTCTCTGTCCCCCCATTTCTACTCAGAGCAGCTACAATGCTCAAAAGACAAATAAAGCATAATTGAATTGGGGGAGGAGTCGTCCTAGCTGGAAGGCTTTTCAGCCACTACTGACTGCTGTAAGTCTATAGTGAGACAAAAACTTTTTGCTTTTAAGTTCACTTCAAGTTAGGTATTAGCTTCTGTTTTACTCTTTTATTTCTTTGTGTACAAATTTCAGCCTATGGCCTACTAGCAAATAGTTCACTGAGTATATTGTTTTGTGTATTTTATATCCACAATTCAAGCAGTTTTGAAAGGAATCAAAAGACAGATGGTTTGAGTCTGTTCCTTGATTGGATAAGTAATGTAGGTTAGAATTGTAGTTCTAGAGCAACTATGATTACAAATTCAAAAGTCAGTCTTCTCAAAATCTACATCATTTTTTCAAAATCAGAAAAGTTTACAAATAATTTTTGGCAGTATTCATTCAGCTCTAATTATGCCACTAGGTGGCAGTCTTAACAGACAGGCAAAGGATTGAATGCAGATGGAGGCTGAATTAACCATTCATCTCAAGAGATAATATTTTGAGACACATTGGTTATGCAGTGTGGAAAACACTGTCTTGCTGTCTCACGGAGAGAGGGCTTTAATCCACAGGGCTGTCAGGCATCCTGACATCTTTTGTGAGCACTAAATTTACTTAAAAGTCTCAAAGACAAGGAAGTATTGACTCCTGATCAACTGGGCAATGTATAATTAAACCTTGCATATGAACAACGAGGTGTTGCATGTTACTACAATTATTTCTGAGTAATATTGATTTAAAATTCAAAGCATCTGAAGATAAAGCAATCTATCAAAACCCCAAATACATCCATGCTGGGCAATGAGCATTAAATAGCTGTGTTGGATTGCTAGAAAAGTTACACTAGAACCCATAAAATCCAAGTAGTTGGGGGGGACTCAAAGTAGTTGAAGGAGAAAATGCATCACAGTGATTAGAAAATGGATGTCAGAGTGCACTGGCACAAAGATCCTCATGTGGTGGGGGATACCACAATAGCTAGGAAGCTCAGCCTTAATCTGCATGGTGGATGCACAATAATCTTACAATTAGTGTATTTAAAGGCTAAGGTCAAAGGCATCTCTGAAGCCAAGGGAAAAAAGAACTCTTATATAACACAGAAAAATTCTCATCTCCTAGGATGAGAGCTGAACATCTTTTCACTTGCTTTCTCTGATGTTTCTGGAGAAGAAATCTGAATCAACAATTCAATACCTAGCAAAACTGAAGAGTAAACACCAGGAACAGATTAATCTATTGTTTAATTCAGGATCTAGTAAAAAGAATGTTGCACCATTTGAACAAATATGTTACTGTGAGAAAGCAGCTGGATATAATATATTATGATACAGCGTTTGCGCTATCGTTTGATGTGCTGTTCTACTGTTCTCACGGTGTTGTGTTTATCTTATTAATGCCATCACAAGCCTGCCTACTGAGTAAAGGCAGATCCTAAGACTTCTTCTGGAGCAGATAATATATAGCAGGAGAATGTTGCTTAATGTGTATGGACACTAATGTAGTGTATAAGGGGACAGAGTCTTCAGTATGCAGCTCAGCTAGTCTCCTTCCCAGTCCCTCAGGATATATACTTTATATTATAACTAATGTTTATGCCAAACATCCTTAACTACAAGAAAGACTGAACGAGGCTAGCTTTAATTTGCCCTTGGCACATATTTAACTGGGATTTTATCTTGCATTTTCTTGTGGGAATCCAGCATGTTTGGATAAAATCTTCTGAATATAAAATATTTTGTTTTGCTTGCCTAAATGCAGTGAATTGAAGAAAATCTGTTATATCATATAATATCAAAAAGCCTAAAAACTGCATCCAATTACAATATATGTTAAACCACTGGAAGCAATGGGAGCATTTCATATATAATTGAAATTAAATCAGATAGGAAACTGCCAATTTAACAGTATATTGTACTGTGCATTATGAATCTTTTGAAAATCTATGTCTTGCCCATGTGAGCTGCATTTTTTGTGTTATGCTCCATACCCCTGGAGGGAGGAAGTATCAGCAAAATGTCCGATCTCATGGGTACACACTGGCATGGTTTAAAATTATGAGAGCTAGTGAAAAAATATCCAATTTTCTAAAAAACTATTGGCAATTTAAATTGATCATTCTTACATTAAGGTGTCACCAGATTTTAGTGTTAATATCTGGTTGAAACTAATGGGCACATAAGTGTTTTTAACTCTGTATTACTGTGTGAGGCTGTCTGCAGGCTCAGGAAGGAAGCATTTCATCAGTTACACATGGTTCATGCTGGAAAGTTTCCTTCATGAACATATGCGTTAAAAACATTCTCCTTAAAAAAATTAAACTTTGATTTTGCAGAAATAGAATGTTGTGCAGGCACAAATACACCAAGCAAGCTCAATCCGGCATAGGGGCTAGGCATTTGACACCTCTGAAGTGGTGGAAGGGTCAACCAGAGCTGCAAATCTCAAGATGGATTAATAAATAGAAAGAACACCAGATCAAGTGATGCCATTGTGGTGGTTCTTGAGGTACCTAGGACTGTGAGTCACCTGGTTACCCCCACTCTAGTATGAGGGAGTCAGCTTCCTACAACCACCAGCCTGTCAGCCAATCACATACTATCCTCTGGGGAAGGCCAGCCCTTACTTTGCCTTACAGGTTAATTCTGCAGTCCCTGAGTCCCTTTGAAATGTTCCCCTGTAGAGTCCAGCCCCCTTATCCACTGAACACGCACAGAAATACCAGGTCTGCTGTCCACAAAGGAACAGTATGCACACTGGTTTGTGTGATTTAACTCAGAATCAGCACTTTGCTGAATACCACAGCACTTTAATAATAAACTTATTCTTGTTTTCATTAGAAATATATCTAAGATTCAAGATTCAAGTGATTGTGAGAAAATATATTGGAAACAAATGGTTACATATAAAATAAAATCATAACACATTTCTAGAGACTAAACTTAACAGGTTAGCCCTCTTGTCTAAAAAACTCTATCTCACCCAATGTCTTCTGCAGCTTTTCAACCAAGGTTGGCTGAGAACCTGTTTTCATGAATGTACATGTACTGCCCATTTACTTCTTACGTGCAGGATGATGGGGTGTCTTCTTTGCATCGTAGATATATTTCACTGTTTATTGTCTTTGCACGCAGCTAGGATAAACAACCTTGGTTTATTTTCCAGTGCATTCCTTTCTGACTAACTTCACGAGTCTTTGCGGACTTCTGACTTCCGATATAAATGGGCATCCATTGTGTTAGCTTACAATGCTTAATTTACATTCTGACAGAGAGAGATATATTTCTGACCTCTTGTCTGGAGGAAAACCTGTTTTTCATCCCAGCCTTGTTACTGATTTTAAAACCTTATTTTCCGTATATAAACATAAACTCTTTAGATAGTATTTGTACATACATTTCACAATGATATTAATGACCAGTGTGACCCTGGCTTTTATTTCAGATCTCACTTGGCTTGCTTTGATGAACCAGAATGTACCTACCAGAATCAAGCTATTTCTCTATCGCATTACCAGGTGGTATTAAGGGATTCTTGGGTCACAGTCATATAGATTAAGAGCTTGAAGATTTATAGTATAAAAGAAGTCTTCCAAAGATGGGTTTAGTTCAAAGGGAAGCAGCCTTCATGGACATTTCCCTACTGACAGAGAATGTATCTTGCTTAAAATGTTCACATTAGAGATATGGTAACAGTAAGCTGCATAGTAGACATAATGATTGGAGTGTGATAAAGAAAGGAATAATTTTTATGTTCATTTCCTAGGGGATTCTTTAGCTTCAGTAGCTGGTAGAGGAGTGGAGGCTGGTGAAAGCATGCTCAAACAGTACCCCAAGGTTCCATAGAAGCTGAGCTGAGGTGGAAACAACACAGATCTGAAAATTTATTTTAGTAAAGCTGCATTATGGATGTTTTCTTCTTCTCTTACTGCTAACCTTTTAACATTGACTGATACAAAGGTAGGTTTAACCAAGCAGTATTATTCCTAACTAGTGGGATTTACTGACATGAAAGCATCAGTATATTGGTCTGCAGTTAATATTAAAACAGATTAGTGTATTTCAAAATATATCCTGCCTCCTAATCTGTATCATCAAAAAGGTTGTATTTATCTCTTTTCATTTGTTCTTTGCTATCATTTCTAATACAAATGATTACATGTACAGACATTTACAGGGCACCACCAACATGATTTTTGCAGCAAGGCAGATCCAGGAAAAATGTCCAGAACAACACCAGGAGCTGTATATGACCTTTATCGATCGGATCAATGCTTTCGACTCTGTCAACCATGAAGCTCTGGGAAAAATCATTTCAAAGTTTGGTTGCCGTAGCAAATTTACCACCATTGTAAGACTCCTCCATGATCAGATGACCGCCTCCATCCTGGGCAGTGGCTCTACCTCTGAGCCCTTTGCCATTTGAACTGGGGTAAAGCAAGGTTGTATACTGGCACCCACTCTCTTCTTCATTTTCCTAGCATCTATTTGCCACAGGGCATTGGCATCCAATATTGGACTGATGGCAACCTCTTCAATCTGTCTTTCCTGCATGCTAGAACAAAAGTAACATTGGCAACAATAATTGAACTCCAGTACACAGATGATTGTGCTGTAGTTGCACATTTGAAGGAGGACCTATGAACAGCCCTTCACTGCTTCTCAGAAGCTTACAAAACCTTAGGGCTAATCCTGAACATCGGCAAAACAAAAGTTCCCATCAGCTTGCTCCCGGTCAACCATCAGACCCAGCAAAGAGGATCTACACTGACAGAGAGGAACTGAAATATGTAGAACACTGTCTACCTTGACAGCTATCATTTACAGAGGGCAAACAGACGTTGAGATTCACCACAGTCTTCATTGTGCCAGCCTTGTCTTTGGCAAACTGTGTTGCTGGGTTTTGAACGACCACGATATCAGAATGCATACTAGACATTTAGTTTATAAAGCACCGGTAATCCCAGCTCTCGTCTGTGTGTGTGAGACTTGGTGACTTACAGAAAAAAAACTGAAAAATCTGGAATGCCAGCACCAGAACTTTCTCTGGAAGATCCTCGACATAAAGTGGGAGGATTGTCATACTAATGTCAGTGTCCTCATATTGGCCAACATCTTCAGTGTTTAGGCCCTGATTATCCAGCACCAACTGAGGTGGATTAGGTATTGTGTGTGCGTGCCTGATGCACACCTACCAAAACAATTGCTGTACACCCAACTCACCAAAGGTGAAAGGAAACGGGGAGGCCAAAAGAAACACTTCAAAGAAAACTTCAAGACAAACATCAAGAGATGTGGTATTGACATCACACACTGGGAAGCAGTAGCCCAAAACAAGGCTAACTGGTGAAGACTTATCGGAGAAGGAACTACCATTTTTGAGGAAAATCATCTTGCCCTGGTCATTGAAAAAAGCCAGAAAAGAAAGGAGAGACAACTGTCATGCTGTAATCGTGGCCAAACCCTGCCTTCCAACACCAATGTCTGCCAACAAGTCTGCAGCTCAAAGATCAGACTTCTTAGTCACCAAAGGACCCATATAAAATAACACCCATGAAAAAGATCATCCTTGACTTGAGGGGATCGCCGATGAATACAAAACCCAAAAGAGAAAATGTAAATATACTGTCTGAAAATAATTGTAGGAACATAGGAAATGCCATATCAGATGAGACTAATGGTCCATTTAATTTGACATCCTATCTTTGACAGTGGCCATTGCTAGATACTTCAGCAAGATATCCCAATATTGAACTCTGATACAATAACATGTTTCTGGAGAAACTTCTTCCTAACCCAAAGATACTAGTTCTTGGCTTATGTTCTGAAACATAAGGGCACTTTTTACCTGAGTTCTTTTACCGTGATGATCACCATCATATATGGGGGTTAATCTCATATAAAAATGTTTCCTAGAGATCATAGCTGCAGACATTTTTTGTTCAAATAAATGTCCTTTAAAAAAAATCTCTGTCTAAACTCTTTGCCTCTGTCCTGTGGCATTGAATTCCAGAGGCTGGCTGCCTGGCTGTCATCTGTCTGTCTGTCCATCTGCCATGTAAATATGTTGCCCTCATGTTCTCTTTTCTTGTATTTTTAAGAGGATAAATATGTCTGTCCAACTGATCTTGTCTACATAAACAGAAAAAATTACTCCTCAGAGTAGGTTTTGTTTTCTACAAATATTTTCAAAAATTGGTTCCCTTGGTATCCATACAGGTACCAAACTCTGAATCTAATATGAGGAACAGCTTGAAAGAAATCAGATATCAAATCACTGTGTATAAAGTATTCTAAGAAACCAACCTGATTCAAGTCAGATATATTTAAAGGCAAAATAACAGAAATTTTTATAACATAAATTCAACCTACTAATGTGAAGTCCATATTCAGTCAGTTGCTCTTCGCTGCCATTCATTAGATTCTAGCTTCTTGAAATGTTAATCATCAATTGTTATTTTTAGTAGTAGCGATATATTACTGACTCACTGCACAATTTGCCTCTTTACATTGTCTGGGTATTTTCATCAAAAGAGAGAAATCATTTAAGAATAAAAAGCTATGAAATGTTTTATCAGATCTTTCATTCTAGAATTTGGCTGATGAATCCGGTGAACCAAGTAGCATCCCCCAGCAGTGTATGTTCCTGAATGAACCCTTTTGTATGTTATCAAGTTGGCAGATAAAACTGCATAAGAGTTTATGCTCTTACAGCTTGGGTTATTTGAAATCCTGCAGTTGGGGGTACTTCTAAAAAGCAGTGCTCTCACTTATAGTATGGTAATGTTGAATAGCTACTGGTCTTAGATTTCCACCACCTGAACCTACAGTGTTTTTTGAGTGACACGCTTACCAGTTAACATATTATTGTTTGCTCTTTTTATATTTGGTCCTATTCTAAATTAGATAATTTCTTCAATATTTAGAAAGCAATTTGCCAATTTAAGGCATTAAGGTATGTAATATAAAATTATTATTATTTTACTATGCCATTTTTATGCACAGATGTGAGAATCAAATTGGCCCTCTGAAAATTCAGAGCCAACATGAGATTTTCTAACAGTTAAAATCTGGGCAGATCTTCAGCTGGTTTAAATTGTCCTGGCTCCAATGGAATGATGGTCATTTACCTCAGCTGAGGATCTGCCCCTTTAACCTTAACTCAACCGATAGAGTTCACTTCTCTGCTTATGTATATCCACGATTTCAGTGGAGTTATGCTAGGAGAGAATTTGGCCTACTAACTTTATTCTTTGGTAAAACACATCACAGTGGTGACACAAGCCCTTCATTTCATCCCTATCTGTCAGCTTCACAGTGGATATACTGTTAACAGCTGTTTCCTTTTTAGAAATAATTGCTTCCAATATCATGGCTACAAGAGACACTAAATTAATCTATGTCACCAGAGTAACTGACATTTAAAAATCTAAGCACCAGATTCTCTTCCATACCAGTTTTACATAGGTCCAGGTGCATTAATTTCAGTGAAGTTACTCCTGTTTTACTTTGGTACATGAGAGATTAGAATCTGATGCTAGTGATGAGTGGCTATTTTATCTATTGATGTGTGAACCTCAGTTGATGTGTGAACCTCCAATTAAAAGCATTGTGTATATCCAAAGATATCAATGGTTGTATTTAATATAGTCACCTCAACAAATATTTCTTCCCATAGCATTGGTTTTGTCTAAATTGACAGGTAGCTGCTTCTCCAATATAGGTGTACAGTGATGGACCTTAAAAAAAACCTTTAATTTTGCATTTGATGATTAATTGGCTGTGTTTTCCACACTTACTATAGGGAACATTGTGCAGGTGTATATGTTAAGCTTTGTAACCTGGTCCAGAATGTCTGCTGAACAGGAGATATTTTACTGGATGCTCCAATATTCTTATCATCATGAAGGCAAATCCCAAAGAGACTGTAGCTTCCTTGCGGATTGAGTGCCACTTGGACTGATCTCTAGTTAGGTCCTTAGGGTGGTCTGGCTGGATGTTCAGTCTCCATCCATCACTGGTAATCTTATTGTGCCACCCAAGCTTTTGGCAACTACATGATCATCAACTGCACAGAAGAATTCCTTGCTGATTTACACATAGGAGTTGATTCAATTTTTTTATTAAGATATCTGAATGACTTTTTTTTTTTTACATTTAACTGAAGGTATTTGTCTGCAAAACCTTTTATTTAGAAGACACAAGCTTTGGGCTTCCAAAACACAAAACAAAAGGTAACAAAATGATTCATAAAGGTCTGTCTTACTCTTTAAAGGATGCTTTCATACACTAGTAGACAGTTTTTACATAAGGGATCTTGACTTTTAGCTTAAGAAAGACGTTTCAACTCTTCATAAATTTCAGAGGCTTTAGATGACTTCTAAGATTAATTAGAAGACAATAATACTTTTTTGTACTTTTTCAGAAATTATACAGAGAAGGCAAATAAAATCAGACTATGGATCTCCTGAACAAGAGGAAATGCTAAATAAGTCTTATTTTGTCTCGTCCTTATCATCAATGCTCATTGTCTGCATTTTCTTCGTGGTTGACAAAATCCTATGTCAAGCTGAATGTGTTTCAGGACTCCAGTCAAAGTGCCATTCAGTAATTGAAACGTAAGTAAGTTTCCTTTTAATCACTTTTGTATTGTTTAAAATCAACCTACTCTCCAGAGGAAAATCTATTATTTAAAACCCACAGGGAGAAAAGTAGGCCTCTTGATGTTGTAATGTCTATTGGAGCCCTTGGCTATTTTTTCAATTGGAGAAGGAATACTTTGTCCTTCTCTGTCTGTGCAGATTTCCTATCTTCCACAATAGTCATTTTAAACAAAGTTTAAGATGAGGAGTGAGTTTTAGTGCATGAAAATGGCTTAGTTATGAAGAACATGGAATAAAACAAACAAACAAAAACCCAACTATTTAGAAGGGAGTTAAATAAATGGTGGTTAAAATGACATTGACTTGTACCAGCTGGCCTTGTGGTTAAAACAGGGTTGTCATGTAGTACCATCCAAAGGAATGCGTCTGAGACAGGCCTTGTCTACATTGGAAACTTACATTTTACTTTAGGTTTAAAGTATATTTTAAAGTACAGTTAAAATGGTACAACAACCCTAGTACTTATACCAGATGCTTTGTACATGTGTAGCTATTCCAATTCAGGATAGGAATAAATTATATTGGTATAAGGCATCATTTATA
This sequence comes from Mesoclemmys tuberculata, assembly GCA_007922155.1. NCBI lineage: Eukaryota > Metazoa > Chordata > Testudines > Chelidae > Mesoclemmys > Mesoclemmys tuberculata. The sequence continues at coordinate 101,214,033 of ML675601.1, forward strand.
CCAGCATATCTGTGCTCCTTCTAGGGGGCATTTTACTTCTATAACTATGCTGGTTTAAAAAAACTTCCTAACCAACATAGTTATATCGGTTAAAAAACTGCGTAGACCAGGCCTCCAGTCACTCATTCATAGGACACCAGGTATGAATTCTCTGCAGAAGTAGTGTGCTGAGCACATATATCTAAGAGGGGTAGCAAATCTAAGTGCTTGTCTACACTTGAAAGTTAATTAGGATTAAGATAGAGTATGAATTTAAAGCAGAACAGTTATTCCTGAAAATCTCCCAGTGTGGACTCTTTTATTGGGGAATAAAGGTGCCTTGCTCCTGTTTAGTTTAAACCCAGTGCACTAAGTGGATTTAAATGGATTAAACTAAACCAGACCTATGTGCTCTTATCCTGGAATAAGAGTGTCCTGTTGCATTAATGTAGCTGGAATAAGTGGGCCCAAAGAGTCAAAAATATTAATGTGACTCTGTAACTGTCCATCATTAAACTGCTGTAAACAAAGTTTGGAGTTTCGCATACAGCAACTTCAGCCTACTTAGTGTCATGGCAAATACATTTTCTTAAACTTTTATTAAAGATACAGAAAAGCAGGAAAACCAATTAAAGTATTTGAAATGCAAAGTATGAAGTAAGGCTATTATTGTAACCATAATCCTTGTTCCTTTTTCTTTTAGCTGGCGATAGACTTTAGAAGGAAACCCCCTTGTTTGATGGTAATAATTGTCCTTTTGTGGAAGAGTGAAGAAGGTAATTGAGATGGGCTAGAGCTGTCAGCACGGCTGTTGTTCTTGAAGTCTAGTTTTGTTTTCTAGAAGACAAAACAAGACAAACACACACAAGAGAAGAGAGAAAAGAACAGCAGAGAGAGAAAATGCAGCTTTCTGTCTTTGGAGTTGATTCTTACTTGCAGCATTACTGCTGGAAGAAGAGAGGCACAGCACAATCTTCTCAGCTGCACCGAGACCTGGCAAACTTGTACCAGCAATAGAGTGTTTAGGGCACTGCATTTAGCTGCCTCTCTGGTCACAGGCTTATAGCAGTATTGTAAAATGTACAGTCTTGACAACTAAGCTGTTTTATTAGACAGAAGGGAAAAGAAGTGAGATAAGAAAGGGAAGAAATAAAGTGGGGAAGGAAAACACGAAGTCTCACATACCTGATGGTGGTCAGGATTTAGGGAGCTGGTAGAGGTGATGGCATCATCTGGATTCCTCTTGCTGGTCCTGCCTGATCAGGACATGTCTCAAGATTAAGATGAAGAAGGCACAGTGGTGTCACACTGGATTCTGGGATCCCAGGAGACAATGGGAGTAGCAATCACGATGGTGAAGCTCACTTCTTCCCCTTCTCTTGTCTTTCAGTCAGCCAGCAATCACATCTTCTCCTTTCTATCAGCCAGTGTTGTAGTAGCCAGCTTCCCTCTTTCCCCCACAAGCCTCTTTTTGAGGAACCCAACATGAGAGTGTAGGATGGAATAGCCCATCCCCTTATTATTTTGTCCACCAATTAGGCCTTATTTTGGTTCATTATTTTTGACCACACTCTTTTGTTTACCAAATATGATTGTAATAGAATCATAGAAGATGAGGGTTGGAAGAGACCTCAGGAGGTCATCTAGTACAATCCTTTACTCAAAGCAGGATCAAACCCAACTAAATCATCCCAGCCAGGGCTTGTCAAAGTGCACCTTAAAAACCTCTAAGGATGGAGATTCCACCACCTCCCTAGGTAACCCATTCCAGTGCTTCACCCCCCTCTTGATGAAAAAGCTTTCCTACTGTCCAACCTAGACCTCCCCCACTGCAACTTGAGACCATTGCTCCTTGTTCTATCATCTACTACTACTACTGAGAACAGCCTAGCTCCATCCTCCCTGAAACCCCCTTTCAGATAGTTAAAGGCTGCTATCAAATCCCCCCTCATTCTTCTCTTCTGCAGACTAAACAGGCCTAGTTCCTTCAGCCTCTCCTCATAGGTCATGTGCTCCAGCCCCTTAATCATTTTCACTGCCCTCCCCTGGACTCTCTCCAATTTGTCCACATCCTTTTTGTAGTGGAGGGCCCAAAACTGGACACAGTACTCCAAATGTGGCCTCCCCAGTGCCGAATAGAATACAGTCTTTGATTTATATAAGTGGCCTTTTTGTTTAGATTAATTTAGTCTTTTTCTCCGCCTTTTGAATGTTTTCTCAGAGACATTTATTGTTGTAGATTTTTGTGATACTTTATGAACTTTCACTCACTTTTTACAGTTGAATTTACAATTAGGGTAACACTTGTAGGACCAATTATTACAATGGTCCACAGTTGGAATTATTCCTGAATAACTATTTCAAAATAATTCCATGTGTAGACAAGCCTGAACATGACCCTGTAGCAACCTCTCTGCCTGACTTGAGACATCAGGCCTCATCCAGAGCAGCATCCAGTATTTCCGTGCTGGAAGGGTGTTACATGACACTGTCACCATAAGCTATGTTTCTGGTCATACATTTCCTGTGCATCCATCAGATGGCAGCCCTGCAAGTGACATACTTTCTAGAAGAAGCCACATTATACAAGGTTTCCTTCTGACCCATACTCTCAAGCTGGATAGTCTGCACACATCTCTTTCTTCAGTGACTCCTCTGAAAGGCTGAAAGTTGTTTCAATTTTCCTAGCCAGTCTGGGGATAATACTCAAACTACCTGAGACTGAAGCAGTCTAATTAAAAACAAGATTTAATACAAAGGGAGAAATCAGATAGAAACCAAATAAAGAGTCTGAATATTTTTATATAGTCTTATTCTCAACAGAAGCTAGCCTGGGTTTAACTAATAGTGAATTTTAAAAATAGTCAATGTCTGGAGAATGCATCTTTCTCCTCTCTGACTCATTCAGCAGGCTGGCCTGTCAGAGTGAGTCTTTTGTTACAAGTGTCTTCTGTTGTCCTTTCCATTTCTTGCCTGACTCTAGCTTGTTATACTTTTCAGGTTTTTCCTGGTTTGTCATACCAAAAAGCAATGTCTCCAGGTGTCTTTTCTGCCATGACCATTGTCTGTGGCCTGAATCCATTCAAGGCTCTGCTGTCTGCTTGGGATAAGCAGTTTGGGTGCCATTTTTCTGTCCAACTGTAAAATTCCTTGTACCCCCATAGCAGGAAGGTACCTGATGTGGGCACAGGTCTTCCCAGGGGGAAAATGTCTCTGACTTTCGTGCTAATGGTAGTTCCTTCAAAACAGTCAATCCTGAATCATGGACAGATTAAAACTACAATCACTAGAAAGCAAGGGCCATTTTGGTGGGCAACGGCTGTGCACATGACAGTTACAGAAATAATCTATTGTGCTTTCCAGAAAGATTAAGGTTGTTACACTTTCCCCTGAAGCACTTGGTGCTGACCACTGTTGGAGACAGGAGATTGTACTAGATGCATACTGGGTGTGATTCATTATGGCCCATCCTATGATCCAATAAAATCAAACTTCCTGAGAGTGAATAATTCAACAGCATACTACTTCTAATTCACTTGGGAATGAATTTACTTCAGTGTAAACAGTCTCCACAAGGCCTCAAAACAGAGCTTAAACAGTGCATAGGTTTCATGGGTTTTTTTGCATGGGGTGAATTTTGCTCTTGAATCTAAGCAAGTTTGACCCACAGGTTTGTTTTTCAAGAACGCTGTCAGTACTTTCCTTTCCAACAGAAATTCCCTGTAAGTCTTGGGTGAGACTGTGCAATAGGAACACTGCCCATAGAAAGGGACAGTGCCTTACTTCACCATTATGGGAACATTCTAGGGAAAAAATTGTTGCTCCAGTGGATACAAATTTGCTGCTGGCCTATACCATAAGCGAGTAATTAACCCACTCCATATCATCTTCACTGGCTGGAACACTGTGGGCAGATCCAAGGCTTTACCCACTCACTGCCCAGTTGCACTGGAAGGGAAATATTGGGCCTGCAGAGCTCACATCCTAGAATGCTCAATACCAAGGGTCAAAGCCCATATCAGGCAGGGGAACGGGGAGGAGGGTTAACAATTGCCCCTGACTGGGGCAAGTCACAGTCAAGCCCGTTGTTTTGTACGCTAGTCATATTGCTAGTAATACTATGAAGAACAGCTCAAAGTATTACACAGCATGGTTGTTGAAAATTCTGTCAAACTACAGCTAATGGCAAGGAGGCATAATATGTACTTACATTTCGTATACATAGATAGATAGATAGGAAGCATATTTCTGTATACAGCTTTTCCATTTATAATATAAGTGCCTGTTCTAGCAATACCAAAATAAATGTACAAGTAGGCACATTACTTCAGTAATGTGTTCAGCCCTGATGTGACTGAACATGAAACTGATCCAGTTTTTAAACTCAGATAAGGGTAAGATGGACGGCTGGTAAATAATACTCTAATTCCTCTCAGCTTGCTTCAGTGACTAATTCCATTTTAAACAGTTAAATGATTTCAAGATTTGAAATTAAATTTTAGGATGAATTATTAAGCAGCACTCTCAGTGTCTGTGAGAAATCACATTCCTTCTTGTAGAAACACTTGGGGTAGTAGATACGGGAGTAGATTGGTAACAGATTTCTGATTTAATTTGCTGTGTATAGAATGACTTCTCATACAACAGTGAGCAAAGCGCATTGCTGTAAGCTACATGTTTTAGGTAATTCTAGAAGAAACTGACAAATCCTGAAAACAAAAATCCTCTGAAATCTCAGTGGAAAACATCCCATAGAAATGTTCTATTTTTAAAAGTAGTCACTTTGATCTGAAATTTATCTGCAGACCTTTAATCTGTGATCAAACAATTACTGAGCAGATGACCTGTGTGCCACTTAAGTCCTCAAAAATAGGGCATTTAGGCTTGCAAATTTCAACCAGAGTTTCTCCTTTCTTAAGGATCTTGGGGGGACAGGGAGAATAGGGAGAATTAACACCAAAATATTGTAAAAGTCTGTTAATCATTGTTTGATATTGGGGGTTTGTGGCTGTGATGTGCCCCAATACTTAATTTTAGCATTGTAAAGGGTGTGCAGCATGTTGCAACATTTTGGTGAAATTGATGGATTTTCATGCAACACATTCTAAGTCATGGACCCAAATGCAAAATATAAAAAAAATATATCATGAGCATTTATTCAGTATGTTGTGGTTTGACTTCTGGCAGAACACTTTTGCTGGACACACAAATTATTTTTAAAAATGCCAAAATAATTTAGGATCCTAAGGTATTGTCTCTAGCCAGGGTCATACCAGCATAAGATAGCCAAATATGGGGTTAGTTCCCCAATTCTAGTAACACCCACATTGCTGCAACTGCAATCAATTTCCTAATATTACCAGAACTAGATCCTCAAGACTGGGAGTGCTGCAACTAATCTTCCAATAAGAGTTGTCTTCAATGAAACTTAACTGAGATTGATATGAAAACAGCCCTATAACTCTTTCTAAGCTAACTCACATGCTATGCTCATACTGGTATAACTATCAACAGAACCTCTGCCAATGGCAATGCATACCAGTCACTCATACTGTAGGGCAGCAAAAGCAAAGAAGTTAAAATGGCTGTGGCACTCTCTATATCCTGGCCTTGAAATCTATGAACACGCTGATATCTTCCAGGCTTCCAGGCAATGAATACTGAGAAAGGTATGTGTGTTTGGAGTATTCATGTAGATTTTTTTAGAGCTCCATAATTCATGTTGGGTGCTGTCAAGCCATCCTTAAACTGTGCTCTCATCAGATTTAATTCAATAAATTTTTCCTTCTGAGTAATTCTCTCTTCTGAGTCATTGCTGAATGTTCCAACATGGTGCCAAGAAACACTGCATGCTGTCTGTCTTTAGCTCTCCATGAGGATTGTGTGTCCTAAGCTTCAAATAAAATAGGAGAAATCATTATGAAGACCTGAACATAGTATACTCCATATGGATGTTATGCTGTTCTCTTACTGTCTTTAGTGTTCATCAAGTGATGTTACCCTGCTGCAAACAAACACTCCAAAACTCCAAAAAGTTCTTGACTGCTCTGCATTATGGGAAGCCTGGCTATTCCTAAATTCTCCCTACCATTAATAAGCCCATCCCGCAGAGTGGCAGCTTAGTGACTTTTCTGCAGGGTCCAACTGCTGGCAGAGTCCAGCTACAAACCTCAAAATCTACGGCCAAATCCAAAGCTTACTGAAATCAATTAATGATTTCTATTGACTTCAATGGGTTTTGGATTAGGCTCACATTTTCAAAAGAGAAGAGCACCCAGTACCTAAGCCAGATTTTCTAAAGAGGTCAGCTCCCATTTTGACACAAAACAAGTATGTAGATTTTCAAAAAAGTTCAGTACATTAGCTCCTGAACTCTTTAAAATCTGGCCACAAATGTCACAATGGGAGCTGCTGGGAGCTGAGCCCTTTTGAAAATCTGGCCCTCAGCTTGTGATCATATAACTGTGTATTCACAGGTGCATTTATCTGAATGGAGTAGTCCATAAAATGCATGTGTTTCTATAAACTATTACATTTGCTCCTGTACAAGCTAAGTAACCAGCGAACATTTTGCCCACTTCAAGTCCCTGGCTTCTGTGTCAGGAGCCTGAAGATGTGATTTTTATATGCTAATACTGTATTTCAGCTCTTCAAGTGTGGCCATTTGTTTTGCAATCATTAGTATTAGGCTTCCCAGATTCATTTCCTTCCCCCTCACACACACCTTTTATTACAGATATAATAATTTGGCAAGGAACAGAAAAACAAATATGAAAGAGAGGCACTGACTACTGTGATTCAAATTCTCTTGACATTTTTCTCAGTGGTTTAAGGTGCAAACTTCCAGGGTAAAATTCCAGTGATAATAAATTTCATGTCTCCTCACTTCCCAGTCATTACACAAATAGTGAGTAATTATGATCTGCCTACCTATTTTACTTTATTACTCCAATTGTATACAGTATTCACCAGGACACATCCACAGAATGCGTATCTGGGGTAGGAAAAACTATTACTTAGGGCCTTAATTTGGTTTAAACTGGAGCGGTAGGTCCTCATCATTTCTCAAGGTCAAGCCCACAGTTCGTACTAGAGATGAGTGGAGTTACAAAATTAAAATCAGATTTAGCTCCAGTTAGGAAACTTTCCCAAAGCACAGGGAAGTTTGGCCTTTGTGTTCTGGTTTGGTCTATTGGGCCTGATCTATTAGGGATTAATAATAAGAATTTTACATATACGTTGGGGATGCATCAGTTGGAAACGACGGAGGAGGAGAAGGACCTTGGGGTATTGGTTGATAACAGGATGACTATGAGCCGCCAATGTGATATGGCTGTTAAAAAAGCAAATGCGGTTTTAGGATGCATCAGGCGAGGTATTTCCAGCAAGGAGAAGGAGGTGTTAGTGCCGTTATATACGGCGCTGGTGAGACCCCACCTGGAATATTGTGTGCAGTTCTGGTGTCCCATGTTTAAGAAGGATGAATTCAAACTGGAACAGGTTCAGAGACGGGCTACTAGGATGATCCGAGGAATGGAAAATCTGCCTTATGAAAGGAGACTCAAAGAGCTTGGCTTGTTTAGCCTGGCCAAAAGAAGGCTCCGGGGGGATATGCTTGCTATATATAAATATATCAGGGGGATTAACGTGAGGGAGGGAGAGGAATTATTTAAGTTTAGTACTATTATAGGCACGAGGACGAATGGGTACAAATTGGATATTAGGAAATTTAGACTAGAAATTAGACGAAGGTTTCTAACCATTAGGGGAGTGAAGTTCTGGAATAGCCTTCCGAGGGAAGTAGTGGGGGCAAATGACTTATCTGGCTTTAAGACTAAGCTTGATAAGTATATGGAGGGGATGTTATGATGGGATAGTTTAATTTGAGCAATTGATTTTGGATTATCGGCAGATAAGTCTGCTCAATGGTCTGTGGGAATGCTGGATGGGATGGGAACTGAGTTACTGCAGAGAAATCTTTTTTGGGTGCTGGCTGGTGAGTCTTGCCCACATGCTCAGGGTTTAGCTGATCGCCATATTTGGGGTCGGGAAGGAATTTTCCTCCGGGGCGGATTGGTAGGGGCCACGGAGGTTTTTCGCCTTCCTCTGCAGCATGGGGCATGAGTCGCTTGCTGGTGGATTCCCTGCAGCTTGAGGTCTTCAAATCTCACTTTTGAGGATTTCAATAACTCAGTCATGGGTTCGGGGTTGTTATAAATGTGTATGGGTAGGGTTTTGTGGCCTGCCTTGTGCGGGAGGTCAGACTAGATGATCATATTGGTCCCTTCTGACCTATGAGTCTATGAGTCTATGAGTCTATCTAAGAAAGAAGGGGAAAGTGAGGCTAGAACTGAGCACTCACTCTCCAGACTACAAACAAAAGGCTGGGTTTTTTTATTAAGATATTGCAGACATAGACAGATGTTCCCATAGTAAAAGCAATTTCACTGGTGGTTTATGTTTGCTGCCAATGTTAAACTCCATTATAGTTAAATTTTCATGCATGGAAAATTTTCCCATTCAAGATTATTTTCCTGTAGCAATTTTTGCTTTACCTGGTATCTGCAGAAAACTTGCACAGGTTTTGCATATCTAATACATCTAAAATCTGTCTGTTCTTGGCATTGTCTGCTTTCTGATTTCATGAAAATAGCAACAATTTTTCCTTCTTTCAAATTCCTATTATCCTTTGTGTACAATAAATGAAAAGAATCAAATTAAAAATGTTATTAAAACATAATTTGCTTAAATTTCCATCATTATGGGTGCCATAAAAGCTTCACACAGACACAGATATTTCCAGTACCTGCTACCTAGCACAACATTTCCATGCAAGTAAACTTCCCCCAGCACACAACACATGGACTTCTTTCTATTGTACAGACTCAGACCAAATGAGAAATGAGAAAAATAGCTATCAATATGTTTTGGTGTAAAACAGCACTTAAGTAACAGCAAGCTAAATCCTAGACAGGGGCTCCTGTCTCAGGGAACTATAGGTATACAGATTTAAAGGTTTTATTGGAAGTTAATGTTTCATGAGCAATACAGGGTTTTCAACACAAGAACAAGAGGCGTCTGGGCTGGGGTACGGGCTATGGGTGGATACAGAGTCCTTGAGGGTGGAGGAGTGGAACGAGGTCATAGCCCGAGGGGTCCTGGATGGGGTGGGGAGCAGAGGTTTTCGAGTGTAGGAGACAACACAGAGATGGGGAACAGTTACGCATCACAATGCTCGCAGGGGGTGCTCAAGGGGGTGAGTACATAGGTTTGTGACAATGCGGTGTCCCCCATGGGGTCCGTGGGGCGGCGGGAGCATGATAAGGGGTTCACGGGGTTCTACGTCGTGGCGCTCGCTTCTTCGTGGTACTGCCTGTGGCCGGTGATGTGCTCCACGTAGATGTCCCGGGACCAGCGGATGGAGTCCGACACCATGAGGCATCGCATGAGGCGGGCGTAGTGCCAGCCGACGCCGCAGGCCCGCAGCACAGCCTCGTTGCAAGGGTCCCAGGCGCCCAGGGCCCCCACAATTAGTAGATGCCATGAACATGTAAGTCCTGTGACCTGAAACTCTTAGCGGCTAAAGTGCTGTCTGATCCTACCTGTGGGCGAACAGAGGGAAGAACAGCAACAGAGCTGCTGTATCTGCATGAACTATTAATCCAGAACTCCAGGAGGACAGAAGCTCCAGAGGAGAAAGAACCCTCCTCCTCCATCTATTGGTAAACAGGGGGAAATTCACCTATGCGGAGCTTCATTTGCATAAACTTTGTACCCAGAATTCCTTCAGTGACTCTTTGGGAGTCACAATAAGTGAACACAAACCCAGAATTGGTTGGGTGGAGGAACTGAAGCATGCAAATGAAAAGGGTCTTTATTTCACACTAAAAAAAGATATGTTTTGTAATAGAGATTCTGTCCAAGTATTATGTATATTGCTGGTATTAGATAGGTTCTTCAATTAGAGAGATATTCTTAAAGGGGTATGACAGAAAGGAGGGTTTCACTGAAGTTACAGAGACCAGCAGCCAGGACAGAGTAGCATGCTCTACAAAATAGCATCCCCCCATCAGTGATATCAGACAAAATCACATCCAGTTTTGTCTGAGAAACAGACAGGCAACAAGCCATTTAAACACAGGACTGTCTGGCTTAAAACCAGATGAATGGCCTGCCTAGATCCTACCCATTTAATACCACATGAAACCATGCTATGTGCCTGTGTTCCGAGTGCACAGCTTGCTTTCCACACAATGAATCTGGCATTATATACACCAAGCAGATGTAAAGCTGTTACGTAATTATCACCACTCAGTAAAACACAACTCCTCTACTTTGGCATCATCTCAATCTTTAGCTTTGAAATCCAGACCCCTTCTCATTACAGATTCTAGGTTCATGATAGCAGTCAGCATTTTTTTTTTTAGCATTTTCAGCTAATCAATTCATGGCCAACAACAATCAGAATTCTTATCCTGGGAAATAATTGCTAATTAAATTCTCATTCCAGATTTTATAGTTTCTAACTGCAGACATTCATAAGATGTAAGAAAAGAAACCAGGCTTGAACAACAGCCCTCTTTTTCATCTGGCTTTTTAAAGAGACTCTACAATGCTGAAGATAGGCCTTTGAATGGTGCCCCTAGTGCTGTAAAACTGGCAGATGAGCTGGAGTGGCTGGGGATATTAATTGCAAAGGGATTCAATCTTGACCACTTTGTGTGATCAAAGATTTAATATAATTCCACGACGTTAACACACATGCTGATATATGCTGTCAGTGCTTGTTAAAAAGAAAAGCTTACCAAGTGGTTCACTACTGGAAACACAGTGATTGTTTGAGCTGTCATGTGTGGGGAACCACCCCACCCTCGCTCCCAAAGCAGTTGTTTCCAATTAATAAGTACTCTGGGATAGGACTCCACTCATTCTAGGAGCAAGGCAACACCTATGAAGTCTGGAGGCCTGACAAAGTGTAAAAAGAGCTCCAGAAAAGGGTAGAAGGAGAGTGACAATCACCTTTGAAGGAAAAGGTACTAAATTTGCAACAAGTGGGGTACGGGTTGGAGTCTGCCTCCTTGGGAAACTGTGGATTTGTCTTAGAGGTTAGAGAAATTATAGGGAAAAGGGACTAAAGTCTTTGGTTGTAGATACTAAAGTGGACACTGCTATGCTCCCTGTTAAAGGTACTCCTACAGTCTCTCTGATATCCCCTTTTCCCCACCAGGGGCGTAGCCAGATGTGATCTTCTGGCAGGGCCTCTGGCTGACTGATGGGCCAGCGGAAAAAACAAAACTTCTGGAAGCAGGATGTTTGGGGAGCCACTGGCTGAGAAAGCTCCAGTTGCACAGGTAGTTTAAGCAGAGCTTGGGTGGGCCCTTGCCCATGCAGGCCCATCCGTAGCTATGTCCCTGTTTCCCACCCTTTCTGTGGTGATCAGGTTTTCTTGGTCTACCAGGCAGTGGGCTTGGTAACATTTGAAGCAGCAGGATTTGGGGCTTAGCCTTCACGCCAAATCACTTTATTGATTGTCTGCCGCACAGTGGGAAGCACTGGTTCACACACTTCTGAATATGATAGCTATAATCTGGGTTTGTCTGGTTCCATCACAAGGCCCACAGATTGTGTAGGGAGAAGGCAGGTTTATTTTGTGACTGGGTACAATAGAAGTCCATTTGGCAGAGGCTTCCACTGGATTAAGCTTATCTCCCTGAATGTTCTGCCCATACCCACTTCCACCCAATTTTGGAGGTGCACGAGCCACCTGCAGTTCCAGGTGAGGTGGAGATGCGACACACACCTTGCAATGACGCAGATCCATCCAGGTGAACTTTCTGCTGCCACAGCCCTGCTTGTGGTTTAAAACCAAATACTCACAAACCAGATCCCTTATCCATTTACCCATACAGACACAAGCGTGAAGTAGTTTCCCTCCACCCAGGAGCTGATACCTCAGTCATTTAAAGCATAACAGAGAGTACAGGAAAATTCCCTGCTTCCTGTGTCTGATGATATCCCTTGTGCCCTCCTAACAAAGCCACTTACCACAGGGGGAATCAATACCCCATGATATCTGACTACAAGGAGAAGTTGGGTGCTGTCAGTCATTTAGGGTGTGTATGCTGGTTTGAATTCCCCTCTGGATGCCATCTCAGCTTCTGCAGCTAGGTGAATTGACAGACCTCATTAAGTACGACCCATAAATTACTACAGACTCGGATAAGTGGCGAAGGCACTCGGCCAGGTTTATTGCAAGCAAAGCACAGTATTAGCACCCCATTGGAGCTACAGGTACACTAGGATATGTATGCTAGTCACAATGGACCAGTTCAGTTAACAGCAGGACTTTCCGTTATCCCTTCAGCCAGACAAAGATGCTCCTGCTAGGATCCCCTTCTTATACCCTGATGTAAACAGGTTACAAAACACCTCTTTGATGTCTTTGATATTGGTTATTGTACCTTGCCTCCAAGTCAGGTATAACATCTTCACCCATCCTCCTGTCTCTTACTTTAAGATCAGGATGTCTCTGTACTGTCCTTCATGATTATGTTTATGCACTACTGTATTTCTGCCAAGTGCCTGCATCCGTCAGTGAACTTGAAAATAGGCAAGGAGTTTTCTGTGTCTGTTTCCTAAAGCCAGACTTTGGTTCAGGCCTCAGCTCTTGTCTCTAGGCCCGTTATACTAGGCCTCAGGCTCTCACTTTCTACTACATTGGGCTCCAAGACCCGCCATCCTCACAAGCTTTCAGAGCCCGGGCTCAAGCCTGAACCTGAACCTCTGCACTGCTATTTTTAGCCCCACAAGCCCGAGTCAGTTGACTGAGACCGAGACTTGCAGGTGTGTAGACATACTGTTAGACTCCTTTGAAAATCCTAGCCTTACTTGGTTTAAAAAAAAAAAAGATGGATTCACAAGTCAAATATCAAGCATAGCTGCTTTTCTGATTATGCAGATTTGATATCCAGCAAAAATGGGAGAACCCATATATTATAATTAAAACTGCACGTGCACTGGACTCATGATTGCACTAGTATGTTAACAAAGCTGGAGGAGACGTAATAAAATGACAAATAAAATAGAAAAGTCAACCAGGAGCAGACTCTTAAAGCTAAAAGATCCAGTGACATAGAGGATAGCACAAACACAGCCACATGAGGGTGTGAGGAGGAGTGGAGGGGAGAAATCCTATTGATGCAGTGAATTTCCAGAGAAGGAAAATATCTATTTCAGCTCTCTTAAATCATAAAATACTTCCCAGAAGTGACAACATGGACACCTGATCGTTTTAGGAGTTTTGGGAAAATTAATGCTAGCTATTAAAATTCAATTTCTAAAATATGCCAGTAAGAAACTGATCATACTACAGAAAGCAAAGAAAAAAATCAGGACTACAGAGAACTAAACTATTAATTTCCAGTAGGACAAATACACAGTATGTGGGTAAATAAGGCCTTTGCCATTGTCAAGATGCAGCATTGAGGGAATGCTAAATGTGCATTGCTCTACCATGGTCTGTAAATACTATATAATGGAGATGCTTATTAATTCTTCACCATTTCTTTAAAAGTTAAAAGATTACTTGACTTGGCTATTAATGTTCATGTTTAGACCAACTAAGGAATAAATGTAATTGGTTATGGTGAAAGAACTATGATGAAAGAATGGCTATTTTGAATAGTTTTACTGCTTTTTACTTTGTTATTCTCTTTTTAAGCTGGTTTGTCATAATGGTCACTGAAACAGAGAAAAGAGGAAGCTTCTTTCATTTCTATGTATTCCTGGGACCTGATGTTATACAACACAGAAGTTTGGGACTTGCATGTAAACCCCATTGGTTTGTTTTTGCATTCAATAACATTTTTAGTAAAATGATAGAGAGACTAGGATTTTGTTTGATTACTTCAACTCCTTTCAACAGGTTATGTGAATTTGATAGTCAGTGTGCCCTTACTCACTATAGAAAAGCCTTAAGCACTGGCCTTAAGGGGCACACTTTACTCAGGGGCTTTAACAAAGTAAGAGACAGCTAGCTGTCTCCTGCTACTTGTATAGTATTCCAATGATCAACTCCCCTCAGATAAGGCTGCTTGGGGCTGACATTTCAACAAGACACTCTTGTGTCACAATGCTACATTTAATTAAACAAGCCATTCAGTGATCAGGTTCAGTTTGGCAGACTCAGCAGGGCTGGCTCGCATGAGTTTGATTCCAACTTAAGCCATTCCACCAGCCCTAGATTTTCCTGCAGTTGTTTCCCTCTACAGAGTCCCATTTTGTGCCCAGTGTCGGGGAGGCTGGGATAACGCAGCAGCTAGTGCACTACCGCCATTTTTAAAATCACAGACCATATCACCAATTATTTCCTATGGGGGAAGAGAGAGCTTCATGACAAGAGGTGGTGACTGGCTCCAAAGCTGCCTACAAACAGTCAGATGCCATGACTGGTGGGGGTGGGGACACTACAGAATTGAAAAGGGGGGGTAAATCAGTTTATTTGTCAAAGCTTAGCTTGTGAAGAAGACAGCTACATTTGAAGGCAGGATGTTATAACCCAGGACTTCTCTGGAGTATATTCTGGAGCCATAGATGTTTTCAGAGCATAAACATAAATCGGACATAAAGTTGTTCATTGGTGAAGAATCATTAGACTTTATAAAAGAGCAAATTGGTATAATTTTGCAAATTAACTTCCCTCATATGCCAGCTATGTTCTATAGGAATTAGACTGCTTAAAGAATATTCAAATTATATCTACAGTAGTATCTGGGAAGCTTAATGCCAGCAGTTATAAAGAAAACCTACGGAGCTGAACTACAGTATTGACATATTAAAATAAAATTCTTTAACTTTCCTGTCAAGACTGATATTAATCAGGGTTCCTTGCAAAGAATTGGAAATGGGATTAAAATATTCACTGATTATTAGGCCTGCAAAGGAATGAGTTTGATAGGTTTAAGAAACACAGTTTATGGATGAATTTGTTCATCCAAATACAAGCTTAAGCAGCCTTATCCCATCCATCCAATGCAGGGACACAAAACTGATAGCCCTTCTGACTATGGAGAAGGGAGTGGTGATAACACTGTGGAATCTTGCAACACTGGCTTGCTACTGGTCAGTGGGAAGTCATTTTTGAAGTGGGAAAATCCATTGTGGGGGCTATTGTCATGCAAGTGTGCAGGGCCTACTACCCAGGATCATGATCTTGATTCTCAGCAATGTGGAGGGTACAGTGGATGGCTTTGCAGCTCTAGGATTCCCAAACTGTGAGGGAGCAACAGGGAATAGGCACATTCCCATTTTGGCTGCAGAGCACATCAACAGAAACGGCTACTTTTTCATGATTATGCAAACATTGGTGGATCACCAGAGGTGCTTCACTGTTATCCGTGTTGGCAGGTCAGGGAAGGTGCATGACACCCGTCTTTAATAACACAGGACTGTTCAGAAAGCTGCAAGCAGGGCCCTTCTTTCCTGACCAGCTTATTACTATTGGTGTAGTTGAAATGCCAACAGTGATTGTGGAGGACCCAGCCTACCTCTTACTCCTATGGCTCATGAAGCTGTACACTGACATCCTTGACAGCAGCAAGGAAAGATTCAGCTACAGGCTGAACAGGTCCAGAATGACAGTTGAATGTGCTTTTGGTAGATTGAAAGGGCGCTGATCTTTTTTACTCAGTGGATTGGATCACAGTGTGAAAATTATCCCAATGTTTATAGTTGCCTGTTGTATCCTGCACAATATTTGTGAAGCAAAGGGGGGAAACTTGCCACAGAGGTAGAGGGTGTAGGAGGAGTGGATGTCTGCTGAATTTGAACAGTCGGACACCAACGCTATCATATGAGTTCAATAAAGGAGCTAGAGAGCCACAGTAATGATCTGTGATACACTCTGCTCAACCTGGGGTAGCAGTATGGGGGCCTGTTAGGCATTGTGTGGTGCTTGCTGCACATTTCTGCATATATCAGTGACAGTGCACCTATTAGCTTTGGGTGATCTGCTGCCCATTTATCGCAACAAGTACAGCGCTTGGCCCTGGCTTGATGGGTGGTGAGTCACAACACCACTGCTTTCACTGCCTGCAGGCATTCTACATCCACGTTTTCTAAACTAAAAAAGATGAATAACTCAAAACAAAACCAAAAAGCTCCAAGAAATAATCTGAAACATTTAAAAGTAAATAGGTTGTAACTTAAAAAGATTTCGGAACACTAATAAATAAACAAGAGGAAGGAACACTGCTGTCCATTTTAGTCACACATGTAATAGAAAGTGAGAGCTTGGAAAAGAGGCCTAGCATAACAAGTCAGGAATGAGGCCTGCGGCCTAGTGGAATAAGCCAAGACAGAAGGCCTAAACTGAAAGATTGGCCAAGCCTGATATAAAGCCACGTTAGCAGGAGTTAGGCTGTGAAAGTACGACCTCACAGAAACTGGCAAGAAGTAAGCCGATACTGCAAACATACATATTTCCAAAACAGTAATAGGTGTAAGAATCGGCAGAAGGTGCCAAGACTTCACAACACTGAAGAGATAACAAGGGTCACCTGACCTCCTCCAATGACACTTTAATGGAAATGTCTTCTTAATATGAGAGATGTTTTGCCCAAACCACCGAGTGCAAGGGTATGAGTAATACCGGACTACACCAAGAGGGTAGCAACTACCTGTGTCAAAGGGGCAGAACAAAACTGTCTGTAACAGTGTACGAAAGAGAGTGTCAGCAGGAATGCCTTTGTCCGGTTGAGGGCATAATGGAGAGTCCGATCATTAATCGAGCCGTCTATTGTAAAGGAGCACTCGTATTTGAAGTGTACTTGTAAGCTATAGGTCGCTTCTCATTGTGCTTCACTGCAATAAACCTGGCCGGGTGCCTTTGTTGCTCAGTATATCCGTGGTCATGTTGATTCATTTGACCGTGAGTGCCATCTTGGTTACCTGTGCAGAGCTGGAAGAGCACATACACGGGGGACACGTGCACGCAGCTAACAACTGACAAGCACTACATAACTGACAGCTGACAACACAGGTGACCCGATGTGACATACATCAACTTTGGCTTTCAGAAGCTGCAGTTATCCATGCCTTCCTCTGGTGTGGACTGGCAGGGTAGGTATGCTGGCCCTGAGGCCATGTGAATGTTGGGGTGGTGTGTAGGGACGCACTGGGATGCAATTCTCCACATACTGCAATGGGAGTCGAGCCTAGGATCGTTGAATGTGGAGGTCCACAAGAGTCTGCAGCACTCGAGAGAGATGCCCCATTATGTCCCGATGCATTTCCCTCTCCCTTCCCTGTGCTTCTCTCCTGTCCATGCTTTCCTTTTCTATACAGTCTGCAATATTCGCCCTCCAGGCCCTCTGTTCAAGGTCTCATGCAGTACTGGTTTAAAGGATCTCACAAAATATATCCCCCCACATCTTTTTTCTCCTCCTTACCAGGGTCAGTCAGTTCACTGGTGTGGAGTGGGAAACCCCTCCACGCCACATTGGCCACAGCTACAGATAAAAGACAAAAAGCTACCATTGTCAATATATTGGGAATGGAAAGCAAAATATGAGATTCAGAACTCCCCCTTTCTCTTGTTTCCCTGAAGTGTTAAATGAGACAAGCTTATTGAGACTTTTGCTTTGGAGTTCCTGATCTCTGGTGCTACTCTCAGCTTAAGCCATGGTGAGTATGACCCACCAGGGGTAAGGGAAATGAGGAGGGATTCCTTGATTGCAGGGAACTATAAGGCAATGGCACTGGCTACTGGCACCATTTTACACAGGCAGTGGTGATTTTAGTTGATGCCTCACTCCGGAGAGTAAAAAAGACAGAGAAAGCACAGCTGCTGCTGGTGTACCACAAGCCTGTATACTGCAATGGTGCCTACTGAACATATTGGTGCTTGGAGTGGGAAAGTGCCCAGCTTCAGAGGAAGAAAAAGGCTGCTGTCCCTAGAAACCTTAAAGAGAGGATTGCAGTGTACCTCCATGGAAGTTTCATCAAGATCTCTCAAGAGGATTCTCGGGACAATATTGTGTACATAAACTGCTCCTCATGTCCCCCTCCCCACCTAACTCTAGAGGGGAATGAAAAGTAGGTAGCAATTCTACCTCTGTTGTACTATTACCTCTTCTACTATGAGCAAATTAATGAAAAGCCAAAGCTGTGTCCTGCTAATTTGGGGGAGCAATACCTGTACTGGAAAATTTATTTCCTCACTTACCTGAGGTTCCTGCCCCTGCATTGGGATCACCCATGCCTAACTGGCTGGACTGCTGTGGAGTCAAAAATATGTCCTGGCTTGCTGCACAGCTGGATTCCCCGGTTGCCTGTCTCCCATACTTCTCCTCTCCCACCTCCTCCTCACTGTTCTCAGCAGGGGCCTGTGATTCATTGCAAATTACAGAAAAATTTCATTTTCAGTTTAACACCAAATGAACTTTTTCCAGTTATTCAGAATTGCCAGTGAACCGAAAAATCCATTATTCACCCCGCTGTAATTGAATGCTTTGTTTTTTGTAGACATAATGACCACACCCACAGAAAGAAAACTGCTGCTAAGTGATGAGATAAATTGAATTGCCACCAGGAGGGACTCAAACATAAAGCCAAGAACAATAGCAGCAGTAGAAGTATTGTTAGATTCCTTTGTTAATAAGTCACTTTGCATTGAATTGACATCACAATTTCAGGAATCAGAAAAAAATGTTTACACTATTTCCATATAAAATACCATTCACTTACATAATCATTGGCTTCTATAAAGGAAGCTGTTGTATCCTAGCGCAGAAGTGAAACGTAAGACATGGACCACCAGGATAATCTATCTGAAAATGAATGTGAGCTATAATTGGAATGTAATTGCACAGCTATTGAATAGGGCTCCTTGTTTCTTTGAAATGTAAATATAATGTAGAATGCTGATTACACTACAATTACAAAAAGGACAAGTGATAATCTTAGTCTTTGGCTTTTAGCATTTATTTCAGACACTTGTTCCCTTCCTTCGAGAAACTACTAGATGCTGCAGTGCACACAGGAGCATTTTGTATGAGAATAAATGTCTCAATTAGCATGACTATTTAAGTCACACCTAATGGTGGAATTCATATATGCGCACAAATCCTAAAATGGGGGAAGGAAAATAAATTCTAAAAGTTTCCATTAACAGTAAACAACTGAAGCCTCATAAGTGGCATGGAGGGGGCACTGTGGCACTGTGTATTCAAAATGCACTAAAGTTTTGTAGTATTGAACCCTAGCTTAGACTAACCACCTGATTCAGAACATCAGAGCTGGATGAAACCGACCCCAAATATTTGAATCTGTTGTGGGAGGGGAGTGAATATGGGGCCATAAATCCTCCCTTTCATCCTAGTATTTTGGCTAAAAATTGGCGGGGAGGGGATAAAACCCAAACACATCTTGAATTTTAGAGCATATGGAAAATGAACTGGCATGATCAAGAAATGTCCAACATGTGTAAAAAGGATGGATTTTATATAGGATTTGGGGGAATTTTCTCACTGTGTCTCAATTATACTTATTGCCATCTTATCTGGACTGGCCCACCCACTACCTCCTCATCCCAATCATTCCCATCAGGTTGGTTTGCATCCCTGGGATGCTACTGGAAAAAAATCTCTCCACACACTTGTCCGAGTCTAGTCACTCTGGGGGTAGGTTAAGAGACTTAATGTGTCCTACCCGTGAGTGTAGTAGCCAGGCAGAATCTAACCGTGATGTTAGTTATGATGGTTCACAACAACTATAGTGAGTTTATAGGCATCTCACTGAATCGTTCAGACAATATGTATTCATGTACATTGGAGTTTTTAAGGTGATGAGAGCTCTGGAGGGTTTTCATGTGGATTATTTTTATACTTTTAGTGTGTTTTAGCTGCACAACAGGTTGGCCAACTATCAAGTATCATAGGTTATAGTTCACTCAGTTGTCTGCCTGCAGGGACACAAAGGCACATGACGATGCTGAACACTGCAATTTTGTTATAGACAGAGGTGTGAAAAGCTTTTAGTTTACTGAAGGCCCATGCAGTTAAACTCAAGGTTAACAAACTGCAAGGCTTTCGTCTAAAGGAAAAGAAGCTACTGTAGTTTCAAATATAAACAGCAGGGACTGACAGGAGTTCATCTTTCATTCAGTATTGCAGCAAAGGTGAACTTATAGTTACCTAGGAAAACTGGGGGGGAGGGACTCTGGTTGAATGAACAGGACACAAATGGACAGCTGTAGAAATGTAAACGGTGGTTAGATGACACAAATGCCCAGGAAGGAAGATTTTATGGCATAAATGGAGGCAGCAGCACCTGCATCAGAGCATTGTAACTAGATGTTGACATTTACTGGTTCATAACTTTATAAACCAATGGCAGCTGTGAGCAGATGACAGCCTTTCCATAATATAGACTGAGTAAACGCAACTAGAACGGTAGCATATGCTCATTAATTTGCCCTGAACATTATAATGTGGGTGGTAAGACACTGATGTAGATTGCTATAATTATAGAATATTCTTATTATACACATTGTACTTTGTATCTTTGCTGCAAAGTTACTGCACATAATTAAATTCCTAGAGATCAGAATCCAACACATAAAGTACTAACTAAAATGTATGGATATATTTGGTTAGGCCCTGTTCTGCAGCCCTAATACTCTTTGAGTTGTATCAATTCATGTGGCTAGTTCCATTGACATCAAATGTTCCATCTTCATAGAGCAGACCTACACCTCTAGTAAAAGTAGGAAAGCACCACTAGTAATATAGACTAGTGCAAAGAGTTGCCTACTTGAAGGGCTACAGAACTGGTATTACTGAAAAATAGTAAGGACAGGTCAGTTTTACAGAGCTATCTAGATTGCTTCGTAAACTGGGCTCATGTAAACAAGAATTATATTAATACAGCTACCAGCAAAGTCATACACCTAGGAACAAAGAATGCAGCCAACACTTACATGATAGGGCATTGTGTCCTGAAAAGCCATGCCCCTGAAAAGGCCATCTATTAGTTATCCACCATGACCCTGAACTTGAGTGCCCACTGTGATGCCATGGATAAGAGAACAAATGTGATATTTGGATGTGTAAGAATGGGAATATCAAGGAAAAGTAGGTTGAGGCTATTAGCCCTGCATACAGTCTTAGTGAGACCATTACTGGAATCCTGTTTCTAGTTCTGCTGTCTGCACTTCAAAGAAGATGTTGAAAAATTGGAAAGAGTTCAGAAAAAAGCTACAAAAATGATTTGAGGTCTGGAAAAGAAATCTGCCTTACAGTGTGAGACTTTTATCTAACAGACAAAGGCATAACACAGTCTAGTGCCTGGAAGCTGAAGCTAAGCAAATTCAGGCTACAAATAACACACACCATTTTAAAACAGTGTTAAACAGAAACAGAGGATAATTAATAACTGGAACGAGGGATGAGGTGATTCTTTGCCACTTGAAGCCTTATAATGGGAATGTAGTCTTTCCAAAAGATATGCTATAACTCCAACAGAAGCTATGGGTTTAATGCAGAAATCACTGAGCGAAATTCTATGGTCTGTGTTACACGGGAGGTCAGATTATATGGTCACAATAGATTTTAAGGCTAGACTCGACCATAAATTAGCCCCTTCCCCCACTGACTTCAAAACAGTGCAAGGAAAATACAAATACCTTCTAATTGTTGCTAGTTACAGTATGTTTAAAGGCAGGTGAGGGTGCTTAGCATCTCCTACTACCAGAATCTAAATGAATATGCCACTCTAGAACTACTGTGCTAAGTGTATACATATTAAATTAATTGATTTTTATGCTGCTTGAGAAACAACCATGTATTTAAATAAGGACCCACTTCCTCCAGAGCAGCTGAGCAACGTTCAATGCAAGTGCGTGGGGACAAAGATGATGTCTAGCCGTTCTTTACATCTCCCTGATCCCAGGTTCACTGGTATTAATCTTTAAGGACTGATCCATAGAATTGTCTCAAACCACCTTGGTGAGTATCCTCCCTCAACAGCTACAGCAGTCAGCCTTAGGGTGAAGCTAAATGCAGGAATCAAGGCCTTCCAAGCATAGGACAAAGGCTTTGGAGCTCATTCCCAGAGGTAATAATATCTCTTAGGCCTTTAGCACACAGTGCAAAACTTGCTTCTTCAACTTAACTTTCCCACAGCTGCAGCCAAATACAGCAAAGAAGAAGAGAGGAAGCAGTAATAAAGGAAATAGAGGTGGATTCAGAAAGGAAAGGAGGAGGAACAAGGAGAAGAGGAAATAAATCTTTAAAAAGTTACCCCCTGCTGCTTCAGGAGAAGTAAGGAGGAAACTGGAACTGGCCTATTCTGATATTGGTGACCGTTTCTTGGATTATAATATTATTTTTATTTATTTATAGCCTAGATAGGTAGGTAGTCACTGAAATGACTACTAATAAAAACTAGGTCAGAGAATTTGTTTCCACAAATAGTTACAAGCTTGATTTTTGTCACCCTCACATTGATCATAGCCTTTGTCTGAAGTAATCCTATTGATTTCAATGGACGTGCTCAAAGTACTACTCGTCTAATGGCCACCAGAAGCTGATTCTAAATAGGTTAACAGAGCAGATGAATAATGAAAACCAGAAACTGTGATTGAAGCTAAAGCTCAACTAAAGGGGGAAAAAAGCAGCAAAGAAAATAAATGTAAAAGATGAAAATTACCTCTCACTAAATTGAAGCACCTTTTCAAATTTGGCAGAAGAAAGACTTAGGTATTACTTTTAGCCTCTTTTGCTGGAAGCAAAATAGAGCTAGGATATGCTTGGAGTGCACTCATGAACACTATACATGTCAGTCTCTTTAGCATGGCTCTGAAAGCCAAAAGCTATGTCTCCCTCCAGCACTGACATTACGTCACTGGAGATCTGGTCTGTCAACAGCAAGATAAGCCACTAAATTCCCACCACCCTGGGAGGAGGGAGGAGAGAGAAGTAGGTGAAGAGATAAGAACCAGATATAATGGACATGACAATAAGTTAGCAGACATCTCAGAGCAAGATCACGCTATAGTGCACACAGCCAGAAAAAAAGATTAACAGAAGGCTGTTCACATGCTTACAATATTGCAAGATAGACAAATTCCTGACAGAGTGATAAAATAGATAGTAAAACCTATAGCCACTTCAATTACAGAAATTCCTAAATGCACAGATCTTTGGGGGAGTATTTATTTAGCACTGGAGATGATTATGATGAAGGATAGTAATGATGAGAGACATTGGTTTGCAGAGAATTAATTTCATCATCACTTTAGAAGAAATGTTAAAGGCATAGGTCCATCTAACCTGCAAAATTATTAAGCAGCTGATTTCCAGTACTTTGCATTGGCAAATGGACACACCTTTGCATGCTTACGCTACATATGTGAATGACCGATTAGATGTCTTTGTGTGTGTACATTTGTGCAGGCCAAGCTGTGAAAATCTGACCAATTCCAAGTCCCTTTTTGTAAGTGTAAGGGATTGTATGCTGTACTTAGCCAAAATATCTCCAGGGTGTTGTGCAATGTACTGTGCATGAACAGGTGGGTACCCTCTACCCCAAGATAGCTGTAATTCAGAGACGCTTTAGGTATAGAGTTTGGGATGTATAATATCCATGTCAAATATTATCAAGGGGCAATGTTTTCCACTATCTTGACTGCCTGCATAACTGTACCTTAATTTCTTCTCACAGTAGGGTACAGCTTTAGGGTCTGATTCAGCAATTTTAAATCAGTGTAAACTCATTGACATTAATAGTTACTCCTGATTTACACCAGTGTAAGATGAGAATCGGGCCCATAGACCATGGGGCCAGATTTTCCAAATTTCAAATCAGCTATATAATGAGTTTCATACCATATGTTCACCTCCTGTTCACTGTTAGACTTGTGCCTCTCCATGTCATAATCTCCCTACAGTGTTTGGTCATTTGCCACGGTACTCAGCACATGATTAACTCCTCGATATCCATACCGGGGCCAATAAGTGTGATGTGCAAATCTGATCTTGTGTACCCATTTTAAGAAGATTTTTGTGTGTTTTGGTGTGTGGTTGTTGTAAGCATCTTTGAGTCAGGGATTGACAGTAAGAACATCAAAACCTACTTGTGTTCTCTTTGCTTCAGCATTCACCAGGAGAACTCCAGCCCAATGTGGAAAAGCCCTATAGAATACAATGAGACCAATAGGATTCTATAGAAGTTGAATAGGGTTTAATAGAAATTACCATAAAGACTTATAAGCAGAATGAAGGATAATGCCCTTTCTAATGGCTTTGAATTATCTTACAGAATTCTATGACAGGGGTGGAAATCTCTATTTAGCCATTCTCAAACTCTGCTCCATGTACAATTTAAACAGTTATCTAGAATTAGCTACTGTGCTGGAAATGTCTATACTTGCTCAGTGAGGAAAAAATAACTGCCAAAATTTTCCAAACTGACTAATGATTTGAGGTGCCTCACTTTGTGGGTTTCCAAATTCAGACACCACGTAGGGAACAGATTTTCCTACAGTCAGGGCTCCGCACTGATGGCGAATGGAGCAGAGCACCTAACTCCCTTACAGCCTTTGCTAAGGTACATTAGCACAAGAATGGACTTGCTAACTCAATCATTATTATTTTGAACCACCATCTTGTGCCTACAGTTGCCCTGGGAACCTTTAAAGAAAATACAAGAAACATCTGCACCAAAGCACTCAAAGGAGTCCAGTTTACTACCGCCCTTATTCTGTCATTTGACATCTTTAATTTGTTATTAATCTCTAGCGTCAGTGGGGTTTCCTTTGTTGCAGTGTTAATTCTTCCAGAACAATTTCTATTTGGGAGTCTAATGCCCTAAATTAGCTCTTTTTAGTTGATTTTAAAATACTCTGTTCTCGTTGTGAATTTGTGCACAGAGGTCAAGGTGTTCAGAAGAGATGGTTATAGGTGCCTAGATTTTGGAGTGCTCATGTGGAGGCAATTAAAACATCCTGATTTTCAGTAGTGCTGTGCATTCACCTTCAGATCCAGCCTCTTTAAAGGTGTCTGAACTTGGGCATCCAAAGTATTAGATACTCCTGAAAATTAAGGTACTGACATACATATATAGGAATTACTGTGAATAACCAAGAGATGGAAGACAAGTACCAGTATGCAACAACCACTGAAATCATAGAAAGATAAGACTCTGAGGGTCCTCAAGGTTATCTAGTACATCCTTCTTCACTGAGACAGGATTAATTTATCAGACAATCCCTTTTCTCTAACACAGGTATGGTCTACACTACAGAACTATATGGCTATGACTACATCACTCAAGGGTGTGAAAAATCCACACCCAAGTGACATAGTTTTACTAACCTAACTCCCCACGTACACAGTGCTATGTCAGTGGGAGAGCAACATAGCTACTGCCTCTCGAGGCAATGGATTAATTATGCCGACAGGCAAGCTCTCTCTCATCGGTGCAGGGCATCTTCATTAAATCATCATAGCTGCACAGCTGCATCCATGCAGCTGCACTGAGGCAGTATTTTAAGTTAGACTTGCCCAGTGTAAGGCCTGGTCTACATTCAAAAGTTGTAGCAGCATAATTATGGGGGACCTGGGCCTGCCCACTTCTCCAGGGCCCTGTCTCAGGGACCCTGCGTGCAGCGACCTTGCAGCGCCTCTTCCCCCAACTCCTTAACAGACTTCCCTGGGCCACTTCCCTGCAGCCCCAGTACCTCTTCTGCCCTTGTATCAGGGCCTCTGGCTCACACAGAGCCCCAGCAGTCAGACACTGCTCTGTCCAGGCCTTTCTTTAGCCTGCAGAGCAGGCAGCCAGCCTTCCCTCCCTGAGCGTCACTCTTTGTGCTGCTTGGCAGCTCCCTTTTATACCAGGTTTCTGGGCCCGGATTGGCTCTCCTGCAGCCCCTTCCCATTGCTGCCACTCCCAGAGCCCTTTTAACCCCTTCCTAGCCAGTGCAGGGCAGACACCCCGCTACACACCCTTCCCCTCAAAACTGCCACCCGCGCGGGCAGGGATTGTCTCCCTGTCTGTGCTACCCTCAGATAGCCTCTCGGAGTCTCCAGTTGCTTTTCAGTGGCCTTTTAGGAGCTGGCACACCTCCTCCTTCTCAGTCAGTGCACTCTGCAGAGCTTGTTCCGCCGCCATTAGCTTGTCCCAAAGCTTGCCTATCCAGCCTGCTGTGTCCCCCAGCACCTTCCCCTCTAGGGTTTGGGAGCCCTTCTCCACCTGTTCTGCTCTCACTTGAGTCCCTTCAGCTAATTGTACCCTTTCCGGCCCTGTCATCTTATCAATCCCCTCCCTCTCTGCCTCATCTGGGGCTGTGAGACAACTCTCTGCCTGGTTGCCCGTCCCCACTGGCCCATCCCTCTGGTTAGCCTCAGACCTGACCTGGTTCCCTAGCATCCCTTTTCCAGCCCTCCTTTTTGTCAGGGGGCAATGCCTTTTCAAATGGCCCTTCTCCCGGCACTGGAAGCATCTCCTTGGCTTCCCCTTTGCTGCTCCAGGCTTCTTTTCCCTATGTTGCCCTGACCCAGTCCCTTCCCTCAGACTAGCCTGGTCATTAAGTCCTCTATTGAGGCAATCCCTCCAGAAATGCCCTGCCACAGGCCCAACATGGCCATCCCCAGCCTGTTCTCCTCACAGAGGGGATTTCTTTGGGCTTCCTCTCTGTCATGCTCCCCGAGGGAGGCTTCCATCTCTTCCCTTGGTAGGGGCGGTCCCTCTGCAGGTGACCCTGCTGATCACAGAGGTAACATTGCTCTGTGTGGGCCTTCAGCCCCCTGACCAGGGGTCTTCCTGTGTGGCCGCAGGTCTTATAGTCTCTCCAAATTAAATACTGCTGCAGTTCTGCAACCCCAAGAAGTCACCCCTCTAGGCACTGATTCACCTCCCACAGTCTTTGCTGTCTGCTCAGGGCCTGCATCAGCAGGGTCTGGATATGCCCCAATGATCTGTCCACCCCCTTCTGTCCACCACTGGCCCATGGTCTCCACCAACCGTAACAGATTCACCTGCACCCACCACCAGACAGTCCATCATCACTCCACTGGCAGTCTGGGGGCAGTGGAGAAGGACCACTTGGCCAAGGGACCCTGTGTGCAGTGACCTTGCACCGCCTCTTCCCCCAACTCCTTAGCAGTCTTCCCCACGCCACTTCCTTGCAGCCCCAGTACTTCTTCCGCCCTTGCATCAGGGCCTCCAGCTCACAAAGAGCCCCAACAGTCAGTGACTGCTCTGTCCAAGCCTTTCTTTTGCCTGCAGGGCGGGCGGGCGGGCAGGCGGGCAGGCAGCCTTCCCTCCCTGAACTCCACTGAGTCACTCTATGATGCTTGGCAGCTCCCTTTTATACTGGGCTTCTGGGCCCTGACTGGCTCTCTTGCAGCCCCTTCCTATTGGCTGCTGCTCCCAGGGCCTTTTTAACTGCTTCCTAGCCAGTGCACGGCAGACACCCTGCTACAGAATGGAAGAATTGCATGCATTGCTACAGAGTGGGGACTGACTGGCTAGCCAGCAGTTCTGCAGAAAAGGACCTTGGGGCTGCAGTGGACAAGAAGCTGGATTTGAGTCAACAGTGTGCCCTTATTGCCAAGAAGGCTAAGGGCATATAGGGCTGCATTAGAAGGATCATTGCCAGCAGATTGAGGGAAGTCATTATTCCCCTCTGTTCAGCACTGGTGAGACCTCATTTGAAGTATTGTATCCATTTTTGTGCCTCCCACTACATTAAGGATGGGACAAATTGGAGAGTCCAGAGGAGGGCAACAAAAATGATTAGGGGGCTGGAGCACATGACTTATGAGGAGAGGCTGAGGGAACCAGGCTTGTTTAATCTGCAGCAGAGAAGAATGAGGGAGGATTTGATAGCAGCCTTTAACTACTTGAAAGGGGGTTCCAGGGAGGATGGAGCTAGGCTGTTCTCAGTGCTAGTAGATGACAGAACTAGGAACAATGATCTCAAGGAGCAGTGGGGGAGATCTAGGTTGGACATTAGGAAACACTTTTTCACTAGGAGGGTGGTGAAGCACTGGAATGGGCTACCTAGGGAGGTGGTGGAATCTCCATCCTTAGAGGTTTTAAGGTGTGGCTTGACAAAATCCTGGCTGGGATGATTTAGTTGGGGTTGGTCCTGCTTTGAGCAGGGGGTTGGACTAGATACAACCTGAAGACCCTTCCAACCCTAATATTCTGTGATAGTGCCACTGGAATTTTCCTTCATAGTAAGCACTGGTTCCACTGTGGAGTCACCTTAGTCACAGCTTTCCGTTGAGGCACTTATGGCATTTGCAAACATCCTCATATGCTTTTAAAATTGTCTCCATTGTCATGGGACTCCTCATCTCGCTTCTTGCACTGCAGCTATACAATTCCGAATCTGCACCCTGATCAGATCTATAGCTTGTGTAGTTGTATTCCCGCAGAAGGGTCTGTGGCACTTACCATCCTGCACCACAAACTTCAGTTGGTACCATCTGCTGTTTTTCAGGTTAGTTACTATTAGTCACATTTTCCTATGGACTGCACTATGTTCTCCGTGTACATCAGATTGCTCCTTCTCTCTGTAATGTTTGTCTTAGATTCACCCTAAGCAATCACATTGAGGGGGTCCCACCCCCCACCTGAAATCATACAGAGTGTTTCCCTCGTAACACTTGTGCATGCAGGGAAGTTGTATTTTCCTTTCTTGCTTTCCTGTCCTGACAGTCTGAACTAGATACATTCTTGGACTCAGGGACATCACGACTCTCTCATTACTGCCCTCTAATGTGCCATTATCCCCCTATACAAGTCTGACTGAATCCTTCAGAGTCCTTCCTCTGCTCTTGAACACACTGCTATAATGGTTCAGCTTGCCACATTGCTTACAATGCTGTCCTATATGGAGCCCTTTTCCTTTACCCACCTCTGCTGTCCCCCATAGTAAATGGGTATGAATTCTGGCTACCTGATCTCCTTTATTGTTGTCTCACTGTATGTACTTCTGCTGTCCGAGGACTTTCATATTTTCTCTTGAGGCTTCAGTTGAATGCCCCATGTCTAAACATCTGTCTAAGGTGGGTAAAAGGGCTGTAGTGGCGACCCAGTGACAGCAGTGCTGAATAAGGTGCACGTCCAAGAAGGATCATGTCATCATACATGGAAATGGCACAGAATGGGCTACGTCCTTATCCTTCACCTCTAAGAACCAGAGAGCTGTCCAATCTCCTCTCTAAGGAATGCATGGCCTCTCTGCTGACATGGGTAACCGCTGCCAGATAAGGCCAGTTTTGATGGTAAATTTTCTCTACTAAGAGCTGATGGAAACCACTGGCTCACTTTACTTCATTGCCAAAGAGAAGGTCAGATTGTACCCTGTTGATCTGCACTGGGGCATCAGCTATCTCAGTGGCAGCCCTTGAAGAATCCATCAAGTCTCTTGATGAGCCAGGGATCCACATGGAGTGGAAGGGGCAGAGAGAGGGAATAATGAGCAGGCTGGACTGTGGGGAGACTGTGTACCATCTTTCCTGCAACTGTGATATCTTTAATACATCCTTAGTCCCTCTGCAGGTGGGCTCACTTTCAGGGAAGGCTGTGGCAAGGGGTAGCTCCAGGCAGGGAGTCCCTGGAAATATGGCTACAATAAAGTGCAGATGGTTTTGCTAATCTCTAAGATTCTTACAGATTTTAGGGCATCTGTGAGGTTTGTGGGCTGGACGTCTTTCTTCCATATGAAGCAAGGAGCAAAATCCACCTCCTCAGAAAAAATGATGCAAAGGAAACTGCACAACAGAATCCTCACTTCTCTGCCTTCTTTATGCACATTACCACATAGTGGGAACAGGCACAATGATTTAAGCCATTCTTAACTTGGACTGGATTTGAACCAGTGACTTTAAGGTTCAAAGTTCAGTAGACTGTTAATCTCTTGAACCAGTCTGTCCCTCTATTAAAATAATTTAAAATAAGAATAACCTTTGTAGACTGTTATTGCATAAGAATATCAGTAGCACATCCAAAGAAGAGCTCTACATACCTCAAAAAGCTTGTCTTTCACCAAGAGAAGTTGATTCAATAAAAGATATTACATCACGGTTCTGTGTTGTTCTGTGAAATGCTGTATCATGTCACTGAATGTGAACTCTGATTTGAAACGGGCATTGTTATATAGCCAATACAGAATGAGAAAATTGATCAGAATATTCATAGTTCATTTGCCAGTCACATGCACCCACTAGACTTCATTAATTTAACAAGACTGCACCTAAATTATACCATGTTTAGCAGGTAAAAAATTATGCTGGCAGTAATCCTAGGGACAATGCTATCCTCACAAGGAAGCTTTATGCTTTGTTTAATTGCTTGAGTCGAGGGTGCCAGACAGTATGTTAGTACTGATTTTTTTTCCAGCCCCAATTAACTTTCCAGATAACTTTTTCCTTGTATGTGTTTTAGGAGATGATAATTTGGGGAAGAGAAAGAAGCAATTTCATGCTTCAGGTGTAATATAAATTGAGTGTCCTTATCCTCTACTCTCACTATGAAAAGTGTTGTTGTAATATCAGACACTGTTTCTAATATGCATTCATTCAGAGTCTGCTACTGCATTTGGTATGGTAAAGAGAGCCTCACTGGTGTTGCTAGCTTTTGACTTTTAAGAGGATGATGGATAACATTTGGAAAAGAGGGCTGACAAATATACCCAGGTGAAATGCATGTAATCTATGCAATCTGCAGTCGTCAGTTTACCTTACATTTGTAATGACACAATCTGCAATCCACTTAAAAAGCAGAGCTGCAGCGAGATATTAAACAGAAGCTGCCTTTGGCTAGCCTGCAATAAAGGGTTTTGTCTCCCCAGAATAAGTTTGTTGTTTTTTTTACCCCCAAGCAAAAAATAAAGGGAAGAATAGACTCAGTCCCTTTGAATATTAATGGTCATATGTGATTGTCATGGGAAGAGGAAAACAACATTTTCTATCGTAATAAATAAAATGGCTCATCTAACAATACAAACTAAAGCCCTTCTTTTGATCTGAAACGAGAAAAAGACCATTAAGCTGCAGTGAGCCTTTTGTTGCCTTGTATGTACATGATAATGCAGGGACTTTACCCCAGAGTGGAAAGAGGCATTATGTGAAAGAACTGTGATCTGGCACTTGGGGCGTTAGAGGATAATGTCGTTTTTTAGAAGTTCAAGAATAGGTGGCAGATTGATGGAAGCCCAAGACAAACAAACAGTTGGCTATTTTGGGTGTATTTCTGTAAAGTGAATATTTTGGGCCTACCCAGTTAATATTTTGCCTCACATCATAGCAATGACTGCACAGGAATGTCTGCATTTTCTTTGTACACTTAGCAACATTCTTTATTTCATGCATCACATTAAAAACATTCCTATAACCTTCATTTAACACGATCTGGTGGCAAATTTCCAAAAGCAGACTCTAAAAATGACAGATGCAATTTTTGACTTCTGAGTTTTGGAAACTCAGATTTCTACACTTATGTTTTTAGGTACAAATACAAAGATCACAGTTGCAGTTGGGGCACCATCTGAAAGTAGATACTGTGCCCTGTCATGCAACGTGTTAATTTTATAATCCTAATCCACACCATATGACCTGGACCTTGATCAGAGTTACAAAGGTCTGAGGTTACTATTCATCAAACTGGGTGAGCAAGCACCTCAAACAGATTATTAAGAGAAAGGTGAAAGCCTACAAGCAGTAGTAGATAGGATGGATCAGTAAGGAAAGCAGCTACCTCATGGAGATTGGAAGTTTAGGGGAAATGTGAGAACTGCCAAAAGCTGAGCAAAGCTGGATTTTTCAAAGGAAATTTAAAAGGCAATAGCAAAAGGTTCTACAACCATATAAATACAGAGAGAACAAGGAAAGAAGTTGGACTGCTAAACACTGAAGACAGAGTGTAGATTAAAGATAATCTAGGCATGGCCCAATACCTAAAGAAATACTTTGCCTCCGTTTTTAATAAGGATAATGAGGAATTTAGGGATAGAGGCTGGGTGGATAATGGCAGGGACTACATGGAAGTAGAAATTGCCACATTTGAGGTGGTAGTCAAATTCAAAGAATTTAATGGCACCAGATTGGGGCCCCAGATAATCTCCATCCAAGAATATTAAAAGAATTGGCACATGAAATTGCAAACCCAATAACAAGGATTTTTAATGAATCTGTAAACTTGGGGGTCATGGCCTATGACTGGAGAATTGTTACTATAGTACACTGTCTATTTTTAAAAAGGGGGGGAATGATCCAGCAAACTAGAGCCTCCTTAGTTTGACCACAATTGTATGCAAAGTCTTGGAACAAATTTTGAAAGAGAAAGTAGTTAAGGACA
Organism: Mesoclemmys tuberculata; assembly: GCA_007922155.1. Lineage (NCBI taxonomy): Eukaryota > Metazoa > Chordata > Testudines > Chelidae > Mesoclemmys > Mesoclemmys tuberculata. The sequence goes on from ML675601.1 coordinate 101,246,379, forward strand.
TAGAGGAATATGGGATAAAATATAACATGGTCTTATGTTACAAATGGTAAATTATGCCAGACCAAGCTGATCTCTTTCTTTAAGATAACTGATTTTCTAGACAAAGGAAATGCAGTAGATCTAATCTTCTTAGATTTCAGTCGGGCATTTGATACAGTTCCATGCAGGAAATTATTAGATAAATTGGGGAAAGATGGGAATTAATGAGAATTGAAAAGTAGATAAGAGACTTATTAAAGGGGAGACTACAATGGGTCTTACTGAAAGGTGAACTGCCAGGCTGGAGGGAGGTTACTAGTGGGGTTCCTTGTGACCAATCTTACTCAACATTTTCAGTAATGACATTGACACAAAAAGTGGGAGTGTGCTAATAAAATTTGTGCATGACACAAAGATGGGAGCTATTGCTAATAGGAAGAAGTACTGGGATATGATACAAGAAGATCTGGAGGACCTTGAAAACTGGAGGAATAGATATTGGATGAAATTTAATAGTGCAAAGTCATACACTTAGGCACTTAACTACAAGAGTTTTTGCTATAAACTGCAGATGTAGCTGTTGGAAGCAAAAGAGGAGGAGAAATACCTGGATGTATTGGTCAATCACAGGGTGATTATGAGCTGCCAGTGTGATGCAGCAGTTAAAAAGGCTAATGGAATCTTAGGACACATTAGGCAAGTTATTTCCGGTAGAGATAGGGAAGTGTTATTACCATTATGCAAGGCGCTGGTGAGACTTCATGTGGAATACTGTGTGCAGTTCTGGTCTCTCATGTTTAACAAAGATGAATTCAAACTGAATTCTGAGAGGAGACTCAAGGAGCATGGCTTGTTTAGCTTAACCAAACAAAGGCTGAGGGAAGATATGATGATTGCTTTCTATAAATACATCAGAGGAATAAATACCAGGGAGGGAGAGGAGTTAATTAAGTTGAGAACCAATGCTGACACAAAAACAAATGGAGATAAACTGGCTATCAACAAGTTTAGGCTTGAAATCAAAGTTTTCTAACCATCAGAGCAAGGGTGCCAAAACAGTTTGTATAGCTGGGTTGCTGAGAGCCATTGAACTAAACTAAACCTTGTATGTGATGTAAACCTCTTCAAACCAGGGGGTGAAGCAGCACCCCCAGTCTCCCTAGTACCAGCACCTCTGCATCAGAGGAATAAAGTTCTGGAACAGTCTTCCAAGGAGACGGGGTGGAGGTGGCAACACATCTAATTAGCTCCAAGACTGAGTTGGATAAGTTTATGAAGGGGATGGTATGAGATGATTGCCTATAATGGGTTGTGGTCCATCTGCAACTGCTAATAGCAAATATCCCCAATGCCTGGAGATGGGACATAAGATGGGGATGATTCTTAGTTACTACAGAGAATTCTTTCTGAGGTTTCTGGTTGGTGGGTCTTGCCCACATGCTCAGGCTCTGATTGCCATATTCGAGATAGGAAAAGAATTTTCCCAAGTCAGATTGGTAGAGAGTCGGGAGGGAGGGGTTTCGCCTTCCTCTGCAACATGGGGCATGGGTCACTTGCAGATTTAAATTTGTGTAAATGGTGGATTCTCTGTAACTTGAAGTCTTTAAACCATGATTTGAGGACTTCAGTAACTTAGCCAGAGGTTATGGGTCTATTACAGGAGTGGCTTGGTGAGGTTCTGTGGCCTGCAGTGTGCAGGAGGTCAGACTAGATGATCATGATTGTCCCTTATGACTTTAAAGACTATCCTATTGTGGCCTGCTACAACAGGTACTTAAAACTGCAGGAGTACACGGGAAAAAATACAATGGGACAGATTCTCTAGTCAGTCAAGTTCATTTTGCACTGTTTGTGCCAACAATAGAGTCCTAGATTTTAAGGCCAGAAGAGACCAATGTGATCATTTAGTCTGACCTCCTGCAAAAACCCCTCCCAATAACATCTGCATGAAGCCCATAACTATTGTTTGAGCTAGAAGTGTAGAAGTTTAAGGCAAGAAGCTGGAATGTATGAGTGAAATCCTGGCCCTGCTGAAGTCAATGGGAATTTTCTATTGACTTCAGTGGGGCTAGGATTTCACGCTATATTTGTATCCTGAGAGATAAATGGATGATATACCTGAATTAGGTATTCTGTAAAGTGGTATGGAAGACCTTAAGTTTTATAGTGAGCCCCTTTTTATTCCAAATAGTTACTGACAATGTCATAGTATAGGCCACACCAGTGTACATCTTTGTGATCAGGTATGGCACTACAGGTGAGCCTTGCCTTGATTTAAATTCACCTAGGGTTTAAGTAAGATCAAGCATGCCCTCAGATATCAAACAGCACCCCTTTTGGAGGGTCTTGTTTATTAAACAGAAAAAGACCAACACAAAGGATAACCAAATGCTTCATCCCAGCCTCTTAGTTGGGAGACAGAATTGGTCTATTTATTTGTCCTGAGTCCACTGCTCATCTCTGACCAGTCCCTTTGCCAGCAAGATTGTCTCAACTCAGGCCCCTTTTGTGGAGTCACATGCCACATAATATAGACCAGGTTCCACTCTTTAATTCACTTAAAACTGCTTTCACCAAGCAAGAACACTCCACAAGAGAAGTAGATCACATCATGGAACAGGCCATCCAAATACCCGCAAGAGAACTTGCTTCATACCAGGAACAACACCCTCCAACCACACACCCCTAGTTATCACCCAGCAACCCATACAGGGTATCATTAAACATTACACCCCATATTCAATGGGGATCACATTCTGAAATAATTCTTTCCTGAATCCCCCCCAGCCCTTTCTGGCCTTCAAACAACCCACAAGCCTCTCAAAGCTCATTATCAGAAGCAAACTCCCTGTCAGGATCCTAAGAAGAAGCTACAGATCCAAGAGTCAAAGCTGCCTGAGGCTGGGAGCAGCAAAGGAGTTCACAGTCAGGTTCCAGGCCAGGGTTGATACCAAGAGTCAGAGTCATGTTTCAGGGTTTTGGTCAGGAGGCAAAGTCCAAATCAAGCCAAGGTTGAAGCCAGGAGCTCAGGAGCAGATATAATAATGACAGCTACAGGAGATCCACACTGTTGCCTGGATGCTTCCTGAAACTCCCTTTGGGTTTATAGAGGGTGGGGAGCCAATCAGAAGCCATGAGGCTGCTGGCTGTCAGACCTTTTGATGCAGGACTTCCCATGGTCTGTGTCCACAGCAGATTGTAGGCAGTGGAGTGTAAGCTGGTTACAGGTAGCAGCATAGAGCTGTCAGCTACAGGGCTCTGCAGGCCTGGGTTCTAGATTCACAAGGCCTTATATTGCACCACCCCCCATCTACCTGGCTTTTTCTGGATATGCCACTTAGAAGGCTGCTGTAGGGTCAGGGGCATGGACTTGAGATACAGGCTCCCAGGATCACTCTTCTAGGCCATAGACCTCCCAGGCTAACATACCAGAGAGAGCCACATCTGATTTTTAGTCCAATATCTTGTACTCATAGCATCCTTGGATGTGCACTGATGGGGGGTTGAGCCTAGTGAGCGAAAGTGTTGCTGATGTCGGGGTTTAGAAAGGATACATGAAACACTGATATATTTTGAGGGCTCTGAGTAACATAAGTTTCACAGCCACTGGGTTCACTACCTGGCTAATGAAATATGGCCTGAGGTATTGGTGGCCCAGCTTATGGCATGTCCAAATGATGGAGTGGTTTCGGACTGAGGGTCACACTTTTTGCCCAATAGTGAATGCTGGGCTTTCCTGGCACCAGGAAACACCAGTGGTCTCTGTACCACTTAGTCTTCCTTGGTATTATCCAGGTGGGCTTGGACCTCATGAATCTGCCACACCCAGTCATCAGCCATGGGATTGGCAGAGTTGACAGGTATGTCCAAATGGAGACAGGAATGGAAGCCACAGTTTGCATAGATCAGAGTGGAGACATTGTTGGTGTTGTAAGCAAACTCTGCCTGGGGTAGGAGGCTTGACCAGTTGTCCTGATGAAAATTTTGTGAAACAGTGTAAATATTGCTCTAACACTTGATTCGCCCATTTGGACTAGCTTTGAGTTTGTGGTGGATGTATAAGTGTAGTTATACATCTTGTATAAGTGTAGTTCCTTGGGAGGGGGCTCCTTCTCTGTAGCTGAGCAGATCAGTGATATGAAGTCTTGGGGACTCATGGCATCCAGGAAGTTCCAGGCCTTAAGAATGCATGAGGACTCCACATGGCAGGGGGCTTCTTGCTGGTGTGATATTTCCCTTTTCATGATAAGGCATTGACAGTCTTGTTCTGGGTATGTGATAATGAAATTTAAGCCTGTAAAGAATAGGGCCCAGCAAAGCGTTCAGCACTTAGGCGCAACGGAGGCACACTAAGGTTTATATGTACTAGGTACCAACCACCCTCCAGATAGTGATGTCACTGTTTGAATGCCACATTGATGACTAGAAGTTCCTTATCTAGAATTTCATGATTCTGTTTGGTTGGAGTGAGCCTCCATGCATAGTGGAATGTTAGGGACCATGCCTTTGAGAAAGTATGGCCCCAATTGTCCTGGGTTGGGATGGACCAGGAAAGGGGAGCTAGTAAAGGTTGTCTTGAGATAGTTGAATGTTTGTAGGACTACAGAGACCAGATGAAGGTGCTGTTTTTGCAGAGAAGTGCTGTCAATGGAGTGATTGGGCCTGAAAACCCAGCACCAATAAAAATTATCGAACCCCAGGAAGTATTGCAGCTCCTAGATGTTTTAGAGGGGGTGCTCAGGTCCATACCACCTTCACCTTTTGGGGGGATCCATTTGGAGGCCATGAGAGGACAGGAAGTAGCCCTAGATCTTTATGGAGTCCTGGTCAAAGCTACACTTTTTCAGCTTTGCATACAGCCTATGTTGGCAGAGCTGTTCTAGGACTGACTAGATGTACTGAGCATGTAGGCTCCTCAGAAAAGATGAGCCTATCATCTAGATGATGACTACAATGTACTGGTCTAGGATGTCACAGAAGACCTTGTTTACGAAGTGCTGGAATCTTGCAAGGGCATTTGTGAGCCAAATGGCATTACCAGGTTTTTGTAGTGGCCATGCCAGATTTAAAAAAAACAAAAAAACAAACAAAAAAACCCACGACATCTTACACTCATCCCTGGCTCAGATTTGAACCAGGTTGTAGGCCCATTGCAGGCTAAGTTTTATGAATACCTAGTCTGATATTAAATGGTCCAGTAGTCCCAGGATGAGTGGAAGGAGGTATCAATTCCTGATGGTAACCAGATTGAGGACCTGATAATCCACATATGGGCGCAGGGTTCCATCTTTCTTTTTAATGAACAGAACTGTGGCCCTGGTGGGAGATGTAGATGGCTGGAATCTCCTGGATATAGGAACACAGGGCAGCCAGTTGAGGTTCCAACCCTTTGAGGGCTATCAGTGATCTGACAGCCTCAGGCACGTACCACTTCCTATTACTCTCCCTGCAATTGTTCAAAGGTTGCTGTCTGGGTTAAAGTGATGTGGAGGATGGTTGCTCATCACAAGGCATCTTCTGGTGGCTGTGTGTAATGTCATAGCTTCCTCTTTCTCAGGTAGCAACTGCCTCCTCTCATGGTGTGACCCAGCCTCCTAGGCCGGATCAATCCTAAAGTTGTCCCCTGCTGGGGTAGCTGAAACAAAACAAAGGGAATTAACAAACAGACTACAGATAAGAGGGAGAAGGGAACGCTTCCCTCTCAGGCTGTTTCTGTAGCAGGCTCTCCCTTCTCTCACAGACAGACGTTTGGACAGTTGTTTTAGGAAGAAATTCTGCCTCTCTCTTAGCTCTTCCCTACTGGAGCTGGAGGGTGCAGGTCTGCTCCCTTTCCTATTCCATACCTTGCTGCTTTTCCCCTGAGCCTTTCCTACCTTTCTGGATCTCCCCCCACTCTCTGGATTTGCCAGTCCAAATTACCTCCTCCCAAGGAGTAACTGTAGGTAACCCTCTATAGCCCTACCACACCTCCTTTCTCCAAGGGAGACACTGCAGACTACTTCCCTGGAGTATCTTTATTCTCTCAGCTCCTGGGCTTTATACAGGCCCTTCCTGTTCCTGTCCAGCTAAGCTTTCTGTCTAATTAATATCTGATCCCTGGTTCCTCCTCCTACAGCTTAGAAAGTTAATGGGCTGTCCATCCCACACAAGACCAGAAGGCCAATCACAGAGGACAGTGCTGGAGTCAACTCTGGTTGTGGTCCCACCTGACCCACAGCCAGGGCCTGGGGAGCATGTCTTGGTTCCGGGATTCTTCAGATGGTGAGTGTGGGCAGACTTGCTAGCAAAACTTGGAGCAAAAGCTAACCTGATGCTCATGCCAAAGGATGTGTGGATCATAAGCCACCAGCCATGAAATGCCAAAGATTATGGGTAAATGTGATGAGTGGATTGTTCTGAACTGAGACCTTCTGATGGTCCCAAATGGCAACCTCCAGAGGCACCGTCTCCTGTGTCACTGGCCCCAGTGACAGGAGTGAGCCATCTATAGTTTCCGGGAGGTTAGGAACAGTCTTGGTATTCTGGTTCAACCACAGGGCTTGGGCTGTATCAGCATCTATGAAGTAGTCTATTTCTCCAGAGTCCGTGAGTGGTGGAATTTGGTCAGGCTCTTCTGGAACAAGGAGGCAGACCTGGACTTCAAGATGTGGGGGGTGCTCACCATGCCTGGGACATGCATAGATGAGGAGCAGAGGGACATTATCTCAAGGCTCACCCAGGCCAACCCCCTGTCCCCAGCCTGGGTGTGGTCATTTCCCAAACTTCATTGTGACAGAGCTTGGGATGGGCAGTTGGCCAGAGTATGGATGGATCCTTCACAGTAGAAACACAGTCCCTGGCGCTGAGAGCACTCTTTTTCCTCCAGTGTCACATGGCGGTGAACGCTATCTAGCTGCAGGGTTCAGGGTGTGGGTTGGCAAGGGGCACTGGCCAGGTAATAGCACAGACACCCTCACCTCCCCACGTTGCTTGCTGAGCCTATTGTCAGTGTGGATGCCAAGGTCGATGAAGGCATCCAAGTTGGTTGGGGCCTCCACATGAGCTAGCATATCCTTAATCTCCTCACATAGTCACCACCAGACCTGATAGAGCTGGGCTGCTTCATTCCATTCAGTGTCAGAGACTGGTTGCCAAAAAGTGGGCAGCATAGGAGGAGGCTGGTCCCTTTCCCTGCGAAAGTTTGTGCAGAACCATCTCTGCCAAATATGCCCAGTGGACATCATCACATATGGCAGAAAAAGGCTGGAGGAAGGCATCCTGGTTCAATACTGTCAGGCTCACTCATTTGAGTAGGAGTGAGGCCCAGTCCAATGCATTTTCCATCAGGAGGCTAACAATGAATCCTGCTTTTGCTTGCTCAGTAGAGTAGGACTAGGGATGAAGCAGAAACTGCAGGCAGTACCAGATAATAAACCTCTTGAACTTTGGTGGTTCCCATTAAAACATTCTGGGAGAGGGACTGGATCCAGGTATGTGGCTGTAGTCTGTGCCCATAGTGCAGCCTGGATACCTGCTCTTGTACAAGCTGATTATCTGCAGTGTACTGAGCCAATGAGCTGTGCGGACTGCCTGTACAGAGCTTGGTTCTCTGTTGCAAGCAGTGATATTTGTGCTTGAACATGGGGAGCTCTCCTGGGAGTGGTCAACCTGTTCAGTCATCTCCAATACCTTCTAGGGCATGCTGGACAGGAAGTGGCCCGTTGCCTCCACGTTCCCCTAGGATAGGCCTTCACCATGGGCTTGGGTGGTCCAGGCAAACTCAGAATCCTAACAAGGGCTTTTGGGACCAAGGGACCAAGCTGGGTCAAACCTGAGGCTGAGAGTAGTGGAGGAGTTCATAGTCAGGTTCCAGGCCAGGGTCTATGCCAAGGGACAGAATCAGGTTTCAAGGTCCAGATCAGGAGGCAAAGTCCAAATCAAACCGACGTCGAAGCCAGGAACTCAGGAGCAAGGTGCAGGAATGGTCATGGCAACTACAGGAGATCCACATGGTTGCCTGGACGCTTTCTGGAATGCTCCTTGAGTTTATAGAGGGTGGGGAGCCAATCAGGAGCCATGAAGCTGCTGCCTGTCAGACCTCTTGAGGTGGGACTTCCCACGGTCTGTGTCCACAGATGGTTGTGGGCAATAGAGCCCAAGCTGTTTATAGGCTGGCAGCATGGAGCCTGGGTTCTAGACCCATGAGGCCTTACAATCCCCACTGACCAGGATACACCAACTCAAAGCACCACCAAACACTGCCAGAAGAGATGCAAAACCTGTAGACATATCTTTACTACTACGAAAACCAACACACCCCACAACATGCTTTTCAAGATCCATGGGTCCTAGACATGCCTATCACAACATGTAGTGTACCTGATCTAGTACTCTAATTGCCCCAAGAACAACTATGTGAGTGAAATAAGACAATCAATATGCTCTCAAATTAACTCATACAGAAAAATAATAAAAGACAAGAACACCATATCACCTGTGAGCAAACGCTTTTCACAGAGCAATCACTCTATATCTGACCTTTCAGTCCTCAGTCGCAAAGAAAACCTGCACAAAACCTTCGAAGGAGAAGACTGGGAGCGTAGATTCATAACTTTTCTAGACGCTAAAGTCATGTACTGAATAGAGGCACTGCTTTTATGGCTTATTATAACAATCTATAACCCAGTTAAACTGCACCCCTCAGCTTTTTTTCCTTTCTACCCCTGTAACTGGAGAGGTGTTAACAGGCCACTTCACCTTGAATGATTCTGGGAAATACATTAACTACTTATGCTAAACAGTCTATTTCACCTCCTATTTAGCTGTGACACCCTCAATACATTTCCAAGACCAGAAGAAGAGATGTGTAAGCTCAAAAGCTTGTCTCTCTCACTAACAGAAGTTTGTCCAATGAAAGATATTAACTCACTCATCTTGTCTCTCTAATATCCAGGAACCAACACAGCTACTACAACACTTCACACAAAAATATAAAGGAATTTTTGCAGTTTCTGGAACTTTAAGAGATTAATTTTTGTTCATTTTTATTGGAAAGTACTCATTCTGTAGAATATACTGTGAAGGGAAAATTGTCTTAAGCAAAGCCATTTTCTGTGTTTTTAGCCCAAGCAAACCATTTTGACTGCCTGCAGGCATTTTTGGCAGTCTCAGCTATTCTAACTTGCCACAGTCGCCAGTTAACGGCCCTGACCTTCATACACTGATAACCTTGTAGGGAACAGTATCATGTTATTCCCACATAAGCTAGACAGCTTCTACTTTTCTCCAATCATATGTGAAAATGTGCCCTGCCACCCTATTAGAGAACCGTTTGCTTCTTCTTTCTGAAAGTTGTTTGTACCTCTGTATAAATACCTTAAGCAATGGCCTCTTAGGGGCCGGCTGCACCCAGTAGCTCTAGGTGCTAATAAACCTGTGATTCTTCCTCCTGTTGTCCGGCTCCTTCAATGACCAGAGCAGAGAACGAACATTCTCATAACAATACACAGGTATTTATTTAGCAGCCTTTTGCTGAGAAAGTTCTTTTGGATGGTCCTACGCTAGCCTCAAATTTTTTTCTACTTGGAAGATCTTCACTCAACTCCTGATGGCATTAGAAAAACCCACAATTTAAACATTCAAAGTTGAAGAACAGCATCCACAGATTCTTTATCAAGGAGTAATATTTTCTCAAGCTTACTTTTTTACCTCAAAAAAAATCAGGCTGCCCCATGAGATTTAATATCTGAGGAGGTATCTAATCCTGGTTCGGACACGAACCTCAGTCTGCAGATTTCAGAACCCTATTAGAAGTTTGTCTGGAGTAATAAGGGGAGAGAAGTGAAGGATGGCTTGTCTAGTTCCCTCATTAACTAACAATAGCACATGATTTAAGTGACTGAGTTATGTGATGGCTGGCTGCCCCAGAGCCAGGGCTGCTGCGGAGCTATGAGCTTGGAAGCCTGGACTTCCTTTTAGACTCTCAGTTCCTCATTGGCCCACCTGGTAGACTGCCACGGCGTCGGTCAGTGAAGTGGGTAGGAAATCATGGGTTTCCAGTTTGAAAATTCTCTGTGAAATGTTTTTGTTTTGGCAAATTCTGACAAAAGAATGCTAATCAGAATTTTCTAACCACCTCTAAGGCCACCTTTTAAAAGTAATATAATTAAAGATTTTCCCTGTTCAAATGTAGAGAAGTGGCTTTCTACCTTTTTATATTTGCAGACTCCTAAAATATTTCAAATGGAGGTGCAGACCCCTTTGGAAATTCAACCTGTGGTCCATGGACTCCTTCCATAGAAGTCTTAGACTGAAAACTGACTGAACAGAATTCAGGTATCAATGTTCCATGTGCTCAGCACCTCATTTGACACAACGTCAGAAAGGGCGCTAAACTGTGGGCTTCTATGGTAACAACACTCCACCAAGTTTTGACCAGTAGGTGGGTGTAGTCACATATTTCTTGATTGATCAGAACAGAATGCCTTTTCTTTATTTTCATAGCCACCTCTCTCAGATCCCTTAGACATAGTCTGTGGACCCACAGGGGTCCACTGACCACAGGTTGAAAACCACTGATCTAGAGAATTCCAGGGAGTTTTGTGCATCCAAAGCAAAATGTGAGTTACTGGCTCACTGAATTTTTTGGTTTCCTCTCTGGAGTGTCTTTGGGTGAAATTTTAAATTTAATTTACTCCCTATGTTTTAGGAATTCAGGAAGGCAGTCATCAGAGTTAGTTTCAGTAGAGTGCAATAGAGGTGGCCAGCAAAAGGTACAAGGAGAAAATGTCAACCATGAGACATTTCTACCTTGTTACAAAAGAAAGGCTATAGAGAAGCAAGAGAGCACATTAGCTTCTGCCAAGAATATTCCATATTCTAACACAATAACATTTTTTGATTTATATTTGCAATTTCTGACCACACCTCCCTAATGAACCTGATGTATCTCTCATTCTGTGACCCTCCCAACCTTATCTTTTCCATATCTTCTGATCTTACTCCCATCTTTCTGTTCCCTTGATTTAAAGGCAATGACTGTGATTCTCTCTGTCCCTCTTCTTTGTTCTGCATCCCAATTACAGTATCATTTCTGTGCAACATAATTCAAGGCATCTTTTGACTCCAGCCAGCATACATCTCCCTATCCTCCTATCCTCATTGAGGTCAATCTAACTACCTCATTGAGGGGAAAGGCAGAGTTAGACTGACATAAGCACTATAGCAAGTGCCTATGCCAGACTGCTACAATAGCACAGCTGCAGTGGCACAGTTTGTAGTGTAGACAAGCCCTGACTCTCAGAAGGTTTTGCATGGTCTTTTAGGCTCGCTACTGTCTTCACATTGATTATGTCACAGGGCTCACCTTGTTCTGGTCAGAAGCAGCATATATAGTGGGCCAAATTCTCTACTGATGTAGTGAAGTTATGCCAGAAAAGAATTTGGTCCATGCATCCTTGGTCTCAAGGTAATCGCAGAACAGGCAAAATTTGAGGAGGGCAGTCTGCCCAGCAAGAATGCTAGACTCCACATTTCAAGTACTACAGTAAGGCCTATGGATTTTGGGAAAGGATGATAAAGGTAGGGGATCTATACTCTTTAAGGACCCCATTGCTGTAGTATCTGAGCACCTTACAATCTTTTATATAATTATTCTCACAGCATCCTGGTGAGAGTAGAAAAATATTATCCCAATGTTATGTAACCCCCTTCCTTCACTGAGTTACTTGAGAACAGGCAACACTCATTAGTGTGCAAGGTTTTTAACAATAAATGAGATTCTGAGTATTCCAGTGTTGATGTGGGGTAGTTGGGAATTCTTTGTTTACCCCTCTGCTGCAGTTTCTTTATTTTTAAAACAAATTAAAATTGGCGGTGCCTCCACCTGGCTGGCCCCTGCACACGCTTAAATGTGGCTTTGGGATTTGCCAGGACTAGACCTAGTTTAAAATTATTATAATTTGAGACATGTTTAATTTAACAATTGCAATTATACAAACTAAACATTTAATATTCTTAAATTAGAGTTAACAACCTTTACTTAACAAAACAAAGAAACATGGTATAACAGACTGAAATTAAACATAAACCACAGGGGCAGTTGAATAAACCAATTAATAAAACAGTATTTAACTTATTTACCAGGCATTTACAGTGCCATTATTTACCCCACCTCTGGAATGTGCACTCCCCCAGAGTTCAGACTCTGACCCCTTTCTTGCGTGGGCGCGCTTGAAGATTTGTGGAAGGAGAGAGCACTTTGTGGGTTCACTGCACCAGTGCAGCCAAAGCATTAGATTGGAGATTGGCAGTCCTGGCCCTGCTTGAAGGGACTGTGTCTTGGCCTTTTTTTCGTCCCAGTCAGTCTCTCTGCTGTGCCTACCTTGCAAGCCCTCTGCAGCTCTGTGCTAAATTCTCATGTTAGCAGGCTCCCAGCAGCAGTCAGAGGCAATAGCAAGCTTCGGATCTT
>ML675601.1:101268805-101281337 GCA_007922155.1 Mesoclemmys tuberculata
CGCTGCAATTAAGTTGGTAGGCCCCTAAAGTACAGGGTGCCTACAGTTACAAATGGGGAACTGAGGCACAGAGAGACTAAGTGACTTGCCCAGGGTCACAGGAGGACCATAGTGGAGAAAAGACTTGATCCTGATCATCTGAGTCCCAGGGTAGTGCCCCAATCCCGGACCATCTTTTTTCTTTGTCAAAGGCAGACTAGACCTTAGTTTGGGTGAGGATGAAGGGAACAGTAGTTATCTGAAGATTTCACTTTATTAGAAAGAATACGTTCAGGTTTGAGTCACATTTGGATTGAAATTTGGACCAGCTCGTGGTTTGTTTTGTTTTTTTCAAATAGCTTCACCCACCCTGAGGAATTCTGCCTTGTTCTGATCCTTACACAGACACACTGCACCAAAATTGAACTGAATCAGCTAGTGTCACAGCTAGTCTGTAATTCCACATATCAGAAAATAATGCTGAGGAGGAATATCATACTGCCCACTAAAAAGAGAGACTGAACATATGGGATTTTAATTCGCCAGTTTGTAGTGAGAGCTGGACCTCTTAAGTACTACATTATGGGTCATCTACTTCAATAGGAGCAGTATCAGTTCCAGAACCTTTGTGTCCTTCTACACCACCTGTACTTTTGACTGACAGATTTAAAACAGGCCCAGAAAGGTAGGTCACTGTGACACCAACTATTCGATTTATGTTGTGTACCTGTATCTTTAAAAAAAGTTCAGCATAAAGAGACTCAACAGAACAAAAGGCTCAGCATGTTTGAACTCTCTGCAGTTCTATTTAGAGCTTCAAAAGCTGCAGGAGCCTAGCAGAGATGGAGAAAACTACATCCAGTTGTTTTAAAGGGATAGAAAGAGGCAAAAGGGAACTTTCCTGCTCCATTCTAAGTCCAGTTTACATTATGAACACAGGAAGTAATTCAGCATCATAGTGGGAAGATATCGGGCTGTGATTTTTTCCCGAGAAGTCTTATGATTTCATAGATTCATGAGCTATAAACTCAGAAGGGACCAGTGTGATAATCTAATTTGACCTTTTGCATAACACAAGCGTAGATAATTCCTTTTTGAACTTCAGCCTCTCTTCTAGAAAAACATCTACACTTGTTTTAAAAATTGCCAGGGATGGGGAATCCATCCAAAGATTTAAGGTATCTTCATATGTCATTAGTGTAGCTTTTAAATATGATCGGTTTAGAGGCAATGTATTTAGTCCCTGGGTGCAAAACGTGCTTTCTTAAAGTCAACAGCAATCTGTGCTGCTGATTAAAGAGCAAGTGCTGATGGACTTCAAAGAGAGTCTTATCCAGTTTTCCTTGGCTATCTAGTTGGTGACTAAAATGTGGGGGGAGCTGCAGGATGTTCTATAAGACATATGGAAAGATTCCTGCTTCCCCACACGAGGGGGTGGGTGGGAATGGTTTAGTTTTCTGTATTGTAGGACTTCTCTCAGTGTAGAAAGCTGGCTCTAAGAGAGAATTTCAGACTATTTGATTATTATGAATTCTGGGAATTCAAATGAACTTTGTCACCACTGCCAGTTTCATAAAAGAATAAAGTTTCCAACAAAGCACAGATGGTATTTTTGAATGAGTAATTGATTATGCCAAGAGACTAGTATGCCTGGGAACACATTTTATTGATATGAGTAAAGCTAAGAGAAGGACAGCTATGAAAAAAAAAGAACTTGATTCTTCCTGGAACACCTCAATGGCATAAGAAATTGGATGCAGGACTGAGGTTATTTACAGTTTTCCCCAGTTAACTTTCTGTGAATTATTTGAAACAGTATCCAGAAACCCTGTGTGATTAAAATGGTATTATACTAAAGGAGAATCACATGAAGCAGTGTCACCAACACAAAATAGGTAGAAACTGGAACTTTTTTTTAAAAAAAAAGTAAAGACAAATCTGTAGGACTTAAAAGCAGCAGCAAAGGGGAGAGTATAGAAAATGGACCAAATCTTTCCCTGTTTCTCTAAACACTTACGTATGTACTTTGCTCACATGAGTACTCCCATTGATCTCAATGGGTTGAGTCATAGTCATAACATTAAAGGCCAGAAGGGACCCCCACATCCTCTGGTCTGACCTCCTGTACATCACAGGCCACTAATGCCACCAAGTATCTGCATATCAAACCCAGCAACTGAAAGCAGACCAAAGCACCACAGGCCACAGGAGACTAGACTATTCCATGCCACAGGCAGAGACTAGGAAGGCTTGAGATGCACCAGTGCCTGAGGTCCTCACAATAGCAGGGAAGTGACTGAGGCATACTGGCAAGTGATCGGAACCCAAATGCTACAGAGGAGGGGGAAAACACCCAGAAATCACTGCCAATGTGACCTGGGGGAAAATTCCTTCCCAGCCCCACTTATGGCAATCAGTTAGACCCTGAGAACATGAGCAAGAACCAGCCAAGCACCTGAGAGAGAGAGAGAGAACATGCTCAGTACCACCTCAGAGCCCAGACCTACCCTGTCCAAGACCCTTCTCCAGCCATGGCCACCCCTGATGATTCAGAGGAAGAAGATAAAAAGCAGGTGGCTGACTGAAACCCTGAAGCATGACTTTTAGGAACATAAGATATAAACTGGAAGTGGGCCAAAGGGCTGCTGAGCATTGCCCTGGACCATCACAAACAGCCCTAGGATGGCATTTGCCTTTTTCATAGCCACACCACATGGGTGGCTCATAGTCATCCTGTGATTGACTCCGACACCCAGTCTCTCGTCCTCTGTTGCTTCCAACTGATGAGCCCCCTGCTTGTGGCAGAAATTCTTATTATTCGACTTTAAGTGCATGACTTTGTATTAGTGAATTTCATCCCATTTCTGTCACTCCAGTCTTCAGGATCATCCAGATCTACCTGTATTATAATATTCTGATCCTCCTCTGTATTGACAATGCCTTGCAACTTTGCATCATCAGCAATTTCATTAGCACACTCCTACTTTTTGTGTAGTCGGGCGTGTGCACTAGTGTGAGTTCCCCTGGATATGCCATCTCAGCTTCTGCAGCTATCTGAATTAGCTGACCTCATTAGCACTGCCCAGGAATAACCACAGACTTGGTTAGGTGATGAAGGTGCTTGGCATGGTTTATTATAAGTGAAGCACAGTGCTAGTGCCCCCACAGGAGCTACAGGTACCCTAGGACATGTATGCTTATTACAATGGACCAGCTCAGTTAACAGCAGGAGTTTCTGTTATCCCTTAGGCCAGACAAAGATGCCCCTGTTGGGACCCCTTTAGTATACCCTTTTATAAACAAGTTTCACATTGTATCTCTGATGTCGGCTATTGTTCCATACCTTGCCTCCAAATCAAGCACAACTTCTTCATCCATCATCCTGTTGCCTCTCTCTTAAGTCCGGGTGTCTCTGTACTGTCTATCATGATTGTGTTTATGCACTATTGTATTTTGGGGAAAGTTTGTAGTGCCTCCCTGTACTGTATTTCTGTTATACTGTCTCCCAGGATTGTGTTTCTGCAATCACCATATAAGAGGGGAATTGGAAATACTAGTGCTTTAACGATCTACTACTTCTTAGGAATGCCAATGCATTAACAATGCTGTGTTTCTGCCAAGTTCCTATCCCAGTCAGTGCACTTGTAAGCAGGCAAGCAGTTGCTGTTTCCTAAAGACAGACTTTGATACAGGCCTCAGATCTTGCACCAGGCCTATTTTTCCAAGGTATTTCTCTTACTACTATATCAAGGTCATTAATAAAAATATTAAGTGAGATTGGTTTCAAAAGCAATACTCAAGGAACTCAACTACTAACCTCCCTCCAGTCTAATAATTTATCTTTCAGCACAAACCATTGTCTTGTCCCCTTTAGCCAGTTCCTTATCCACTTTACAAGTCGTCTGCTAATCCCCATTTTTGCTAATTTCCCATGCAAATGCTTTACTGAAGTCCAAGTATATCAGGTCTACTGCACTTCACTTATCTAAAAAAATCATTTTTTTCCCTCAAAGAAAAAAATCAGGTTAGTCTGGCATAATCTATTTTTGGCAAAACATGTTGTATTACATCCCATTTAGCATTTACCTAATTATTCTTTCCTTCTTCTAAAACTTTCCTTACTACTGAGGTCAGATTAACTGTTCTGTAATTGCCCTATTTTGGGATTATCAATCTTTCTTTGTACTCTAAACATGGGGGGGGGCCTTGGGTGAGTGGAAGGGAATCTACATCCTGAAGAATCGGGTAATAAAAACAAGATTTCCTTCTTAAGACAGCCTGTTGCAATATTTACTTCTAATATAATGTACAAGGCTCCAAATCTTCTGTAAACTCCCTTCCACTCCAAAAGAACGCCATATCCCACAAAAATATCTTGTTTAATCTCAGAACCATGTAGATGAATGTCTGCAACAAATATCACAACTCAGGAATGCTTAGTCCTGTATTTGTGCTCAATTCATCATTCTGCTCAGGGTGTATGTAGGCCCAAGTGGCTGCCCAGGGTACTACATTTCAGGGAGCTATAGTGGCTATAATAGGAATTCTTTTCAGGGCAGGAAGCCATCTTCCAGCAAACATTATGTACACTCTGCACCAACCTCATCCCTGGGAGTGTGTGTTTTGTGAATGGAGTCTGAATGGTCCAAAACCCAGTTTTCTGCCCTAGGGCTTGATCCAAACTCCACTAAAGCCAGTAAATATTGCTGTTGACATCAATGAGAATTGGATTGGGTCTCTGTTGAAGGGGAGAAAAACAGATGTGGGTGACTTATGCAATGGAGGATGGGAGAAAAAAAAAAGAAACAGCGGATTCATTTTGCTGACTGTAGACCAAGACCAAAGCAGTTCTTAACTAGTTTTGCTGTAACTTCACTACCATAGACTCATTGACTTTAAGGTCAGAAGGGACCATTATAATCATCTAGTCTGACCACTTGACAAAGTCCTGGCTGGGATGGTTTAATTGGGGTTATCCCTGCTATGTGCAGAGGGTTGGATTAGATGACCTTTGAGGTCATCTTCCCTTCTAATCTTCAATGAATCTATGATTCTATGAAGGCAAAAATCCTCCAGGACCTCTGCCAATCTGCCTTGAGAGAAAATTCCTTCCTGACCCCAAATATGGTGATCAGCTAAACCCTGAGCATGTGGGCAAGACTCACCAGCCAGACACCCAGGAAAGAATTCTTTGTATTAACTCAGAGTCCACCCCATCTAACATCCCATCACAGGCCACTGGGCATATTTACTGCTAGTAGTCAAAGACCAGTTAATTGCCAAATCATCCTATTCTGTAGTACATAACAGTGACTAAGAATATAATTTTCATAGTTGCACAAAAAGGATGTTTTGTATCACTAAAAGTTGCAATTTGGGGTGGGGAGGGACCTAGCATCTAGCGTGGACATTTGAACCACTGTTGAAATAGCAAGAGGTACAAATCCTACTGTCTTTTGTTTTCTTAGTTAAACATAGATCTGGTGAATAAGGTTTATCATTTTCATTAAGAAAAGATGCATCAATTTGCAGACATGCCAACACTTGGGTAATGGTAAAAAATTCATGAATTTATGAAAAATCTCATATTTTACTGGAGTGAACACTTACAGCTGTTTATTGGGATGAGTTCAGCTTTACCCAGCTTCCATGGAGTCTTTTCATTGACTACATAGGGTGTTGGATGAAGCCTTGAATGAAGCAGAGAACCAACCTCACTTTTCAAGCAGATTTTTCATTGCTGTTCATGGGAATTTTGACTGAGTCAGGCTTGCAGAATTGGGTTTTACAAGCCTGCTTCTCTGCTAACTTACACCAATGTAAGTCAGGAGTAACAGCAACTATAGTCAATACAACAACAACAGTGTAAAACTAATGTAAATGAAAGGAGAATGTCCTTTTAAATTAATAAAACAGAATGGAAGTTTAGATATAGCATTTTAGCTGCAAGTCTTTTTTTAAAGCAATGACAAAAATAAAACCACCACAGCAGCCTAATTCTATTTTTTCCCTATAGGGCAAAAATAGTCTCATGGATAAAGTTCTGATTACTACCTCAGATTTTATTTCTCTCTACAAGACATTAATTGACCCATATTATTTTGTCTCTGTGCTATCTCTATTGTCCCCATATGTACATGTTGCTTAATTATCTCATCATCAACTGCAATTGAGCAATTTAAGACCTTTCATGTTAGGAAAATTTTGATCAACTCCAATAGATTGAAATTAGCTTTAAAGGTATAAATCCTGATGGAAACCAACACAGATGTACTGATGAGTGCTGTATCTCTGAACTTCATTAAAGCAAGAGTTACAAGGCACCTAAATATTACTTAGAAGTCTTAGCTAAACACATCAGATGTAACACTTCTGTGGAACTCATAGATGATCTGTGCTGCAGGTCCTAAACCTCATGGCTGGTTCAAATGCATTCTTACTAATTAGCTGATGAGGTTTTTGAGCATGCTCAGTGTTCTTGCAAAGATGAGAGGCATTCATTATAAAGCCAGAGGATCTGTTCTGCTTAAAAGGGTAATGCACATAGCTGAGCGAGGAAACCAAAGAGAGGTGATATAACCACCACCAAAAGAGTGCTATAGCCAAATTATACTCTCTGGTTGAACAGACCAGAA
Organism: Mesoclemmys tuberculata; assembly: GCA_007922155.1. NCBI lineage: Eukaryota > Metazoa > Chordata > Testudines > Chelidae > Mesoclemmys > Mesoclemmys tuberculata. Next base: position 101,275,420 of record ML675601.1, read on the forward strand.
ACATTCAGATGCCTGCCTAAATAAGGGGTTATTCTGAAGAATTTGCTGATCCCCACCCCAGCTGAAAACCCTAAATGAACAGACAAAAATGAGGAAATCCTGGCCTCATTGAAGTTAATGGAAAAACACTCATGGAATTTGGAGGGATCAGGATTTCACCCAATTTGTTTTCAAATACAAATTGGTTACCACTAGTGATTAACAAAGCTAGCTCTGAAAATTCCAAGCATAACAAGGCAGTGTTATTTTTTTATGAACATAGTTTGCCATATTGGATCAGTTCATTGGCTGGTCTAATCTAAAACAACGAGAGTCCTGTAGCACCATCAGATTCATCTGACGAAGCAGGTTGCAGCCCACGAAAGCTTATGCCTGCGGAAATTTGTTAATCTTTAAGGTGTTACAGGACTCTTGTTGTTTTTGGTCTAATCTAGTATCCTGCCTCCTATAGTTGCCAATACCTCATGCACAATCTACCAGGCTGTCCACTGAGTTTTGCTACTTCATACTCCCCCGGTGCAGTAGCAGAGTGGAATGAAGAAGCATCTTTCTGACTCAGAAAGTATTTGATGCCACTTGGTCTCCCCATCATAACTGTACCAATGGTTATTTCTAGTCATCTCTCATTGTGAGTCAAGCAGCCCCTAACTGTATGTTTTATTGACTGGATTCTTTAAGGAAAAGAGAAACACGTGGGAAAATATGCTTTTACCCCAACCCCAAACTTGCTGTGAGCAAGCCCACAGAGTAAAGCCAGACAAGGCAAGGGAAAGTGGGGTGGGGAGGAGAAATTAAATATTTACATTTATCAAGTGAAGTGAGGCCTAAAATTCAACTTGATAGCATTTCTCTGTTCCTGTCTGACACACAATAACTTCTGAAGACCCCAACTAATCAATTTTAAAATTTCAGGGGATGTTCTAGGTGTCAGTGGGAAGACCCCAGTGGATTTTTTTTTTTTGACAACTGGGAATCAGAAAAGCCTGATTTTTCACTACAACAGGGGATTGGCTGATTTGCTTCCGAGGTCCGAAACACTAGGGAGGTGGGACAACAGGAAGGAGGATTCCTCTGCCTGCAGTATCACATGGTCATTGTCTAGGGGAAAGATGACCATGACAGCATGAGGGTTAGGGTTTAAGTCTAGGGTCTGGGATACTGGAAGGAGGGAGTGATAACTGGCTGAATTACCTCTGATATGTTATCACATGGGCAATATCAAGAGGAAGTTATTATGAAACTCACCCACCTACCAGCTCAGCCTATTTCAGCAATAAAGTGTGCAAGCCTGTATTTATAAACACTTTAAACTGCATTTTTTAGGCTGTACAAAATAGTGCAGCTAGTAGCATGGGCCAACATAATGGTTGCAAAGCACTGTTTCAATGTTCTCTGTGTCTGTGTAGACAGGGACTTTTCCTTTCATGCATCATTGACAACATACTCTACTGATTCCACAATGTTACAGCCTTAACAGAGCTAAAACCAAATGTGGGTAGGAAGTCTGTGGACTTCTCAAAGTTCCATCTAGACTCATTGGGCCACACCCTGTGTTGAGGTGGAATAATAAGGAAGAGCTGCCCAATGGCTCTCAGAAGTGTGGAATACGCACAGTGTCTCTGAGTATTGAGATGGCCATGGGAGAGCCATTGGGGCTCTCTCTCACATTTGCCCTGCCCCCTTGGCATCTTAGTGTTACTGTCAGTATTAGTTTCCTCTTGTTCTTGTGCCTCTATCCCCAAAGAGACTTGTTACAGGGCCGCTTGCTCCAGCCAGGTCGCCGCAGCCTGTCCTCGGGTACCAACTCCAGGGGAGGCCACAGTGTCTTTCTAAATGGGGAATAGTTAGCATCTGCCTGCAGGTCACTGGCCCGGTTCTCTGACTGGGTGGGCGAGTAGGCAGCCTAATGCCTTAGCCTCTCAGGTAGGGTGAGGCAGGCAGTGGATCTGCTCGGTAGCAGGAGGAAAAAGCATGTCCTCCCCGGGTGGCCAGGGAAAGGGGGGGGGAGAGGGAACGCAGGCCCAACTGTCTCCACTGCGTCCCAGCCCAGGGCCTTAGTAGTGGCAAAGGCATTGCCACCAAGTCGGCGGGGCTCCTGCCGCAACACACCAATGGGGCTGCACCCCTAACTCAGCCACAGGCTCGGGCTGTCCCTGGGCCACTTCCTCCCTGGGTCCCGAGGTACCTGTCTCCACCAGGTCGAAGGAGTGCTCAGCCCATGGCTGGCTTGTCCACGAGTGGCAAGGTGGGGAGCTCCTCAGTGAGGGGCAGCTCCTCAAGGAGGCAGGGATCCTGGGGGCCTTCAGCATCAGGCAGTTCATCCAGGTCTGGCCCAGCCTCGGGGGGGGGGGGTGGGGGTGTGTGTGTGAGACTCTCCCATCTGGGTTGCTCCGGCTCCTCGGTCCAGTCCCAGGGCTCAGATATCTTGGGCCAATCACTGGGGCCTGCAGGCCTGGTCCAGCCACCAGGCCCCGGAAGCCCTATCCACGCCCTGTGTCGGGGTAGCTCGGGAAGCTGGTGGAGTTTCTGCTCACAGCTGCAGGTGCTGCTCGCATCTGCTGGGCTCCAACCCAGCCACGGTCTCTGCCAGCAGGGCAGCATGTCTGCCTCCAGTGGCTGTCTGCCCCTTACTGAACCCTGGGGCCTGGCCTTTATACTGCCCCTTCCCGCAGGGGCTCCACCCCTCTGCTGCTGGTTGGGCTGGCCAGGTGACCCTATCACTGTCCAGCCTGGCTGTTTCCGGGCAGACTGGCCAGCCAGCTCTATCACCAGCCGACCTCTCTGTAGCTGGGCAGACTTGCCTGCAGGGTCTGGTTCAGCCCTGCCAGGTCACTGCGGCCTATCCTCAGGTACTGACTCCAGGGGAGGCCACAGCGCTTTCCTACAGTGCCATTCAACTGGTGGGAGCTCATTGTGCATCTCCACCTCTTTGTACATGTAGCCCAGCATTCGCTCTGGGCTCGTTGCTGCAGAAGAAAAAAAAAAAAGCAGGAGAATTAGCAAAACAGGTAGTCAATCACCCCAGCCCATGGCAGGGCGGGCAAGCAAACAAGCAGCCAATTGCCCCGGCCCGTGGCAGGGCGGGCAAGCAACAGGGGCACACTCCGGCAACCTGGGGTGAATGCGGATTCCCCGGGTCTCCAGGGAAGGGGGGCAGGGTGGGGAGCTCCTCAGCAAGGGGCAGCTCATCCAGGTCACAGGATCCCCGGGGTTCTTCGGCATCTGGAAGCTCATCCAAGTCAAGCCCCACCTCCAGGGGCTCTGCAGCCGGCAGCTCATCCAGGTCAAGGCCGGCTTCGGGGGGGGGTATCTCCCACCCCAGAGTGTCTGGGGGCTCAGCCCACTCCCTGGGATCCGGGGGCCCTGGAGCCGCTTCTGGTGTTCTGGCTCAGGGAAGGCCTTGTGCGGGGCCTCGGCCAGGCAGGGATCAGGCCAGCGCTGCAGCTGGCAGGAAGGCACGTCTGCACCCGCTGACAGCTAGTCCCTCACTGAGCAGTGGGCTCTGCCTTTTATCCTCCCACCCCCGGCAGAAGCCCCGCCCATATCAGGATGGATTGGCCAGTTGATTGGACCTATCGCAGTCTGACTCCCGGGTTGCCGGGCAGACTGGTCTACTACTCCTTTGGTGGCCTGTGCTTGGAGCTGCGGCTCTTCCTTGGGCTCAGCCTCAGCGGAAGGCCACTGCATCTTCCTACAGTACACAAGTGCAGATTGAAGTGTCCTCTAGTCCATGAGTGCTCATTTAATTTCACAACACAACCAGGATAAATCTTCTTCTACAAGAGACTACCAATGGAGTCTCAGCCACCTCTGACATCCTGTTATTTCAATTCTGCATTGCCATAGTACCTATTCAAATCAACTGGCTCTAGAAACCTCAGTGCAGCTATGGAATTAGAGCTGGGATGTAGTCTAAAAGTCAAAAATATTCAGGCTTTGAAGGCAAAATGAGTGTTTGTTGGTACTCATAGTTATTGTCCTCAGTATATATTCTCTCCTGGATGTCAGTGGATAACTCCTATTCAATTAATGGATCATGCACATGTAACAAGAAGACAGACTCTTTTCATAAAACTGTGTAATATCCTCAGACTATAGGAAGGAAGAAAACTAGATAGATGTGTATTAGATCAGATGGCTATTGTGCAGACAATGTCTCTTTGTTCAGCTCTGGGAATAAACTTGTTCTCTTTGTTCTCCTCATCAAGCATGAAAGTTATATTCTTATTCCTGTGCAAGTGTTTCCGGATTCTTGTACACAGTTCTACTACCACCTCCTCCTCCAAGTATGACTTCTATTTCCACTGACTAAAGCTCTTTCATAACCCACAAAATTGATACACAAAGGCTTGTTGCTGCTTTTTCCAGAATCTGACTTCCCATCCAGTGATCCATGACTAACAAAATACTTTTGATCCCTCATCATTGGTTGAAGTTTCAAAATCTCTGTGGGACCTTCACTGCAACTTTACCTTAATATACCTAAAGCTAAAGAAGTAGCAAAAAATACATACTACACAAGAGATGTGCCCCAGAAGAAACAAAGTACCATAGCCCAATTAGATGTGGCTGAAATGGCTTGAACAAAATGCATCCCCAGCCTCCACTGATCCTCAGTTTACATTTGGATCAGTGTGTGTTTCCATGCAGTCCATGATCTTTCTGGCCACACTGGCTGACAAATGTGGAGGAGCTGACCTAGTTCTTGGAACAGTATTCAAAGGCTGAGAGATCAAAAAGATTAGGGTATCTGGTTTCAAGATACAGCTTCACACCCTGAACCTTCCCTCTTACAGAGAGGGATTGATCCCAACATTTATACATTAGCATCATAAGATAATAAGTGAACAGACCAATAAAAATGAAAGTTGTTAGATGATTTAAAGACAGCTTCTCTGGAATAGAGTTTTCTGCTTTGGTGAGTTACTGCTGCATTTGGGTTATCTTCTCTGGAAAATAGGATGCTTGGGAATGATGCTCATATTATGCAGTTGATTAGCTGGCTCACTGTATAGAAGTGCTTTGCTTTGAGAAGGGCAATATATTATTAATTTTTTTCTTTTATTTTCTAAAGGGGTTTCTTTTCTCTGGAAGTTGTTGGATTTTAATTCAAATGATTCTGTTCCTGAGTATATGATTAAACTAATCAAGAGGAAAAACAAATCTCTCCATCCTATATGTACTGCTTGTCTGTGCATTTCCATTAACCTTCTGACAACTCTTTCTCTCCAAACATTGATGGGAAACAGGTCTGGACACATTAGGGCTTCCGTGGCACAGAAATGTGTTCTGCCCCAGCCTTCACAGTACTTTACGTCCCTATACACATACAATGACATGTGCAATCCCAATGTAGTGGTATGATCAGAGTGAGCGTGGCAGATTTGATGCACTATCTGTAGCTTATGAACCATGTTCATGAATTCATGTTCTCCAACTAACTCCTTTCTTCTGTAGGTTCCTGGGAGCAAAAGAGGGAGGGAAGTTACTGCTTTGGGGCCTTCATTATCTGCTCCCCTTCTTCCCAGACAGTTCAGGGAGGCAACCTCATCCCTGGTCATTGTGGCTTTCTATGTACAGATTCCTTCATTCCCTTTCTCTCGCTACCCATTGCTCACCTCAGCAGAAATCTGCAACTGTTGCTGCTCTCTAGTTCTGCTCCTTGCCTCTCTCCCTTCTCCCAGCTTGCCAACAAATAGACAGACAGACAGATAGATAGCAGCACTGAACTGTGACACCAGGCTGCTAAAGGGAGGACCAGTCCCAGGAGGGAGAAGATTATCTCTTCCACCAGTTTATCTATTCTGTGTTCCCTTCCCCCCATTAGTTCAGTTCAGTTCTGTTCCCCTAATTCAGTGTCCATCCCCCAAATGGTGTTAGTGCCGTTATATACGGCGCTGGTGAGACCCCACCTGGAA
>ML675601.1:101281737-101361560 GCA_007922155.1 Mesoclemmys tuberculata
TGATCATATTGGTCCCTTCTGACCTATGAATCTATGAGTCTATAATTCCATATCTTCTCCGTCTCCCTTCTTTCCTCCAGGCATGATACCATTTTCTCACGTTTCCTGGGGTGTTGGTTGCTCACTCCTAAAATTCCCCTTACCTGGGCTGGGTGGTTGGATGTGAGGAAGGCTCCTGGGTTGGCTTATTTGGGCTGGGTTTATGGCAGTAGTAGTGGCCTAGCTGCTAATATTCTGGGAGAGGGCTCATCAGCCCTCTTCTCCTTCACACTCTTCCTTCCTGGATGCAGAACAGAGGGAAAGGGGCAGGTTTCATGCGGAATGGGGGAAGCTGGCTTTCCCCTCATTCTGTTTCTTGTTGGGCTGTATGATCTCTCCTGGGAGGAGCAGAGCAAGCAGGGCCACTGGAATTGGCCAGAGGATAATCTGCACTGCTCAACATGGGGGTCTGTTTTACAGAATTCTCCCAGGCACAATCACAGCTTGAGTGTGGTGTCAGCTGTTGCCAGCTGGCACATCCATGTGCTGGGACTGGGAACAGAGCTGTCTTCTAATCTGTTCAAAGAACTGGTCATTGGAGGTGCTCCCAGTTCAGGAAAGAGATGGGGAAGAGAGGGGACTTCTCACCCTGCTTATAGCAGAGAAGAAGAGCGGTGTTTGCCTGTACTCCCGTATGCTCTAACTGCTGCAGACACCCTGCCTCTGTTCCATCCATGATGCCATCCTTGACTCCTCATGACTGCTATTCCTTCTCCTCTAGGGTTTAAGTTGGAAGCCTAACGGGTATAATGGTACTCCTGTTGGGCTCACACATTTAAAGATAGGATGACAATAGGGTGTGGGGGGCAAGGACTAGATCACAGAGGTCTGGAGAGAGAGCAGACTGCTTGTCTTGGAAAAGCTTCTGAATTGAGGTGCATATTTGCACCAGTATTCTGAACTGTTTGAGCTAGACTGAACAAAGATGAAAGGGGAAAAGAATCTCTGGCAAATTTTGAAGGGAAGATGTTGTTATTACAGCAAAAGATGTCTTATACAAACAACTGTGATAACTGTCTTTGTGCTAATGCACTATCAAAGTTCACACGGTTCATTCATTAGCACTCAGCAGTTAATTTCTCTCATCTGTGCTGGGAAGTTTAAGGGGACAGTTCTCCTTTCACACTGGTGTAAATCAGGAATAGAGCTGGTTCTAGAGCTGGTTTTGCCACTGGCCTGCTGTGTAACCTTAGGTAATTCATGACATCACTTTGTGCCTCAGTTTCCCCATCTGTAAAATGGGGATAATTATCTTGACCTCCTTTATAGAAGTGCTTTGAGACCAATAGATGAAAAATGCTATATTAGAGCTATGTATTATTATTTACAGTGTGTATTCAGGTGATAGTTTTATCACTACAGTTAGATATACTTAGGTATGTGAGTGATTCTTACTCTTAAAGTCTACAGGTAATGCTTTTCTCTCAGATATACACTGTAAATTCCACACACTCTTTGCACATGGAACACTCATGAATATAACTGATGACTTTAAGCATGGAACAAGTAAGTACAAAAGTTCTAACGGGGATCAGTACTGTGGATATTGTATGTACAGAGGAGAGGATAATTTTGTTGTATAAATGGAAAAGCTTTTACGTGGAACTATGAAGTAGCAGCTGAGGCCACATGCGTTGCAGTGAATAGGAAGTAAAGGCAGTCAGTAATGTAAGAGGTGTATAAGCATATTGGGAGCATTGTTTTAAAATAGCTAGTTTCTTTCTGTGCCATTTGTGCTTGATGGTTTTCAAAACTTTACAGTTAAATATCAGATATACACTCTTTTCTGGATACAAGCAATGAGGGTTAACCCATTATCCTGGAGAAGCTAGCCACATTGCAATTGGTTGTTCCTACCACATTCAAATTTATTCATCATCATTTTAGTCATGAGATGGTACAGTGATGGATTCATCAATACAAGCTCAGCCTGCCAACTATCAACAAACAAGAAATAGTTAAGGACAGTAAAGACTCTAAAGCAATCCAAAGACAGATGTCAAACATTCTGAATAAATTATAGTATTGAAACTATATGTGAGATAGTCAAACAACCTGATGACTTGAAAAGGGCACTAATGTTAATACCAGCCATAAGAGGAACAAAAGGTTCTCAAAATACTGAGTCCAGAAACAGGATGTATATAATATGGCCATAACTACTGTAAAATAACTGAATTTAAGGATTGCAGTGTTGTAGCTGTGTTGGTCCCATGAAATGAAAGAGACAAGGTATCAATAAAAGATATTACCTCTGTCAAACTGTCTAGAGTAGCTCATGAGCTTAAGTGCCAACCTCAAGACAAACTGCCAAGAAACAGGGCACAAATCCCAAACTGGTTGTATGTTCTATAATAAGATTTCATCAACCAAATAACAAGTGTGAACTCCTAAAGCATTATAACAGCCTTAACATGGAGTCACAGACAGTCCCCTTGGGCATTTTAGTCTATCCTGCCACCCAGGCAAGCCTGCCTTTGTGATATATGGTCCCTTACACCAAAAATCACAACAATATTCAGGTTTCTCTAAAGGAGCAGTCACTTACCCCAGGACAATTGTACCTTAAATCTCATTTCAAAGATAACACTTGTACCCAATCCTGTAATAAACTAATTAAATATTTATTAACTAGGAAAAATAAATGAGAGTTATTTACAAGTTTAAAGCAGGTAAACACAGACACACATGAGTTACAGTGTTAGGTTTCAAAAGTTAATAGACACTCCTATACTATGCAAGCTCTATATATTCTTTAGGGCTAACCCAAGCTGCATTTGGGGCCCCTTGCTTATGCCCTCTCCAAATTTCAAGCAGCATAAAGATTAGGGTGACCAGATAGCAAGTGTGAAAAATCGGGATGGTGTGGGGGGTAATAGGCACCTTTACAAGACAAAGCCCCGAATATCAGAATACCCTTATAAAATCAGGACATCTGGTCACCCTAATAGAGATGCAGATCCTTCTGGTCAGGAATTTTTATTCCCTTCCTCCAGAGTTCAAACCGTGATGGGATGAGGGTTTGTGCATGTCCTCTCTCCATGGGTCTTGGAGGAATGATCAAAAAAGTCTTTTGTCTCCCGATGTTCCCCAATGGTTCATCTGGTGTCTATAGGCATTCTTTTGTTGGGCAGGAGATGACCTCTGTGGTAAACTAGTATCTCACACTTGGTAATGCTTCTCTCCTGACTGTGGGGGTTTCCAGTTTCATCACAAACACTTTTATAGTTAAAAAGCACACTTAAATATTATGTTATAACATGGGATACAGATATTATAAGTGAGATTAATCCACGCAGCAGCTCACATGCATTTCATAAAGTCCTAGACACATCTCTATACAGCTAATACCTATTTGAACAATACTAACACATATGTGAGCCAGACTGGTTTCCAGCTATGCATTTGTCAGTGTTCAGCGAGGCCTAAGGGCATTGGCATGAGCTGGCACCTGGTCTGCCAGTGCCACTACCTCACCTACCTTGAATTTAAGGATGTTTGAGAAACTTTTAAAGATATGGGCTGTGAATCAAACCACTGGGAGCTAAGAAGAACTGTTTTTTCCCATGAGCTTTTTAATGTCTGAGACATATTTGCTCTTTGATTTTTGAATAATGCTGTTCCAAAATATTTTATATTCTATAGTCCACAATTCATAGTGATAGAATCCAAGGCAGCAAGGACAGGGCAGTGCAGAGGAAACACCATAACGAGAAGCTATGATTGTATAAGGCCAATTATATTTTACTAACATTGAATAAAACTTGCTATCCTAATAGTTCCACTAAAATCAATTCAGCTGCTAGTGTAGTAAGATTCTACTTGATGAGAAAGGATGGCATAATTGGTACCATAGTGATTTATGAGTTAGAAAGGACAAAATATGGTTCGGTTTAGGAATAGGATGTGGAGTTGAGACCAACTGGATCATAAAAAGGCATTACTTAATTTGTAGTATCTTTGGAGCAGGGGCCATCTTTTTTCTATACATGTGTGCAGTGCCAAGCACAATGGGGCCCTGATCCCTTGTCAGTAGGATCCTACCAAAGTCATGGTCCATTTTGGTAAGTTTCTGTGTTGTAGGACTTTAAAAATCTGAAATGTCACCGTTTCATATATATATATATGAAATTTCATGGTGTTGTAGGCATGAGGGTCCCGACCCAAAATAGACTTATGGGAATTATTGTAAGGGGGGTCATGGTATTGCCACCCTTACTTCTGAGCTGTTATTGGTGGCAAAACTGCCTTCAGAGCTGGGCACTCACTGTTCACTGGCCACCCGGCTGTGAAGGCAGCACCTCTGAAATAATGATAGCCTTGTGACCTCTTTTTGGGTCAGGACTCCCAGTTTGGTCTCCCCTGTGAAATCTTGTCTTTTGTGTACTTTTACCCTATACCATACAGACTTCATAGGGGAGGCCAGATTTTGTGGTCTGTGACATGTTTTTATGGCTGGGAATTTGGTAGGGCCCTACTTATCAGGGTCTGTTGGCACTACCGCACTACATATAAATAGTATTTATACAGTAGTTAAGATTTACTGCTGAAAGTTACCATTTCAGACAACAATCTGTGACTGACAGGGAAACTTTTCCTAAGTTTGATTCTTTTGAATCCTTTCTATCTTGACCCATTTGATCTGTCCCAGCTCTATTTTTCTTCTTAGAAGCACTGAGGAGCCTACAAAGAGATTCAGAAAAGTCAGTGGGGAAAAAAGCTATAAAAAAATTTTCTTTCACCATATTCAGGCACTAACTATGCCAGTAGCACATACCAGTGGAACTGACCCAACCCAACACACTAAATTAGAAAGGGAAATTCTCTTCTAAGCAAAAATGAATGCATAATCTCTTGTATAGAGCAGCTTGGAGATCACAACAAGGAGACCTGAGTAATGGAGTTGGACAGCCTGGAAAGAAAAAAACAGTTGAAAATAAGTATTGCTGAATGTCGTCTCAAGTATTTTCAATGTGTGGTGAGGGGTGGGAGGCAAGGAATGAAGATATTTCATGGAGATAGAATAGATTAACCTTGTCGCAGAATTTAGATGGTGTTTCCATGGAATTTTGTCTCATTGTGCCATGGTTTATAGGGGCCCTGGTTTTGTTATATTGACCTACAGTGACAGATTTTCCTTAATATGTGATCATTACATCACTCTCCTATCTTTCCAGTCTATAATTACCTGCTCTCAGAGAAATGTGCAGAGAGCTACAGAGATTAATGTCCTCCTTTAGTGAAAACCTAAATTATGTTGTTCCTTTGCTTACATGTAAGTGAATTAAGGAGCACACCTTTTATGGACCCAAGCCCTGATTCTGCAATGACCTCTGCATTCAGCGGGGCTCCACCCACATGGAGCTTATTGTGGGATCAGGGCACAAAAGTCTAACAGTTTAGACCTGTTTCCCTACAAGTCTGATTCAACTCCTATTAAAGTAAGTGAAAGATTGCCATTGACTTCAGTTGGAGTTGAATCACGCCCCAATTGCAATAGTAGCCATATCATTGTGCTAATACATTTCTTCTTCTTAATTAAACAGCTGGAAAGAGGAAGAAACCATTTTTTATATTCCCATTGATTTGTCCAAGCTGATGTGAGACTTACAGGAGCACTGTGATGAGGTAAGGAGCGGAAGACAGTATCAGAAAAACAATCAATAACAAGACTAGAACTATAGATTTTTTTAAGACAGTCTTAGTAAGATAAAACTCACCAACTCATCTGTTTCTTGGCTGTCAGCAGCAGTATCTTTAAAAAGGAGCTAGAATTATAATGATATAAGCTGTAGAAAGTTAAATCACAAGTTTTCAGTAGGTTTCATGTCTATTATGAGCAAAAAGGTTTTGTAAAATACAAAAAGAAAGGTGGCAATAGACTGAGTTATTAGTATTACAGCAACAGTATCTCTCTAATTAATAACTGAATGACTGCCATGCTTTACAAATGTAACCTGCACTGCCCTCCCCCAGTTATATTACTACTGAATATAGCTGACATAATACATATCCTTGCAACCTGGTTTAACAATAATGATAAAGGCCAAAATGAAAGTGGAGGAAAGCGTAAAAGAGGAAATTATAGATGCTTGTTTGGAACAGAAAAGTTTATCAAGTGCTTTGTCATGCATCATCCTAACAAACATGCCATAACTGAGAGTTCAGTTGTGAAGGAGTTTGCTAATAGCTGTGTAGAGTCAATCGTAAGACTTTAAATGCTGTTTAATAATGTTAGTTCTGTCCCTGGAGCAAGTTCTTCCTTAGCTCTGAAATGGACATTAATTAGAGCACATCATAGAAGATCAGGTGGGAAAAGAAGAATGATTCAGTTTGTAAATGTATTGTGGTTGCTAAATACTTAATCTATTGGGTTGTAATTCTAGATACAGGCACTTATAGCAAAGAAATACAGAACACTTGTATGGACTATATATAATTCATCTGCTGAAACCTGCTTTTGACAATATGCAAGTCATTCTACTTGTTTTTCTTCCTTATTTCCTCATCTGAGCAAAGAACGGTAACCCATCAAACTAACTCCTCCGTGATTTCTTCTTTAGGGCTGTTCATCTAATCCTAAAAAAGAGTAAGTATACATCAGAAGCCAACTGGGTCAAGAGATATGATTGAGATGTGATGATTTGGGGAATCTGCTTGAACAAGTTATGAATTTTGGTTGATAATATGGGCGTTATTACGAAGTTGTCACTATGGCAATTGCTGTATTACTGATGTCTTGTGTAAATGTGGAATTCACCATTTTGAGAGGGATCTGCAGCAGGTCTGCACCAGACTGAGGAGAAAGGGGAAAACTTAACTTTAATGATAATGTTTTGTCCACACGATAGTCATGGTGGTCCCTTCTGACCTTAAAGTCTATGAGTCTAGGAAAGGTGCCCAAAGACAGAACCAGTTCAGCTAAGCTGGTCTGCTGGGAGGGGATTTGGAGCTGGACAAACACAAAACAGACACCAAAGTGTTGATTCCAACCTTTAAAAATCAGAAAGGCTGAGCAGAGGGAAAACCCACAAAAGGACATAGAGTAAGTTTGAGCAGAAGGAAGGAAAGGGACGTACTGGGCAAGATCAGAGGAGAAACAAACAGACCAGAGAAAGAGGCTCCATGTCTTGGAAGAGAAGTCAGGCAGCTGCAGGGGAAGGAATCTGGATCCCATAGAGGAGTGGTTCTTAACCAGAGACACATATACTCCTGGGGGTATGCAGAAGTCTTCCACAGAGTACATAAACTCATCTAGCTATTGGCTTAGGTTTACAATAAGCTGTATAAAAAGCACTAGCAAAATCAATACAAACTAAAATTTCATACAATCACTTGTTTATACTGCTCTATATACTATGCACTGAAATGTAAGTACAATATTTATATTTTAATTATTTTATAATTATATGGTAAAAATGAGAAAGTAAGTATTTTCACTAATAGTGTGCTGTGACACTTCCATATTTTTATGTCTGAATTGTAAGCAAGTGTTTTTTAAGTGATATGAAACTTGTGGGTATGCAAGATAAATCAGACTCCTGAAAGGGGATACAGTAGTCTGGAAAGGTTGAGAGCCACTGCCATTGAAGACCCTAACAACAGCCTAAAGAATGCTCCGGAATGGTGAGGAAACCAAGGCAGAGAAATGTGGGTAGGGCTTATTATTTTGTATAGATATGTGTATGTCTCATGTGATTAAGTAAAGAGCAATAATGTGTTATAATTCTGTACAATGTGTCTGTGTATGATATGCTATACCTACCACATGCCCCTGAGAGAGTTAAACTGTAACCCAGAATGCTCACCCTTTGGCAAGGTTATGGGAAAGGGTGAAGCTACTGGGTGATTTGGGGCATCAGCACTAGTGGGCTGCAGAACTCCATTTCCATGAAAGGATAACAGACTGAAAGTTGGCACCCAGGAAATGTGTCAAAGAGGCCAAGTGAAGAAACAGTGCTGCAGACAGGTGAGACTCAGGGAAGCTTAGCACACGTGAAGGATTCAGTGATGGATCCCCTCTATGTAATCTGGTGGGCCAAATGCAGAGGGAGCCCAAGCAGACTGGCAATAAGGGGAATATACATTTCCTTCTTTTACTACCTAAATAGGCTCTGGGATTTGGGATAAGCAGTTACTATCCTGAAGAAGGAGACACACTAGAGACAGCAGGACAGTGAGGATGCAGCCAGCAGGCCCACAGCTAAAGACACATGTGATAATTAGTGGAGTCATAATCTTGATACAGAGTGGGAAGGAATTTGGCCAGTTGTAGGGACAAGGAAGTTCATTAATTTACTTTCCATACAAACTTCCTCAACTCCTCATATTTGTAGAACGCAGTAAATCTCTATCCGAGGCCCTCCCCAGTCCCCCTCTCTCCCACACAAGGGAAGTGTAGGTCCCCTACCTAGCATGGAAGGAGAGAAAATAAGAAGACATCAAGACAACTGAGGTGTTTAATGCCTAATCTGCTTCAGTCTTCACTGAAAATGTTAATGGTGACCAGATACTCAACGCAATTAATATTAACAATAAGGAGGAGGGAATGTAAACCAAAGTAGGGAAAGAATAGGTGAAAGAACATTTAGACAAGTTGGTGTGATATCCCCCAGGGTGCAACCTGAACTACTGAACTGCTGGGTCACCTTAATTCTCCAGACCAGGGTGTCTCTTACACTGCTCTGGTAGTGAAAAGCAGCCTCTTCAGGCCCCGCTCAACAGCCAATAGCATGTAAAGGCACACCCAGCAAAGTTACATGAATGCTCTCTGAGCCATTCATGAACAGATACATGGCAACACCTTCATATCCCTCACTCCAAGCTTCGCACCCCAGAAAAGTGAGCCTTACACTGTTCAGTTCATTCACAATGCAGCGCAAGCTCATTCATTAGTTCATCATTCCATCAAAGGATATTGAGTATGTAACAGTTCCCAAACAATTCAGTCAAAACACACTGGTTTAGATAAAAGGATAAAACAAGTTTATTAAGTAGAAATAGAAAAATTTTAAGTGATTACAAGTGTTTAAGGCATAAAAGACAGAATAGGTTGTCAAAGAAATAAAAGATAAAACTGCTAACTAACTCCTAAATTTTACAAAACTAAATAAGATTAGAAAGCAAAAACGTTTTTCTAACCCAAAGGCTTACATCAGTCTATGCTAACTGGAAAGCTTTCCAGTCAGGACCAGTCCCCTGTGTTCAATGATATTTCTTTATTTTCCAAACAATTTTGCTCCATGAATAGAGATGGCGGAGGAGATGAAATAAAAAAGTCATTGTCCCTTATTTTATACCCCCCTCCTCTCTTTGAGAAAACACCCCTGCTGGGGTGCAGACAATCAGTCTGCGGCATACAAGAGATTCGAAGCATCTCTCAAATGAATTGTAAATTTCTTGCTCACACCTTCTGTGTACCTGACATTTGAGATAACATGCAAGACCTTTGTTTGCAGTCCTTTGTTCTCTCTGAGGAGCCAGTCTGAGGGTATTTTCCAGAATCACGTTTCAGTAACAAATATATAACAAAATCTCACAACTGCATATATTATCTGATACACACATTTTAACAGGACAGTGATGTTTAACAGATTATGACTTTTCAAATGATACCTCACGAGGCATACTTTGTACAACATATCATGACCATATGAAAGTGGTGAATATGGGGTTACAGGATGCAACATGGGGTACTGTGTGTCACAGTTAGATATATTCAAGTCAGTAGGGCCTGATGAAATTGATCCTAGGGTACTTAAGGAACTAGTTGAAGCAATCTTGGAACCATTAGCAATTATCTTTGTGAATTTATGGAGGAGGGTGAGCTCCCAGAGTTCTGGAGATGGGCAAATATATTAACTATCCATAAAAAGGGGGCAAGGAGTAACTGGGCAATTATAGACCAATCCACCTGAGTTCTATACCTGGAAAGACACCGGAATGACATATTAAACAGTCAATTTGTAAGCACCTAGAGAATAATAGGGTTATTAGGAATAGCCAGCATGGATTTGTCAAGAAAAAATCATGCCAAACCAACATAATTTTCTTCTTTGATATCGTTACTGGCCTAGTGGGTAGTGGGGAAGCAGTAATGTGATATCTTGATGTTAGTAAGGCTTTTGACACAGTCACATATGACATTCTCATAAGCAAACTAGGGAAATTGGTCTAGATGGAATTACTATCAATCGGGTGCAGAACTAGTTGAAAGACTGTTTGGGTGTTTGTAACCTTTCCCATCTTAGGGTCATCCACATATTTTATAAGCATACTCTCCACACCATTATCCAAGTGAGTAATGAAAATGTTTACTAGTTCGAGAGGAGAGGAACAGGAGCTCTAGAGGACAGGATTAGAATTAGATTAGAATTAGTATTAAAACAACCTTGACAAACTGGAGAATTGGTCTGAAATAAAAAAGATGAAATTCAGTAAAGGTAAGTGCAAATACTTCACTGAGAAAGAAAAAAACAAATGCACAACTACAAAATGGGGAATAAATGTCTACTGACTTTTCAGTACTGCTGAAAAGAATCCGTGGGTTACTGTAGATCACAAATTGAACATGAATCAACAATGTGATGCAGTTGTGAAAAAAGCTAATATAATTCTGGGGTGTATTAACAGGAGTGTCATATGTAAGACATTAGGTAATTGTCTCACTCTGCATTGGTGAGGCCTCAGCTGCAGTACTGTGTTGAATTCTGGGCACCACACTTAAGGAAAAATGTGGACAAATTGGAGGGAGTCCAGAGGAGAGCAACAAAAACAATAAAAAATGTTACAAACCTGACCTATGAGGAAAGGTTAAAAAACCTGGTCATATTTAGCCTGGGGAAGAGAAGACTGAGGGGGTACCTGATAACAAATATGTTAAGGGCAGCTATAAAGAGGATGGTAAGCAATTGTTCTCCATGTCCACTGACAGTAGGACAAGAAGTAATAAGCTTAATCTTCATCCAGGGAGATTTAGGTAAAATGTTAGGGAAAACATTCTAACCAGAAGTGTACTTAAACTCTGGAATAGACTTCCAAGGGAGGTTGTGGAATCCCCATCACTGGAGGTTTTTAAGAATAGGTTGGACAAACATCTGTTTTGGGAGTCTCGGTTCACTTGGTCTTGCCTCAGGGTAGAAGGTTGGACTTGGTGGCTTCTCAGGGTCCCTTCCACTCCTACATTTCTATGATTCAGTGATAAGCCAGTGTTAGTGCTGACATTTCTGTAGAGCCTGTAATTTGTATTTACAAATTGCCATATCACTCTTGTGTCCCACTTCTTCACTGCATCTAGAAAAGAATCCTTGACAGCAGCTCAGTATTCTGCATTAGAATCCATAAACTACAAGCTGGACCCCAGGACTGTGCAACATTAAGTTGGATTCTTTCAAATGTAGCATTTCTCACCAGTTCTAGGGAAGTACATACCTAATACACAGTCAAAACCTGGTTTGTTTGGGGTTTTTTGTTCTTGTTTTTTTCTGGGCATGTAACGTTTGACTTTTGATCTAACCTGCAGAGAACAGTCTTTCCAAAAGGAGGCAAGCTGACAACTGATGTCTAGATCATTGACATTTATTAAAGAAACAGTTTGCTGGCAGCTTGTCCTGAAGAAGTTTCCAAAGCCTGCCAGTGTGCTCGTTCATCCGAAGCACTTTCTCAGGGCCCATTCGAAAATGTCACTGGCACACCATAAACAGATGAAAGGTTATCCTAATTAAAACTTGGATAGGATGATTTAATTAGCTTGATGTCAAGTACTAAAAAAGGGAAATGTAAAGTATTCTAAATAAAATAAATGTGTATCTTAGATAAGAAGAATAAATAGGTCCTTTTCAGCCTGAAAATAGAGATATTTTGCAATTTTTCCATTATTTTTCCAGTGTACTTGCTGAAATCCTGGAGATGACTCAATCTTATTTTTAGCAACATATCTAGCTATGTGTCTCAAGAAATCCTCAAAATCCTTGAGAAATCCTCAAAAAGGCTTGGGGGTAATGAGCAAACCTCCAAAGGTACTGGCAATGAAAAGGGCAGTAGCACAGCCCTGATTGCCTGGAAAGGGACATGTGAGTGTGGGAGGGGTGGGGGTCAGTGGCAGAAAGTAGGCTGCACAGTCTCCTCTCTTCTTTCTCCATCCATTTCTATACCAAAGCCCAGATCTGTAGTACTGATTGCTTTTTAGACACATCTGTCTGCCCAGTCATTTTCTTACTTTATGTCTTGTCATCAATACTTCTCACTCCAACCTCCAGCCAACTGTGTCAATGAAGCAGTTCTGATGTTCTAAATGTAGAGTACTACATAAAAATGAAATGGACATTGCATGGTAATCCACCATCCGTCTATGGGCCCAATGGTGCCTGGAAGCCACTGACCTGCGTAATGCAGGCTACTCTGCCCTAGGGAAGCACCAGGAGGCAAAGTGCCTCAGGTAGGGCACATTCCCTCCCTGAACTCTCCAGTCCACACTGGAGTGCATGGGCAGCATCGTTAGAGAAGCTTGCTTCTCCATGTGTGCCTGACCTGCTCCATGGGGATGATGGTGCTTCTCATCTGCCCCTACCTATTTCCTTGGAAGACTCCCTGCCTTACACACTTGCTACAGTCTGTCCACCTGTTCTCATCCTACAAACTGTGATCCCCTTCCCACAACTACCTCTTGAAATGGGACTTGGCCTTTAAAACTGCTTTTTGAAAATGTCAGACAAGCTTATTCTATATTTGTGCAGCTTGTGCTAGGACAATATAAGAACCTGCACTGAAGATAGCCTTGCCATCTAGCAATGAGTGCTGCCAATGAGAAAGAGACAAGAAAATGACAGCACTGGATAGGGCACAATAGGAGCAAATAGGCTAGTTATTGGACAATGCCTAGTAACACAAATGAGGAGATTAAAAGGGGAAAACAATTTGACAGATCATGCTGTACCCTACTGTGGATATGACGATTCAGAGCATGTTTTTGTCAGATATAGCCCTGGTTGTTTTGCATGACTTAAGAGTGAATAATGGAAGATTGTATTGAATTCAGTTACTGAACGGATTGCCCACAAAGCCTGCACTTATTACTTGGGATACTGATTTGTGGTAGAACAAGCAGCACAACACATTGTTGGCATGCCTGCCATTTAAGCCAACTTTAAGTATAAAAAGAAAAAAGTTAGCCTTTCATGTAAATGACACCCTCCCTCTCTCCCTGCAAAGTCTGGATATTAACCAACCAAGTGCCATTGTGTTCCTGTCCAGAATAGAAGTAGGAACAAGAGCTGCCATGTCTGGGCATAGGCACAGAAATGAGTGGATTGCTCCCAGCCACTATATCATCTGTCACAGAAGACCTCCAGTTTGACTTGTCTTGGGGGTTTGGAGTGAATCAGAACAGGAGCAGAAAATTTCCATCCCACATTCTCCATGCTGTGAGTGGGCTTTCTCTACACAATGCCCTGTCTGAACTTGGCCCAAATAGTTGCACAACTGGGGTGTTTCTTAGATCTGGAGATCAGCCCCAATTTATTCCTTGGGATTCTGTCTTCTGTTCTTCATTATTATAAGAACAGAGCTTAAAGCCTAACTCAAAGCCCATTGAAGTCAATGGCAGGATTCCAGCTGATCTGTCTCTTTTGATAAGGACATAAGAGTTACATTTAAAATTACCTAGTTTATTTTCATGCAGCACTTACAAGAAATAAATATCATTCCACAATTCTTTACAGAACTATAATGGAAAACTTTTTGCACCTTACTTAATGTGGGAAGGTAACAATTATACACTGAAAGCTATGAGAGCCCCTTTCCAAAAACCCACATCAGGCCCGGTCCCTTCAGATTGTGATGAAGACAGAATTCATTTGTACACCATTTAAGATGGTCTGCTACTGCTATGTTGGAAAGTGAGCACAGTGTTAGATAGCGCTACAATGCTGCCTAATCTTTTCAAAAGACCAGGAAAAAAGCAATCAATGAGAGAGCATGATGATGAACATGAACGTGATTTTTCATTTAATTTGACAAAGCCCAATCATTCAATTAATAATTTAATTGCATGGTTTTCTTCTTCCATAACAGTTCTTGTACTGAAAATATTTTTCACCTGCACCTGTTAAAAGGTGGTACCTACACAACTTTATGTAAATGAATATCTATTAAAGAAAATAGTCCATTCTCACAGGCAGAGCCTAACACTTCCAGTTATAAGCCACTCTTTTCAGTTGTTTATAACTTTGCCAAACTTAACTGTTTGGGCTGAAATATTCCAAGCCACGTGTCTGTCTCAGACTGAATTTTTAAATTTAAAAAAAAATTTCTCTCAAAATAGTTCAGCAACAGCTGAGAACAAGGTTAAGGAAACACATTGTCTACCCATGTTAAAATTCTGGCAACAGTTTTAGAAGCTCTAACACTGCTCCGTTTTGGAGCAGAGACTTGAAATTGGGCAGGGGCATGGCCTTTGATATTCCTGTGGAAACGCACCCAAATTAGGTCAAGTTATAAGTAGGTGGCTGGAGCCTGCTCTGGCCTGCACCACATCCACAGAGGTGATGGGAGAAGTAAGTGAGGAAGGAGCTTGAGGAGAGTGGGGGCAAGGTGACCCCGCTTGGAGTGGGTGTGGGAGGCACAGGGAGAATGGGAAAGGGGCCAGAGACAATGTGATATGGTCACATGCCCCCCAACTTTTAAATTGTGCCCCCCATCAAGAGTTATGAGTCATCTCTGCTCTCCTCCTTCAGCTTGCAGCCTCCTCCAACTCAGCAGCTGCTGTAATGAGTGGGGACTGGATACCTGCCACAGATGCAGAGGGCCTCACATGCAGCAAATTTCCCCTGCTGCTGTGATGTAGCTTCCTAAATTGCATGTTCTCAATCCACACACTTATTGTGGAGCCATTAAGATATACGTTCAGCATGCCCTGTTTCCACAGTGGTCCATGTCCCCTTCAAAATGCATGTACCACAGGAGCATCAGAACCTCCCCACCTATGGGCCAATCAGCACCCTCCACCCCCAGACACTCACATAGCCCTCTGCCCATCCAGTGTGGGAGCAGCCTCTGCCATCTCAACTACATGTCACTCATGAATAGTTCAAGCATCACTGGTTGGATGGTTTGGTTTCATGCAGTGAAGCCTGCTCAGTCTCCGTGCTGTATAAGAATGCTCTCATGCACCAAGGGCAGAGAGAGGTCCCTCGCGCTTCCCTTCTCGGGTGACTCACAGACACCTGAGGACATATCAGAGGAAGAGGAGAGCAGCAGAGGCCAGCAGCTAGCAGAATGGCCCTCTGATAGCAGCCACCATGATATAGACTCCGCCTCTCCCATGCTCACAGCTGCAGACGCCGCAGTCACTGCCAGTCTGCAGCATCTCTAGGAAACATCTAGCCCCCTGCAGAACCATCAGTCGCCTTTCCCACATCACATGCCAGATAGACCTGGCAAGCCTTTTTCATTCCACACCACTGCTCTCCCTTCCCCGCACCAGCTAACAATTCATGGCAGGTCGTGTTCAGTTGGAATGATGCTGTGATGTGGGAAATTTCGGGATTCAGAGGAGAGCATGCACCAGGGCTCAAGAATGTGCTGAGACACCAGGATCATCCCTCCTGCAAAGTCTGCATGACAAGCAGGACAGCCAAACTGTGCCTCTGAATAAGATTTCAGGGGCAGTCACACTAATGACCACCCTGAACCAGTAATCATGTGTTCTTCCTGAAGGGGCACCAGTGCATGAGCACCAAGCGCATAGTCCTGCTTTGGCCTATCCTGCACACCATTCCCTCAATGCTGTCTCTCTCTCTCCCTCCATGGCTGCTCAGCTCCCCTGCCCTCAGCCTTGTCAAACCTTCCTGTATTGATGCCACGTTCTAGTAACCCATCCAGAATCTATACTTCTGTGACTGTCCCCAGCTCCCATGTACCTCTTTCTGTCAGGACCTTCCACAGCACCCAGTCTCTGGGTCTTCACTCATTAGCCTGTATGTCTATTTCCTACTCTGTACATGATCACCTATGTTGCCCTGACACCTTCCCAGTAGTCCCTTGTCTCTGGCTAGCCAGAGCCCCTCTCAAAGCCTACTCCTGGTCTGTCCAGCCAAACTGCCTCTGACATTGCTGCTCCTACTTGATCATGACCTGCCCAAACAGGCAAGACCAGAGAAGAGAAAGATAACCCCAGGCCCAGCATGTCTTGCAAGCAGGCCCTGCAGCATTGTGGAGTGCCAGGAACATGTTGTGACAGCACTACCAGGCATGGAGCCATCAGCCAGAAAACCTTAAAAATGTAAAATGAGCCGTGGTTTGCACAGAACTCTCTCCGTTGCATCATCTCCACCCCAACACTGTGTATAGAGAGTACCCTTTTCTCACCTCTGTACCCCAGGCACCGTCTCTTAAAAATTCAACTTTGTTTGCACAAGTCTGCCTCAGTAATTATCATTTACATAGCTCTCAAACCACATTTAGATTTCTTCTTTAGAAAGCTTCCTGCAGTAGCCTACCTTGTGCTCTGCGGCCCTGCACAGCTCTGGGTGGGTTTTCTGGATCCTCCTTGTGGTGGATGCTGGTGGCTGGTTGGTTGTCTTCTTCCCCATCCTCCTCCTCATCCTCATCAACATGTCAAGCCTGTCTGGGAGATATAGTCCATGTTGCACAATTACATAAGATGTAGAATGTCACAAATATCTTATTGACCTGGCTGGGGCTGTACTGCAGTGTCCCACCAGATGGAACAAGACAGCTCCAACACGTTTGGGAATGCTGAAGGCTCTCTATTACCAGCAGAGTAATTATGGGCACTATTATAATGGGTTTTGGTTTGAGTGTTGATAATTGATACCACAAGCCATGGTTGGAGGGTATGTCCTCTGTCTTCTGTGTGGGCTACATGTGAAGCAAAGAAAAAGCACATATGTCATTATGCACGTCTTGTTCTGCATTGATTGGCAGTGGACTGGGATGCACACTGTTTAAGCCTGGGGGTTGCCCACAAAAGGTGTGCCCAGTCATGGGAGAAATAATTACAATAATACTGAACTCTATATGGTGCTTCTCATCAGTAGATCTCAGACACTTTACAAACGCGGTCACTATCATTACTCCCATTTTACAGATGGGGAAACTGAAACAGAGAAAGGTCATTCAGCAGGCCACCACAGAGCCAGGATCAGAAACCAGGTCTCCAAAGTTCTAGACATGTGCTCTATCAGCTGGTAGCAGAGGAAGGGATGCAGGGCCTGCTTACCAGCCAGCCCCTGGGTAACTCCCATTTAATGAAGTGCCTTGAAGATATTACCCAGATGTAAGAGCTGTAGCAAAATCTAGGAAACTTGTTCATGATGTCCATGAACAAGAATTGTACTTTGCAAACAGACATTTTAAAAGCATATGTCCCATGTCAATCAATGTAAGAATGTATATCTATGTTCAACTTCCTTATGTTGACACGAGTGCCATTTACAAATCCAACTACAGATGGAAAAAGCTGCTGCACTAGCTTATTACTACCTATTTGTAGGGGTTTCTGTAATTTTATGAAGGGAAATGTGCTCACCAAAGCCACTGCTGTTTGCACCCATGAGTGGTTGTCTACAGAGGAAGGGATTCGCTCAGAGTTCAGTTTAGCTTCCTCCTTGCTTGTCTGAGTTTTCCTATTCCTGACAAAACAAAAGAGTTCATTGCTTCCTCCCCATACTATACAACACCTATATAACTTCTGCATATTCCTCTGTAGCATGTATCTATCCATTGGGAAATCAGCCTAGTAAAGGGTGTGGCCTCAGAAATTGGTGCACTATCTAAACAACAGTGGACTTGGTTGTTCCTGTTGTCTGGCCTGTGACCCTCTAGAGCAGCGGTTCTCAACCTGTGGGTCGCGACCCCGGCGGGGGTCGAACGACCAAAACACAGGGGTCGCCTAAAGCCATCGGAAAATACATATTTCCGATGGCTTTAGCCGCTGAGAAGTCGCGCTACCATCTGTAGCAGCGCTATTCAGCTGGAACACACACCGTTATGGATGCGCGTTCCAAACTGAATGCCTGCGCGCATGCGCAGACGTGATTGCATCATCCGTCCGGGGCCTAAGGGGCGGGGGAAGCGGGGGGAACGCTCCACAGTCCATCGCAGCGCATTACGTGTGTCCGGCGCTTGCTGACGTCATCAGTTTTGAAGTAGCCACCAAAATTATTTTTTGGTTTGGGGTCACCGCAATATGAGGAACTGTATTGCGGGGTCACGGCATTAGAAAGGTTGAGAACCACTGCTCTAGAGTGATCCAGTAGCCAGGATTCCCAGGGCAGTGGGAGCCTGACAGGCACTGAGTGGGGTGTTTCTGGTGTGTAATGGTGCAGAGTTCACTGATGTGCACATTCCAAAGGTTTTGAAAGGGCTTCTGGGTCAGCCTATATCCCTGTATGCTGACCTGCTCAAAAAGCCTGAGGAAGTTCCTACAAGGCTTGTAGGGTGAGAGTGTAGGATACAGGCATCACCTCACCATCTCTGGCTCATGCAGCCCTTCTGACTCACATGCTACAGTCACTGCCTCTCTTTGCTAAGCCTTCTCCTTCTCTGTGAGGAAGAGAACTACAGAGCTGTTCCACCTAATTTTCTTCTCTCTGACCTCCCCGCTCCCTGCCCAGCTCCCTTCCTTCTTCCACTCACTGTTGACTCTCCTCACTCACTAGCCCTAACTCAGCCATCCCAGAGGATGCCCTCCTAGCTCTGCCTATCTGGTTTCCACCTTCCTCATCCTAGCTGACTACCAAAGGTTTCCTTACACTGTTCGCTTAGCCTGGCTAAGTATCCTGCTAAACCATTGATCTATTAATCCCTGTCCTGCACCAGCTAATCTAACACCTACAGCCTTTCTTTGTCTAACTCAATCTCTCTCCAAAAACAAACTCTGAGTTGTCTCATGCTCATCCTAAATTTCCTTTCCCATCCCTTTTGAATGGGCCCACTGCTGACAGTCAGCCTATCAGTGGCCTGCATGTGGCCCTCCCAGAAACCTACATGATCTGACCCCAGTTTTGAGATATGCATGCCGCCACGTAGTTTGGAAATGTTAAATAAGTAACCAGAGAATTCGGTCGACAGATGGTGAGTGCAGGTGTTCTGGTAGTTGGGTCTGTGACTGCACCTAGGAATGAGCCCTGGTTTGTATGGCCATGGCTGTGTGCCATGTGAGGTACTGACAGCACTTTGAGAATGCCAACAGAGGCCTAGGTGACTGTGGCACCTATGGGACTTAGGCAGCTCCTGAGCTGCAGTTCTGAAAATGTTAGTGGTGCCTAAATGGTGGACTTAGGTGCCTATCTACATCATTAGGCTCCCATCTACATTTAAAAATTAGCTATTGAAAGTCAATGAGACATAGGCTCCTAAGTGCCTAAATTCATTTAGAAAATGGGACTTAGGCTCTTAAGATATTTAAATGCTTCTGAGAATTTTGCCCAAGATTATTTGCAAAATAATGCATGTAGAGGAAAGCATACACTCAGCAGGCATATAAAATCATGTGTGAACTCTGTGCAGATATGGACAAATACCACTGAATGATCTCAACAATTAATGTGTGAGCATAGACAACATGAACTCAGAAACCAGAAAGCTGACTTCTTAAATTATAGTTGCCTAGACTGATAGGAAAAGCTTTTAATGCTTTTGCAGTGTTTTGATAAACATGTGAGAGCCAAACAAGATGTGTTGTTGAATAACATCAGATTTTGACAGACCAGTAAATCCATGGGCCACTATCAATAACGTAATGTTAATTATCTTATTTGTTGCTAATAGAAGACGAATGAGTGGCCCTTTTCGCAGGCCTGTGCATCAACCTTAGCCTTAGCATGACTAGGCCAGGTGGGAGAGGGTTTGGGCAACTATGGGAGTGGAGCCTCTTGCTTGTCTGATCCTGCACCCGTCTTGATAAAGTCTCTGTTGAAAAGGCTGGGGTCTGTGTTTCAGGAAAAAACCAAGAAGCTTGTCTATCTTTGCCCTCTGGAATGTGTTTGCCAGGGCCTCAAGGTATGTGAACTCTACAAGAACACATCTGGCTAATTAGTAATCTGAGGAAACCTCTTGCCTAACCTTTGAAATCGCTTGCCTAACGAGTTTTTTTTATTGACATGTTATGGTCTACTAGCAAGGGTAAATAAAGGGGGAGAAGTTTGGGCTAGTTGGACTCTTCATGGACACAGTTTAGGGTCCCCAATGGCAGCTGAAAGATGGGCCAATCAGAAGGCTCCCACTGTACCACTCGAGAGCCACACCAAATGTCAGTAATTACTGAGGGTTAGGGGTCTTTTACTAACCTGTTGTGGACGTGTGTAAGTATTTGAGACTAAGTAAAGTTTAAGTGACAGCACACTTGCGTTATGCTGTTTGTGCTATCCCCCACTGGCCAGACAGTCATGTCTCCATTGATTTATTTCCTGCCACCACCCGCCAAGACTATTAGTTGCCAAGAGCTTTCATTTGAAAGAAACCCAGGTAACACCATGGCGGAGGAGAAAGCATTAAGAATTGTACCAGAAATAACTGGAAACTGCTTACATCCATCCTCTACAAAGCTTTTAGTCAAAACACTGAAACTTTTTGTCTGTGATTCATATTCTAAATAATAGGCCTAATGGACTATCATATATAATCAGGCTGATGACATGACAGCAAAATGTATTCGGCATTAAGTCATTACAAAGTTAGTGATATTAAGTGACTTGATGAAAAATTCTAGCTATTGTAAGCTGTATCCTGAAGCTTTTCCTTAAGACTTAGGAAATGGTGCTCTGCCTAAGTCTTCAGTGAGACGAACTTGAGCCTAAACTAGTAATGAGATACTAGCATAGATATAGGCCCTGTCAATAGCGGAGACTAACCATTCAGAATGCTTTTTGTGTACACACAAACCTCAACCTTGTAGTGCTCTAGAAATAACAAAATGCATATAAATGCCACCTATACTCACCAGGCTGGTTTGGCTCAGGGTCAGGACCTGTTCTCATCTTCTTTGCCTTAGTCATTGACTGTTAGTTAGTGTAGGGTGGTGACAAAATGAAGAAAAACCCTCTTCCATTGCTGTGCAACTGTTGATGGCAGTGGAGCCATCAGTGGATGCCAGGCAGCAGCTTTCTTGGGAAAACATAATAGGGATTGAAAAAAGTCTATGAAGCCCAAAAGGTAAATCCAAGTAGGGTAAGAGCTAAGGTCTGGTGGGATTACAGTTTGGGGAAATGAGGTAAGGCAACTTGTATGTTGTCTGTCTAGATACTAGGTTTTTCAGTGCATGGGCCTGTCTTAATATGTAACTCAAAGCAGCTAGCACAGGTTTGGGCACTAGATGATAATCACAAAGCAAGAATAAATTAAATGAATGTACAAAACACAATACAAACATCTAGACTTTTCTCTTAAGCATCAGTAATATCATCAAGTTCACACTCCTTATTGTTTTAACTACATTCCACTCTTCTTCCTTATTCTGAAGCATGCCACAATTTGATGTATACATTTTACATTGCTTTTAGCTGGCCGCTGTTATTTATTATACACATTATTTTACCCGCTTGTATTGGAGAAAATAAATAAATCCAAAGTTCAGTAGTTCTGTCATGCCAGGGGCTATTTGTTACATAAACATCTCTATCGGGATGTGCTTTCCTGGTGATGTTTCTGTTGTATGGCTAGGTATTTGATGTAGTGCTTTCAGAACCATGTTGTCCTACAATGATTCTGGCAAACTTCATTTTATGAAGCAAAAGACACACACTTGGGATTAAGAATACTAAATAGAAGTTAAAGCAATTTGCTTCTAACAAGTCTCTGTGATCTCTTATAATTGGGAGAAACTAGCAGATGTTAAAACAGTTCCATACTCAGTATTGATTTGTTTTTCCAGCTGATTCTTTTTTAACTGTGTATTATGATAAATAATGTATTGATGACTCACTGATAGATGAAGGCAGGAAGCATTTAAGATATATTTAGAATACAAACATTTCTTGCTAGTAGTCTAACATCAGCAGTTCATGTGCAAGGAATTAGAAGTATCAGAAAAAAAAATATTGTTCATGGGCCTAATTTTCCACTGCCTTGCACTTTGTATTGTCATTTATATCCCTGCATAATGACTGTAAAATACTACCTGATCAGAGTGGTAATATGTTACACTCAGTTTGCATTGGTATGCATAACTATAGAAGATGGAAAGCAGTGGAGATTCAGGCCACATATGTTAAAATGGGGTAGAAATAAAATCAAATCTTTATTGTTGAAAAAAATTATGTTAAAAGATCCATGCAATGACTTTTGATGTTGCAGGAAAATCTCTGTTAAATTCTGAGCAAGCTTTTCTCAAAGGACACTTACAATGGTGACATGCATTATTTACAGTTCCTTCACAAATGATGTAATAGCAATACCAGAAGATAACACTGCCTCTAGTAAAATAACTATTGACTTATACTATTGTAGCAAATTGTAAATACTCTCTGAAAGTTATGCCAAACCAGAAACATACTAAAACACCCTAGGATGTACTCTTGCAATATATAAGGCAATGCACAGAATGGAGGAAGGATGTGAACCTTTGGAAAATATTTTTTATAGTACTTTATCAAATATTAATAGATCCGGTAATGTATGCTTACTGTGACTCTAAAAATAGAAGGCCAGATCCTCTGTTGCTATTGCACTAAAACACAGAACCCAGAGTCTAGTGGGAGAAAGATGGCTCAAAGCCACTTTCCTGCCCTGATCATGGGATATAGACAATCAATTTGGCCTCTGGCATAATTAAAACTAGCCCTATAAGATCTCCTTTGACTTCTGCTGGCAGTAGCAGTGCTCTAGGGCAGTGGCTTTCAACCTTTCCAGACTACTGTATCCCTTTCAAGTGTCTGATTTGTGTTGTGTACCCCCAAGTTTCACCTCACTTAAACTACTTGCTTACAAAATCAGATATAAAAATACAAAAGTGTCACAGCACACTATTACTGAAAAATTGCTTAATTTCTTATTTTTACCATATAATTATAAAATAAAGTAATTGGAATATAAATATTGTACTTACATTTCAATGTATAATATATAGAGCAGGATAAACAAGTCATTGTCTGTATGAAATTTTAGTTTGCACTGACTTTTCTAGGGCTTTTTATGTAGCCTGTTGTAAAACTAGGGAAATATCTAGATGAGTTGATGTACCTCCTGGGATGCCTCTGTATACCCACAGGGGTATGTGTACCCCTAGTTGAGAACCACTGCCTAGGGAATATTCCATTGGCTAGGATTTGCTGGAGTGCAAGGCCCATTCGAAAATCTGAAAATGGCAAAGACCTGACAGAAATTGTCCTACAGTAGGGAATAACAGCTGTCCCTTTTGAGCAGCTTGAACAGGGAATCAGGATCTGGCCCAGCATTTTAATATGAGAAATTTAGCTACACTCATTTCTTGTAGTTCAAGTCTTAATCTTTTTCCCCTGTTGTTGAGGCCCTTCATCTGTGTGAAGTAAGGAGAAGGTTGTAGTATCTCTGATCACATATCAGATAGCTTTCACTGCTGTACTTAGAAATGCTTTTTCATATGAATCAAAGAGTAGTATTGAAGTATTTTTATAGTTTTATTTTTAAATTGGATGTCAAACATCTACTCCCAAATGGCTCTGTTCCAAAGAACTTGTGTGGCAGAAGATAAGTGCTCTAGGAAATTATATTTTGCATTGTTGTAGTAGCCATGTTTTTCCCTGGATATCAGAAAGACAAAGTGGGTGAAGTAATATATTTTATTGGACTGACTGCTGGTGACAGAGACAAGCTTTTGAGATACGCAGAGCTCTTCTTCAGGTCTTTCACCAACAGAAGTTGGTCCATATAAATGATATTCCCTTACTCATTTTGTATCTCTAGAAAGTTGTGTACAGTCTTCAAATAAATGTTTGGGTTTTCTGAGTGAATTCAAGACTGAACAACACTTTATATAGCATTTTATATGGATCCCAAGAAGAAGATATTACTTTAAGTACTCCAGGCTGTGGATAAGTTAATGGGAGAATGTGAAAGTAACTGATTGCAGCTGCAGGACCCTGTTGTGACATGAGCGGATGTGTTTTGGGATGGTACCCTATCACAATTCCCCTTATTCTTTTTTCAAGACATCCTTACATTTCATTGGGATGACCTGCTGTAAGGCATGCTGGGTTTAATAAGAAAAAAGAAATCTTTTGATTTAGGACTAAACAAAAGAATGATGGCTTGGACAAGATAATGATTCCTGTTTGCCAGGATAGCCTGGGAATGACTTACAATTCTACTTACACTAATAGTAAGGAAGTTAAGTATTATAGGTTAAACCCCTATATAGTCTGCTTCCTTAGAAATTCATTAGTTGTAATTAATTCTGCAGATCCATAATCTCAATGTAAGGCTTTTAAGAGGAAATTCTAATGCCCAATGCTTTACTGAATGATATTTATTGCTGCATTTTGTTCACTTGTCACTTTATTCTTTCTTTTGCCAGACAAGGAATTCCTTGGCTTTTCCTTCCTTCAGCACCTCCCTTAAAACTGTATTACAGAGATTTTATGTCAACCCAATAGACGATCCCTCTCTAATGGCTAGTTAGCAGAAAAGAAAACTGAACTATTCAGTATATAGAGTTATTTTACAAGCGTTAATGGTTTCACATGTAGGACTTTGAAGTTCCCTGAGCTTGTACTGCTATCCCCATTTTATAGAAAGGAGAACTGAGGCACAGAGACAAAGTGAGTTGCCCAGAATCACACAGGAAAGTGAATTGAGCCACTGAAGGCCATTACATAAACTTTGGATACTAGGCCATACTGTCCTGAACCCTGGGAAAACTCTACTGAAAACTCTACAGTGGGCCATACTGCCCTGGGAAGAAGGATGGCTACTTAGACTTTGGCGACTGGTCCTTACTGTCCTGAAGCCCAGGCCTTCCTTAGTGACTCAGGCCACAGGGTCATAGTGCCCTAAGAGGCTGACGGGGTATACCTGCCCTGTGACAATTGGTGGAGAATGTGGGAATTGACAAGGACCTGCTAAAAGGTCCAAATAAGAGAAGGCCAATGACCAGATGCATTCCTCTCTTTTTTTCCCATCATGCTTGATTAAGATGGAGATGGACAAGGTACTGAACTGGCTCCTAGAGAGCCAGCAGCAACAAGTGACCCAGCAGCAGCACCAGATCCAGCTAGTGCAAAGCAAGAGCATCAAAGAGCAGTAACAACAGATGATGTGAGAGGTGGCCGCCGAATACCAGGCACAGCAGGAGCACCTGATCAGCATATGGCAGCACTACTACAGCCAGGTGGACCACCCTCCCCCACCCCAGTGGGGTCGGAGACCAGGAACTTCTGGGCCAGCCTCCACATGCGTCTCATGAAGATGGGGCCCAGTGACGACCCTAAGGTATTCCTTGTAACTCGGTGGCTGCCAGAGCACTGGGTTACCCTCCTGACTCTGTAAGTGACCGGGCCAGCTCAGTCCACCTACCAAAACCTGTTAGCAAACGGCTGGAACCAGAAAAGGAGTCTGTTGTCCAAGTGGTGAAAATGGTGACCCTGGAACAGTTTATACAAATCCTCCCTAGTGGGAGAAGAAATGGGTACAGTGATATTGGCCAGCTACTGTTGCCAAGGCTGTCTTGTGGATGGAAGATAACATGGCTGCCAAAGGGTCAGAGCTGTGACCTCACAAATTGTAGAGTCTGGGCAGCCAGGACAGACTGACCAAACAGGGTCCCTGCCAAATTAAGGCAGAAGGCCCTTGGTGCCTGTCCAGACTATCTACATCCATCCTAAACCCTGACCAGAGTCAACCAACCAGCTGTCCCCCAACCCAGAAGGAAGACGACCTACCAGGAGGAGGGCCAGGATAAACTCCGGATCCCTGTACAGGTGAACAGTACCCCAGTCCCTGGTCGACAGTTGGCTGAACTGGTCCATTTAAAGCCCCAGAGCTGGCAGGAGTGACGATCCACCTACAGCATATTTATAGGGATGGACAGCCATACCTGCCTGGGTATGTCTGGAGGCCGCCTGACACGGAGAAGTCTGCCAGATTGCTCTGGCCCTGAACTTGGCATACCTTGTGATCCTAGGGCATAACTGACCGTGGTTCACTAAGCCTTATGGGAATGTGGCAGTCACCCCCTCCAGATGAGAGAAAGCAGGGACCAGTGAAGAGAGGGTTACTAGGCCCCAGCAAACCCCCAGTCTTGATTTTTACCAATGCCATTAATTGTTTTTTATTCTAACAATTGTTAGCCCTGTTTGCAGTTCAAAAAGTCTCCCAAGCATCCATGGGCTTCCCCCCCGCCCTCCAAGCTTCTCCATGAGGGGCATCTCAGGGGAATCCTAGACCTTCTAAAGGAGAACTGGGAAGAACAGGAAACCCAGGTCATGGGGTCAGTTCACTACGTATTGCAACTGTGCAAATGGTTTCAAATTCTAGGGATGTTCATCCAAGAGAATCTGCTGCAGGTGCAATGTACACAGGAACAACAGTAAAACAGAGGATTAGAATTGCGGAACTTTGAGCCCAGAGACTGGGTCTTACTTGTTACCTCCTCCAGATTCAAATTACTGGCCAAGTGGTAGGGTCATGGCACTTTAGGTGGCATGGCAGGTAGGGCCCATGGATTATGAGATCTGGTTGCTCGGGCAGTGAAAGAAGGTACAGACCTACCACATGAACCCCTGAAAGTCTTGGAGGGCCTACTGATTGCCCCTTACCTACCAGAGCCCAAACTGGGGTTTATAGTTGGTGGGCCTCTGGATACGAGATCCATGACAACTGGCTAAAAGCTCAGCCCTGAGCAGCAGGAACAGTTCCAACAACTAGTATGGGCTTTCCTAGACATACTGTCTGCTCACCTGGAATGGACGAATGTTATCAGTCACCATACCGCCCCATCCTAGTTCAGAAGATATGTAACAACCACTGACCCCTCCCTAAGAGAATGTGAGGAGCCATCTAGAAAGCTAGAGACGATGCTAGCCCTAGGGGTGGTGGAGGAATCACAGAGTGAGTGGTGGAGTCTGACAATCCTAGCTCCAAAACCCAACAGGACCATCCGATTTTGTATTGACTTCTGGAAAGTGTGGCAAACGGCCAGCCTCCCCCTGGTGGGTCTCATGCTTTATCTTCCTGTTTGTGGCCAGGGTGCCCCCAACTACCTCATCTCCCCTAGCTGTAGAGGAGCTCTATTACCTGGCCTGGGAGGGAACCTTCTCCTGCAGCTGTGCCACACCTTCTGGCAACTCCCCTTGCATTTGTTCCCTCCGCCTCCTTTAGGGAAGGCAGGGTTTAAATACCCCTAGCCCCATGCTTCATTGGGCCCAGGTGCCTTTAATTGCCCTGCTGTGCTTTCTCATCTGCCTGCAAGGCAGTGTTTTTAACCCTTTTAGGCCCTCATACTGGCCCCAGCATACCCTTTTAAAGCCATCCAGCCTGACTTTATCACAAAAGTCAATGCTATCTCCCAGTTTGACACCAACCTGATGCCCTGGGTAGATAAGCTCCTGTAATGGCTGGGTAGGGCCAAGTTTTTCTCCATCCTAGATCTGACGAATGGGTATTGGTGGATATCCGTGATGCTAATCTCAGGAGCAAAGATAGCCTTCCCTACCCCTTTTGGCCTGTTTCAATTTGTGATAATGCCATTCAGGCTGCATGGGGCAGCTGCCACTTTCCGCAGCTGATGAGCCAGATACTACAGCCACACAATCAGTACACAGCTCTAACCCCTCGTTACAGAGCCAGGCCCCAGATCCCCTCAGCCCAGGGAGGAGCTTGATTCCTGTTGAGAAATGGCGAGCAACCAAGTACGGCGTAACATGAGTCCACGGATGAGACTGCTCCCAGGGTCCCAGAGAGATTTGAATTGACAACCTCTGGTTTCCAAGGCTACTGTGCCATCTGGGAAGACATTTCCAGCACTTCACTAACATGTTATGAGCCCTGAAGGAAGCAGGGCTCACCACAAACCTGGCCAAGTGTTACCTTGGGCAAAGAGAGGTGACCTACTTTGGGTATACAACAGGAAGAGGGAAACTATGGTAATTGATATGCAAGGTACAAGCTCTGTGGGATTGCCCATCCCCATCGAAAAAGAAGCAAATACAACAGATCCTTGGGCTGGCTGGGTATTACCACCACTTTGTGCTGAACTTTGTGATGCTAGCTGCCCCCATCAGACCTGACAAAAAACTCACAGCCCTGAAAGGTTCATTGATCAGAGCTGTGCAAGGAAGTCACCCAGGCCGTAAAGAGCAGCTGGTCTGCTATCTGCAAAAATCTCAGGCATCCAGCCTACTGAGGGCTCAAGGCATGACCCAGTTAATTTAGGTACCCCAACCATTTCCCTATGGAGGGCTTGGGATGTAAGGCACCTACCCATATTCAAGGCGCAGGGAGAAACCTGGTCAATTTACATATTCGCTCTTATCCAAAGGGCTCAGAGCTTTATGGGTCTGCAGGACTTTTTCCCCAGTGAAAGAGCTTTACACATAGGATACATATGCCAAGGAAATCTATTATGCTTACCACTCCCAATATATAGACAAACTAAGTAAGATGACCAGTCAAATGATCTACCCACAGTCTTATGAGTTCTAGCATCTTGATGTTGAACTGCAGTCCAAAGATGATTCCAAAGAGCATTATTCTTCATTCACATTATATAGGTAAAACTAGCTACCTTCTTGAAATATTCTAAACCTATAACATCATTCAATACCCCTAGGTAACAAAAATTAACCAGTCATGCACTGGCACCTATGCCCTCCTCTCTGCTCAAGTGTTTTGTTGTTGTTGTTGTTGTTTTTTAACATTTTATCACTTATGCCCAAATTGTAACTTATTTATGAACTTCTTTGTGCAGGTGGTCAGCATAAATTCGCTGGTCAGAGATTATTTTTTCTAATTTACCATTTGCTGAGTCTTTCTGAATCCTCCCTAAAGTTCCCAGTGCCAGGCTGTCTCTACTCTACAACTGTTAGTGTTATAACTCTTGCAACTATTTGTAAGCAGGGAAGTGGGTGGGCACAAGCTCCCCCACTGCTAAAGGCCCCTCCCCCAGGAGGGGAGAAGTCACTGGACCCAGGATACAACTGATTTCAGGGGACAAAGAATGAAAAAAGGAGCGGGCATGGGGGTCACAGGGTCAAATGAAGGGAACCAGAATGGGACACCGAGCAGAGAACCCCGGAGAGCACCCACTGCTCCTGGAAGGTGTCAAGACAGCCAGCAGACACTGCCCAGAGGAACTCCACCTGGATGCATGAGTGGAAGTACCGTACAGTCGCAGAGCACTCACCCAGACAACGTTAAAACTCTTGTTAGGGGTGGGGATGACTTATCAACAGCAGAGCATTTTTTCTTAATGTTAATGGTGAAATCCTTGAGTTTCACCCAAGGCTAATCAAGCTTACTCTAATATGACGTTGAGTTAAATCCCAGGCCTACAGTCTGAAAGCTGATCCCGGCACATCCAGATTTTACAAAGCCATTCATGCTCGAGATCGATGCCACAGAAGTGGGGTTGGTGTGGGTATTATCTCAGGAAACAGACAACTCGTCACTGACCATGGTCCTCTTCATTGGATCAACAGCATGAAGGACACCGATGCTCAGATTATGAGATGGTACCTGTCTCTTCATCCCTCCAACTTTCGCATGCTACACCGACCAGGTAGGGTCCATGCAAACAGACTTTTTTTCCTCAGTGGGTGGGGAGAACAAGGAGGGAGGGTACATGCCCGGTATCCTCTTGAGGAGGAGACTGTACCTGCCCTGCACTGGACCAGAGGGGTTTAACCCCATGCTATGGGCTGAGGAAGTCACACCCCCTCACCCTTGCGGGGCATGCTCTGACTGGAACCACGGTGAACAGCTCAGCTCAGTCTGGGCTGACTGCTAATGAGAGCAGATGTGCACTGCAGGCTCCTGCTGGGAGAGTGCTGGGACTACCTGAGGCTGATGCCAATGCCAGCCAAGTTGGTGCCTCCACCAAACCCCAGCTGACCACCGAGGCTGACAGAGGCAAGGCACTGATTGCTGAGAGACCCCCTCCCCTGTATTGGAAGAAGGGGTAGGAAGCGACTCAGAGAATGAGATGGTAAGTTGACTGAGACTGAGCAGTGAAACATTGGTTCCCTAGGGCCTTGGGTTGGGACCCCAGGGCATCCCCTACCCTGTCTGACCCTCCATGGATGCCACCCACATATGGGAAAGTTAATTGGGCCACCGAAAGTCATTAGATAGACTTTGGCCACTAGGCCTTACAGTCCTGAATCCCAGGACAGCCCTACTGACTTTGGCCAGGGGGCCATACTGCCTTGTGGAGGAGGGCTGCTACTTAGACTTTAGGTACTAGGCCTTTCAGTCATGAAGCAGAGGCCGGCTTTAGTGACTCGGCCATGGAACCATACCTCCTTAAGAGGCTGATGAGGTATACCTGCCCCGGGACAACCCAAAGTCTGTTTCGATCTGGCTTTGAAAAAATGTGCGCAGGTGTAGGTGCAACTAGCACTAATGGGATGAAATTGAGCAAATTAGGTATTTTAGGGGGAAGGGAATAAGATTTCCTAACAAGGTCTGTTACATTGGGGAGCAATCTTCAATGTAATAATAGCAGTCCATAGCTTGAGTTATTTAAAACTAGAATGGATTTATGGAAGCACTTGAGTGTATGTAACCCACGTGCCTAATAGATCTTTAAGAGATCTATGAAATGGGAGAGTAGGAATGAGTTGTGTCTGGATCATTGTTGCTAAGCAGATGGGTTTCCACACTCAAAAGTTTCTGGACTTGGGTGTGGTAGTTTAGGGTCTGCTAAATAGGTTGCCTATTGCTGGATTCAGACTCCCAGGGGGCAAGCTGTCACGGCAGCTGCTTTACAAAGGCTAGGTGCGGATTAGGAGAAGCTGTGCCCAGGAGCACAAAGCAGGCTGTTTTCCCTAATGCTCAAGCCTTTTGCCACAAGTTAGTGATATTGTTAACCTTCTAACAGGGAAGCCCTGGAAGTGTTAATTGTAGAAAAGGGAAACAATCTCTTTTATTTTAATTGTACACTTTGAATTTTGGTTTGATTTTAGCCAACCTGTTTTAGTTAAATTGTCTCCACTGGTACGATTCACCAACTTTTTCTTTAAATGTGATTATGGGGAAAGAGTTGCCTATTTTGCTATTCTCAGTTTTGTATTTTTCTTAAATGTACATATTTAACTGAGTAGTTGGCTAATCAGTTACCTGACTGGCTAACTGATTTCAGCAGAGGAGGGAAGATGTAGCTTTTGACTGAGCAGACTGTATAGGCTTTGGTGATCAAAGACTCTGAGACTCAGGTGAAATCAACCTAAGCTTTTGGAAACGGAGTTTCTTCTCAGTGTGTTTTCTGTGAGAACTGACCTGTTTAGATTTAATTTGTTTTCTTAATTTATATTTATAACCGAAGATTATTTGGATTATAAAGTAGCCATGTTGTGTTGTTAAAAAATAAGTTATCTTTTTATCATAAAATTTTATAAAGTTGGTAATTAAGTTAGTTCTTTTTGGGACTTGAATGTGGGAAGGTTGACCCTGTGCAATCCTCAGTGACTGAATTCTGGTCTCATGCTTTTCTGTGAGAGTTGGTTTTTTGGGCACTGGACAAGGGCAATAAAGTGAACTCTAACCCACCCACAGTTTACATATACACTCTAGAGAAAAATCTTCTGGAGGATTGACAAGAGGGCCTAATGGGTTTTACCCATCTCTAATTTCATAACTGAAATAGAAAACCAATCTTAACTTGTACCATTCCACAAGAAAGAAGAAATTCAAAGGCAACACAGAAATAATCCTTACAAAAGATATAATTAACCTATGGAACTCCTTGCCTCAGGACATGAAAGCAATTAGGCACAGAAATAAATACTATAACCTGCAGTTACACTAGTTAGGAGAACAATTAAAAGCTACTAATCTACACTGTATAACACCAGTTGAATTTCTAATCAGTTCAGGAAGAAAATTCCATCTCCCTCCATAGGACAGTGTTTCACAGGTATGTGATAAAATATTGTCCTCTTACTCTGAAGCATTTGGTACAGAACATTAACAGAAGCAATCTTGGATTAGAGGTAGGTTACTGTGATCACCTTCATACATGGTATGGAAAAAGTATACTTATTATTAAATGATGGGAGGTACGTCTCTATTTTATGCTAATAAGTGACATAGAGATACCTCAGCAATAGTTGTAATTAACACTAGATAAAGTTTCAAGTCCCTATAACTCATAATTAAATATGAAGTGTTACCATGCAACCTAGCCTCTATCCAACACAGTTTAACTGGCTTTTAGAAATTCAAGCTTGTTCCTGAAAATATTTAAATGTGATCTTGCCAGATTTGTTTGATTCTGAAATATGATATGAGAGTGGACATTTCAGTGGCAATATTTTAGATGTGCTTGATGGAGTTGAATGGCTGTGTATAAAATGCTGATTTTTCATCTTTGGTTCACTGATTCAAGTCCTAGTAAAGTGCTGAGTGAAATGAGTGTTTTTCAGGTCAGCCTATATTGTATAACACAGAAGTTGCCCACATCATCATCTCTGCACATAAACACTGTTTAGCTAGAATACACACTAGGATCAAGGAAATAATACCTCTTACCCTATGAAATACATTTACTCTGGAATTTCTGCTCTAAATATCCAATGTGATTAGGTCTCCCCAAAAGAGGGGACAAACTGCACTAACTA
Source organism: Mesoclemmys tuberculata (assembly GCA_007922155.1). Taxonomy (NCBI): domain Eukaryota; kingdom Metazoa; phylum Chordata; order Testudines; family Chelidae; genus Mesoclemmys; species Mesoclemmys tuberculata. The sequence goes on from ML675601.1 coordinate 101,314,545, forward strand.
GGCTGTCTGATCTTTCACTAGTGTGGCTCAGCAGTAATTCTGCTGAATCAATAGTTAGCCTGGTATAAAACCATTGTAAGTGAGATCAGAATCAAGTTCAATGTCTTATTGGAGGCATCAGCATATGACTGGAGTGTAATCCTCATTAGCTGATATGCTGAATATTATTTGTTCATACTAACTATTAGTCATGGACAGCATCATGTTGGCATCTCAGTGCTTAACCAGAGGTTTCAAACGTAACATTTTCTAGTTTCTCTTGCCTAATCTAACCTAGGCCCGGTCTATACTTACCTTTGAGATTTGGTGGCAGTCGACGGAAGATACGCAAGTGACGTAAATCACCTGCGTATCTCCCGTCGACTTTGCAGCGTCTCCTCTGCGCGGCATCCATACTGCGCTGTGTCAAAGGGAACCACGCTCCCTTCGACGCAGCGCTACTCCACTTACTGAGGTGGTTTTCCTGCGTCGTTTCCTGGATCGACTGAGCGCATCTATGCAGACTGCTCAGTCGATCCAGAGCAATCGATGTGACGATGGCAACGAATTTGCTGCCGTCAGTGTAGACCCAGGTTTGCTGATATAGTGATACCAGCAACCAGCCCAGTGAGATTAACTTTACACTTTCAAAAGAACTCTTCTCCTGGTGCCTCCCCACCTCTGCTTATACTAGTTCCCCAAACAAAATAATGTACAGTGGGAAAAGGATTTTTTGGCTGGTATAACTGTCCGCAACAGAGCTAACTGGCCGTAAAACATCATACAGAATTATTCCCATTAACTATTATGTTGGCGAAAGTTTATAGTGTATACATGGTCTTAATCTCTGTTGATCTTCATGGTTCACATATTCCAGTGCTGAGCTGTGTACCTGCTATAATGCTGCTGAGCACTTGAGAACAGCTGTGAACTATGGCTAGTGGATACCCCAAGATGGGTGTCCTGGAGCTAATTTTTGAGATTTTTCAGATATAGAATCAGAGACTATTAGAGTTGGAAGGGACCTCAGGAGGTCATCTAGTCCAACCCCCTGCTCAAAACAGGACTAACCTCAGCTAAATAATCCCAGTGAGGGTTTTGTCAAGCCTCCACTTAACAGACAGACAGAGACAGGAGCTTTCATATAAAGGACACTGGAACTGCAGACATGTCCTGTGAACTGCCTGGCAGTTCTTGAGGGATAGGTTTGTGTCTGGTCCCGTTTATATAATCCATAATTGTTTTTTAAATAAAGAAGTTTCACAGAGTACCTTGCAATTCTTTTAGTTACACAGTAGCAGGTGAGATATGTTTGTTTAGTTCTAGGAATCTGACACTAGATTAGTGTGTGGCTTTATGTGTCCTAGGTGCCTCCCCACCTCAGCTACAGGAGGATCCTTTTAGTTCTTTGTCTAAATCAGGTAATTTTCGAACGTATTTTCTTCAGCTTGACATTGTAAGAGTTCCAAACTTTTGCAACTATAAGCAGACTTATCAATACAGTAGCCACTTTGTTTTACTTTAACAGACTTCTGTGTGAGAAAGCTAGGTTAGTCTTTTGTACAGCTCATCATATTAGATCTTTTGTTGTTTTAGACAGAGATATGAAGAACTTTTATTTTGCTGTATAAAACTATGGTCATTTTAACAGGCTACTATTTTGATGTAATCTTTTCATAAATTATGCAAATTGCATTTTTTTAATGAGAAGTCATAAATCTGAAGAGTCACTGAGGTTTTGATGTGCTAATTTAACTAAAGGCAGTCTATTTCATTATAGGTGGCTACCTAGCCTTTGGAAAAAGATGACTCCAACACTGCCAGCTGGCTTACTTGTCAGACTCTGCTGTGCTGCTGCATATCTTTCCAAAAGACTATGTGATTAAAATATAGATGGTTCAGAAAACATTGCAGCTGAATGTTCAGTACCTTCAATTGCACAGCTTTCTGCTGAGACATGGAGAAATCTTCTGAGCATCATGACGTGAACCATTGACTTCAACACTCATTTACATCAGCTGAGGATCTGGCCTATTGTTTATACAGTCTGTTCAGTTTCATAAAGTAGGCATTTATAACATCAAGAAAACTGACATAGCAAAAACCATGCAAAATTTTTTCTTTAAATACTTTTTGCTGATTTTTTTTTTTTTAATGTAAAACCCAAAGTAATTGATATGCTCTGCAAAACTGCTGAAATTCTTTTGAGCCATTTAGTTTGGGGTAATTTTACACCCTTTATTGGGTTCCCCCCCAAAAAAAATTCTTTTTGAGCTGGGTCTTTGCACTGAAAGTTTCTCAACTTCAAAATTTGAAGCTCTCTACAAGAAACAGTCTTGTTTTTCAGGGATGAATTCACACAACAGAATTATTTGAGGAAATGATCCTAAACATGAGTTTGTAATGAAATAAAAACTCAAATTTGCTTAGTTTAGTTTTTTGGTTAATGTTTTGAGCAACTTCAATCCCAACATTTTGATAGTTTAATAGAGTTTTTTAATACTACTATGGCAAAAGGTGTTAATGGCTGCCATCAAGCATGTCATTGATCTATATACTATACCTACTTAAAACCAATGAATGTGCAAAGTGCACAGTGAATGTGCACTTTCAGACAAAGTGGAACGAACAATTACGACCATATCGACGCTACAGAATTATATCAACCTAAGTTGCACCAGTGATGTAATAATGGCAGCTGCTGAACACTGGTGTATGTCCACACTATGCTCTTTGTGTCAGTGGTGTGCATCCTCCCTAGGAACACTTGTATCAAGGCAGAGAGCAGTGTACTGTGGGTAGCTATCCCACTGTGTAACTCACCACCAAATAGTACATGGTGTTTTGGGAAGGCTTTGCAATGCTTCATGGGGCCAAAACAAGTCACACAGGGTTCAACTTCCCATAATGCAGTCGGCATCCCAAAATTTCATCTGCATCCCACAAAGCTTTGTATCTTATTTTCAAAATCACTTTCAAGTCCTTCCTCACTGGCCACCATCTGTGACAGAGGCAGGTAGCTTGCTCAGCTCTGTAGTATGGTGATCCGTGTTGCTAACACAGGCTGCCTGCTCCTGTGTGCAGTATTTGTAGAGCCACAAGGGGAGCCATGGGGAACATAATTCTTTGGAGGCTAGATTGCTGTGTCACATAGCAAGAAACAATTCAAGGTTATTGGTAGTATTCCCAGAGCAACTTCAGATGGTGGAGTGCAGCTTTTAGGCCTGAGAAACATGCACTGACTGGTGGATCACATCGTCATGCAGGTTTGGGATGATGAGTAGTGAGTGCAGAATTTTTGGAAGTTCAAGGCCACTGTTACAGGGTCACTTGATCCGGCTGGGTCGTTGCAGCCTAGCCTCGGGTCTTGACTCCGGGGGAGGCCACAGCGCCTTCCTAAATGGGGAATAGTTAGCATCAGGGTGCGGGTCACCGGCCGGGTTCTCGGATCAGGCGGGCTGCCAAGCAGTATAGCGCCCCAGCCCTCAGGGCTGGGTGGGCGGCCTAGCAGTGTAGCGCCCCGGCCCTCAGGGCCGGGTGGGCGGCCAAGCAGTGTAGCACCCCGGCCCTCAGGTAGGGTGAGGCAGGCAATGGATCCGGTTGGTTGCAGGAGGAAAGAGCATGTCCTCCCGGGGTGGCTAGGGAAGAGGGGCAGACGGACGCAGGCCCACCCATCTCCATTGCGTCCCAGCCCAGGGCCCTCGTGGTGCCACCAAGTCAGCGGGGCTCCTGCCACAACACACTGACAGGGCTGTGCCCCTAATTCAGCCACGGGTTCAGGCTGTCCCGGGACCACTTCCTCCCCATGTCCCCAGGTACCTGTCTCCACCAGGTCGTAGAGGTACTCGGCCCATGGCTGGCTCACCAGTCTCTCTTCATCCACAGATGGGGAGCTCCTCAGCTTGGGGCAGTTCCTCAAAGTCACAGGGTTCCTGGGGCTCTTCGGCATCAGGCAGCTCATCCAGGTCTGGCCCAGCCTCGGGGTGGGTAAGGAGGGGGAAGAGAGGGGTCTCCCATCTGGGTTGCTCTGGCTCCTCGGTCAAGTCCCAGGGGTCAGGTGTCTCAGGTGGATAGGGCCACCAGACCCCAGAGGCCCTATCCACTACCTATGTCGGGGTAGGGCGGGAAGCCAGTGGCGTCTCTGCTCAGAGCAGCAGGGGCTTCTCGCAACTGCCAGGCTCCAATCTGGCCCAGGCCTCTGCCGGCAGGGCAGTATATCTGCTCTGACAGCTGTCTGCCTCTTACTGAGCTCTAGGGCCTGGCCTTTATACTGCCCCTTCCTGCAGGGGCTCCACCCCTCTGCTGCTGGTTGGGCTGGCCAGGTGGCCCTATCACCGGCCGACCTCACTGTTGCCGGGCAGACTTCCCTGCAGGGGTTGGCTTGGCCCAGCTGGGTCGCTGCAGCCTAGCCTTGGGTCCCTACTCCGGGGGAGGCCACAGTGCCTCCTACAGCCACATTCCTGGATCTGTGTGTGGAGCTTGCCCTGGCCCTCCAGTGCAGCAACACCAATAAGAAACTGCACTGACAGTTAGAAGTGAGTGGCAATCGCACTGTGGAAACCTGCAATGCCAGATTGCTACTGATCAGTTGGTAATCAATTTGGATATGGGAAATGCATCATTGCACTGTTGTGATGCAAGTGTACAGAGCCATTAATCACCTTCTGATACAAAGGACTGTGATTTTGGGCAGTGGGCAGCACATAGTGGATGGTTTTGCAGCAATCAGGTTCCTAAACTGTAGTGGGGCAATATCTTCATTTTGGCACCAGACTACCTTACCACAGAGTACATCAACAGAAAGGACTACTTTTCTATGCATCACCAGGGAGGCTTTACTGACATTAATGTGGGCTAGTCAGGGAAGGCGCATGACATATGCATCTTTAAGAACACAGGGTTGTTCAGAGACTTTCTTTTGACCAGTGGATTATTATTGGTAATGTTGAAATGCCAATAATGATCCTGTGGCACCCAGCCTCCCCCTTGCTTCTATGATTCATGAAGTTGTACACCAGCCACCTTGACAACACCATGAAGCACTTCAACTACAGGCTGCAGGTGCAGAACGACATTCAATGTTCCTTTGGTCCTTTGAAGGGTCACTGGCGCTGTCCACTCTACAAGATTGGACCTCAATGAAAATTTTTTTCCAATGGTTTTAGCTGCCTGCTGTGTGCTGCATAATATCTGTGAAGCAAGGGGGGAAAAGTCTGTGTGGGGGTAGAAGGCAAAAGTGGAATGGCTATCTGCTGATTTTAAGCACCCAGATCCGAAGGCTATAAGAAGAGCTCAGTGGGTTGCTCTACATCTCTGGGAGGCTTTGAAAGACCATTTTAATAGGGAGCCAGGGTAGCATGTGTTGCTGAGTCGTGTGTTCTATTTGACCTTGCTCTTTTGTGGCCCTGTCTGATCCCTTGGGCGAGTGTTGTGTGCGCAGTAATATAACATTGCCAATGCACCTATTAATACTGTCTGTGAATGATGCCAGCACTAACCAGCATATGCTGTGAACTAATAAAGATGAATTGTTTCCATAAACAGACTTTTATTCCATAACAATTGAAATAGAAAAACATTTATAACTTAACAAATTAAGGGAAAAGAAGTTACAAAGGGGAAAGCACAGTCATTTCTGGTTCTGATATACATACACCAACTGCGTCTTTCACAGGCCTGTGAATGTGGGGCTGTGAATGTCCCCAGGGGTGGAGGGGGAAAAGTAGTGCAGCGGCCCCTGGTGCCATACAGAATGTTGCGTGGGGGTATAGGACAGTCTCGATATGCAATTCTCTATGGGCTGCAGAGGGAGGCAAGCATGGAATTGTTGGAACTGCAGGTCTGCCAGAGTCTGCAGTGTGTCTGTTTGCTCCTTGAAAAGCTCAAGTATCCCCTGTTGTGCATCCCTCACCTTTTCCAGCACCTTTCTTCTCTCTGCTCTGTCACTGATCATGCTCTCTGCAAGGGTGATTCTCCAAGACCTGTGTCATTAACTGAAGCAGCGGAGACTTGCAGAATCATTTGGTATATGTTATCCCAAGCCCTGTTCCTTCTTTTCCTTATCTGGCTTAGCTGTTCTGCTGGTGTGCATGGAGAAACTCTCAAGACTATATTTGCAGCTGCTGAAGATACAATACACAATGACTGTCAGTTTATTCACAAGATAAATCAAAGCTTAGGATACTGAACTCACTCCCCTTGATTCACTCAAGTTGTAAGCACTACATTCTCACTTCTTCTTGGGGCAGTGGCAGTCACAGCCCCAGCTTTCGTGGGAAGGAAGTGGAGAAATAAGGGGAAGAGCTCACAAGCATGAGTGTATGGGTATAGGACAATTGAAATGAATACTGGCAGATTTTAGCCAATATCTCACTCTTGAGGGTAATGGAGGCTGAAAGGGAACAGCTTCTGCAGGTGTCAGGGTGCTGACCGGGACCTTATGCTGCTAGCCTGTGTGCTGCAATGCTTCATTTGAAGTACTCCTTGAGTAGTATGGGAAAGTGGCATACTGTGGCAGAGGAAATAAGACAGCCTTCCGCAGACACCTTCAGCAGAGGATTGCAGACTACCTGCAGGAAAGTTTCATCAAGATATCTATGGAGGATTCATGGGACATCCCAGTGCACATAAACAGAGTGTTCCATGGGGCCCCCTCTGCCAAACTTTAGAGGGGGATGAGAAGCAGATAGCAACTCTACCTCTATTGGTTGTTTCACTACTTCTTCTAGAATAAGTAAAAAAGTAAATCAACAGATGTATCCTGCAACTTTGGAGCATTCTTACCAGAGATTTCTTTTCCTGCATCAGGCTGCCCCATTTTTGACTGTAGGGACTGGCTGGACTGCCCTGGAGTCAAAAACATGTCCTGGCTCGCTGTGCACCTGGATTGCCTGCTCGCCTGTGCCCCAAACTCCTTCTTCTATTCCTCATCCAGCACCTCCTCCACACTGTTCATAGTGGGGGCCTCCGACGCGGGTTTCTCTGAAGTATCCACGAGGCTCTTGGGGGAGGAGGGGTTCATACGAGGATGGCATGCAGCTCTTTATAAAAGCAGCAGGTCTGTGGCTCTGCACCAGAGTCATGGTTAGCCTCCCTAGCTTTCTGGTATGCGTGCCACAGATCCTTGGTTTTCACATGGCACTGTCGCTGGTCCCTCTTGTAACCCTTCTTCTCTATGCCCCAAGCGATCTGCTTGTAGATGTTGATGTTTCTATGGCTGGATTGGTGCTGTGAGTGTACAGGTTCTTCTCCCCATGGACCCAGGAGATCCATCATATCCTGTGTACTCCAGGTAGAAGCGCGTCTGCAGAGTGTATCTGCAGGTCAGCTGGGAAGTTGTTAGGCATGCTCTGGAGTTGCTATGTGTGCTCTCCAAGCCAAGCAACCAGGAAACAGAATTTCAAAAAATCACAGGGCTTTAAAGGGGAGGGACGGTTCCCTGGCCATTTGGCTGCTGAGTAGAGGAGTTCACACCAGTGGCCACAGCGGTCAGGGTTGGCATTGTGGGACACATCCTGGAGGCCATGTACAGTGGATGTAAGTAATGCAGTGTGTACACAAACTGAACTACATAGACCTTGACTCTATGCTGCTCAGGGAGATAGTGTTATTAAGTCAGCATGGCAGGGCAATTACATTGGCAGAAGAGAAATTTAAGTGTAGGTGCATACACAGCTACATTGATATAAGTTTCCATGCATAGACTTAACTGTGTAGTGTAGACCAGGCCTAAATCCCTTTATGTAGTGAAATAACTAAGCACAATAGAAGCCACTGCCCAAGGCAGTGGGCCACATGGTAAGGCTAAATAGGTGTGGGGTTCCCTGAACACAAATGCAAGGGCTAGGGGATTGTGTAGGAAGCCCCGGGGTAAGAGGAAGAAAAAGAGGAGAAAGCCAGCAAGAGAAGCAGATGTTAGTGTGACCCTGAGAGGGATTGGAGAGACAGAGCTCCTTGAGCATGGAAAGGCAGACATACGAATTTCTGGTAAAGGAAATTGCCTTGTTTCTACTGTTTTCAGGGAAACTGGCTGTTGTGTTTGTAAATAAACAGGTTTGCATTAAAGAATATAGCTGACTCAGAACCATTTTCTTCTCCTAAAGAAAATAAACCTGCAACCCCTTCAATATTGGCTAACTACTCAGGCCAAAGAGGCAACAATACTCTGGAAATGGCTATAATGGATACAGTCATGGCTAATACTGTTATTTTCATTGGCCCTGGAATCTGTGGTGATTATGTAAAATTTGCCATAGAAAATATAAAATTTCAGTGGGGAGAAAATATGAAATATTCTGCCTAATTTTCACTTACTGCACATGCACAGAGTGAGTGCTAGCATATAAGCCTTTCAGAACTATATTCCAGCAAAAATACAGCTTTAAATCAATTTGTAGTAACTTAAAGAAACTAGATTCACTGAGTTTCAGTTTTGGAAGCTAGCACTCCCTAGATTCACAAATATTGTAGTGGAGTTGTCTTTTTTTGCAAGTCCTGAAAATGACTCTTTATGTTATGCTGTAATCATCATCATCATCTTCATCAAACACACACAGTCTACAGAGGACCATTGTGGCAGTCAGGGTGACCAGAATTGATGGCACTGCACCAGGCAGATCTGACTCAATCCTGTGAATCCACAAATCGCTGGGGTGGGCCCATGGGTGGCACCAAGTATAGAATCATGGAATATTAGAGTTGGAAGGGACCTCAGGAGGTCATCTAGTTCAACCCTCTGCTCAAAGCAGGACTATCCTCAGCTAAATCATCCCAGCCAGGGCTTTGTCAAGCCGCAGCTTAACAATCTCTAAAGATGGAGATTCCACCACCTCGCTAAGTAACCCATTCCAGGGCAGACTAAACAAGCCTAGTTCTTTCAGCCTGTCCTGATAAGTCTTGAGCTCCAGCCCCATTATAATTTTTGTTGCCCTCTGCTGGACTCTCTTCAACTTGCCCACATCCTTTTTGTAGTGGGGAGCCCAAAACTGGACACAATTCTCCAAATGCAGCCTCACCAATGCCAAATAGAGGGGAATAATCACTTCCTTCAATCTGCTGGCAATGCTCCTACTAATGCAGCCCAATATGCCATTAGCCTTCTTGGCAACCAGGGCACACTACTGACTCATATCCAGCTTCTTATCCAGTGTAACCCTAGGTCCTTTTCTGCAGAACTGCTGCCTAGCTCATCGGTCCCCAATCTAGCTGTGCATGGGATTCTTCTGTCCTAAGTGGAGGACTCTGCACTTGTCCTTGTTGAACCTCATCAGATTTCTTTTGGCCCAATCCTCCAATTTGTCTAGATCACTCTGTATCCTATCCCTACCTTTCAGGGTAACAACCACTCCCCCTAGCTTAATGTCATCTGCAAACTTGCTCAGGGTGCAATCTAGCCCATCCCCCAGATCATTAATGAAAATATTGAACAAAACTGGCCCCAGGACTGATCCCTGGGGCACTCCGCTTGCTACTGGCTGCCAGCTTGACATCAAGCCATTGATCACTACCCGTTGAGCTCGATAATCTAGCTAGTTCTTTATCCATTTTATAGTCCATTCATCCAACCCATACTTCTTTAACATGCTGATAAGAATACTGTGGAAGATTGTATCAAAAGCTTTGCTAAAGTCAAGGTATATCACGTCCACTGCTTTCCCCACATTCACAGAGACAGTCACCTCTTCATAGAAGGCAATCAGGTTGGTCAGGCATGACTTGCCCTTGGTGAATCCATGTTGACTGTTCCTCATCACCTTCCTCTCTTCCAAGTGCCTTAAGATGGATTCCTTGAGGATTTTTTCCAGGGATTGAAGTGAGGCTTACCGCTCTGTAGTTCCCTGGATTCTCTCTCTTCCCTTTCTTGAAGATGGGCACTATGTTTGCCTTTCTCCAGTCATCAGGGACCTCCTCCAATCCACAAGCTTTCAAAGATAATAGCCAATGACTCTGAAATCACATCAGCCATCTCCCTCAGTACTCTCAGATGCATTGCATCTGACCCCATGGACTTGTGTATGTCCAATCTTTCTAAATAGTCCTGAACCTGTTCCTTCAACACTGAGGGATGTTCACCTCCTCCCATTCTGTGCTGCCCAATGCAGTAGTCTGGGAGCTGACCTTGTCTGTGAAGAAAGAGGCCAAAAGGGCATTGAGAACCTCAGCTTTCTCCACATCCTCAGTCACTAGGTTGCCTCCCCCATTCTGTAAGGGACCCACACTTTCCCTAATCTTCCTCTTGTTGGTAACATACCTGTAGAAACCCTTCTTGTTCCCTTTCATGTCCCTGCTAGCTGCAACTCCAATTGCGCTTTGACCTTCCTGATTTCATTCCTGCACGTTCGAGCAGTATTTTTATAATCCTCCCTAGTCATCTGTCCAAGCTTCCACTTCTTCTAAGCTTCTTTTTTGTGATTAAACTCACCAAAGACTTCTTTGTTAAGCCAAGATGGGCGTCTACCATATTTGCTATTCTTTCTGTAGAGTCAGGGCATGCATCTTTTCATACATCAATGGAGAGTTTTAGAGCACAGTGTTGGGGTGTCCATACCAGTGACATGGCTGAAAAGCATGCAGTGCTGCTTTTGAATATAATGAGCAATTGAAGGAAGGCCAGATTTCTGCGAGATTATGTACAAAGTCAAACTACTTTACACTCAAAATTCTGTGCTGACAGCACATATGGAATGCCTCTAGCTGCTCCAAATCTGCCTTTAAGAGGTCCAGGTTTCTGACCTGTCTAGCAATACAGGTAGAACACAGGTTTGATAGTTCATGGACTTTGTCTCAGTGCAAAAACACTTATGCATCCATAAGTGAGCCATGGACTTCATGCAGAAGGCAGAAAGACCTATCCATTGAAGAACACCCAGTTTACTGTGACCATTTGACCTCTGCTTATAGCTTAGATAAATGAACTCATCAGCGCTTTCTGTGGTACTCAATGCCACCTGCACCAGGGGCTCTGATGGTCCAATTCTGTGGTTCTGAACTGTGGTCTTCTGCCATGAGACATTCAACTCCATAGCATGGGCAGTGTCTTGGAGACCTTGGAGGGTGGAGATGAAATTCTCTGACTTCTCCACAATCACAGCACAATCGTCAATATAGTATTGGTCAGTGAATACTTTGTGACCAACCTTAATTCTGATGTGTGGAACAGGAAGTGCTAATATCCAGCTGATATAGTTCAACAGAATAGTGCTGGGGCAAGAATGCATCCCTGCTGCATGCCTCAGTTTGTGTAGAAATACAACCAATCTTTCACATCATGACCAGTGTGCAGATTGGGCACCAAATTTAGCAAAACATTTGGTATCCCTTCTCCCTTACTGGAAAGCCCAAGTGTTGATCTGTTGACCGAATCAGAAGTCACTTTGATGTCAATATATGCCATATGAAGGAGATGATTAAATTCTCGGTGGAGCTCAGCTGGAAGCTAGAGAGGAAGGACAGCATCTACTGTTAACTGCCCAGGGCTGCCACCCGCCTCTTCCTGATGGGGAGGGCTGAGGTGGGTTTGACAGAAAATTGGGGGGGCTGTGCTATATGGGCACGATTAGCTAGGCTGCTGTTGGGAGGGTTGTTTACAGGTACAACTTGGCATGGCTGCAAGTTCCTTTTGAAGAGGCAGTGTGCATGTGAGGTGCCCAGTTGCATCCATGTGGCTGGAGAGCGCATGTGAGGCCAGCTAGAGAGGAGATGGTTTCTGGGCACTGGGGGAGGTAGAGAGAGAAGGGAAAGTCTTGAGAGGCGGGTAGGGGAGCTGTAGAGGAAGGCTGCTGCAGTCTCAGGTAGATCTCAGCTCACTGAACATTCGCCAAGCATCCCACTCTTCAACTCTGCCCTTTGGTGACACAGCGTGGGGATGGTGAAGTGCAAGCTCTGCAGTCATGGCTGAACTGCGAAGGAGACAGAACAGAGCTGGGCACTACAGTTGTGTGCACATTTTACCATGAGAATCCCAGTAGCTCCCCTGTCAATCGCTCCACCTCAGGGTGCTTTGCAAATCCCTGAACCTGGTTCCTCAGTGTGACAGTTGGTGGGCTGCAGCCCAGGAATCGCCACAATTACATGCCGACACTATGAGCAGCAGAAGCAAGATGCCACCCAGCCTCCAGGCACCAGAAAGTTTCACAGCCCTGTGAGCACAGTTGCAAACTTCCCCCTTCTGCTTGGTGCTTGGGCTCAGAGAACAGCTGCTTCCAAGGTTTTTTCGGTGCTGTCTCAGTTGAACTGGGTTAGGTTTGTTTCCTCTCACTGTCTCTTCTCTGCTGCTGCTGACAGTGGTGCTGACTTCAGAGCTGAGTGCCTGGCCAGTAGCCGCCACTCTCTGGCCACCCAGTTATGAAGACAGCGCCACCACCAGCAGCAGTGGAGAAGTAAGGGGCAATACCATACCATGTCTCCCTTACTTTTGAGTAAAATTTGATCTTTGTGTTGGGAGGGGAGGCAACTGGGGGCTACGACAAATTATGGGGTGGTTATAGCCCCTGCAATTAGGGTGACCAGAGGTCCTGATTTGATAGGGACAGTCCTGATATTGGTGGCTTTTTCTTATATAGGCGCCTATTACCCACCACCTATGCTGATTTTTCACTCTTGTTATCTGGTCACCCTACCCACAAGTCCATCTCGCCCCCCACCTCCCCTAGCACGGCCACTGTGACTGCCTAACAGTGAAACTTGATTGCTGTGGATGATGATGTCTAACAAGCAGAAAGTGAGCAAAGAACTTTCCAGAGACTTTATTCGTAGAGGCTAAACACAGAAGATAAAACCAGAGAATTTGAAACTCCACAGTATGCTGCAGCAGAAGAAAATAACCTGCATAAGAACTTTCCCATAGCAGAAGTTTCAGAGTACTTAACAAATACTAGAAAAACTAGTTTTTGTCTTTAACAACTTACGGCTTTATCATTTGATGCTCTGATAAGCTAACAAATTAGTGGAAATTCTTTATTTCTTCCAGAAAGTATTGAAATATTTCTTAGAATTAATACATCTTGGTTGGTTTACTTGAGCCCGGCTATCGAAGTGTCCTCTCTGTTCTCTAAAGTGCCACAAACCTCTATATTGCCAACTTTATAAAACAAAACACATTTTTGTGAAATTTAATGATTTTCCCCAGTAACAACTATGTGGGTGAAATGAGATAATCACTACTCTCTCAAATGACCTCATGCAGAAAAATGATAAAAGACATAAACACCCTATCATCCAAGAGTGAACACTTTCACAAAACAATCACTCCATCTCTGACCTGTCAATCACATCCTTGAAAGAAACCTGCACCTTCAAAAGATGGGCCTGGGAACTTAAATTCATCTCTCTACTAGACACCAAAAATCATGGACTTAATAAACATACTTGGTTTATGGCTCATTACAACAATCTGTAATCACTAACCCTCCTTTGCCTTACAACTGTAGAGGTGTTTGCTGCCCACTTCACCTTGAATGGTCCCTTGCAACAGGTGTAAACTCCTTATTTGTTCCACCCTCGTATTTAGCTGTGTATTTAGCTTTAAGATATTATTTCACCCACCTTGTCCTTCTGATCTTGCTTTATCTAGCTGTGAAACAAAGCAGCTTTAAATTACTTTTTATTTTTTTATTATTTTATTATTACTTTATTATTTTTATTTTTGCTTTATATTTTATATAAAAGCATTTATATTAGTACACAAAAGTTCTTGTTTCCATTGACTTCAATGGGATTAACTGCATGAGTAAAATTTAATGTGTATATGTGTTTGCAAGATCAGAGTCATAGTCACCACTTTTAAAGTAAATATCTTGGCATTTATTTGTCTCACATATAGACCATTGCTAGAGGGCACACTAGCATCTTATTAAGATTAGTCCTTCATTAGAGGATTAGGAATGTTTAGCTAATCTAGTAGTTTTATTGTCTGATCCTGCCTTTGTGTTTTTATGTTACTCTTATTAATGAATTTTTTCAGGGAACAATGAATTGTCATTATTAGTGCAGAATGTTCATTGTTGAAAACAACAAAAGTTGTTTTTTTCATGCTTGTCTGCTTTTATTTTTAAACTGTTCTGAGGGGATGACTTTATTCTATTCTGTGCATCTCTCCCTCAGAAAGCAGCTCTTATTAAGGTCTGCATTTTAATTCCAAACACACAGGATGATGCTTACTTGAATCACTGCAATGGAAACGAGCCTCCTCCTGGAAGTGAGCTTAAAGAATCCACTGTAAGCCAAAACTGACTGATACTTCACCTTCCTTTTTTTAATCTGTGCATCATTTTGAAGAGAGAACCCATCTTCAAAGGGGAAAAAGCATAGTAAACCCAACTGTCAGAGGGGACTTGGTAGAAGCCAGTAAAATTTAATACGCTCACATTACACAGAACACTTATTAAGGAGAATATACACACTGCTGACCAGGGGTTATAGTATGACTATATCAACTACAGTTGACTTGGAATTTTGTCAAAATTATTTTAGACACAAAACAAAGTTTCCATAAAATTAAATCTTCAATGAGAAAATTTCAGCTATACCATCAAGAAAAATTAAACTGGGTTGACCCAAAGATTTGGCTGCTCAAAGCAGAATATTTCATTTTGTTGAACTGACTTGAAAAATTTTGTTTTGCATAAGCAGTTCAACATCAAACTGCTTTTCCCCATTATGTCACATATGTCCATGGGAGTTGTAGATTGGGCCCCCATGTTCTTCTATTGGCTGGGCTCCATCTCCCATGATGCAACATGAACCAAACTGTGGTGCATCATGGGAGTCACATGACTGAAGATGCAGCCCAGGTATTAAAAAGCATGCAGGCTCCCAGTGGCTGGTAAGATGCAGGCTGGTGGAAGACTAATGGAGATAGCCAGCTAGTGAGTGTCTCTGGGAATTTCTGTCTTGTTGCTACTGATTAACTTTGAGGGGCAAAGACGAACATTTGCTTTGCTGTGCTATGAATTTGCCATTGAGCTTGGTAGGACTCTGAGCTGGTTGTTGTGTTTTGGAATCTAAGCGTGACTACTAACTGTCTGGGCTAGATTGCCCTGAACTTAGGTGTGCTAGTTGCCTTCTTTCTAGCAGCAGGTCTTTTGAAGGGTTCTAGCATGGGGTCCTCTGAAATGAGAGCATTGCAGCTTGAGATTGGATAGGTGAGTGATTAGAGGCAGCTGAGAGGCGTTGAGTCACCCATTCCAGCTGTGTTTGCAGCCCAGACTTTAAAAAGCACACAGCCTTCTAGTGGCTAGTAAAATGTGGGTTGTGAGACTAAGGGAGTTAGACAGCTGAGCACTCCAGCTGAGGGAGGCTGGGAGGTAGAAGTATTTGTTTTTTGTTTCCTTAACTTGCAGATATTCTACAAGGAAGAACTTGCCATGGGAGGAAAATGGAGTGTTGCCAACACCATTGCTAGTTCTTCTTCTGCCTGCACCTGTGAGGTCTCCTGCCCAACAGGTATTCTGACCCTGGCGGTTTCCACACAGGCCTTGATCTTGACTTGCTGGGAATGCAATCTACATGTCCCCACCAATGAAAGCCAGGCAGGGGAACCACCAGGTGTGAGAGATGTCTGTTAGTGAAGTCCCTCAGAAACAGGTAAAACAGTTGCAGGAGGAGGTGGCTCATCTGTGTATTATCCAGGAGCGTAAGGACTTCTTTAACAGGACACATATGAAGACTTCTGGGATGAAGGATGCTAGCCAGCTACAGATGTCTACAGCAACAGAGCAGAAGGAGAATTGCCTGGTCTGCACTGAGGACACTGGCTGCTGCCTACCTCAGGCAGTAGACTGTGCTCCACAGACCCTCTCCTCAGGTCCCACGTCCATCAAGGTGAAGAACCAGAATTCTCTACTGGCAACAGGAGGTGAGGAACAGACCACAATCACTGAGCAGAAGTCATTTGCCCCAAGTCTGGAAGGCTCACTGCCACCACGCCTGAGAGGAGATGTGGAGTGTTGTTTGTCAGGGATTCCTTTCTGAGGAGAACAGGACATGACATGAAGTCCCAGAAGATCTGCTGTCTGCCTGGAGCTCACATCTGAGACTTTATAGAAAGCCTGCCAAGACTCATCCGTCACTCTGATTGCTACCCTATGCTGCTCACCCACAGAGGCACTAATTATTTGCCAGTCTGACCCTAAGCAGATCAGCAGTGACTCTGAGAGCTAGAGTGAAGGGCTCAGGTTGTGTTCTTGTCCTTCCTTCTGGTTGAGAATAAGAGCTCAGGTAGGGACATGCACATCTTAGAGATGAATGTGTGGCTCCATAATGGTGTTGATGGGAGGGCTTCAGTGTCCTGAACCATGGGATGCTGCTATAGGAGGAAGGCTTGCTGGAAAGAGATGGGTTCCACTTCAGCAAGAAGGGGAAATACACCTTCACATCTGACTTGCCAACCTCGTAAGGAAGGTTTTAAACTAGGTTCAAATGGGGCAGGTGACAAAAGCCCACAGGTAAGTATATAAAAAAGGTGACCTTAAGAGAGGGTTAGATCTGAGAGGGAACATGGAAAATTACAATAAGGTCATAGGAACAACAACATGGGAATCAGTGGTGGAATCTCCTCAACTTCTTAGATGTCTATACACAAATGCAAGGAGCATGGGGAATAATCAGGAAGAACTGGCAGTATTAATATATAAGCTAAATGATTGTCATCACAGAAACTTGGTGGAATAAGTCTCATGACTGGAATATTGGTATAGACAAGTATAGCTTGTTCAGAAAGGACAGGCAGGGTAAAAAGAGAGGAGGTGTTGTATTACACATAAAAAATATATATGTACTGCTTCTGAGGTCCAGAAGCAGACGGGAGACAGACTAGTTGAAAGTACCTGGGTTGTCCATCATACCAGGAAGAGGAGGTGGATAAGGCATTTCCAGAACAAACAACGGAAATATCCAAAACACAAAATCTGGGAGTAATGGGGAACATTAACTAACCAGACATCTGTTAGAAAAGTAATAAGGTAAAATACAAATTTCAAATACATCCTTGGAATATACTGGGGACAACTTTTTATTCCAGAAAGTGGAGAAAATAACAAGGGGGACAGCCACTGATAGTGAACAGGGAGATACTGATGGTGAATCTGAAGGCGATTTGGGTGAAAGTGATCATTAAATGATAGATTTCATGATTCTAAGGAAAGAAAGGAATGAGATCAGCAGAATAAGGACAATGGACTTCAAAAAAGAAGGCTTTAACAAACTCAGAGAACGGGTAGATAAGGTCCCATGGGAAGAAAATCTAAGGGAAAAAAGAGTTCAGAACTGACAGATTCTCAAGGAGACATTACAGGCACAAATTTAAACTATCCCCATACAAAGGAAAGATAGGATGAATAGTAAGAAGCCAAAATTATTCCATCAGGAGCTCTTTAATGACCTGAAAATCAAAAAGATATCCTACACAAAGTGGAAACATCGACAAATTGCTAAGGAGGAATTCAAGAAACTAGCACAAGCATGTAAGAAGAAAATAAGAAATACCTAGCAAGGGGCACAAAAGGCAGTTTCTTTAAATACATTTGGCACAAGATAAAGCTGAAGGAAAGTGTAGGCCCCCTACTTAGTGGGGAAGGAGAGTTAATAACTAATGACATCAAGAAAGCTGAGGTGTGTAATGCCTATTTTGCTTCAGTCTTCACTCTCCCCACAATTAATATTAACAACAAAGTGGAAGGAATGCAAGCCAAAATAAGGAAAGAACAGGTTAAAGAATATTATGATTAGTTAGATGGATTTTAGTCAGCAGGACCTCATGGAATTAATTCTGGGATACTTAAGAAACTAGAACCATTAGCAACTATCTTAGAACTCATGTAGGATGTGTGAGGTCCCAGAAAATGCAGAAAGTCACACGTAGTATATATCTTTAAAAAGGGGTACAAAGACCAGTTAGTTATTTATCAGTCAGCCTAACTTCAATGCCTGGAAAGATGCTGGAACAAATTATTAAATAATCAATTTGTAGTCACTTAGAGGATAATAAGGTTATAAGGAATAGCCAGCATGGATTTGTCAAGAACAACTCATGCCAAACCTACCTAATTTTCTTCTTTGACATCGTTACTGGCATAGTAGATGGGGAGCAGTAAACGTAAAATATCTTGATTTTTAATAAGACTTTTGACAAAGTCCCACATGACATTCTCATAAGCAAACTAGAGAAATGTGGTCTAGATAAAATTACCGTACGGTGGCTGCACAACTGGTTGAAAGACCATACTCAGCGTAGTTATCAATGATTCACTATTCTAACTGGGAGGATATATCTAGTGGGATCCTGCTGGGGTCCGTCCTTTTCATTAATGACTTGGATAAAGGAGTGGAGAGTATACTTTATAAAATTTGCAGATGACACCAAGCTCATAGGAGTTGCAGGAGGACAGAATTGGAATTCAAAATTACCTTGACAAATTAGAGAATTGGTCTTCATTGAATTTCATCTCTTTTATTTCAGACAAGTTCAAAGTACTTCATTCAGTAAGGAAAAATCAAATGCACAACTACAATATGGGGAATAACTAGGCAGATGTACTGTTGACAAGGATCTGAGGTTATAGTGGATCATAACTTGAACAGGAGTCACCAACGTGATGAAGCTGCCAAAAAAACCTAATATCATTCTGGAATATATTAACAGGAGTTTTATATGTAAAACTTGGGAGATAACTGTCCTTCTCTGATGGGCACTGGTGAAGCCTCAGATGATGTACTGTGTCCATTGCAGGATACCACACTTTAGGAAAGATGTGGACAAATTGGAGATAGGAGAGGTTTAGAAATCCCTGTATGAGGAAAGGTTAAAATAAGTGGTCATGTTTGATATTGAGGGGAAAAAAGGGGGACCTGATAACAGTCTTCAAATGTTAAGACCTGCTATAAAGAGGACTGTGATCAATAGTTCCCCATACCTACTGAAGGAGGACAGCAAGTAATGGGCTTATCTGCAACAAGGGAGATTTAGGTTAGATATTAGTAAAAACTTTATATCTGAAGGATAGTTAAGCTAGGCTTCTAAGACTATTAAAAATAAATTAGTTAATAAATTAATAGGTTTCAGAGGGAGGTTGTAGAATCCCTGTAACTGGAGGTTTTTAAAAACTGGTTGGACAAACACCTGTCCGGGATAGTCTAGGTTTACTTGGTCTTGCCAGAGCAGGGGGCTGGAACTGATGACTTCCCAAGTCCCTTCCAGCATCACATTTCTATGATTCTCTGGGAGATGGAGTCTAGCTCATAGGAGAGAGCTCATCAGACTCACAAACTATAGTCCTCATGAAGCAATGCACCACAATGAGGAAATTCAACTTAATGTTGAACTGATTTGAAACGAAGCATGGTCAGTTCAACAAAACAAAGTAAAATACTTTGCTTTCCTGTTGTCAACATTATTTTGTATGTATTTTGTTTCATAGGTGCTCTCACTTCCCCTGTCAGGTAGTTTGTTTTCAAAACAAAACAAAACAAAACAAAAAACCCATAACAATATAGTTTCTGCCTTTTTGGGTATTTAGTAAACTATTCTTAAACAATTCCCAAATATCATTTTTTCTGTTTAAATTTTTCTCCCAGTTGATTTGCCTCAATTGTTTTCAGCTTTCTGAAACTGGACCTTTTAAAGCACTGTGGGTGTGTGTTGGTTTGGACTTTACATTTGCTGTGTACAAACAGAATAATCAAGTCATGATTACTTGCACCAAGCAACCACTAAATTTTAGTTCTGTGATCAATTCCTCTTTATCTTGCCAAGCTGTGAGGTACTATCCTTAAATAAAATCCATTCACTGAAGGAAGCACAGGTGGTGCCAGCTGTCTGCTGAAATACCTGGTTAATAGGAACAAATGAATAAAGACAGCATAGTGATTGCTAAAAAGACTGTTCTCATTTTGAACCTTCTGATATACATCAAAATCAGAAATATGGTTTTCAAGAGTGTGTCTGTTCAGACATTTTAAACCTGTACAAACACCTTTTAGATAAGTGTAAATTGAAAATGGTTTAGAGGTCTAAAACTCCATTTATGTATATTTCAAAACTGACTATTTATTGTTTTGAAGATTTAAAAATTCTGTGTTTTGTGCTATTAACTAGCTGTTTTTCTTGGAGGAAAAGTAAGTAGGAATAATGAAAACAGGGTTCTGGTTTGGAACAACGTGGGCAGTTTCTTATAACTACTAATTGTTTATATTATAGTAGGGCTTTTATAGAGAGGCAAAGATGTGGTCACTGTCTCAAGGAATAATACGTGTAAAAAGAGAATAAATCAATGTAAGAGGGAGGAAAAGAAACAATGATTTAATATCATATAATTTTTTAAAAAATACCAATGAGTAATGGAATATTCCCCACTGTGTCTGATTTTAGAGGTAGATTTAAAAATAATACAATAAGACTTAAGCACCTTATTCCCATTAACTTTCAAAGAGAGTTGTATCCTTGAAATTCTCCCCCTCAGGACACAAATAAACTATAACAAAAGTGAGTTTTACCTGAGTAAAAACTGAAGGATTTAACCCTCTTCCCTCTCCCCTCCTACAAATGCATCACTGGAAAACTTCCTTCAGCTCAATTCTTTATGAAAACCTCGGATCAATTAACATCAACTTGGCTTGTCACACAGGACCAACTGTCTTCTGTTTCTGAATGAGGTCAAAAGTGGCTAAAACACCCTTTTATTTCTTAGACAGTGTGACTGAAAGCACCCCTGTATTCACAGCCTACATGCTATTGTAATAATCTTTGTACAAAATATGCCTTATGAGGTATCCTTTGAAAACTAATAAATTTGCTGCTCAATAATATCAAGAGATGTATGTATCAACATTATATGCTGTGGTTATGCGCCCAGCCCTGCCTGGGCCCCCCCGTTATGAATTCCCTCCTTTATGATGTTGTTAGCACATGTTCAAACTCACACAGCTCTGACTCAGTGGCGTACTGGGGGGCAGGAGAGGGACATGCTCCCGGGAGCCAGCTTGAGGGGGGGCACCAGTCCAGCCCTCGGAGGATGAATGCCCCCCTCCTCTGCTCACATCCCCAGCAGCTGTGCCAACCAGGTGTATGCCAAAAACTCTGACCAGCAGAGCACAAGGGAGCTGCAGGCTGGGTCAGCATGGCTGTCGTGGATGTTAGCGGGGGGTGGTGGGCCGGCAACTCGGTCAGCGTGGCCCCCTCTGTATGCCACTGCTGCCACACCCACTACCCCCCCAGCAGGGGGGAGAGGAGAAGAGCAGAAAATGGGCCCACTCCACTGGGGTGCTGTGGAAAATGGGACCCCCCTCATGGGGTGCTAGAGCCATTGCCACCGATGGGGAGGGAGTGCAATACATGTATTGGTCCCTGGGCGCCAGAGACACACAGTATGCCACTGCCCTGACTAGGCACAAATTGTTAAACAGGTCTATCCTAAACTAAGGAATGTTTGTTTACATTAATTTATAGATAAGTAGTAAACAGCAAGAGGGGGAAATGGCAGCAGACACAGCAAATCTGCATTTCAACATATACAGGGGAAAAGAAAGCACATGGAGCCACATTCATTATCAGACTCCAATTCACCTTCTTTACTGTTTAAATAAACTTTGCTTTGAGTGTTAATCATAGAAGATTAGGGTTGGAAGGAATCTCAGGAGGTCATCTAGTCCAACCCCCTGCTCAAACCAAGACCAACTCTAACTAAACCAACCCAGCCAGGGATTTGTCAAGCCTCACTTTAAAAACCTTGAAGGAGATTCCACCACCTCCCTAGGTAACCCATTCCAGTGCTTCACCACCCTTCTAGTGAAAAGGTTTTTCCTAATATCTAACCTAGACCTTCCCCACTGCAACTTGAGACCATTAGTCCTTGTTTTGTCATCTACCACCACTGAGAACAGCTTAGCACTATCCTCCCTGGAACCCCCCTTCAGGTAGTTGAAGGCCACTATCAAATCCCCCCTCACTCTTCTCTTCTGCAGACTAAACAAGCCCAGTTCCCTTGCCTCCCCTCATAAGTCATGTGGTCCAGCCCCCTCTTCATTTTCACTGCCCTCCACTGGACTCTCCCCAATTTGTCCAGATCCTTCCTCTAGTGTGGGGCCCAAACTGGACACAATATTCCAAATGTTGCCTTACTAATATCGAATAGAGGGGAATAATCACTTTTCTTGATCTGCTGGCAATGCTTCTACTAATGCAGCCAAATATTTCATTAGCCTTCTTGGAAATAAGAGCCAAGTCCAGTGTAAACCCCAGGTCCTTTTCTGCATAACTGCTGCCTAGACAGTCGACCGCAGTCTATAGCAGTTCATGGCATTCTTCTGTCCTAAGTGCAAGACTCTGTACTTCTCCTTGTTGAAACTCATCGGATTTCTTTTGGCCCAATTCTCTAATTTGTCTAGGTCACTCTGTATCCTATCCCTACCCTCCAGAGTATCTACTGCTTTCCCCAGCTTAGTGTCATCTACAAACTTGCTGAGGGTGCAATCCATTCCATCCTCCGTATCATTAATGAAGATATTAAACAAAACCGGCCCCAGTACCGGACCCCGGGGGCACTCCGCTTGTTACGAGCTGCCAACAAGACATCAAGCCATTGATAACTACCTGTTGAGCCTGATAATCTAGCCAGATTTCTATCCACCTTATTATCCATTCATCCAACCCACATTTCTTTAACTTGCTGGCAAGAATACTGTGGGAGACTGTATCAAAAGGCTGGTCAGGCATGACTTGCCCTTGATGAATCCATTCTGACTGTTCCTCCTCACCTTCTTCTTCTCCAAGTGCCTCAAAATGGATTTCTTGAGGAGCTGCTCCATGATTTTTCTGGGGACTGAAGTGAGGCTGACTGGTTTGTAGTTCCCCTGATCCTCCTTCTCTCTTTTGAAGATAGGCACTATATTTGCCTTTTTCCAATCGTCCGGGACCTCCCCCCAAATGCCACAAGTTTTCAAAGATAATGGCCAATGGCTGTGCAATCACATCAGTCAACTCTCTCAGCACCCTCAGATTCATTGCATCCAGCCCCATGGACTTGTGCATGTCTAGCTTCCCTAAATAGTCCTAAACCTGTTCTCTCAGCATTGAGGGCTGCTCACTTCCTCTCTATAATGTGCTGCCCAGTGCAGTAGTCTGGGAGCTGACCTTGTCTGTGAAGACAGAGTCAAAAAAAGCATTGAGTACTTCAGATTTTTCCACATTATCTGTCACTAGGTTGCCTCCTCCATTCAGTAAGAGGCCCACACTTTGCCTGTCCACCTTCTTGTTGCTAACATACCTGTAGAAACCCTTCTTGTTACCCTTCATGTCCCTTAATAGCTGCAACTCCAGTTGTGCTTTGGCCTTTCTGATTTCACTCCTTCACCCCTCAAGCAGTATTTTTATAGTCCTTCCTAATCATCTGACTGAGCTTCTACTTCTTGTAAGCTTCCTTTTTGTGCTTAAGTTTACTGAAGATTTCTTTGTTAAGCCAAGCTGGTCACTTGCCATATTTGTTATTCTTTCTGCACATGAGGATGGTTTGTTCCTGTACCTTCAATAAGGTTTTTTTAAAATACAGCCAGCTCTCTTGGACTCCTTTCCCCCTCATACAGTCTTATAGGGGATCCTGCGCATCCGCTCCCGGAGGGAGTGAAAGTCTTCTTTTCTGAAGTCCAGGGTCCATATTCTGCTGTTTTCCTTTTTCCAGGATTGTGAACTCAACCATCTCATGGTCACTGCTGCCCAGGTTGCCATCTACTTCTACTTCCCCTACCAAGTCTTCCTTTTTTGTTAGCAGTAGGTCAAGAGGCACATGGCCCCTAGTTGGTTCTTCCAGCATTTGCACCAGGAAGTTGTCTGCAACACTTTCCAAAAACTTCCTGGATTGTCTGTGCTCTGCTGTATTGCTCTCCCAGCAGATGTTAGAGTGATTGAAGTCCTCCATGGCAACCAGGTCCTGTGATTTGGAAACTGTCATTAGTTGTCTGAAGAAAGTCTCATTTATCTCATCCTCCTTGTATGGTGGTCTATAACAAACACCCACCACAACATCACCATTGTTGCTCTTGCCTCTAAACTTAACCCAGAGACTCTCAACAGGCTTTTTTCCAGTTTCATACTGGAGCTCTGAGCAGTCATGTTGTGCTCTTACATACAGTGCAACTCCTCCACCTTTTGCCCTTGGCTGTCCTTCCTGAACAGTTTATACCCATCAATGACAGTGTTCCAGTCATGTGAGTTACCTCACCAAGTCTTGGTTATTCCAATCACATCATAGTTTTTTTTACTGTACCAGGATTTCCAATTCCTCCTGCTTGTTTCCCATGCTTCAGAATCCTCAGAAGAATCCACTTCAAAAGGTAACTGGACTATAAAATTGAGGGGCAAAAATACTGCCCCATTCCCTATCTGACTCTCTTCCATCTAAGAAGACAAAGGAACCAGCTTTTTGACTCTGGGGAGAGATTCTGACCTGAGAATTTGGTCAGAAATGTTGCTGAGATCCTGGGGTGAGGATTTACCTTGAACCAAGTCTAGCTTGTTGCGTTTTAGCTACCAGAAAGCATTTTATCTTTATTTCTCTTGTAACCATTTTTACCTTAATAATTTATACTTGCACTCACTTAAAATCTCTCTCTTTGTAGTTGAATAACTTTTTTTATATTTTCATGAAAACCAATTCAGCGTTGTGTTCAAACAGAACTGTATGGTAACTCCAATTAACATAGCAAACTGTGGAATATTGACCCCTTAACAGAGAATGGACCTCTGATATCTCAACTGGCCTGGGGAGGGCTGGACATTGCAGAACATATGTTTTGGGGAAAATTTGGAATTGGGAGTGTGTTGGGGCCACCCTACAAGTAGTAACTAAGGCTGGTAGAAGTAGGGTGTGACTGGAGCAGTCCACACACCCAGAGTATGACCTGCATGCTGTCTGGCTGTTTGTGAGCAGTACAGATTGGGACAGCAAAGCATTGTAAGGCACCCAGAGTTATGGAGCAGGTGGTGACACAACCACTCACTAGAGTAGACTGCACCCCAGAATGTGAGAAAGAATACATGATTTTGTCCTACCCAAAAACTGACTGAATGAGACATGACGACTAACGTTCTTACAATAATTTCTCAAGAAATCAGTTTCAAAACAACTGTGGCAATATCTATATTAAGGACTTGATTCAGGAGGGGATAATAATATGCTGGTAATAACAGCATACAGGATACTTTTGTCATTCAAAACTCACAAAAGATCTCATATTTGCATCTATCACACCTATAAACAAAGATTCTGAAAAGGGGTGTGGTCTAATCAAATGGGGAGGGGACTGTAGCCCTCTAGAGTGTCTTCTTTTTCAGTGGGGAGATGGGAGGAAGTGTGTATTCATCTCAATTTAGCATGTAAGGAGTACATATTCCATATGTTTCCTGGAATAAACTATGGGGTGCCTATGAGCCCTTTCAGATAAATAGGTAGATAGCTCTATCTGCGTTACATATGCTTTCTTTCACTGTAACACATTGGGACTAAATCTTACAAGATCAGCTGAAGGTTTCCTCATTAATTCGGTATTATCTGACCCACCTCTCGCTGAAACAGAACTTCCAAGGTGCTGCATATAAATGTGACAGCTTGCTCAAGTGCAGCGTTATTCAGTCTTCTGCAGAGATATCAATCACACCAATCCACATGGCCTATGGCTAGTATTACCCCCAAATTGAGGCATATCTTGCAGTGCTTAATCTTCCTGTGCATTTCTATCCAGGTTTCTGACAATATCATAATAATTAAAACAAAGATTATATGTTGTCTGCAACTGCACAGCTTAAACACTTGATCCCTGCATGATCTCTTTTCTAAACTCTGCTTTTTCCTCAATAACCATATTGCAGATTGTTCCACAATTATGCTCAAGAAAGATATAATTTGACACTGACAAGTTGCTTTATACCATTAGATTCCCTTTCAATGACTTTTTTTTAAATAAGTGGTTTGTATTTTCTCCTGGTCATTTTACATATTTTCTCTCTGCTTGTTTGTCATCATTAAAGCCAATAGCTAACTCTTTTTTGCATGCCTCTTTGTAAACCTAGTCAGAGTTAAGACTATTTGATCATTTTCTGTCTGTACTTAAGAGTTCAAATAAGGGCTTTTAACTCCTAGAACATAAGACGATAAGAATACTCATTCAGGGTCAGACCGATGGTCCATCTAGCCCACTATCCTGTTTTCTGACCGGGGACAGTGCCAGATGCTTCAGAGGGAATGAATAGAACAGGGCAATTATTTATCTTTTTTAACTGAACAGACCCAGTCTTTTGAATCTTTCTGCATAAGGAAGCTATTCTATCCCCCTAATCATTGTTATTGTCTTTCTCTATACCTTTTTAAATTCTAGTATATCTTTTATTTGAGATGGGGCTACCAGAACTACACACAGTATTCAAGGTGTGCACATACATGGATTGATATAGTGGCATTATGATATTTTTTATCTTATTATCTATCCGTTTCTTACTGGTTCCTAACATTCTGTTAACCTTTTGATTGCCACTGCAGATTGAGCAGATGTTCTCAGAGATCTATCCACAATGACTCCAAGATTTCTTTCTTGACTATTAACAGCTAATTTAGACTTGATCATTTTATATCTATAGTTGGGATTATTTTTTCCCCAATGTGCATTACTTTGCACTTATCAATACTGAATTTCATCTGCCATTTTGTTGCCCCGTTCATCCAGTGTTGCAAGATCCCTTTGTAACTATGCAGTCAGTTACTTTGGACTTAACTATCTTGAGTAATTTTGTATCATCTGCAAATTTTGTCATCTCATTGTTTACCCTGTTTTCCAAATCATTTATGAGTATGTTGAACAGCACTGGTCCCAGTATAGATCTCTGGGGGACACCACTTTTACTTTTCTCCACTGTGAAAACTGACTGTTTAGTCCTACCCTTTGTTCCCTATCTTTTAACTAGTTACTGATCCATGAGAGGACCTTCCCGCTTATCCAATGACTGCTTACTTTGCTTAAGAGGCTTAGGTGAAGGACCTCGTCAAAGGCTTTTTGAAAGTCCTCGTACACTATATTGACTGGGTGACCCTTGTCCACATGCACACCCTCAGAGAATTCTAATAGCTTGGTGAGGCATGACTTACCTTTATAAAAGTCATGTTGACTCTTCTCCAACATATTGTGTTCATCTATTTGTCTGATAATGATATTCTTTACTAAATTTCAACAAATTTGCCTGGTAGATCAGGCTTACCAGTCTGTAATTACCAGGATCACCTCTGGAGCATTTAGCATCTTGATTGTCCAGTGGTCCCACTGCTCATTTGATAGGCTTCCTGCTTCTGATTTACTTACAAAAATTAACAGCAATCTTTTTTGCTAGTTGCTCTTCAAATTCTCTCTTAGCCTGCCTAATTGTACTTTTACACTTGACTTACCAGAGTTTATGATCCTTTGTATTTTTCTTAGTAGGATAAACCTAAATCCATGCCTGATTAATTGGCCCTGTGAATGGAACTGGAAGGATTTCAGAGAATGCTACCATAGGTCCTAAACTTTAATCTCTTACATCTTAAATTCCTAACTTTAGTCCTTTCCATTTGGGTTCCAGTTCTGTTCAGGACTTTCCTAAAAAGCGTAAAGATTTACCTTTTCCTTTCCATTCTCAGCACAGTTCCCTAAATGCTTATGGGTATAGATGACTGATAGAAACAGAGTCTCCCAAAATGGACATACCAGAAAAGGCTTCTTTAAGTGGACATATTATAGTACCTGCAGCAGAGCCAAGGTACTATAGTAAAAATTTCAGACCAACCCCTTTGCTTCAGTACAGCAAATCCTTTAAGCAGTCTTAATTGTTCAAGACAAGAAGTTCCTATTAAAGCTTTCATCATATGAAAGATAGCAGATGAGTTCCTCTGTAAGATGCCATTATGTTATCAAAGGGCCAAACTTTGACACACAGGAAATCTGCCTCCCCTTTTTCTTTCTGATCCTGCTCTTCCTGTCCACTTGCACCTACTTTCTTCCTTTCTCTCATGGTCTTAATAGTATTCAAGTTGCTGCTTTCTGCATTTTATCTCTTTTTTAATTTTCTTTTCTCATGTGGCATGGTGAATCAATGAGCTACTGTAGAGGAGGGACAGTTAGGGTGCTAGTCCAGGATTTGCGGGACCAGAGATCACTTTTCGACTCTGTCAGACTTCCTGTGCAACCTTGGGCAAGTCACTTGGTCTCTGTGCCTCACTTCTCCATCAGTAAAATGGAGATAATACTTCTCTATTGCTACAGGAATGAGGATAAATGCAATGAAGATTGTGAGGTGCTCAGGTACTATGGTAAAGGGGGGCTACATTGGTACCTATGACTTGATATATGTAATGTTGTTGTAGCCATGTTCATCCCAGGATATTAGAAAGACAAGATGGGTGAGGTAATATATTTTATTGGACCTACTTCTATGGGTCACAGAGCTCTCTGTAAGCTTGAACACTTGTCTCTCTCACCAACAGAAATTGGTCCAATAAAAGATATTATCTCACCCACTTTGTCTATGATTTGATATGGCATTCCAATGTGGCTTCCTCTAGATAGCAGCTCCTATGCACTGCAGTAGCATGGTGTGGTACTTGCCTCTTTCAGTGATGAACTTAATCATCCATTATTGACAGCTTAAGTTTATGCTGAAAGAGCTTGCAACAAACCTCTTCAGATACTTTTTTTAATTCTTCAGTTGCTTTTGTTTCACTAAGCTGTTGCTTTCAGAGTGTTGCAGGAAGCTATAATACTTCTGAACTAGTTTATTTAATGTGCATGTACACACAAAATTAATATGTCTGAAATAATTCAATACAATTATGAATATTCATAATTGTAATAAAGAATTAAGCCTTTAATAGCCACTGGAGCTTACAAAAGACTTTTCAGCGTAATATTGATCTGTATTTTCAAAGATTACCAACTAAAGTGCATATAGAATGTTTGTTGGGACAACTGCTACACATAAAACCTGCAATTACAACTCCCTCCCTCCAAAACTGTTGCACTAATAACATTAATGGGATAAGACATTGGGCCTCCACAGAAATGTACTCTGGGCATTATAGTGTGATCAATTATTCTTGGCAGTCCTCATCCCCATTGTGCTTCTCAGTAATGGGAACCAGATTATGCCTGCTGCATGTATGTGGTGTTGACCTTGCCCGCTGTCCTGATCTTGAAAGGTTTGTGCTTATGTTAAAACTATAATTTATGTGCTTAAAAATGCTAATGTTATTGCTGTAACACAAGTAGGGAGGAACAAAGGTACACATAATGAAATAGACTTGGTAATAAGTTTGAGGCCTAATATAATTAAAGGAGTCTAGAAGTTAGCATAACGTTAGCATGAATAGTTGACAGAGGCTTTATAAGATTTAGTATTATGTATCTTATAATAAACAAGTACAATGCAAAAGAACAAGATAACAAAATCCTAATGAAATTCTAACAGCATTAATGTACTGGAAACACTGGGAAATGTATGGACATAAACAACATATGTCAGCAATCAGAAACCCAACTATGGTTCACCAGAATACCACACGAAGGCAGGGACACAGGCAGGGACTCGGTCTAAATATGGTCCCAGATACATGTGGGTGTATGGAAAATGCATATAAAAAAGGTATGTCCAACACTTCTGAGGACACTGGGGTGACTGGGTTGTAGAAGCCTGAAGTGTCACATCCCACTTCTGGTGCTTCCTCCACTTACTATTCTTTTCATCTTCACTTCTGATGGACTCCATAATGTTGTGAGTATCCACAATAGAGGGTATCATTTTGATGTACTTATCTTATTCTTCCTACTCTTCTATAACTGCAATTCTATTTGTTTGTGTTTAAGTACTAAATAGAGTTGATGTTTTTACAGGTTCTAATGTTTAGCTGAGGATAGTCCTGCTTTGGGCAGGGGGTTGGACTAGATGACCTCCTGAGGTCCCTTCCAACTCTAATATTCTATGATTCTATGAGGTGGTTCACCAGTCTTATCCTTAATTATTTATGTAGCTGTTTGACTAAGAGAACCAGTTATTAGTGACTTCTGTATTTTGCACCAAATCAGTCAAAGGCTACAGGGGTAGGAGTGAGAAGGTCTCATATGACTATCTTGGATTTTTCCTCCATAGAGGATATCCCACAGCTGGGAGCTTTAAAAACTTGTCTTAGATTTAGAAGGTAACAGCACTGCCTGTGCTCAATTAAACTTTTTAAAAAGGGAGCTTTTAAAAAACTTCAAAACCAGGTAAGTGCAGAGGTGAATAAAAGTTAATTATCAAAATAAGTGTCAAAGGAAAAGTAGAGAGACAAGGTGGGTGAGGAAATATCTTTTACTGGACAACTTCTGTTGGTGAAAGAGACAAGCTTTTCAGCTTACACAGAGCTCTTCTTCTTCAAGGAAAAGTAAGACATGCTTATCCTAACCTGTGACACTTGTCCTGCTACATGGCATTCATTCTTGTTCTATCAAATATTATGTTAGATGGTCCCACAGTACAGTGGCATTTGCTGACTGCACTGGGTTCACATTAGTTTACGGACAGATTTGTTCTGCACTTCAGAAAAAGTTTATCCCTAAACATGCATGTATTTAAAAATGCATGGGGCTTTCATCAGTAATCTGACTACCTGTCATTGATTCCATTTGATATAGTACACAATAAATACCATGGGCCAGATTAGGCCCTTGGAAAGCTGGCAGGTCTCTCTTGAGGGCTGCAAAAGGATATGGGGAAAGAGTATCATTCATCTCCCTGCCCATGGAAATCCTCAATGGAGATCTAGGAACTTCAGGTGAGTGGTGACATAGCTATGGGGGATGGGCATCTCTATTTCCCCCCACCATTTAATAACAACCCACCTAAACTAATGCCATGTTCACATAATGCAGCATTCACAGGTGCTATACTCACACGTCAGACAGTATGGATAAATGCCTAAGTGCAGAGGGTACACACCAGAGGAAGAAGAAATTAAGTTAAAGGACTGGTAAATCAAAAGTGTTGTCTTATTTTTCAAATTACATCTGAAAAGATCCAGGAGGCCTTTCAGCCTTTCCACCAGTCCTAGCTGTCTAGCAACTTCAGAGTCGCCCTTTTCATAGGGTGTAATCCATGCTGACCTACAAAACCCCTGAAATCTTACATCATAGGTAAATGTGTTGTAGCAGGCCTACTGAGCTGGTTCCAATTCCATCTTTAAAAGGATGCTGGAAATGGAATTCAGGGGTTACTGCAGGGAAGGAATTAGATTCATACTGAAAGAGGCCTAACGCTGAAATGGGTGACACTTGTCCTTCCATCTTCTTTATCCTCACTATGTACAAGATTTTGCTCCTCTCCTCCCATGACCAAGTTTGGATTCTTAAAAATGTTAATTAAAAACTTAAACTGTGAGCTGTTTTCTTTTTTAATGGGTGGGGCTGAAAAGGTTCTTTGCTAATACCGGAATTCAGATTTTAGAATGAAACCAAGCAAGATTTGGTGAAATTGAGGTTTGGGTTGTTTTTTTTTTTTTTTAAACAATTAATCATTTTTAATTGCAATGCTGTCCTCTTTCTGGCCACATATGACCAACACCTAAAATTTTTCATGGGTCATCGTGTTTCTAAGGTCAGCAGATATTCATGGAAAGTTATTACAGAATTCGTCCAGGGCTTCCAGACATTCCATTGATTACAGTAGAACCAAGCAGCACAGGATCTTTAGTGAAGGGCCATCAAGAAACCATTTAATATAATTTTTCTTTAATAATCCAGCCTGAAAAATAGCTCCTGTCTGAATCCTAAAAATCCTGGGTTTTGTTGGGTTTGGGATTTTTTTTGGTATGTCAACAGGCTCCTTTAAGTGGGGCCAGGATTTAAAGTGAAGTCAGTGGGGCCTGTGAGTGACTATCATCTCTGATTCTCAACTCATTTACACTGATGTAGTAAATGCAAGAACTTCCAAGGAACGTATCTTGATTTACATCAATGGAAGAGCATTTGTAGGGATTGTGTGTAGTGTTAATGTTTAATTGAAATTAATCATTTGCAGTACTTTTGTTTATATAGTATACAGTAAATCAAACACAAGATTTTATATATATATATGAGCATATCACTGACGTAAATTTTTCTCAAGCATATTAACTAACTTATTCATGCTCAGTCATGCTCTATGTTGCTCATGCTGAGTAAAACATTAACAAATCACAATTCAATTGATGCCCATATTGGTAGCCTAAACAGAGGCCAGAGGGACATAGAGAATACATATACTGATGGCTCAAATGCCAATTTATTCATGTTGAAACCTGTGTGATATTTTTAAATCATAATGTTCCTGGAATTATAGTATGTGAAGCAACAGATCTGAGGCTGATCTTAATGAAAACAGTCAGTTGTGCTTTGTCTGCAGTGGTAAAGATTACAGTCTCCGTACCCTCTCTCACAGAAATCTTAGTGGCACTCACAATAACTAACGGATGTTCTATGGATAACTAGCTACACAGCTGCAAAAGCAAGACATGCATGAATTTGTTAAAACCTTATGAATTTTCTGTAAGTTGTGGGAAATGTAGTTATTATTCACCTAGCAAGTTGTCTCTACCATTACAAAAAAATAATTAAAAACAAAAAGGAATTTCACTTAAAAAATCAGTTCAGAATTCCCTATCTTTAATGTGAAGCCCAAGAATCAGCTAGCCGTAAGGTAACTTATTTGAAAGTTGACTTAAGAAATGTAAAGAATCTAAATTCAAAACAAGTCCCAAACTCAAAACACTATAGAGCAATAACGATCATTGAAGGGGTGTAGTGACAATGCAAAATCTCTGGTCAACATGTGCAATTGTTGTCATATTGTATTATTTGTAGTCAGGTTTAGCACACAGCAAATAGGGTGGGGAAGAGTGATGACAAGGTGGAAAGCAGTAATAGCATAATTAAAAGGACTAGCTGAGTGCACAGACTGCAGATTTTGATTATGTATGATGTGTAAAAATTAATGAATCTGGCAGGCCACATAGCCAAGTGTTGTCATTAACTACTTTACCATCAGCATCATTATGATGGTGACAGTGTCTTTGTAAAAGTAATTTGGGAAGATTGCACCATGTGTCAGGGGCAGCATGGAAGAAGGCATGAACAAACAAACAAGTGATGGTGGCAGGCTTTCTGTACCTATGTGACTCTTGTACATGATTTATATGATGCTCTATCACTTTAAGAGCTGCCTGAAAGGAGGGACATGAAATTGGCACTTGCCAGATGCTTCCGTGATAGCTTACTAACAGAGACACAAGAGGGTGCTGCTAATTTCACTGCTACTGCAACAAACAACTGTACAACCTGTTTGGGATCAATGACTTTGGTGAACTCTGTTTGTGCTGTATACAAAGGATAACGCATAGGACTACAAAAGACTATACAATAAGTACCAGTGGTTGGAAAAACAGGAGGTCCTGGACTACAAACACTGACGTGGCTACTGTCTTGCAATGCAGATACATCTCAGCTCCTTATCCTCCCAAGCCAAAACGCCAACTGGAATTGTTCATCTGATTCTGCTATAAAGTTAGGTGGCCAAGTCTATAAATCCAGGTATTGTGCTGTGGTAAAGTCAGGCCAGATGGCTACAGAAGGGTATGCCAGGGCCGATATGTGAGCCCCAAGATGGTAAAAGACCTTTTCCCTGCAGACAGGGGATAGGTTACTCTAGGTCAATTGGAGGCACCTAGACCCAATTAAGAACCTAATCCAGGTGTATTTAAACCCTGCCTTCCCTAAAGACTGGGAGGAGGATAGGAGAAGGAGAGGAAGAAGCAGGTAGAAGGTTGGGGCAGTTAGAGCAGGATCACCCGGGACCAGTAGTAGGGTTTCCCCTACAGTTGGAGAGGTGGAGCAGGAGGGGCTCGGACCCCAGCCTACAGGAAGGACTGGTGGCCCCCTGAGCCTTGGGCTCCACCATGTACCCTGCAGCCCCTGGGCCTGGGGCCAGATACACGGACTGGGACTACCCACCCTGCCCTGGGGGGTTGAAGGGCGGCCCTGAGGTAAGGCCTGCACTCCACTGCGCCAAGGGTGGAATCACCTCAGACCCCTGGCCAGAAGAGACTGTGGCTGGCCAGTGAGACCCAGAGGGGTCTTGATTTACCACAGTGCCTATTGCTGGTTGTAGTCCCATTGATTGACAGGGAGATGGTAACTGGTTCTCCAGCAGCAAACCAGAATATGACCTGCTATGGACCAATATTTAATCTAATGTAACCCCTGTGATTTCTCTCACTGGCTGTAGGCCCAAAGCTTGATTCTTATATTGATTCTATGAGAAACACCCTTAATTCTTTTAGTACATGACAAGCCATCATAACAGTCTCTGTGAGGCTTTACATTTTGGCCATGTAGCGTTCACTATTGATAAGTTTGTATGAAACCACCATCTGTTTATTTGAAACTAACATCTGGTCAATGATTATCCTGTTGGTAAAGTTACCAACAATCATCCTGCGACTGTTGCTATTGTTGAAGTACATGTGTTTTAAGATCACTGTTTAAAGTAACATCAGCAAATGTTCTGAAACAGAAAGATGCAATGTTAAATGAGGATGTTTTGTAACAGTAGTGAATGTTTTAGATAAAAAGAAATGTTATTGTTTCTGAAGGACACTTGTGTCTTCTAGTTACAAGTTTTAAGTACATGTTAAGAGATTAGGGTGTGAATAGATGAATGAGTGCTGTGTGTATGTGAGACCAGGGAGAGATGGGAAAAGGTGCCAGCCTCGGATGTTCAAGCGAGTGAAGATAACAACTTTTACCCAGATGGCTGAAGACTGCTCACCCTGATGACCCTGGGATCCACCTTGAAGGATGAAAACAAGATGAACTATGAAAAATAATAACCATGGTCATGCTTGCAAAACATGGGTGATTGATAATCACACCAGGATGCAGATGCAGCATGATGAAGCAGAACCCATGGAGTGACATAAGAGCTTACCCCTATAATAAGAGGATGAAAAGATGAGGGCTTTGGTTCTACAACAGGGGTCTCAAACTCAATTTACCCAGGGGCCGCTGGAGGTAGAGTCTGGGTGAGGCTGGGCCGCATCAGGTTTTCCACAAGAAAAGCTCTTACAAAAACATTCCAATGTTATCAAATGTCTTTATTTTTTCATCTTATTTTGTGTTAAAAAATAAAAATAAATTAACAAATCCATAAGAAAAAAATAAATCAATCAGTAATAAATAAATAAAATGAAAATGAAAATGTTAATAATAATAATACAGCAGATATAGAAGACTGAAGAAACCACATATAGTTGCTGACTAGAGAAATGTAATTATTATTATTCAGATTCAAATGTCTGTATTAACAGTTCTTTAACATTTAACTCTCTGAACATGAATGGAACATTGAACATAAACTGTTTTGAACATGGCTTCTTCAGCCTACTTCTTGCTGCTAGAGATCTGGTAGCGCTTACTCTTGCATAGCCGAGCCACATTTGGCTTAAGGGAGGAAACAGTTGAGACCCTCAGTAGGGCTTGAAGATGCTCATCAGTAAGTCTGGACCTGTACTTGGACTTATTGAAGTTCAAGGTAGAGAAGAGCTTTTCGCACAAGAATGTGCTCCCAAAAAGACACATGGTCCGCTTGAACATTCAGGAAAGCTCAGGGAAGCTGGGGGGCAATTCTCTCAAAAATTGCCTGAGCTTGTCTGCTTTTCCACTCACCTCCCTGAACTTGGCTTTGAGTTCAGAGTTGCACTGCAGGTCAATGAGCTCCATTTGAAGCACAGGAGGGCCATCTTGCACATCAAAGGAGAAGGGGTCCGCAAAAATTTGAAATGTTGCTCTGTGCGTCTTGAAGTCTGCAAATCTCTGATCAAATTCCTCCTGTAGCTTCAAAATGACATCCACATACTCCTCACCACTGAATGGTGTGCCTGTATCCATGAGTGCCTTGCACGCTGGGAAATGGCAAAGGTTTGTCTGAGAAAGCTGGGCTTTCCATAACATAAGTTTTGTAGAGAATGCTCTCACGTTGTCATAGGCAGCACTGACAAGTTGCCCCTGGCCTTGTAACTTCTTGTTCAGTACATTAAGCTCATGTGTGATATCAACAAGAAAAGCTAAGTCCATGAGCCATTTTGGATCACTTAGCACAGGAACAGCAACCCCATCTTTCTCCATGAAGGCTTTCACATCCGCTCTCAACTCAAAAAATCTCTTCAATATGTTTCCCCTGCTGAGCCAACGTACCTCGGTGAAGTAGAGCACATCCCCATATTCTGACTCCATTTCCTCTAAAAAAGCACGAAACCTTCTATGCTTTAAGCCCCTGGATCTGATTTGGTTGTTGCATTTCACAACGAAAGACATCACATTGTCAAACTTCAGGCATTTGCTGCAAAGGGCCTGCTGATGGATAATGCAGTGCAGAGCAATGGCCTCCTCCACACCTTCCTCTTCCAGTTTTTTTTGAACAAGTGCCACCAGTCCATTTTTCCTCCCTGTCATTGACGGCGCTCCATCAGTTGTTATTCCAACAAACCTCCTCCAAGGCAAACCGGCATTCTCAATGGCATCACGGAGCTGGTGAAATATCTCCTGAGCGGTGGTCTGGCCATGCATTGCAATCACTGTGAGCAACTCCTCTATGACTTCAAAATTGTCATCAACACCACGAACATAGATTGCGAGCTGGGCAGTGTCGGTGATGTCTGTGGTCTCATCAAGAACGACTGAGTATACACTGAAACATTTTGCTTTCTCACACAGTTGATCATAAATGTCACTTGACAGGTCAGAAATGCGCTCTGCTACGGTGTTGGCAGAAAGGCTGATGTTGCTAAACTGACCTTTCTTTTCTGGACAGACAATACTTGCAGCCTGTAATATGCACTTTTTTACAAATTCACCTTCTTTGAATGGCTTTCCTGCTTTAGCAATCATCTCACTAACCACGTAGCTAGCTTTGACTGCTGCATCATTCTCTTTGGTTGCTTTCTTAAAGAACTCTTGTTGCCTCAGTAGATATGTTTTAAGATTAGCAACCCGGTTTGCTCTCTCATCTCCCTGGTATTTTGCATACTCCTCAGCATGTCTAGTTGTGTAATGACGTTTCAAATTGTATTCTTTGTGCACCGCAACTTTCTCTGTGCAAATAAGACACGTCGGGATGCCCCTGTGCTCAACAAAGAAATATTGCACTTCCCACTTTTCCTGAAATTGTCTGTACTCATCACCAACCTTTCTCTTCACTGCAGGCTTTGAAAAAGACATGTTTGGGGCTGTGTAATATATAATTCCACTTGGTGTCACTGTTTCAGTGTTTAGCCGATGCGTCTTTTCCGCTTTTTTTTCTGTCCCGCTGAGCAGCAATTTCCGCGGCTGCCTCCGCTTCTGAGCCCGGGGTAATGGCGCAAGTTCGCAATAAGCCCGGCTGATGTCCCGCCTCCGAGAGCAATATACCCCACTGTGATTGGTAGGTTCATTCAGCTCCACACACAACACTGAAAAGTGCCATTCGTATCAAACTCGGGCCGCACTAACATTAAACTTTGATATTGAGGTGGGGGCCGCAAACTATTGTCCCGAGGGCCGCAGTTGGCCCGCGGGCCGCGAGTTTGAGACCCCTGTTCTACAATCATCCTCCATGAGCATCGGTGCGCTCCGGCAGACCCCTGCTCCCTCCCTCGTGCTTAGCCACCTGGCCAGTGGATTAACACAAGCAACTGAACTTTGCGTGTGCATGTGTGTGTGCAGGCAATTGCTTTTTGAAATTTTTGTAGTCACAATAAACGTGGTGTATTGCCTTGTCCCTCTGAATAAAATCCTGTAGTTTATAAGTATTACACGGATTCCAAAGAAGATGTGTAATGTTTGTGTGCTGCAGCAACACAAGCAAGTGCCTGCTAGTTCTGTCAGGTGAGCTAGAAACTACTGGTAGCTTCCAGTTTCAGGCTCCTCCCTGCAGGCAGTGCCTCATAAAATGAGAGGCAGAGCATTTAGCAAAATGAGCAAAAGGATCCCAGTACACATCATTACCTGCTTTAATTGAGGGTTTTCACTCTGACTCACAGTGCACGCTTCCAGCTGTGTTCTCCCAGATTTTTAGCGCCATTGCCTAGATGCACATTTTTTCTCAATAGTGGCTTGAGCAATGTGCTTATTTAAATTTAGATTCTTTGCCAAGCAAATAACTTTTAAATTGCTTTTAAATAAATATATCTTTCTTGGATTGATTTTTGGAATTTTGCTCTCACACTCTGAATTGTACCTAATTTGTATGTTTAAGGAACAAAATTCCTTTAACGATGTTTGTGGGTGTATATATACACATGTGCAATCAATTACATATTTGCAAAAACTAGCATTTCCAGAAGTGATAGAAAACTCATAAGGCTGCATGCAATTCATACATGTCTCACCATTGCCGTTGCTGTTGTATATTCTCTTAGAATCGCATCTGTTCGTTATTGTCAATTTAAATAACCTTTTTATACAAAAAGCTGGGGAGGCTGTAATTTTTCCTATTACAGGCAAAGCACAACTCTTACATATTTGACTTTACAAATCCCTTTTAAAATATCTATAAATGTTGGATTTTTATCTAAAGCTGTATGAAGTCCAAATGTGATTGTTATTCTTATGCATAAATTTAGTCCCATGGAGATCTGCCTATTGATCATTTTAAGATCCTCTTCTAAGAAACCTCATATTTGGAGATATTTAAAGATAATGTGAACAAGTCACTAGAAAACATATCATAGGGACCAAGCCTGCACTTGTAGGGTGATGGATTAGATGACATAATAGGTCTTTTTCATCTCTAGTTTCTATGAGTTTTCTAATCTAAATCATAGAAGTGACCCCTGACCAAAAGATTTTATTCTACACCATTGAAATTCATAGGAGTTTTGCCAATTACATCAATGGGTGCAGGACTAGACCCTAAATGTTTTCATGGTTTAACTTATATAGTGTACAAAAAGTGTTCACTTATACAGTGTATAGCAAACTTCATCAGAAGTTTCATTTTTAATGCAATCAGGTATACTAGAAGCGATCTGTGCATTTCTTCCCAATAAAATGATCAACTTGTTTATATTACTCTACCTCCACTCTATTCATTTTTGTTTAATTTTGTATAATGCAAAAAATGCACACCCAGCAAATTTGTAAAAGAAATGTATGTAACTGTCTGAGCAACAGTGCATGGATCTTGTTCTTCGTCATACTAAAACTTAAAAAATGTTTTGCCTACGTCTATTCTTCTTTCTTATATTTTGGGCAAAAGTTATAAAAATTCCAACGATTAGATTTCAAATGTAGCTTCCTCATATCTCTTTTTATTCATTCTGGTGAGCCAGGATTTTTTAAAATATATTAAAAGAGCAGTTGCTTATATAACTCAGCTTTTTCCTCACATAAGACAAAAGGTTTTCATTTTGACAGTCGGGTTCCACTTCCTATTTTTGCATTTTGGTTTCTAAATGAATTTAAGTAGTGATAAAAGGGTCTGGATTACAAATGAAGTGCCGTCCACAGAGCTGGTACAGCATGAGAAATGACAGTGAAATCTTCTCAACACAAAATCTTTTTAAAGACTTCTGCAGATGAGAGATGTGGGAGAGAGGTAAGAGCAGAAAAGCATCTGGAGAAGTTTTTGGCTGCCTGGGAGGAGCCCCTCAGTATCTAGGCCCAGAGTAAAGAAAACTTTTAAGGCCCGGTCTACGCTTACCTTTGCTATTTGGCGGCAGTTGACGGGAGATATGCAAGTGACGTAAATCACTTGCGTATCTTCCATCGACTTTGCAGCATCTCCTCTGCGCGGCGTCCATACTGCGCTGAGTCGAAGGGAACAGCGCTCCCTTCGACGCAGCGCTACGCCATTTACCAGGGTGGTTTTCCTGTGTTGCTTCCTGAATCGACTGAGCGCGTCCATACAGACCGCTCAGTCAATCCAGAGCAATCGATGTGACGGCCGGCGAATTTGCTGCCGTCACTGTAGACCCAGCCTAAGTGTGTGCATTGAATAGGACTTAGCACATGCTTAAAGTTAAGCATGGACTAAAGTGCTGTCCTATGCAAGGATGGACTTAACCATTAGTTGATGTGCTTATCTGAAGCAGGACATCAGCCAACAGCAGCAAGGAGTAGGAAGGTGCCATTTTGATCTCTAACAGCCAAGTGCTGCACTATAAAAGATACTTGAGATCTGCACTAGAACTTGATAGTGGCTGTGTCATGGCGTCAGTGATTGTGTAGTAAGGGTCATAGCATAGTCTATTAGTTAAAACACAGCTCTTGAGCACTGAGATCTGGCTTCTGCTACAAGTTCTACGATTGACTTTTGTGATTTAGGCAACTTAGATAGGCTGGGATTTTCAGAGGACCCATTCCTAAAAAATGTAGGTGCCTTTGAAAAGCCCAGTCTTAACCTCTCTGTGCATGATGTGGATAACACCAATTTTCTACCTCACAGGAGTGAAGTTAGACTTCAAGTAGTAAAGCACTTTGACACCTTACATGAGAAGTACTAAAAATGGGGATACAGTAATCTACTCGTTAGTACTGTCTACTAGCTATGCTTCATCGTTTATTTGATTAGACATTGGAGACAGTTGGGGCTATGCTCCTGAGGGTGATGGGGCA
Organism: Mesoclemmys tuberculata; assembly: GCA_007922155.1. Taxonomy (NCBI): domain Eukaryota; kingdom Metazoa; phylum Chordata; order Testudines; family Chelidae; genus Mesoclemmys; species Mesoclemmys tuberculata. Next base: position 101,355,183 of record ML675601.1, read on the forward strand.
TGGAACAACACTTTTTGGTTGCATTGATTTTGTGGCTTGCTATGTTCATTTGCATTTTATTGTTTAATGTTATTGCTGCTAAGTAGTTGTTATTAGATTGTTATAAGATTGTCAGGGATTCTACAGTTCTTTGTACTGGTGACTTTAACATTGTTTAAATCTAAATAAATAAAGTATTAAATAAGTTTTTTTATTTAGGAAGCAGAGGCTAATGGAAAAGGCTGATCATGCCAGTAGTTCTGAATGGTCATTATGGGCAGCATAGCCAAAGCAACAGTGAAATCTAGGACCACTCTGATTGAATATAGTATTATCAGAGCTGTTCAGAAAATGTAGACAAAACCAAAATGGACAGAAAATGAAAATGAGCATTTTAAAAAACAAAGGTTTTGCCCTTATACTTCAGCTATAATTATTTATTCAACCTAAATAGAGCTGGTCAGAATTTTCCACGTTTTGAGTTTTTGCTGACATTTTTCAATTGAAGTTTCAAGTTTTGGTAAAAGAGGGGAACTGATTCTTTATGACAAATTTCTTGAGAAATGTACCATTTTTTTTGGGTATCTCTAAGCCCAATATGATGTAATTGGGAAATATTAGAAAGAGGCAGCTGATCATTTTCAAATCCTTGCTAGGGAATAAGACAGTTTTCTTCAGAGGATTTTGTTACTTATTTTTGTAATGGTTGTCTGTAATAAGAAGATTGGGCCTGATGCTGATCTCAGTCTGACTTTTTTCAAAATCTCCTTACAGAGATCTATAAAGGCTGGAGATATCTCTAAACCTTGTTCCTGTATGAAGTCCAAAAAGTACGTGCTGCTGTTCTTATATGCACATTTGCTCCTACGTATATAGTTATCCCCAAGAGGTATTGCCTTCTGGTCATTCTAAGTGTCCTCTTCCAAGATGCAGCTGATCCCAATGGGCCTTGTGGTTCTTTACAGAAGCCGCATTTACCTTCCCTAGTGGAAATTCTAGAAAAAAAATTAACATAGCTTCTTGGTTCCTATTGATTCCAATTGGCAACTAAGGCCCAATAATATAAGCACTTACTCCTGGTGCTGGTGTAGTTCCATTGATTAAGAAAGACATTTGATCGTGCTCCTTTTGCATACAACCACATGGCCTGTTTGGGATCAGTGACGGAAATCAAGGGGCTGTGTTAGATTAAATATTGATCTCAAATAGGCACACTGATTTTATTTCTTTTTTAAATAGATGGCTGCTAGTATTGCTGTCTTTGTCAGTGACCTAGGAACTTCTCACAGCTTCCTGTTTCAGGATGCTATATCTACTGTGATAGTAGAGATCTCATTAAATTTATCTATTTATCTGGATTTACATAACATAATTTGCACTCTTTAGACACTTCAACCATTTAATTAAAACTAAAAAAGGAGACAGTAATATTTTCTTACCTCACTAGAGTGTTGTATGGCTTCATTCATTAATGTGTAAAGCAGGTTAGAAATGATTTATTATTAAAGTGAAAATAACTAATAAGAATCTCTTCATGAAACATTTAGAAGTGTTATACATGTGAACAGGCACAGACATATATTATGTTCATCACACATTGCTCAACTATTACAGTCTTTGGAAATGAAGCAAATTAATCTTATATACACATAGCAGTGTAATGTGTGAGCTGAATGCATGACCAGAATGACCTGCCCATACCTTCTAAAAATAGAATATGTATAATCCAATAGTAAAATATTTGCCTCCAAGCTCCAATATGCATAGCAGATCTTTGAGTCAAATTCAAAGCCCAAAGGGGGCAGTAAAAAGTAGATTACTGCAGACTGACTAGAAAAGGATATTGATTACAGTGAAGTAAACTGTGAGAAGAATATGGTCAGAAAAATTCCAAATGCAAAAAACACATCTGAATTTCTTCTGAAGAAAATCCCGGTCTGAAATCTACTTGGCATGGCAGGAAAGGCTATAAAATGGAATTCCCCTCTTTATATTTTACAAGGCATTCACTTGAAAATTATTCAGCTCTTTTATTTAATTTTACATTTTGGTGCACAGGAAAATAAAGGATCCTTGTAACAGGTCTATTTCTTTAACAGATAATCTTTTAAAAGCCTGACTCTGCAATCCTTCCCCAGATAAAACTCCCATTGTTGTCAATGGAGCTTTTCCCTGTAAGGGTGGCAGGAAGGACCCTCTGTTCTTTGTTCTGATCAGACTACTACAAAATGAGGATGCAGAAATAAAACCATTTATACAGCACCTGTTTCTACACCTTCATAGAGGAGTAAACCCTGCTCAGTCTGCCATGGGCATGGAAAGCCCTGATGACAGCAGAACTGCTGAGGTTCTGCTGTGCTGGGGGAAAGTGGGATACCAGAGCAGTCCTCTCTTTATGGGAATGATGGATGCCCATGGATATGAGGCTGCTCATCTCCACTGACTCTTCCTACTGAGAGAAGTGTGTCAGAGGCAGGGGCTACTACATCCACTGCAATAACAACCAGAAAGCAGTATATGGGATAAACTCCTCTCCATGACCCCTGTGAACATCCCCTGCACCAAGCCTGTGTGCTCAGGCTTGACACTAGAAATGGGATTTGGCCCATAGAGAGTTACAGTGGCTGGAAAGCTGCTATTTTTAACATATACCCAAAGGCCATTGTCAGCCATACTTGATGAATATTGATAGTGAAACTGGGAATTTTATATAACATTGCAGTTTATCAAATTTAAGGAAGAGTCTTCCTTTATTACACTACTAGCCTCAAAGCTAAGGTTTTTATCACAGTAGCATTCCGAATTCCTGTTTTTTTAAAAACTGTATACTGTGTACTTTTAAAATCAGGATTCATTGTCATTTTAGACAAATTAAACCCCTCCTATTTTTCAGTCACTTATACAGTATATTTCTCAAAGATTCTATTTGGCCTAATTTTTCTCACGCTTTGTCTCAGCCTCAATGTGAATGATTTCAGAAAGATTTTAAGTCTTCAATGGCAGGCACTGATGGCAAACTGAAAGGGAAAAGGAGTCTGTGGGAAATATGTATCTGTTGTATATCAGTTCGGTGCTTACAGGCCTCAGATAAGACTATAACTGACATAGTGAAGATTCTTCTTTGAGGGCACAGTGCTGTGAAGTACTGAGCATCCAATTTTCTCTGTATTACTCTATTGTACAGCAACTACAATGACTTATTTAGTATTTTGCATTTAAACTGCACCTTTTCCCTTGCCTGGGCATGGCTGGCTCTATAGTTAGTGTGACAACCCTTGTATTTTAAGGGATGTCACTTAGTTGGGCTCCAATCCTGTGTCTGGACTCTCCTGAGCAAATACCACTGCATCCATGGATCTAAGTATATGATTTGTATTGATTGGCTTTGGTGGCTAATGCTAAGTGGTATTTGATCAGATAAAAAGTATGTTTTCAAGCAGTAATCATCCTAAGTGGAGTAAAATCAATGAAGATACACAAGGATAAAACTGGTGTAAATGAGAAGATAACCAAGTCCAATAAATAAACACATAGATCGCAAAATATTTCTTAATCCTAGTCAAGTAGGGCTAGACAGGACCTCAAAATGTCATTTAGTTCCTCCCGCCTGTGCTGAGGCAGGGTCAAATATGCCTAGGCCACCCTGACAGGTGTTTGTCTAACCTGGTCTTAAAAACCTCCAATGTCACAGGAATTCCACAACTTTCTCAGTAACCTATTCCATTACTTGACTATCCTTACAGTTAGATTTTTTCCCCCCAATATCCAACCTAAATGTCCCTTTTTGCAAATTAAGCAAATTACTTCTTGTTCTACCCTCAGCAGTAGGAAAATTAGCGAGAAAAGGTAGGTGAAGTAACCATCTTTTTATTTGAACCAACTTCTGTTGGTGAAAGAAACTAGGTCTTCTTCAGATCTGGGCTCTGGGTAGCTTAAAATCTTGTCTTTCCAATATCCTGTGACCAACAAAGCTACAAAAAAACTGCAAAGAACAGTGGAGAACAATTGACCACCGTTCACTGTATAAACAACCTTTTACAGACTTGGAGACTGTTGCCATGATCAGATTAGATATCATAAATATTTGAATGTTAACTCTAACTTTCCTGTATTTTTAGCTTTCAGGAAAAAACTCTCAACATAATATTGTATTAACTTTTTGCTATTAATATAAATATGTGATCTATAAATGGTAAAGTCTGCATCCAAGGTGAAATTCACCTTTATGCAGAAGGTGAAATCAGTTCTGTTAATTAAAGTCCAACTCAAATAGGGTCAAAGGGCTGCTGTACACTACGTTAGGTTGACCTAGCTACATTGCTCAGGAGTGTGAAAAATTCATTCCCCTGAGAGACATAGTTAAGCTGACCTAAGTCCCAGTGTAGCCACCAGTAGGTTTAATTAATTTTAATTAATTTTGTGCATTTCTAGTGTAGACATACACTAAGTTACACTTAATTAATGCATAGGCCTCATGCTGGTAAATTTCACCCATAGTGCAAACCTCTTCATCTTTCCCTTCTGTGAGGATTCATTTGGTAAGCGGTAATGTATAGCCTTCTTTGCTAAACCCTAGAGCCAAGAGTACATGAAAGATATTTCTTGAGAGGCGGTCATAGCAGTTCCATTAGTAATAACTGCTTCTCCTCCAGAGGAGTTTGGGTTTCTGAGGAAAGAATAAATTAAAAAAAAGAGCCCAGTCAGTCTTCCACTTTCTATTTAATATAACAATACAGAGACAGTAGCAGAGAGTACAATATTTTGTTACAATTCCAAAGGTTTTCAGGAGAAAGGGAAGGAAAATAAGAGGAAGAGACTGCAGAGTCAGTTTGTCATGTGCTGCTGCCTCAATTCATGAGTGATGTGGAATTATCAGAGACTTACTGAAAGCCAAGGACATTTCTAAATAATATTGAAGCAAGGTTTCTAAATTGTTGTGCTCTTGTTGAAAATGGAAGCTGTATGGATTCCATAAGCTGAGGAATCATTCCTCTTCTGTTATCTAACAGGTGCACAGCAGCACATCTGATATTTAAAGTGCCATCTGCTTTGCAGAAAAAAGGCAATCCTGCCAATATTTTTGCTGAGCAAAATGGAAGGAGGAGAAAGAAGCTGTCTCCAATTTCCACTCAGGTGGCTGCCTCGGAAGAGAAAAGGAAGGCAAAACAAGCAGTGAAAAGTAGGAAGAAATAGGAAGAGAAGGGAGAAGTGAAAGATGGGAAAGGGAAAATAAAAAAGAGAGAGGCCTTCTTTTGTCTTGCCAGTCTCCTTTCTTGGGGCCAGAACTCACTTCCACAGAAGGCAATGGGAGTGTTGCCACTGACTTCAATGGGAAGATGATTGAGTGCTTAATTGTGACCCACCTGTTCATTTTCCCCTTTTGCTTCTCTTACCCTTTCATTATTTTTCTCTTTCATTTTCCCAGTCTCCTTCTCATTTCTTTTTTCTCACCCTCCATCCTCAATATCTCCTATACAATGTCTCCTACATTGAATGTAATGCCTCCCCCAATACACAATATTCTGTGGGCAGATCTGACTTGAGCGCAACTATGACAATTTACACCAGCTGAGGATCTGCCTATTTTTACAGTTCACCCACTATCCTTGCTGATGTTGCTACCTCTAGTTTGTTAGTTCTCACTCTGGCAAGTTTTCTCTGAGCTAGTGGCATTCTAACTCTGTTCTTTAATACATATTTGTTCTAGGAAATATGGCATTATGGAAATTTCCTATAGAATTGAGTAAGAACAGCTAAACTTTCTAAATGCTGTTTGGAATCATATTAATACTTAATAAAGAATGTATCCTTCTTATAGAATAGTTCAAAATTTTCTAGAAAAGATCTAGAAAAGCGGGTCTACACAGACCACTCAGTCGATCCAGAGCAATCTATGTGATGGTGGCAAATTTGCCGCCGTCAGTGTAGACCCAGCCTAAGAAGCCCAGTCACCTTGGCCAAAGACTTTCAAAATCTAAGAGTACCATTCAATATTTTGACATCTGTATAGCTCAGCAAAAGTGCTGAGCTAAGCAGCAGCTCCCATCACTGTACTGAAGAGTGTACAGTGGATGTATATCTCCACTCTAATAGCAGTTACCTTAGATCAACTCTGCAGACAAACAAAAAGTCCTAACTTATAGTACATAGAAAATGGCTGCACCATTATATAGCTTCATTACAGAAGACAATAATACAACATTTTAATGAAAAGTCATTCTCTTCTCTCATTGCTGGCAGTATCAGAGGCATTGTTCCTATGATGGACACTCTCTGGCCAACTCTACATAACGCTGAAGTTAATAATTGGACTGTAATCTCCTAAGAGTCATAACAACTTTTGGAATTTCTGATCTGTCCAGGATAATACCACTGTGCAGTTCCATACTATTTTAGACT
>ML675601.1:101361960-101491326 GCA_007922155.1 Mesoclemmys tuberculata
ATACCTGCCTTATTCTTCACCCAAGAGAAAGCTTGGGATCCAGAAAGCTGCATCCTTTATTCTATCTGACACCCTCATCATAAGTTATAGCTTCATGCTAAAGAATTCCAGTAGTCTTTTAAAACATTTTCTCATTAAGTAGGTTAAGGGCATGCAGCAAAATATGCACCTATGTTTTTTTATTCACTGCTAAGGTTGCAATTAGTTCCTGACATTCCTAACAGAATATATTGCGTCTAAGAATCTCATTACTTATATGAGAACACAGTAAAAGTATTGCAGAGTGAAAAGACAATTAGTCATCATGATTCATTTCCTTTTTAGTACTGTAATCTTCATGATGTCATCTTATTATTTCTTAAAATACTGCAGTAGCTGCTACATAATCTTGTCTAATAACACATCCTACTGTATGTCAGCCTACGTATGAAAATTACTTCCTTCTTCCTACTTTATTTGATATTATTGCACTTTAATGTTTCCTTTTCTGCCTATACTCACCTCGGTGAAACTGAAAACTGCTTCTATTCGTGAACTTTTTTACCCAAGGGTGCACTGGGTATTGTGACTCCTTACAATTACAGGATAAACTTTTTGTTGTCATCACTTTTCCCCTCCCACTCGAATAACTGGAGTTTTTAAACAATAGGGCAATAATTTATATATTATTCTAAGTGAGAATATCAAAATGTTGGTTACCTGTCTTAGTTTAAGTAATTAAACCTGTCTTAGTTTAAGTAATACTCTTTCCTGCACATAAATGGGGTTTGCAGTTTATATTATTCATATTGTAAAGGCAATTTGTTGCAACTGCAACAGCAGAAGTCAGCAAAAACACTGAGGGTGCACAAGGACACTAAATTTGTTTATGCTGTGTAATATATTGTAAGTTCAAAACAATATGGTGTTGATATCCTGTTTATTTTTACTGCTCTTTTAGGATAGCAGTGTCATGTCCCCATACCAGCTATGGACTGGCTACAGAGCTTGCTTATTCATCAGAAGATCCTTTAATGCTCTGCCAGATATGCCTAAGGTTTGTTTAAATAATATTTCACCCACAGTGCCACTTAGTGGCTGCAAGGATAATACAATTTAGCATTCCATTACATCGCCCCCTTTTAAATTCTACATTAATCTCATTTACAATATTTACACTATCACACTGTCTTTGAAGTTGAGAACATATCAATTTGTTAAGTGTCTCTGAATCATACTGTTTTTTTAATTAAACAATTCAAAAGTGTAAAAGCTGACTGTCCATTAGTTGCAACGACTGGCTGTGGTTGGTTTGGAATCCTTGAGTCATCGTCTTCTTGTTCTGCATCTGCCATCTGCCTCTATTGGTGGTTCTTTCTGAGGAAAACACTGTATATGTTGGTAGATTCTGTTGTACTCTCCACTGTCGATCTTGATCACATACCATCTGAGCAGCGAATTCTTTTTCTTTATGACAGCTTAAGTTCTCCATTCTTTTTCTCCATTCAATTTGACACGAACATAGTCACCAGGTTCTAGACCTGGCAGTTCTCTAACTGAATGACATCTGCGTAAAAGTGTTCATAAGCTCTTTTAGTCTTTTTATCCAATTTATCTGGCTTCATGTCTGGCCATTTTGGAAACAAGTTATTTTCCAAAGTTGGAACAGAAATACTGAGTTGTCTTTCCATAAGGGGTTATGCTGGACTATATCCAGTAGCTGCTATCAATGTGGATCTCTAACTCAGGATAGAAGGAATGGATCATCCTGATGTAGGATTTTCTTGCTATCTGTGCATCTTTCTCAGCATCTCCATTCACCATTCACTTGTGGGCTGCTAGTAATATGATCAAAACCATATTTCATTTCAAATGACCTAAATATTGCTGCTGTGAATTGTGGTCTGTTGCTAGTTATTCCGGAATACTGAAGTGAGCAAAAGTGTACTTCGGTTTCTCAATACCACTGTGACATGTTATGTCTTTCAAATACATTTTTTCTATATACCTGAAAAAATAGTCCACGATAACCAGGTAATGATGTCCTCTAAATTTCCATAAATCCACAACTAGTCTCTTCCAATATCTCCCTGGTAGAGATGTTGTTATTAAAGGTTCTTTGTGTTGATCTGCAGGTTCTGCACTGTTCAAACATGCAGATACTTTATGTCCTTGCTGATTAAGGTGACCATATGGCAAGCATTAAAAATTAGGTCCAGGGTGAAGGGTAATATAAGACAAAGCCCCAAATATTGGAACTGTCCCTATAAAATTGGGACATCTGGTCACCCTTTTCCTGATGTCCAGCTACCACACTGATTGCTTGGCCTGTTCACATCATTTAGTTAATCCATGATGTCCTTCATGGATGAGGTTTAGGATTTCTCTCTTCACTTCCTTTGGAATTATGATGCAATTGCTTTTAACCATAAGGCCATCTGACTTGCTTAATTGTTCATTCACTGCAAAGTAGTCTCTTGTCACTTCCTTAATGTCCTTTAGCTAATAGGACAAAACACCCCAATGTAACTTGGAACTTCCTGAAGTAGGATGTTTGTCGAGGTTGCTTTTTGTAGCTGGTCTGTATATGTCCACAGCATCTACACACTCTTTTTTTGTCATTTTTGAGCTCATGGGTATTTCATTGTGGGGTTAAGCTCCATGACACATTGTCTGCTACTATCAGATATTTCCCAGGAACATATTTAGCAATTGGGTTAAATTGCATTAACCTTAGCAATAGAAATTGGCATTTCAGCAGTAGTAGATCCAGGTCTTTTCAACTGATGAGAGTTACAAGCACTTTGTGGTCTGTTATTAGTGTAAATGAATCCAGTCCATTCAGATATCTGTAAAAGTTCTCACATGCCCATACGCTTGCCATGCATTCCTATTCAATCCGTGCATATAATTTTTCTGCTTCTGTAAATGTGCAAGAGCAAAATGCAGCTGGCTTCCACTCAGAACCATGTTGTTGCAACAATACATGACATTGGCCATAGCTGCTTGCATCTGCGTTGACCATTGCGGTTTGTTCACATTACAGTACTTCAGAACTGGAGCTGTTGAGATAATTTCTTTTACATTTTTGAAGGCAGTTTCTTGATTTGCCCCCCATAGTCAAGCCGTGTTGGACTTTTAGAATTCATTTAGTGGTTTTGTCACTGTAAAAAGATTTTGTATGTATCAGTCAAGGTAACTTACCAGCCCCAGTATACCTCTCAATTCTGGTACATTAGTTGGTGCATTCATTTGTCAAATTGCTTTTACTTTCTCAGTTCCAAATTCACAGTTTTCAGCAACACATGCAGAGCTCTTATAAACATTCAACATTTTCCCCTGGTTCTTGAATTCTATGGTTAAAACATGCTCTTTCATAAACCACATTTCTTTGAGATATAAAGTATGCATCAAACATAGCCAGAACCCTTTCACAGACATTTTACTGACTGTTTCAGTCAATTAAAATTATTTAAATATATGCGCTGCTTGATTTCCTATAGCATAAATTAAAGACCATACCTGTACATCTTCAGTTTGTTGGTAGCTCATAACCTTGTAAAATACTGCTTCCAGTCAGTCCATGGTGAAGGTTTGTCAAGGCTGAAGTTCTCTGGAGCATTGAAGAGTGGCAGGTTGATGAGATCCTGCAACCTTTGATGCTTTGTTCCTTTTTTCTCTGTTCTTAGTTTACTCCTGACACCATGTCATGTCCCTCTTCCAGATATGGCCTGGCTACAGAACTTGTTTATATACACAAGATGTGTTCATGGTAAAATCCTTTCATACTCTGCCAGGTACCGCTGAGGTTCTTTTAAATCAGGTATCTTACACACAGTGGCACCTAGAGGCTGAACGGTATAATATAATTTATCATCCCATTACAGGCAGGACATCACCAACCACTCTTTAAGTGCATCCTAATCTTGGTGGGATGCAGGTTATGTTTAATTTCTTTTAAATAGTTTCCTAAAGCAATTTGAGTAGAAACTTGGTGGGGTAGAAGAGAGGGAGTTGAGAAAGAGAGAGTGCATGTGATCTCCGTTATCTTCCATCCTGGGACCATGGTATAACATGAGCCATTGGAGCCTTGATGCTAGGAAATGCCCTGCATGAAGTGCCCCCTGCCCACTGTGGGGGAAAGGAAATTCACAACCGGGCAGGGGGATGTGTTTACATGAATAATGATTGATGCTGGGGTTGCTTGTGGAGTTAGTGAGGGATGCTGTGGGGAGTGGCTGTCCCCTCTCCCACCAAGCCGGGTCCCCACACAACTCTGCCAGGCGGCTGTGAGAGGGAAGGGAATATCCGGCCCAGAGACAGCGAGCTCTGCGGCCAGTCCCTCCTGCAAGGGCCCGGGGCCTGGCCCTTAGACAAGCCAAGCTGCTCCGAATTAAAGAACAGGTGGTGGGGGGGTGTTAAGGGCTCCCCCGCCACGAGGCTCTGCCTGAGGGGCTCTGCCTGTGCCTCTCCCCGCGGGCGCCCGGCAGAGGCTTTCAGCCCCGGGGGGAGGCCCTCGGCACTGCCCCTCCCTACATTAGTCACGGCCGGGGCCGCTCTCCTTGGTGTCGGGGCGGCAGAGGGGCCCCAGGTCACACGAGGCGGCCGGCGGGGACTGTGCAGACGGGGCCTGCCTCTGCCCGGCCGGCCCCGTGGTATCCTCGGGCGTGCCGCGCATCGGCAGCGCTGACCCTTCTCCCCTGAGGGGACGACTCCCGACCTTTGCTCTCTGGGCACCCGCCTGCCCGGCCCCGCAGCGCCGCGCGCGCCAAGCAGCGCAGCGTCGCCTCGCGGCCCCCGCCGGCTGCGACTGGGTTTTTATTTTTTTTTATTGGCAGAGCCTATTTTTAGCTTCTCTGAGTGGTAGCGTCCAGATGGCTCCGGGATTGCCCCCCCCCATCCGTCTCAATGGTAGGGCCCGCCGAGGGGGTCAGAGAACTGAGCATGCCTGGCCGCGCTCGCCAACCGCCGCCGCCGGCAGCTCTGCAGCCCAGAGGCGCCGGCTGAGGCGAGCGAACGAGCGCGCGCGCTCCCCCAGCCCTCAGGCTGCGCGGGACCCGGCCAGCAGGCGCAGCGCTCCTCGGCTGCCCGGTAAGTTGGGGGGTGCTCGGGAGCCTTTGCCGCCAGCCGGCTCCGGTCGCGGAAGTGGGGCGCTCGGCTCCGGGTGCCTTTGAGATGCCGCCGCCGCTGCGGAGCGGCTCTGCCTGCCCCGGGCGTGCTGGGCAGGGGCGAGGGTGCCTCGGGCGAGCGAGAGCCGGCGGGGCTGAGGGGAGCGGCGCGCCCGGCCGAACTGGTGCCTGCTTGGAGCGTCGCCCCCCTCTGCGCTTGGCAGAAACGGGCTCGTGGATAAGCCTCCCTCGGCTGCTCCGCGAGTGCTTTGCATTAGGGCGGCCTGAGACGCTGCAGTGCCGACACACCGCCCGGCCCGGCCCGGCCCGGCCCGCACCCCGCGTGCAGGTGTGGTTGAGACCAGGAGGAGGGTGTCCGGGGTTCGCCTTTGCGAGCGAGTGGCTGGGGACGGCAGTAGGTCTGTCACGCGTGACTTCGAAGTTGGGTGTTCGGGTGCTTGGTTTGCTGGCGCCCCGGGAGCGCGGGGTAGCGTCCGCGACTTAGGAAGCCCTGGGGAGGTGATCTACCAGAAGCTCTGTGCGATTCTGTGCACTTATGTCACGGGCTTCCTTCCCTCGCCTAGCGAAATCCAGAGGGTTGTCTGTAGAGAACGTGCAGTGTCTGTCCCGGCAGTTTCCAAAACTTAATTTCCACCCGATAACTTCTTATAGATTAGCCCCTTTCCCTTTGGAGGAAATCGAGGTGCCCCAGCTGTCAGCAAGACTTTCTCATCCTCATTTGTTTGCTATCTTAAGAGGTCCCTTGGTCTTTTCAGATTCCTTAATGAGAGGCTGCTTACTGATCTCATCAGAGACTATGTATCTCTTTCTTAGCTGGCATGTTCCAGCGGAGATGCACTTTTGCACTGTGCTCATTTATTCTCAGCGGAGCAGCCTCCTGAAATATGCATATCTGGTGAGATGACTACACCAGTGGTGCTATTGTTCTGTAGTCATCATTATCAAAGGGGGAGTTTAACTATATTAATGCACAAAAGCTTCTGCAGATGTAAACTGCAACCAAAATAGTAGAAAATGAAGACTAAAAAGCAAATGGGAAGACTAAGCTGCTTTTGTAATTAAACAAAATCAAATTACATTATTAAAATGTTATAATACAGCAAAAATGTAGTTGCCAAGATGTAATCCGGTAACATTTTACTTTCTGCGTTAAAACATATTAAATTAATTGTTTATTAATATGGAAGAAATATACAGTGTGCTCATATAGGTTAGAAGGGATGAAGTACTTTCTTCATTAAATGTCTGTTGGGGGAATATCTTACTAAGGCTAAACTAAAATATTTTTATTTCAGAATGGAATAGTGATATTTAACCTAATAAGCATTAAGAGATCTATTTAAAATATGCATAACATCATTTTAAGTGATGTTTGTTATTCAGGTAACATTAGAGAATTTGGGATGAAACTCACTTTATTGTATTAATCTATAAGGTAGCCAGTTTTATTTCACTTTCTTTCATATATAGGCCTTATGTTGTCTAAACTGGATTTCAGGACCTACTTTTCCTTTCGTGTGAGGGGTGGTGTTTGAAGATTGTAAATCGGATATCCATTTTACTTGAAATAATTTAATAATGGACAAAATAATACTTGGGAATACTTCTGTGGAATTGTGGAGAAATTGTTTACGAAAATATTCCTGTTAGGCTTCTGTCTTGTGAAAGATCTGTTACGGAGATGCCTTGTAATACCAATTTATTTGTGGACAGTCTGTGGTATTTTTCCACTAGATAGCATGATAGAGACGTACCAATTTATTGGTTTTTGATTCTGGAAACACACGTCTGTGCACATTAAATGAATTGTAATAGGACTTGTGAAAACAAATGTGTGCACATGCTTAAATATTTTCTGGTTAGGTCTAATCTATTTAACTAATAGCCTGTAAAAATTAGAGGCATTTTAAAGTTTTCTAGGCCCCAAATTTTGCTACCTTTGCTCTGTGTAGTCTTGATGTTATTAATTACTGTTGTTCTGGGTGTAGTGTGGGTTTCTGGTGGGAAATGAGGACTGTAGCATGATTATTTCCCCTGCCTCCCTTTTTCTCCTTCACCCACCAAAAAAGAAAAATGCAAAGGAATCCTAATCTGTGGCCTTCTGCAAGCCAATCAGAGTGTATGTGACTAAACTGCTATTCCATGCTGTGCTGGTTTGCTCCTTTTTTATGAGGAGACAATAATGTGAAAGTTGAATTCTTGCACAGTTCGCTTTCCTGCCTGCTCCACAAGTCTGGAGGAGAAGTACATCAGGGAAGAACAGCTTGTGTTACCTATGCTGACCACATAGTGAAAACTATGGAGGAAAATTTTGGGACAAGCCAACTTTGAGCTGGACCCTGTACTTGATTGTCTTTGAGCTGGGGTCATAAATCTTATTTAAACCCTGGGAATTACCAGAATCCTTCAAAATGTTAACAAAGCCTTTGTTTATACAACTAACAGTCAAGGCTAAATTTATTTAATTGTAGGCACTTCTGTTGTACTCACTATTGTAGTACCAAAGTAGCTCTCAAACACTAATGAATGTGTTTTATTCCTAAAAAGCCTGACCCAAAGATTATGAAATTTAATGGAAAGACTTCAGTGGACTATGGATCAGGCCCAAGCTACCTAAATTTAAAGCAGAAGTAGTAATTTGTGTGTGTGTGTGTGTATGCACAGAATATCTTCTTTTTAGAATTATTATTCGTATAGTGAGTCTAATTTGTACTCAGGTGAAACTCCTTTTGATGTCCATACCCGAGCCCAGATTAACAGAAATATGAGTGGTTGAAGTGTTGAGCGTTAATTGTCCGGAAATGCCTTGTTTTCAAGCTGTACTGTTCACATGTAACTTTTTCCTCTTAGGCAGTAAAAGGTGTAAATTTTCTGCCTCCATGCATTTCTTTTCCTTGAAACCTCTTACTGCTTCATTTTATGCATTGTCTAAGGCAATATTTGAATTTGTTAACTTTCTTTTTTAAAGAACAACTTCTCCATATTACACTTCTATCACAATTCATGTCTCGTGCACTTTGGAGAATATTAGTGCTGTGTAAAGAGATGTTAGAATAATTATTGTAGTTGAATTCATTTTAAAAGTTTGCATTATTAATAATGCCCCAAGACATTTCCTAGGGAATTAATGATTCTCTAAGATTAACAGTCAGAAGCAAAATCATAAGGTGTTATCAACATTTCCGGTCAGCTAGGAAGTCTCTTAGCTTTCATTGTTATCATTCAGCTACTTCATGTACTATATTTCTTTTTGGTCCTTCAATGAGCCTGCATTTAATTGTCTATTATAGCAAAAATATTAAATTAGTGACATTGAAATAAATACTAGAGATGGCAACTTGCAGTCCTAATTAACTTCTATTGCAGCCAAATATAGCTCAGTGTAGAGCTAAGTTAACTGTGGAGGGCGCTAGGTGCTTTTGAACTTGTTGGGCTGTTAAAAGAAGAAACTTGAACTGTTGTGTTTAATAGGGGCACTGGTACCTGAATTGAGGCACACTTCCTTTTTGTGTTGCAACACAGCAAAGTCTGTGTCATGAAGGTGCTTTTAGTAGGACTGTGAGGCATTGCAATTAGGGAGCAGATGAAAGAATATTTCAAAAAGAAAAAGAAGCAGACACACCTGTTTGTTGGAGTTCTTGGGGCACATCTTCAGCTGGAGTAACTTGTCATTACATGGGACAATGAATGCTTAATGGCAGCTAAGCAGCTACCCCTCCTGTTCTAAATCTAGGAGCTTTAAAATGTATTTTTCTTCTATATCTACAAACCCTATTTCAGGGGGGACATAAAAAAGGAGAGGATACCTTCCTTATCTTGTAAATGTCAACTACTTTCTCTCCCAGACAACCCACCTTTTATTTCCTATGTTCAAATCTTCCTGATTGTACAGAGGCTAGAAACCATGACAGTTATAGGTGCTTGTATGTGGTGGCAGCAGTATGATTAGTAAGTTTCCTTCTGTTTATAAGTATCCCTTGTGTACTTCCCCATTACTTTCAAAAGCAAAATGATCCTGGAATGACTTCCTGTTCCTTGTCCCTTTTTGTTAATGTTGGCAAACACAAAATTGCTATGTAGATTGTTAGCTAATTTTAATCTGCTGGTTGTAAAAGCAGGGGAAAGAAAAAAAACAGAGTAAAAATAGAAATGCACAGAGAAACAAATACATTGTTAATCCTAACATTATTATTCCACAATTTTTGTACTGACAATCATGGGTCAAATCATTGACCAAGCTTTTTGTGCATCATCACCCTTTTTAAGGAGCATCACATCTCCTCATAGAGCCAGTGCTCCCTACGAGGAAAGGACCATATTGCTACCTAACTCCTTCCCCTCCTCATGGGTACAGTCAGCCATAAATGCCAGTTGGTGCTTTGTTTGCATCATTGTTGTAGCCATATTGGTCCCAAGATATTAGAGACAAGGTAGGGAAGGTAATACCTTTTATTGGACCAACATCTGTTGCTGAAAGAGACAAGCTTTCAAGCTACAGAGAACTCATTTTCAGGTCACTTGGGTGCTTTAGTAACAATGTGGAGAGAGGCTCCTTGTTCCTGTCTATGTAGGAGTAGAGCTGGAGGTGCCTTCTCCCCATTTGACTGACAAGCAACTATGGAAAGCTCAAAGGGACCATGCACCCTGAAACTAACCTTGGAGCTGCTGTGCACCAGGGTGAGTAGACAGGAGACAGTTGGTTAAAAGCCCTTCATTAACAATGGAGTTCATAAGAAGAGTTTACCAGCCTTCCTCCGAAGGCAAAATGGCTGTACCTTATCTGAGATCCATGTTACAAGGCTGCTATGTCCTCCAGTTATTCATAAGGTGGGAGAAAAAGGAGGAGATCAGGGGTCTATGCATGGTGTGCTGATGGTGCTGGAAGGAATGAGTTGCTTCCTCCTTGTGCAGCTCCAAGGTCCAATGTCATCAGGCATGGTTAGACTGATCCACAGCAAGTTTATGCATTTGTGTGGGAGTAAATCAGGGCTCTGTATGTTTCTTTAAAATTAAGTGCCAGGGTAACAGAATAATATATTGCATGGTAGTTAACAAACTTGCCAGTCCGACTAATTTAGAAGAATAAGATGTGGTGGAAAGAATTATATTTAATAATTCCAGAGGAATAATCTGATTCATGCTAGGAATTCATTTATAGATTAATAGATACCAAGCCCAGAAGGGACCATTGTAATCTAGTCTGACCTCCTGATAACAAAGGCCGTAGGACTTTGCTGACTTAATTCCTGTTTGAACTAGAGAATATCTTTTAGAAAAACATCGAGTCTTGATTTTAAAAGGTCCAGGGTTGGGAGAATTCACCACAAGTTTTTTGGTAAATTGTTGACCCTCAATGTTAAAATTTGCACACAGGCCTGCCAACAGCAATTCAGGGGAGAAGGAGGTTTGCAGCGAGCAGCAAGGCTGAGGGCAGGGGGACAGGCGGGGGGTCAGGGATGGAGTGTGGGCAGGGCCACAGGTGGAAGAGGTGGGGCGGGGAGCATCACCCACTGCCCTTGGTATCTATTCCATCTGCCCCTGCCCTTTTAAATCACTGAGCCCCTGGCAGTTGACCCTTTTGCCTCCCTCAACCCCTCCATTGGTGGGCCTGTTTGCACCTAATTTCTAGTCTAAATGTGTCTAGGTTCAACATCCAGACATTGGCGCTTGTTATACCTTTTTCTGCCAAGATGAAGAGCCCTCAGTTATCAAATTATGGCTTCCCTTGCAGATATTGATTTAATCACTAAATAGACTGAGTTCCTTGAGACTTAAGGCATGTTTTCCAATCCTTAAAATCATTCTTGTGGCTCTATCCTACTCTCCTCTTTTCAAGTCCTCAGGAGAGACGAAATGCTGAAATGTTGGGACATAATTGTTCCTTTCCTCAGGAGTATGTCATCTGAATGTGCATGTACCTTCAAGCAACAGTAAAGTCTTTAGGAAAAATATAGTATCTTGGTAGGGAAAAGCCACATAAAGTACTTGTTTAATGGTGCATTCAAAATAGTTGAGTAGTTTTTAAGTGTAGTAGTCTGCTAATAAATCTAGTATTGATCAAAGTTGAAAGATAAAGGCAAAATTTTTAAAGGTCTAAGCAGAGCCTCAAGTATTTATTTTGTCTTCTCGTAAATCATTTTGACAGATTGCCCATAGCAAGTACTACATATTTAGCTGATGAATAATATTAACAATAATAATAAGCAGTATGTGTAAGATGCATCTCTTATGCCATCTAATCAGTCTAAATAGCTTAATGACTGATGTATATGGGCCCTAGACCAGAACTGCCTACTCAGTCAAAGCTTTCATTGAAGCTGAAAGAACTTTTGCCAGAGTACGAACTTCATGATTTGGCTGGGAAACTTAAGTGAAGTTTGAATAACACAGTATGGAAATAAAATAATGTACTTCTGAAATGCAGAAGTACTAGAAAGCTGCTTTGTCTGTAGCTAGAGCCAGACATATTTCAGAATTTTTAACAAATTACACTTCATGCTCTCCAGAGAATCTGTTCAGATTCAAGAATATTCCTTAAAAATATTTAAACCTAAATCACCTTGAACTGCTATCAATACATTCCAGAAAGATTACAACATGCTTTAAAAATAGAACACGTTAAATGAAGTGGTCAGCAAAAAATTGATATTTTTAAGAATTGTGGCATTTTCAGAATTCTTTGTACTTCACTGTATCCCAAATACTTAGGTGTATCATGTTCTTAGGTTATTATAACTGACTATTGGCTTAATCGTGCTTTCAGTGGAATCACTGAAGTCAACATGAGCTTCGCCACTGATCAGGCTCTACAGGAGGTCTGAATCAGAGGGGCAATACCTTGGGACTTGGTTTGAAAGTATATGAGCCATGCAGTATCATGTCTGCAGGAGAGTATGCATTTGGGGGTGGGGGGACATAGGAAATATCCCTGTAAGGAGATAAAATTGAATTCTATGCAGTTTACTGTGCATGCAGTCTTTCTAAAATGACTTGTAAACCAAAGCTGTTGCTGCACTGAGGGGATAATTAAGATCCCATGACACTTTTCAGAAGAGTAAGGTCTTCCTTTGATGTCATGGGCTGCTATTCACTCAGTGATGCTATTTGTGAAGGCATATACAGTGAAAAGGCATCCAAGTGACCCTCCTTATTAATCAAGACATGATCCCAAAATATCCTAAAATGAAATGAGTACAGTTCTGCTATTCCATTGTTAGAAGACCACCTCCATTAAAAACCTGATTGTTGTCAGTCCTTTTAGGGGTCTGTTAAGAGGTCACACTGTGTGTTAATGTAATGTATACGTTAAATGTCCTATTTCTATGGCCTGCTCCTGCAGCTACTCTGCATGTGGAAGTCGCATTGAAATCAATGGAAGCTGTGTGTGCAGAGCAGTACTGGAATCAAGTCTAGTGTTTGTAAAACCCTTTCAGTTGCAATGGAATGAAACCACTTTACAAGAAAAATACTCATTTTATTAGTCATAAGGATGGTAATTCAGAAAATTCTATAAAATATTATAGGTATGTAAAAGTGGTGTTGAAATTTAACACACATTTTGATGTGGCCAGATCTATCTTTTGTGTATAGCTTTGTCATCACGAGTGCATCCTCTAAAACTATGTCAAACATGTAATTCTTTTATTCCATACTCAAACAATGTGTACACAGTTATGAAGATAAGCGTTACTAAAATCGGTATATTTCACGTTACATTACATTCCATGCTCAGGGTCGGCATTTTGGCATTAGATTAGGTTGTCTCTTCCTTAAGTGTATTTCCTTCATTGTATAAGTTAGCACCGTTTAATTACAGAACCCAGCGTTCAGATATTGCTCATGTAGACCTAATCCATTCAGTTGTCAACTTTGTGAGTCCCAAGGTGTCCTATGCATTAACTTGTGATGAAAAGACAAGATTTGTGATGCAGATCTAAACACATTCCCAGATGATTAATAGATGATTGATATATTAAAAGCTGCTGGAGTTACTGAAAAGACCAGCTAAAGCAGCTTTCAAATCCCTAGTGATGGAGGAAGCGAAGTTTATTTTCATTAGGGATCACAAGTGGTAGTAGCAGACTAAGTCAAAAGAAGAAACAGAAGAAAAAAATAGAATAGATATTTTTGCTGTTTATTTCTGTTTTGTTTGCACCCTGGGAATGTTATCTTGGTCTGTGGTTTTGGGTTTTTTAATTATTTTCCTCTAGGATTATATGTGTGAGTTTGTCAGTATTCTGCTATAGTGAAGTTAATATCTGAAAAACTAATGTTAGAATCCATTAGATTACATTAGAATCTGTTAGAAATTGTCTCCCACTTGTGGATTGTAATTTGAGTCATCTGTGGTACTAATTACAGCAAAAATCTTTTCCCTAGAGTTGAATCTTTTATTGGTGGAATCCTTTACTTTTACACATGGCTCTCCCTGCCACGGATTGCTTCAAGTAACTGGGTGGGAGCAGAAGGCTCTGCACTCATTTCCTGCTGCACTGAGGGCTGGTCTACACTAGAAAATTAGAACGACCCAGCTACATTGCTCAGAGGTGTGAAAAATCCACAGACAGAGTGGTGTAGTTAGACCAAACTAAGTCCCCATGTAGGGAGCTCTAGGAAGAATTTTTTTCATTGATCTTCCTACTGCCTCTTGGGGAAGTGGTTTGCTGATGGGAGAATCCCTCTCATCGGCATTGGTAGGGTCTATGCTGTAGTGTTTTAAGTGTAGTTAAGTCCTTATTCTGTATATGCCTGCATGGAAGGGAATATTGGGGGTTGGCTATGGTGTAATCCAGTGTATAGCACTAAGTCCTGAACCTTCGTCCCTGATCCAGCCTACTATGTCTCCATTCTTTCATACGCTTTTTCCGGAAGCCCTACAAACCTAAATTTCCACACTTCTGAGAGGCTTTAACAAGACTGATAAGGTGCTCAGAGACCACAACAATGGAGACAGAATAAGAACTTAACTAGATACTTAGATTAAAGGAAAAATTTTATAAATAAAACCACACTAAACAAAATTCATAGACCACTACACATGCTAACCCTTCACTGCTCAATCACTTTGCTGAATATTGCATCCCACCCTTCTATATGTTGTATACCTAAGTTGTAAGCTCTTTGCAGACAAGTAAGAAAATAAGATTGCAACTACAAAGTGCCTACCATGCTCAATTGGCTGTATAGAAACAGTTGTTCAGTAGTTTATTTCCAAATTAAACTATTAATATGGAGTCAAATTAATAGGAACCCATAACTGAAAGCATTCATAGATACTCTTCTGCAAAATTGAAAGGACTTAGCTATATATTGAACTTCAAACAACTGAATACGGTAGATAAGATCTTCACTTAGAATTAATCAGGGAAGTACCATTTTACAATAGCTCAGAATCTGGATCCTTGAGTCATAGTGTAAGATTTGGAAAAAAAAATTTGAAAGAAAAAAGCTGTCGGAATAAATTATTAGAGAAGTAGTCCTACTTATCTGAGCATTTCACGTTAGAATGAAAGGAAATTAATAGTGCATCCGTACGTAGATGCCTTCTGTCAGATCCCACTTGACTTTCATTTTATTCTTGCTGCTTGATAGAAGCAAGTTATATGGGCTTGTATTCTTCTGATTTCTAAACTTGTTTTGAAAAATTACCTATTGAAGGGCCTGAAGCACATGTGAGTAAAGCTGCTTGATATGTGTAGTTCATGTTACTGCATTTGCAAATAACTTTTCTCCTGGGCATAAGCGTCTGCAGAATTTGGCTCAAAGAGAGAACATGAAGAAAGAACACACATGTTTTATCCAATCATTTTAATCACTACTCTGGTTTTTTTAGAGACGGGATCTGAATTAATGATGAGGGACCAGATTCTGACACCATTAGTTACTGTGAGTAGTATCTCAGTCCAGAAGTAGTCCTCCTTGATTTTCACCTTACTCTGAATAGTCCCCGTTATTTATTTCAATGTGAACAGGAGTAGCAGAATATGGATACCATGGTTAATAGCAATTTATTAGTAGAATATATGCTGATTCAAAATGTACTACACGTCATAATAAACCTTCTGACATTATTGTTTTGTCTCTTCGGCATCTTTTAATACTCTTATTGTATAATATCAAGGGATACTCATGCATGTGCATTTAAAATATAGGTCATAAATGGTAAAATTCTGTGGTGGTTTTTATGTTAAATGTAGATTACACAATGTTCTTGGAGCTAAGAAATGCTCTTGTAGGCATTTTGGGTCTGATTCAGGACTCAGACTTGCCTTACATCAAAGAAACGTCAGTGAAGGTACTCCTGATTTTTTTCACTGGTGTAATTGAGAGGCAAATCAGGCCCCCAAAAGAATTCCCTTAGTATTGAAGGAAAACTAGTTAATGATGGCATTATTTATTTAGAATCTCCATTTCCGTGTTACAGCTCTGCATAAGAAATGCCTAGCTGTGCTAAGTGGTTATAAACACACTTATCTTTGGCTTATTTTAAATGTCTAACGTGCTTCTCTGATATGTGCTCTAGGCACCTGAACAAACATGCTGGAACAGCGTTTTCTGTGAAGTCTGAGCTTGCCTCATGCTTGGTCTAATAGGACCAAGAGAAGAAGGGTGGTCCAGTGGTTAGAGCCCTAGATTGGGTGTAATGTGCACCTGGCAAGATGTGCTGCTGACTAAGCCAGCTGCCATATTATTTATGAATAGTAGCTTCCGAGAGTTCTTCAGAAATATGAGTGGTGACAACGTGCGGAAACACTATCTGGTTCTTAATAAACCAGGGTTAATTCAAACTCCCCTTCACCCTTTGAGGGAAGAGTTGCTGGGCAGACAGAAGGCTGAGAAAAGGTAGGGCTCTTTACTTTGACTCTGAGGATCCTCCTAGCACAGAAAGCTAGTGGTTGTTTTCCCTTTTTGCTTATGTTACTCTTTTTGGCTTGCATATACAAATATTCTCTCCTGCTGAAGAGGCCTCACTGTCTGTAGCTGTGATTTGTTTCTGCTCAGCCTTCCCACTAGGGAGAACACAATTGCCTCCATATGTTTACCTGTTGCTGGCATTTGAGCCTATTCTGTCTCCCGTAGTAATCTCACTTAGATATTAAATAGGTTGAAACAGACGGTAGGTCCCATGGAACCTCCCAGGTGAGAGTGCTGAAGTGTAAGGTGCAACTTCTGATCCACTCTGATTCTGAGTATGTTTTGAGAGGAAACACTGAGGCCATTTCAGTAGTATTACAGCAGCTTTTCATTACTGGGAGATTCTCCTTATGGTCAAGGAAATTCCCTAAAGGCCTGATCCACAGGCTGTAGGTCCTTTTGTACTGATAGGGCCATCACATGGCATTGACTTGTGGACCTGTTTATTTAAAGTCCTGTTCAAAAAAAGAATAAAATCTGCATTAATTTTGGCCATGGAACCATCTCCTTCTCACTATAACAATCTTGTAATTCCTTCTCTGGGCCACTTCAGAGTGGCATATACTGTTCCTCAGTCTGGAAATATTATAGGCAGAGATTGTAGCACTGCTGAGTTACGATTGCTTGATGCTTCCTGTTCTGTGACCCTGTTTTCAGTTGCTTATACCTTTGCCAGACTTTAATTGTTCAGGCTGAAAATTTCTATGCTGGATGTCTGCCTCAGGCTATCTTGGCTTTTCTTGGGAAGCTACATCTAAAGCAGTTCAGCTGTTTCTGAGAACAAGGCTTAGAAAAACCTCAGTTTTCATATGCTCGCTAGAGACTTGCTATACTTTGACAGCTGAAGATGCTCTCTGTACTGATCATGCAGTGGATCAGGGATTCAGGGGCTGAGCTGGACTTTTCCTGCAACTGCTCCTCCTGGCTGCTGGAGGAGCGTGGAGTAGAACCCAAGGTTCCCGAATCTCACCATTCCTCTGCTGTCACCGAATATTTGTGAAACCCTCTGACATCCTCTTCTAGCGCTGGTCCACTCAGAACATGGCAACTTGCTGCTGCTATCAGGTAATCCCTTAACTCGAGAGAGAGTTCTGTGGAACTAAATGTTCTACCCCTGCTGCTGATCCAGGTAAAGGTCAGGATGGTTATATGTGATAGGATTTCTCTTCTTTCAGTTAGATTTTTTTAAAAAAAATAAACAGAGTAATTACCCATAAATATGTTAAAGGCATCTTAGGGTTGCAAAGTGAAGCACTCAAAAGATAGGAAATGTCAGAATGAAGGTTGCCTGTGAACACTTGACCTTAATTCTCTCTGTACCTCAGTTCCCTGTCTGTGAAATGGGGACAGTAGCATCCCCCTCACCCATAGGGGTGTTGTGGAAAGAAATCCATTGCAGTAAACCATGTTGGGCCATTACAGGTGTGAAAACAGAGTAAAAACAGGGACCATGGAGCAGTGGAAGGAATTTCCCTGGGACTCCACTAGTGCACAAAGCTTCACCAGTACTCACAAGTCACAATCTATATGCAGTGATTATTTCTTAAAGGTAATGGGCTCCCTGCAGTGCCAGTCAGAGCACAGGCAGAGAGTTGATTCCTTATGGCTACTGCTCCTCAGCTGGAGCAAGTGGGTGGAGAGTGCACAAGCAGGGTGGGGAATAGGTGGAACCTTGGCAGAGCCAGCAGTGAGAAGCAAATAATCTTGCTCTTGGCCAGTAGAAGATAACCCTCCCACCTCTAGCACAAGTAGGGAACTATAGAGGGAGTTGTGACTTGGAATCACAGGGGTTTCCCTACTCTGCCCTGGAGCAGTACACCCACTTACCACACCTTACTTCTGATCCTACTCACAGTCACAGACTTCCCCAAAGTCAGTGTTGGAAAATTTGGTCCCATGTGAAGTTTATTCTTTTTAATCACGGTGAGACCACTTTGCCTGTCTGTGGCACTAAAGGCTAGTTTACTGGCTGAACAGCAGAAGTACTGCATGAGTGTGGAATGTGTTGTAAAGATAACATATTTAAGAAGGATCTTTCTCAGAGATCCTCCAACCTCTGTTTTTCAAGGATTGTTCAAGCTCTCTATAAAAACACTTTGATTCATAAAATGTCTAGCACAAACAAGCGTAATCTGCATGCTACTTTTCCCTATCCCTGTGTACTCATTCATTCGTTGTTGGCAAGTGTATTTGAATGCTGCAGGCAGAGGCACTCAGATTATGTGGTGATGAGTGCTTTCTCCTCTGGGAAATTCATTTCTAAAACAAACAGGCTCTGACTTTTATAGTTGAAACTTCTTTACCGTGTGTTGTGAGAGCACCGATGAACTCTGAAAGGAGTCATAGCCAGTCTTCCTCAGCCAAAAAGGAAGTCTACACAATCTGAGGCTGTGATGGGAATGTGGCTATTAACTTTGATGGGAGAATTCTCTCAACTCAAGAATCGTGGGGAATATCTCCTGGACAAAATACAAATGTCCTCTATTCTCAACTTCTTTTCTCATTTTGCTAATTGCCAAGGTATTCTGTACTACCTGCTCCTCCAACCCAATTATTTAAGTAATGTCTCAGTGTATCCTTAATGACATTACAACTTGTTACCAGGAAAGTGCCAGTTTCTTCTGCAGCCTTTCTGAACGAGTTGAACAGAAGGAGGGATAGCAAAATTTAGGGGGGTTTTCTGTCTCATTTGGTTTAATTTAGGTATCCCTTAACTGTTACAAATGTATAGGTAGGCTTATTATTATTTATAACCAATGGACTCAAGCATACTCTTTTATCCCCAGGCTAGAAGAACTGAGTTTTCATTGACTACGCACTCTCCTTTTATTGCCCTATCTCTGTTGTTTGTAAATCAGTTTACTAATATCAATTAATTGTGACACTACTTCCACTATAATCCCCAATCCTGTTTAAGAGACAGTTTCCTATTATTGCACCATGTGCACAACTCCAGGTAAATCATTGGGTGTTAAGCTTAAAATTTAATGGCAGGATATGGCTTTCAGTGACTTCCTTTGTCAAATATTGCAGAAACCCTGGAAGAGGAGATGCAAATTTAGGATAATCTGCATAAATTAGCCAAATTTATGCTGAGTGTGAGGAGGTAAAAGTGGTGGATTGCTAACTAGAACAGTCCCCTAGGGCAGGGGTGTCAAACTCATTTCTTATGGGGGGGCCACATTTAAATTAAATATAGTTAAAGGGGGCCACTAAAACACTTCATGCTCTAATCTGAAAACACTCAACGCTAAGACACATCATGATCTACTCTGCTGTGCTTTAGGTACTCTACTCTCCGCTGTGAAATTTCTCCAGCGGGGTTTGATTCGGCAGCAGAGTGGAACAGCGGGACTCACGGCACATACTCACAGGCTCTGCTCTCCACTGTGAAATCCCCCCGCTGGGTGAAATTCGGCGGCAGAGTGATAGAATCAGGAAAAACCAGGGCCAGAGAACACGAAAAACCCGGCCCGGATTACACAAGGCGGCAGACTGGATTTGGTCCGCGGCCCGGATAACACAAAAAACCCGGCCCGGGTTACACAAGGCGGCGGGCTGGATTCAGTCCGCGGGCCAGATTACACAAGCCGGCGGGCCACATTTGGCCCGCGGGCCTTGTGTTTGACACCTGTGCCCTAGAGGCTCTGAAACGCTCCCACTTAGTTGACTCCATGACAGAATCCAGCACAGAGTGTAAGAGAAGCATGTAAGAAAACCCAGAATCCCTCAAGGGAATCTTTATCTCCCCATTTAGGGCAGCTTTTAAAGTCCCTTTGCATCATTCTGGTAAAGTGGCTGTAGTTGTGCTGAGGATCTGGCCCCTGTGCTCCATGTAGTTGTAAGTCTATGATGCAGAGATGAGACTCTTCTCTTATTTCAAGAATTAAATGGATCAATCTTGGCTGCCTGTTGATCACTGAAATCAATTCAGAGTTGCCCATTTGGCTTTTCAAACATTTGGACCCCATTTCTAGATGGTGTAAATTTTCATAGATTCAGTGAAGTCAGCTGAGGGTCTGGCCTCGTGTATTTGGGGTTAATTCACTGATTTCCTCTTCTCCTATATACCCTTATGTTCTCATTGCCATAATCATGCCATTCCTCCAATTTTGGCCTCTTCTGCGTATATCACTGACTTTCCCACAGTTGCTCTTTATTATTAATGATTACATCGCAGTAGCCAATGATTGTGTTTCATGTGTTTGGAACTATGTTTTGTCAAACAACTTTTTTGCTTCAAAATTTCTCTTCTCTTTGCCCTATAACTTGATTTTTATGATGCTTTGTGTTTTATATAATTTACCTCCTTGAGAAGAATACATGTTCAACTAATCTTTAGAATGAATTGATGGATCCATGCTTTGTTCACCAGGCAAATAATGTTTTAGTAAACTGCCAGACAGAATCGAATGGACTAATGTTTCCTACAACAAATGAACAGATTTTCTTTTTGTACACAGGTTACTTACTTTTATGTACATCTCTTCATATTTGTTTTGTAAATGGTTGGAATTTTGTTACGCTCTGTTCTTTTAAAATCTTCCAGTTAATCAATGAAAACAAGAACTTGGGCTGAGGTATAGCTATTGAGTATTAAAAAAGCCACAAGACTCTAAGCTTTTATAGCCTGTTCTTTTTTTTCTTACTCCTATTTGAATGCTGTTACCAAAGTTCTCTGCTGTACTCCTGTAGGCATCAGAAGTTATTATTTAAAATAGGCAAATGAATTAAAATCCAATTAGTTAACTGGAATTTAAAGGGCTTAACTCTAGGATGGTAAAAGCACTAAGAGATGGTGTGAGTGGCTTGTAGTTTTTCACATGTTTATACCTGACGTGTACCAAAATGCTTACACATTAGAAAGTCACAAATATCGTGCACAGAGCATTCAGTTTCCATGCCAGGATTAAGTTACTTAAGTTTCTTTTGGAGATCTGGGCTGTGAGAATTTGAAAGAACTAGCTCTTTTTGTCATTTGTGTCTCTTAAATATCCATGGCATTTTAATTTCACTAAAAAGTATTAGTTTAGCAAAATTCAGGGTTTTTTTAATGATTATTTATTCTGGCCTAAGAATTAACATGTTAACTACATGTAAACAACATTACATTACATGCAAAACAAAACATTTTACAACATGTAACGTTTTACAGCCGCCTTACTGTATGTCCCCTCTGTACTGCCATGGAAACACATGAAAACCTTTCTACGAAGTTGTAGGCAATGGTGTTGTATCCATGTTGGTCCCAAGATATTAGAGAGACAAGATGAGTGAGGTAGTATGTTTTATTGGACCATTTTCCATTAGCGAGAGAGACAAGCTTTCAAAGTTACATGGAGTAAACTCAAAAGGTGGTCCAATAAAAGATATTACCTCAGTGACCTCTTTCTATCAAGCTGTCCAAAGACTGGTAAAATGGTAGCATTTGTGGTATAGCAAGGGCAGAGGGCACTGGGAAAGTTCTAGAAGGGCACTGTGTAAGTGCTACAATGCTCCAGGCTTTATTCCCTGTAGACTAGCCAAAGGGTAATTAGAATCAGCTGACACCAATTAAGGCCCCACCCAGGTGCCTATAAAAATCCTCTACTCTTGAGAGACAGTGTGGAGTTGAAGGAGTAGGTGTGTAGTGAGCAGAGGAGTGTGTGAAGTGGAGGAGAACAGAACAGAGTACGGTGGTGTGTGGAGGAGAACAGAACGGGAGTACAGCGGTGTGTGGGAGAGAGGTGGAGTCCTGAAGCAGGTACTGGGCTCAAGAAGCCAGAAAGACAGAGGGGGGAGAGTAGCCCAGGGGAAAAGCCTGCAGCTGCAAGTAAGGTGCCAATAGCACATAGCTGCTACTCAGAGGGCCCCTGGGCTGGGACCCGGAGGAGTGGGTGGGCCCGGGTCCCTACCCCCCTCCCTGGGAAGACCGGGTAACCGGTGACGCCCTGGCCCACTACGAGAGGCAAAAGTGAGAGACCCACTAGGGAGAAGCCAGCCGTTTGCCACACATTGTATTGTGAGATCATTGACATGTAGCAATTTAAGTTAAAATGTTTAAAACATTGAAATTTGCCAGCATTTGTAACTCAACTGTTGCATTGCTGTTAATGTTTTAAGACAGTTGAGTAGAAATTTCAGTTAGTCTCAGTCTGGTCTTTAATTTTGCTCAAGGAAATCTTCTATGGACACACACCAATTTGTATGAGCAAATAATATATTTTTATAGGCAAATGGGTACCTCCATGTACAAAAGTAGCAATTGATTGATTGTCTGTATTCATAAACGTTCCTATAAATGTGATGTTTGGGCACGCAACTGATGGGTATATAATTATGGACGCACAAGATTAAGGTCGTCTTCTTGGAAACTGTTCCTATAATGGCTACTGGGAACAAGACAGCAACACAGAGAAGAATGTTTAATAGAAGTACTTTTAAAGTGTTTAAAACTTTTTTGTAAGTATTATAATTAAATCCTAGATTAAAGCATGACTGTAAACTAAAAGCAGCTAGAGATGGGCTCAAAGTGCAAAACTTAGATCTGAACGAGTCCAGATTTTTAAACCAATGTAGTTTGGGACAGGAGAGTTCAGATTTATAGTGAAATTTATAGTCTGTTATAGTGAGTCTTTAATTTTGAAATTCACACCTGGATTCGTGTCTGCACTTTGACTCCTCTCCACAAAGTGTTTGAAGGATCATAGTGTGAGTTCTTGTTCATACCCATCTGTAACAGCAAACAGAACTGGCAACTCTGCATGTATTCAGAACAAAGCTGTAATGTTTTGTGGAGACATCTATTTCCTATACACTTTTTTTTGAGTCCGGGGCAGGGAGAGATTGACATCTAGTTCAGTAACTTCCTTCTAAATGCAGAATGAAAACAAATTTTGAAAGTTTGCTGTGAAACAGAATGTTCTCCCATCAGCTCTAAAAACCAATGTGCTATAAAAGAATGCCACAGGCTTCTTCCATCGGTAACTAGAGGGTTGATTGAAAGCAGAATTCAAGCAAAACAGCTCTGAACTACTTGTGAAGCTCAACAGTTTCCATTTGTCAGAGGAGAGGCAAATGAGATTGGCTCTGTGGATTTAATTTTATAAAATGTATATGCTATCCACTGCTTCCTGGTTAGTTGCTAATATGGGCCTATGTGCTGCAATAGGTTAGGCATTTTTCCTTTACAGGCTACTAAACATATATACATATATTTTTGTAACTGAACCCTTTCCTGTCACAACACTGCTAACTGCTACAGATTTTTACATGTGCCAAGCCATTAAATCCTGTCCACTGTAAAGGGTGCGGAGGATCCAAGCCTATTTACTTCATAATGGTGAAGTCTTAATGAGAAAACACTGAGGAACAACACATTTCTTCAAGTAGCGTCCCTAGGGTGCTCCACTGTAGTTGTGTCTGCATCCCTGTGCTGCTGATCAGAGAGCATTGGTGGCAGTGTCCATTGTGCCTGCACATGCGCCGTCTCCCTTCATGCTGCGTCATAAGGTTAGCCAGCACACGTGGGCTAATCGTCTTCAGTTTCTTCTCAGTCACCCTTTGCTAGAGATGGAGCATTTAGCAGTCTAAGTGGATCATTACATTTTTCAACTGTAAGGTGTTGTTGTTTTTGTTTTTACTTTGCAAACCTCCAGTGTGCTTCTCTTATCTTTTTATTTGGCTGTATCTATTAAAAAGAAAAGAAAAGACGAGACTTTGTTGTGTATTTTTCCTGGTGCGGGTGGGGATGACTCCTCTGGACAAGGGTGTGCCTGGCTCTCTGGGCTTCAAGAAGTGTGGCATTTGTAGCGAGGCAATCCTGGTCGCAGACAAGAGCTCAGTGCATTTGTTGTCTCGGTGAGGGTCACAATCAAAGCAAGCGCTCCCTCTTCCAACAACTTAGCCCAAGATTTCACAAAGACAGAGTGCTTCACCAGAAGATCATCTTTATGGAGGTGGCTCGCCAACCACAGCCCTCCAGCGAGCGTGAATCTTCCCTGCAACCTTCTACATCAAAGGATAGCAGAGTTGAAAAGACAGTCAGAAGACTCCTCATAATTTGAGGAAAAGAGCCGGGAACCCTCATAGCAAGTCCAGGGATAACCGAAAACGATCTCTATCTCGTTCTGTATCCTTGACACTGAGACATTCCGATTCTAGCCCTCCTGCAGACCATCAGGTAATACTGATACCCCCATGGACCCTTTTGGCATGGGCACTGAGACCCAGGTATACAAGGACAAGGGCAAATATTCTAAAACACTCCCAGTATGTGACTCCATTTCAGTTCTGCCAGTGACACCGTCCCATTCAGTACCGGAGAGGTCAATATGGGTGAGATCCCGATCTGCTGTGGACACCGGGGCAGTTGGTACTGACATGTTGCCAGCCGTCTGAAGACCAGACAATTTTTAAAGGCCCCGACTCCACACATCTTTACTGGAGTTCCGGAATCATATGAAGCTAATCAATGGATAGTTCCCCTCAGTCATATCCTACCCCGCCATTATTGAGCGAGGGATCAGAGAGTGAGCCAGATGAGACTTCTGCGTACTCCTCCCAGGCTCCATTACCATTACCAGCAATGTCTAGGCATGTACTGTTAGATGGCACTGCTGCCATTTTGGTATGGGCATCTCCACCAGGCCCTGTGTCACTATAATGGCCTTATTGAGATCCCTGGACAGCACACCGGGCAA
Source organism: Mesoclemmys tuberculata (assembly GCA_007922155.1). Classification (NCBI taxonomy): domain Eukaryota; kingdom Metazoa; phylum Chordata; order Testudines; family Chelidae; genus Mesoclemmys; species Mesoclemmys tuberculata. The sequence continues at coordinate 101,386,664 of ML675601.1, forward strand.
TTGGCCTCAGGAGTACCAAGTATGACCCAGGATCCCACCAGGCATGTTTCCTTGGATGCAGCATCCCAAGCCTTGGTTCAAGATGTCCAAGGGTGAGAAGGGGAAGTGGAGGAAAAGGCCATGCCTAAGGCCATACCTTCCTCGTGTCGTGTCTCCTTCCCCCCCCCCCCCCGATGACGCAGTGATGCTGTCACCACCATCTTTAGTGGATGACTTCAGGCAGTTTCAGGAGTTGGCCAAAAGGATAGCTGACACTCTCTGTATACCCCTGGAAGAGATGCAGGACACCAATCAGGAGCTGATAGACATGTTATATGCCTCAGCTACCTCAAAAAATTGCCCTGCCAATAAATCAGGCTAAAAAAAAGTAATAATCTGTTTGGCTTTCATTGCCAGGTTTCAGAAACAAAACAAAAGAAGAAAACCTATACAAAATAATTTATAATATAGTGTTGTTTTTCCTCCATTTTGTAAATTTCAAGTTAGACTGTGCCTACCAGAAAAGTAAAAAGATTACAAGCCAATAACAAAAACTTTCATGCTCTTTTACCCAGTTTAATTCATGCTGAAATCCTGTTTGTTTTAGAAAGAAACACTTGAAATGTATCAGTTAACAGTTTTAATATTAAATGGATATTGTTGGGGTCATGTTGGTATAAATAATGTGACCTGAATAAAAATGACAAATGAGTGGGCAATGGATTTTTTGTATATAATTATTCATTGAAATATTTCTGTTAATTCTTACATGTCATACAGTAACGTAATTGTATAATTTGTAATATGAAAGCGTAATTTATTTAATGTTACTGAGATAGTAACATAACCTTCAATTCATTATAGATTTTTCTTCTTCCTATGATTATTATCATCATTGTCAGAGTAGACACTTATGCAAAATACGTGTGAAATATATAAACGTGGGCCAAATTCTCCTCTGTTGCACCACTGCAACCCTATTGATTGCAGATGAGGTTACCCTGGTGTAATTGAGAGAGGAATTTGCAGATGAGCTCATAACAGCTGTAATGAGTGTTCAGTGTGAATAAATTAATATAGAATGAGAGCCTTGGCCTTGAATTGTGTGAGTAGTCTGTGGTCAACAATGGAAAATTATATAAGTACTGTATGTCATTGTTCTAATGTTAGTATTCCAGCTTTATGATGATGTTGTGCTCTCTCACAATAATAAAAGCAATTTATCCCTTTATATATTCCATTTAGATAGCAATAAAATTAATGTTAGTCATTTTGGAAAGAACATGCTTTTACTACTTTCATTCACCTGTAAAGTGATTTGGGAAAATAAACATTGCTTACATTGAAAAATGCATCTCTACAATCTGAGTTTATGGGAAAGTCTCTTGTAATGGCCATGGGCTAATAGATCATCATGGAAAAAAGAAACAAACCAGTTTCCTTCACAAATACGCAGGGACTGAATTTTTCAGCAGATGATAGTTAATAAACTGGTATGTGGGTCCAGTTAGAGAGAGAGCGAGACCTAAGCAATATATTAATTGTGCACCCATACTATGGTACCACAAAAGAGTCTGGCTTTTAAAAAAAATGCATGCGATGTAATAACTAAATCATATCTGCTTTACTTGAACGGGGAGGAGGGGGGCAGATTAACAACACACACAAAACCAAACTATAGCAGCAGAGTCATGTTAGATATTTAATAAAAAACAGGTAGAGTGTATTTGGTTTAGGTAAAAGTATATCGATAGCAGTGTATTTGGGTTATCTATGTTTACGAAGTACTGTGTGTACTTTTTTTTGGCTGTTGTTTTTTCTCTAGTTCATGTGCAGGGATCACAGCTAAGAAGGGTTATAAAATAAGCCCCTATAGGCTAAAAAAAGATCTCTGCTAAGCTTCAGAATGAGGCATGTAGGCCTCTCTTTGAACTTCCACATAGTGCTGTTCTGTCAGTAAGGAGGCTTTGTGGTTTTATATTCCCCTGTTCAGGTAATGAGATCTAGAGGTAGTCTGTACTGGTCCGTCTGATCTATTTGTTCTTCCAGAGATGCTGGAACTAACCATTCTCAGCAGAGAGTGTCAAACTGGCTATGTTGCCAGCAGTAGTGTGCCGTGCTTTCAGACTCTGTTGGTGTCAAGGGGACGGGAAAAGAACAGATTTTGTACTCCAAAATTTATGGTTAAATAAGCTATTTAATGAGAAAAGGGCTTCAGAAGAGGTGAGGAAATATGATTGATTGAATTATAGTGTCATGCTGCTTGTTTAGATACCTTAAAGTGAGGATCTTAACCAGGCATATTATTTGCACAGTCTCTCTCAAATGGTGACTCATATAATTCTGTACTACAGTTTAATTTTTCTCATTCCTGGTACAACTCATTTTTGAAGCCATTTGTTTTATACCAGGACTGAATTTGACCTGTTGTAAAATAAGTGACCTTTTTGATAGTGTGCTGTTCTTTTAGAGTATTCCATGGTGTAGTCGATTTATGTCATATCTTGAATCATGTCTGACATTTTAGGTGCTTTCTCAACTTCATTCATCTTCAGTTCATCAGTGTTCTTCTAATTTCTCCATTTCTTGAGGTCAACCCCTAAGATTGCTTTGGCCTAGATTCCTTGCTGATTCCTTGCAATTTAGGTTCTTTCTGCTGTACACACAACTTGTAGTTGTAGCTTATTATCAATGGGAAGTCTTTGGGTTTTTGGTTCTGAATTTACTTCATATGGCAGTTAAAAGAATGCATTGTCTCATTATTTTTCACTTCCTTATGTGGACTTTGGAGGTAAATAATGTTTTAATATCAACCTCTATATCATTTATGTGCTAGAGAAAACTGCTTCAATATTCATTGCAAACAATGGAGGCTCAACATGAACTGATCTTGTAGGAATCATTTTATTCTGGTAAATATGCAGTTACTTTTAATGCCTTATTTTTCTAATTAAGAAAAATATGCTGCTGGGACTCTTTAGATGTTTTTTTTTTTTCTTCCTCAAATTAACTAAACTATTAATTAAAAAAATAATACACATCTGAGGCAAATAGAAGTCAAGCTCTTGAAAGGGCAATGAGAACTGGTTTTTTTCATTTGGATTTTTTCGCTTGTAAATGAGAGAGAGAAAAGAAGGTAAGATTATTTTTAACGAAATCATTCCCCTGGCTTTGGGATGCTACTAAACATAATACAATTAATGTCTCTAGCTGAGGCCACAGGCTTGTAAAAATACCAAGCTGAATGAGATGCAGGAGGATGAGGAACCAAGCTAAATGAGATGCAGATTTTGACCTTCATGATATCAATGTAAATCTAAATAACTCCAAATTAGTCTGGATTTACACTGGCGTTAGAGACATTAGCATAGGAGCCAGTCTGATAGTGGTTAGGTCAAGAACGAAACTAACTCTTCCATGATTCATTATATAAGCTGGGACAACTTCCCTTACCTCAGTTCAGCTGTTTATCTGTAAAGTGGAGATGATTATTTGTTAGGCTATATTCACTACAGCTGAAAAAAAAGTGCAATTTAAATGCATCTTTGCTAGCTGAGTCTCCTATGGTGTGTAGAGATTGTATGGCATCTGTTGAGGTAAGTCTTTCCACTACTTCCTTTCTTCTATGAGATTTTCAGTGCGGCAGTTTCAATTTCTGACAGAGCTCCAGAGCTGCTGCTGGCAGCAACCTTTGAGAAGACACTGAATTGGGCCCTTCTCCCGCTACCCTGGTCAGACCCCATGCATTGGTAGCATTATCTGCACTTTAGGCTGTTCTGGTCCCCTGTAGTTCCTCTGTGTGAGCATAACTGAGGCTGAGTTCTATGGCAGTGCAGTTTGGAGCCTTATGTCTGCCAGTGGGGACCTGCTACTGGGTTTCTGCTGGCATAAACCAATGTAATCTGAGAAAAGCTGGCTCATGTTCTGTACTTCAGGAGTAGGCTAAAGCTTATCTGTTAATTCATTAATCGCTATTCCTGTTTAATTTTTTTTTAAACTGAAAAGTAACTGAACAATTCTAGTTAATCAGATTTATGGAAAACAAGCACCCTATTTTTACACACCTCCCCAATTTCATATAAATCTATTTAATGCCTTATATTGCAGGATTGAGCCAGGATGGTGAAATTTATCGCTCTGCAGAGGGCCCACGTAAGTCCTATATGCATCCAAAGTCTAGTGTTTTGAAATGTGGTTTACATGAGACTTGAATGCTGCATAGGCCTCATGTGGACCCTGCTGAATTTCATCCTTACTGAAGAAGGATAGCATTTGTTTGATGCAATTTGAAAAAAAAAAATCTACTGATTAGTCTTTGAATTTGAATTTACAGATAGTAAAGATTTAGATGAGCTATTTTGTCAATTGCACCCAAGGGAGTATCTCCCACTTTTATTCACATCAATGAGGAAAATGAAAATGTTCAATTTCAGCAGTTTACTGTATGTATTCCTGTATAATTGGGTTTAGCTGCTTTGCTTATAAAATACTGTAGATCCACGAAATTCACAATGAGGTCTTGCATAAACTATTCATTGGTGAAAATGGGGAAACCAGTTTTATTGATTTTGCCCATGAGGCTTTTTAGCTACAGCAAAATGATAAGCAGAAACTCCATGTTAATCTTACTTTGAAAGGAGCTTTAAGGATTGCAAGTTAACAGATTCATAATCTCGCTGTTTGTAAACAGCTACAACTGGCGACCTTAGTTACTGCAGAAGTGTTTCATCTCCATAGTACTTGGAAACTTGTAAAGCCGCATGCTTTTTCATTACTGAAGTTACACAAAAAAGGGACTAAAGGGGACAGATCTATCACAGATTTCTGAAGTACCTGCATTGTTCAGCATCTCATAGATGAGAACATAATACTGTTTCATTTTTTTGTGCAACACTTTTAATTATAAATCTTATAAATCATATAAGAATTTGAATATTTACTTTTCCTCGCTTAGGTTATGGATAAAAAAGCTATATTAATACATATATACTGTCTGGATTGACTGAAAAATTGGTTACTGAGAAGGGGATCTCTTGTTGGATCTGTTGGATTATTTAGTGTGTATTTTGTCCTATTATGCTAAATAAATGGTGGTAACTGGTTAACCAAGTCTGAAAGGTAAATGCACGAATTAAGTTCTTAAAAACTTGTTAGGGCTGCTCTTTAATGTATTATCTGACTGGATGTTAATTGGCTTTGTCATTAGTCACAATCTTGAGACACAGTTTAATAAGGCTACGGTATTATATGTTTGGAAGACAAACGAATCTTTGATGCTAAGGCAATTTCAGGTAGGTTTGCTTTATAAGGAGGCACTTGTAAAAAGGAAAAAAAGATGATTGATAATCTTAATGTTGCAGCAAAAATCTAGTTCTAACCGTGGCTCTTCACAACCCTCCACTCCTCATGTAGAAAAAGCACCAAAGAGGAGCTATTAGGGAGTAAGGTCAGAGGCTTGTGTTCCTTTGAAGTTCCAAACATTCTCCCCTTCTAGAGGTAAGGCTGGCAGCAGAGCTGAAAGGCCAGGTGTGTGTGTATGGTTGCCAGTTCTGTAGGAGGAACTGGGCCAGATCTCTCAGATCTCATTCCACTTGTGTTCCTGGGGTTTGCTGTCCCTGCTTTGTTGTCTGTGGCAGTTCCCGCCGTCATGTCCTCACTCAAGTGATCGTGTTATTGTTATATTTTGCATTGGAAGTCAGCTACCCTAAGAAGGAAACCTGCCTTAGAGCTTTTCACAACTCCTGCCCTACTCTGGATATTTACCCTCTCCCTACTGCATAGCAGAAGGTATTAGAAACTATGGTTTATATATGTGGTGGTGATGGTGGTGGTGGTGAGGAAGAAACTACTAGTGGGTGGAAAGTCATCCCTTATGTATGGCCTCTTCATCTCATAGGTATAAAAAATCAGAACTAAAAATAAGTAATCAAAATTATGGTGTAATACACAGGAGTGTTGGCTGGAGCCAAAGTCCCACTCTTGACAGATGCACCCCCTTTACAGTAATTTGCCTGAAACAAAATGCTAACCAAGAAGCAATCACTGATTAAGGTATCTTTCTCTTCTGTGCTTTTTCATTTTAGGATTTTTTGTGTGCGCGCCTTGTGCACAGTCTCCGGAGAACTTTTTCCCTAGCAGCCCCTTGTAGGGGCCGGTCTTGGTGCCCCCTGGAGTGCCACCCTCATGCGGCGGTATATAGGGCGCTGCCGGCCCCTCCTCTCCTAAGTTCCTTCTTTCCGCCCATGACGGTTGTCAGGAACAACTCTTGCTGCTTGCAAGTATTTTCCCTTTATTGTAATTAGTTAGTTAGCAGTTCTCCCTGAACTCAGTTAGTTTTTCAGTTAGTTAGGATACTTAGAATAGGAAGAGCCTTAGGGCTCTAGCGACCCGGCCACGCCGGGCTCGCCAGGGTTCAAGCCCTGCACTGGCAGCGGGAAGGCCTTCCCGGTCAGTGACCCCCACGAGCACTGTCTAAAGTGCTTGGGGGAACAGCACTGAAAGGATCGGTGCCGCGTTTGCATCTCCAGTGCTGAGAAAGAAGTGCCGCCAGCACGTAGAGTTCCCTTCCCTGCACCTCAGGAGCGGCCGGGGTCGAGTCTGGAGGTGCTATGGCTCACAGACGAGCCACCGGCACTGATATACAGGGAACCTCCCCCGACTCCTGGGAGTGGGGGACCCCCTGTCCAGGACCCTTCTACGCCGGAGGCATTCGAAGCGGCTCGAGCCTTGCTGGCCTTGTCCACGCCTCTGGCCCTCTCTCGGCTGAGAGAGTCAGGGCCTGTGTCCTGGGGCAAATCTGCGATGGGTGTCCCCGAAGGGTGGGCGCACACGGCACCGGAGCAACGGCCGCCCACCACTCGACGTCGGAGAGTCGAGCTAGATAGCTCCTCTCCCTCCTTGTCGTCGGACAAGTCGTCTTGGCACTGATCTTGTTCGTTGAGACGGCACCGCTCCGGGTCTTCAGTGCCGGCCGCTCGCTCTCGACGCTCCAGCCCGGCACCGAGACGCCGCTCTCGGCACCGCTCACCTTCACTGGGGAAGAGGCGTCGCAAGTCTTCTGTCCCCCGCCACCGGTCCTCATCTTTGTCCACGTCGCCCAAGCACCGGAACCACAGAAGGCACCGCCGCTCCTTGGGATTGTCCGGCAGCGGGTCCCAGAGCGGCTCTTCCCGGCGGCACTGCTGGCACCGTTCACCTGGATCTCGGACCCGTCGCTGGGAGGAGGTACAGGCACCAGCAGCGAGCTAGCCCCAGCCCCCATGGGAATGGCCATACTGGGGGCCGTGGGCAGCCCAGATGGGGCAGGGAACTACGTCGGCCCCTGCCTCTGTGACCCAAGTAGCTTCCCAACAGGCACCTTCGGTGCAGGAGAGGGCACTCCTCGGAGGGGGAGTCGAATCCAGGGGAGGGCCCCTTAACAGGACCCCACCACCTGTCCTCTTCGCCGCCGCCAGACGAGGCGGCCTTGAGGGACCAGGTGGCCCCTCTGATTGATTTCAGAGCTCATCAAGAGCTACTGAAATGGGTAGCCTCTAACCTTGGCCTGGAGGTCAAGGTACTGGAGGAAGAGGTGGACCCCCTCTTCGGGCGTGTGGGGACTCAAGGACCATCCAGGGTAGCCCTCCCCGTCCATGAAAGGGTGCTGCGCCTGGCCAAAGCCGTTTGGCAGACCCCTTCCTTGGTCGCCCCAACCTCCAAGGGTGCCAAGAAGTAGTACTATGTGCCAGCCAAAGGACACGAGTACTTGTACACCGACCCAGCCCCAGGGACTCTGGTTGTGGACGCTGCCACCAGAAAGAGAGACAAGGGGCCCACAGCGCCACTCCTAAGAACAAGGAGGGTAGGAGACTAGACCTCTTTGGCAGAAAAGTCTACTCCATGGGAGCGCTCAAATTCAGGGTGGCTAACCACCAGGCCCTCTTGGGCAGGTATAATTTGAACCTTTGGAACTTGATGTGAAGGTTCGCAGAGTCCCTGACCCCGACCAGGCTACAGAGTTTGCCACGGTCCTGGAGGAAGGACTGACTGTAGCCAGTGCAGCCTTGCAGACTGCTTCAGACGCTGCGGACACGGCCAGCGGGGTGATGGCCTCTGCCATTGCCATGCATCGTGCAGTGTGGCTCCAGTCCATGGAACTGTCCCAGGAGCTGCAGCACTCCATTCAGGACCTGCCGTTCGATGGAGCTGGCCTGTTCTCAGAGAGGACAGACGACAAGCTGCACGCCCTCAAAGACTCGAAGACCAGTCTCCGCTTGCTGGGACTATATACTCTCAGGCGGCGAGATTAGACTCGCCAGCAGCAGCAGCAACCTAGGCCAGCACCTAGGCCTTTTCCCCCCCGCAAGGGGTATGGATAGGGGCAGGGGTTCCGGACGGCATGACCGCTCCGGGTTGTCCGCAGCTTCCCGTAAAGAACCTTCCCAGGGCCCCAAGGGAAAGCATCAATTTTGACGGTGCGCCTGAGGGTGGCACCAGCATTCTTTGCCTGGATTCCCCCCTGCCCTTCAGAAACAGGCTAAGGCCCTACCTCGGCCTGTGGCAGGGCATCACCTTGGACCTCTGGGTCCTGGACACTGTGCCGGGGTTACGCCCTCCAGCTTGTGGCTTTACCCCCAAATCTGCCCCCTTCCCCGTCCCTCTTCAGGGACCCATCTCACAAGCAATTACTCCTTCAGGAGGTCCACTCCCTCCTGCACAAGGGAGCCATAGAAACGGTTCCGCCGCTCGAGGTGGGGAAGGGGTTCTACTCGAGGTGCTTCCTTGTTCCCAAAGCCAAGGGAGGCCTCAGACCTATACTGGACCTGCGCAGGTTAAACAGGTTCATAAGGAAACTGAAGTTTCGCATGGTGTCCCTAGCAGCCATTATCCCTGTATTGAATCCAGGAGATTGGTTTGCTGCCCTTGACCTGAAGGATGCGTACTTCCACGTCTCCATCCTTCCCGCCACAGGGGCTATCTAAGGTTTATGGTAGCTGGTGGCCGCTACCAATTTACGGCTTTGGCCTGTCTTCCTCCCCCAGGGTGTTCACCAAGTGTATGGCAGTGGTGGCAGCCTTTCTGAGGCGCAGAGGGGTCCAGATATTCCCCTATCTGGACGATTGGTTGATAAGGGGCAAGACCAGGTCTCAGGTGTGCGAGGTGGTCTTCCTCGTCCAGGCCACCTGCAAACCCTGGGGCTGCTCATCAACGAGCAGAAGTCAATGCTGTCCCCGGTACAGCGCATAGAGTTTATAGGGTCATCCCTAGACTCGGTTCAGGCCAGAGCCTCTCTCCCACGCTTGAGGTTCGAGGCCATGGCAGCGATCATATCGCAACTTCAGAGGTGCCCCACGACGACAGCCAGGCAGTGCCTTCAGCTGTTGGGTTACATGGCCTCGTGTACGTATGTGGTGAGGCTGGCCCGCTTCAGGCTCAGGCCCCTCCAAGGTTGTTTGGCCACGGTGTACGTGCCCAGCACGCATTCTCTGGACAAAGTGGTGACGGTGCCCCCCACAGTACCGGGGTCACTGCGATGGTGGATAAACCCCGGGACAGTCATGGAAGGGGTTCCGTTCAGCAACTTGGCCCCCTTGGTCACCCTGATCTCCGATGCGTCGGACCTCAGGTGGGGGGCCCATGTCAGCAGTGGCCTGAGTACTCAGGGCCACTGGTCCCAGGAGGAGACAGCCCTCCACATCAATGTAAAAGAACTGAGGGCAGTCAGACTAGCTTGCAAAGTGTTTCTTCATTGTTTATTGGGCAAAATGGTACAAGTGCTGATGGACAGCACCGCAGCGATGTATTACATAAACAAGCAACAGGGGGCGCGCTCCTCGGCGCTGTGCCAGGAAGTGCTTCAACTTTGGGACTTCACTGTGGGGCACGGCTTTTGTTTAACCGCCTCTCACCGCCCGGGAGTCAGGAACGACGAGGTGGACCACCTCAGCAGGTCGTTTCTCCCCCAACACGACTGGTTGTTGCATCCAGAGGTAGCGGCCAGGATTTTCTGCGAGTGGGATGTTCCCCAACTAGACCTGTTCGCGTTGTCCTGGAACAGGAAGTGCCCAAGGTTCTGCTCGCTCCAGGCTTGCGAGCCGGGCTCCCTCTCCGACGCATTCCTCATCAAATGGACGGGGACCCTCATGTATGCGTTCCCCCTGATCCCGCTCTTACCCAGGGTCCTCTTGAAAATCAAGAGGGACAGAATGGATGTGATCCTGATTGCCCTGGCGTGGCCGAGACAGTATTGGTTCATCATGCTGCAGGACTTCTGTCGCCGTGCCGATTGAGCTCCCGAGGAGGCCGTACCTGCTCTCCCAGGACCACGGTCGCCTGCTGCATCCCAGCTTAGACTCCCTGCACCTGACTGCCTGGAGACTCTCTGGCTGACTGAGGAGGAGAGAACCTGCTCGGAGCAGATCCAACGCGTGCTGCTGGGAAGTAGGAAACCCTCCACGCAGATCGCCTACAGAGCCAAGTGGAGGAGGTTCACCTGCTGTGCAGAGTCGGGGGGCATAACCCCCGGTACGTCCCCTGTGCACGCTATCCTTGAGTACCTGCTGCAGCTTATACTCCAGGGTCTAGCGTTAGCCTCCCTCAGGGTACACCTAGCAGCCATCTCGGTTTTCCATCAGCCATTGGAGGGGCGGTCCCTGTTCTCACATCCCATGTTGGTGAGGTTCCTCAAAGGGCTTGAAAGGCTGTACCCGCAGGCCTGGGACCCGGTGCCTCCTTGGGATCTCAACCTGGTCCTCGCTAGACTGACGAGGCCCCCCTTCAAGCTCTTGGCCACCTGCCCCCTGCTGATCCTGTCCTGGAAGGTGGCCTTCCTCGTGGCCATTACCTCGGCTAGGAGGGTCTCTGAGCTAAGAGCTTTGACCTCGGAGCACCCCATACCGTGTTCTTCCAGGATAAGGTGCAGCTGAGGCCACATCCAGCCTTCCTGACTAAGGTAGTTTCCCAATTTCATTATAACCAAGACATTTTCCTGCCCGTGTTTTTCCGTAAACCGCACAGGTTGGAGGAGGAGAGGATACTACGCACCCTGGATGTGAGGAGGTCCCTGGCGTTCTACCTGGAGAGGACGAAGCTGTTCCGGAAGACCACGCAGCTCTTCGTCGCGGTGGTGGACAGGATGAAGGGGTCCCTGGTCTCTATCCAGTGCATCGCCAGGTGGATCACCATCTGCATCAGGTTCCGCTATGAGCGCGCAGGCGTCCAACTCCCAGGGCTGGTGACGGCACACTCGACGAGGGCCCAGGCCGCGTTGGCGGCCTTCCTGGAAAGGTCTCCCTGGATGACATCTGCAGGGCTGCCACCTGGTCATCGGTGCACACCTTTGCCGTGCACTACGCCGTCATCCAACAGTCAAGGGAGGACGCGCGAGTTGGCAGAGCCGCGCTAAGGAAAGCTCACCATTGTCTCCTACCCAGCTCCAGGTATGGCTCGTTAATCACCTAAGTGGAATGCATATGAGCAATCACTCGAAGGAGGAAACATGGTTACTTACCAGTAACTGTTGTTGTTCAAGATGTGTTGCTCATATCCATTCCACACCCACCCTCTGTCCCCACTGTCGGAGACGACAGAAAGAAGGGACTGAGGAGGGGAGGGCTGGTGGCGCCCTATATGCGCCGCATGAGGGCGGCACTCCAGGGTGCGCCGAGATCGGCCCCTACAGGGGGCTGCTAGGACGAGGGCACGCACAAACCTAAGTGGAATGGATGTGAGCAACACATCTCAAAGAACAACAGTTACTGGTAAGTAACCATGTTTTCCATTTGGAGACTTTATAATGATGTATTTTGGAAAACTGTTGGGATTTCAAAATTTGTTTTTCTTTGCAAACATTTCCATACATATTAAAGCAAAAGTATTTCCAAAGCTACTAATGATTTTGTTGTAACCTGCCCGAGTGATATAGGCATTTTTATTCCTGCTACTTTGGCATGTACTGTAAAGCAGGGGTCTCAGACTTTTTTCCCTGAGGCCCACCCTTGCAGCTGGAATAGGCACTGTGGCCCACTATTAACACTTCTTGAAGAAAATTATTAATTTTAATTACTACACACCTATGAACTATAACAGTGTATATTTCCTTTTCATTAAATGATTGTAATGATAGAAATCCCTAGCAATATTCACTTAAAGAAAGGCTTCAAGATCTTTTTAACCAAACAGTTTTAGTAAAAATACTTTTAAAAAAAAAAATGTTGCGAGCAAAATCTGGTGTTTAAGCAGGGAAAACACAATTTTGTATAAAATGGAACCATAAACAACACAACAGTGTTACCAAAATTGTTAAAGAACACATTGTTACATTTTGATTTTAAAACAAAATAGTTGTCCAACTTTGAACATTCTATTGTTTTTCAATTTTTTAGTCTGAAATCTGGGTTTCTGTGCTGTATTAGTAAAGACCCAACCTACTCTCTACTAATTAAAAAAGAATCAAATATTGTAAATAAAAAAATATTAAGTTATATAACTCACTGAGGTAACTGGTACTCATCTGATCCAGTAAAGGAGAATCCAAACTTCATGTAGATGTCGTCCTATTGTCTTACCACTTCCTTAAATTTTTTTTGGCTAGCTCGTTTCATGTAGTTATATGTGATCCAGGACTTCTATTATCTTCACCAATGCACTCTTCTCATCTTCAACCAATAAATCAATAAATGTCAGGTTGAAATATTGCTTGCTGATTTTTACAGTTGTAAATGGTGGACTGTATGTAATGCTAGGTTACTTTGCAGTGAAATGTACCATACTACTTGTGAGAATTAGACTTGACATATTGCAGCTAGTTTTTTATAAAATAAATACTGCTTTTTCTATACTTTGTCCAACACATACAGATCAAAACATTTTAAGTTAAATCACACGACTCGTGGAGTTAAGGATTTACTAAGCTTCACTGCCATATGCAGTTGCACTGACGGACCACACAGGACTGTGTCACGGCCCACCTTTGCTCCATGGCCCAAACCCTTGATGGAAAGCATTCCAGTTCTGATGCTCTCTTCGCCCTTCTTTGTGTGTGTACTGTATTGAACTGTGTTCACCTGTGACTACATGCAAGCCTCACATTGCACTAGATCAGTAACATGGCAAATATGGTTTAATTGGAAAATGAAGAAGACATACTTCCCTTTATCGACCATTCTTCGTTCACATTTTGCATCTTGGCAGGGAATTAGACTAGATGACCCTAGCTCCTCCTTCTAACGCTATAGTTCTATGATTTTAAAGCTATTGTTTTCAAATATAGGGGTTAGAAACTTTTTAATGAAAGCTCAAAATCCGATATCCTTGGGGTCCTAGTCATGTATCTACTGTGCCTGTATCTTAATCCAGCATTTTCCAATGGAGATGTGAACTCCACTGAGGGAGAATCAAGCCTGAGGAGCGCATGTGATCCTTTTATTTTTTAACATTGCCAAATATGCTGTGAATGGCATCTCATTTTGGCACCTGAGGCTAGGCAAAGCCTCGCTTATGGGTGGAGCTCGGAAAGAATACTACTCCTCCTCCTTTATTCCAGTTTAATTCCAGTTTATGTGATAAGCTATTTGGAGCAGGGACTCTGTTGTTTTTATCAACATGTATAGTGAGATTGTAGTGTGTGCTGGTTCAGAAAGTCACTCTTCTCATTTTAAGACTGGAGAAGGGAGGAAGAGAGAAGGTAATGACTGGGCACACAAAGCCTCTCCCTGGCTTCTGCGCAGCTTCAGCAAACCACACTATACAGAGTAGGGACTACTGTGTCTGAAGTGGGATGGGATGGATAGGAAGATCACAATCTTTGCTCTCCTTGGTGCATTTTTGTCGTGATGAAGGGTTCTTTGTCCAGATCTGCCTTATGCAGATTTGTGCAGGGAGGCCTAGAGGGGTGCCCTTCTCCTTTTAATGTGTCCCTACACTTGAGGTGAGGGCACTACAAAGCACTCGGACCTTCTCCCCACTCAGAAGCTGCACTGAATTGTTTTTTGGAGCAGGACAAGGACCCATAACCCTCCTGACAAAGCTAGCAGAGAAGGAAGGAAGGAGAAAGCAGGTGCCCTCACCCCTTGAAGCTCCTGCAGTCCCACACTAGCATTTCTACGGTGTCTCATTCTGCCCCTGCTACTGTGATGAGGGAACCCTATGTGGGTTCCTTCTCAGTCATTGCAGAAGGGGTCTGGGTTTATTCCTGTTTAGGTGATGGAGCCTCCCAGGGGCATTCACCCTCAGTCAAGGGGATCTGGCTGTGTTCCAGATCTCCAGAAGAGATTAGATAGATCTAGAGTAGGAACACTTTTGGGTCAGTGCAAGACCTTCTTTAATAAAGTCTTGTCACCGTATCCGCTGCAGTGATTCCCAGGGTTGTGAGGCACCGCACCACCACCACCTGCCCTTAACATGAGGAGCTCTTGGCTGTTCCTGCTGTAAATCACCTCCCTGAAATCGCCAGCCTCTGGCAACACAAACTCTGCCTTCCAAGCCGCTGCAGGCATTGTGGTCACGGCACAGGTAGTGAAAAGTACTCACCAACCCCTGAGTACCTTGGAGTTTTCCCTGCAGCATCCAGCCCCTTGTGTGCTTAACACTCACAGAATTACCAGGCCTGCTGTTCCCAAAGGAATAGTATGCACCAGCTTGTAAGATTCAATTTAGGAAGACCATTGTGATTAACACCACAGCACTTAAATGTATTTATAATGAAAACAAGAATAAGTGCATTACCGAAGAACAAGGATTCCAGTGACAGTGCGTAAGAATATTGGAAACCAATAGGCTACATACAAAATTTATAACACGCTTTCTAGAAACAAAATTTAGCAAACAAATTATACTCTGGTCCAAAGAAATTTCTCACCTAAAATTCTTCAGAATATTTTCAGCCAAGCCTGGTGGAGATCACACTTTCATGGAGCAAATTTGCAGTCAAATGACTTCTTGGGGGGGGGAATGAGAGGGTATCTTCCTTGTCCCCCAAATATGGTAAATCTTTTGATGTGCACCTCAAGATAGGTTCTGCCTTCCCCATTATCTTCTTTGTGTTACTTTTCTCTTTGAATTTTTTCACAATCCTTCATTAACATTGATTCAGACCAGTGGGAGTGGCCCACGGTGAAACATACAGTACTTAACTTATTTACAAAATAGACAGATAAACATTTCTTGTCTGATAGAAACTGGTTTTCACTTTTGCTGGTGACCAGTCCCTAGACACAGCCTCTTAAGAACATAATTTTCCGCAGGGACATGCACAAGTGGGGGCAAGTAGGGTGACAAGTCCCAAGTGACGGGGGGCACAGAACTCTGGAGCAGGGAGACCAAGCCAGCTCCTCTGGCCCCTGGCGGGAGGGTGGGAGGAGAGCCAGCTCATCCAGCTATGGGGACACAGACAATGCCCCTCTGAAAGTGACCAAATTTTTATTCCTCTGCATGCCCCTGATTTTCAGTGTTTATACATCGCTCCTTATGCAACATACTACATGTGTTTTATAGTGATATCGAGGCCCAGTGTGACACTGGCTTTTATTTAAGACCTCACATGACACATTTTGGTGAACCAGAATGTAAATACCAGACCCAGGAGATTCTGTAACCCCTCTGCATCCCCTTGCTAGTTGGCATTAAGAGGTTCTTCGGTTACATTCACAGTAGTTTATACCCCTCATCCCCAAATCCATCCCTACTTCAAACAGAATTTTCTGTTATGGGGGAATGCTAATTTAGGAGGGGCTCAGGTGCTACAGCAATGGGAATAAGAACAAACCCCGAACATAGAGAATTCCCCTCTGCCCCCCTACACACGAGCTTTAAAAACTTTCTCTTCTTAAAATTGTGTGTCTTAAGCAATTACTCTGAATCAAAAGAATGAAGTTTGGGAATGAGCCCCAAGACAGGGCTACATTCAGGCTTTGTTCCTCCTTCCATATATACTGTCCTTCCTAATCAAGCACATCCTTCCTGTAAGTAGAATTTTCTAAGTTCATAGACCTTGCCCTATGCATAATCATACTATAACGCCCCTATTGGGAAGCTGTCATAACATTGTGGCTAATAGATTGTCCTCCAAGATTAACGGTGGCTCACCAAAGGGAAATGCTATTTTTCAGTTGAAATTGTTTTCTAATCAGAAGTGTCTGAGTTGGCTTTGGTGGCAGTGGAGCCCAGGAGGCCTACATTAGCTGTCATATTAAAACGAGATGAGTTGTTTGTTTCTGTGCAAAAAGCTTTTCAGGAGGAGATGTGGCTAAATGAATAGAAGCTCCTACATAAAGCAAGAGTGTTTAACTTTATTGCTGGGTGCAAGGAATCAGCAGACTGAAATAATTCATTTTGCTAACTGGCGAAAAGGAGCTTGTTCACAAGTTAGTGAGGAAAAATATTATTTATTGTCTTGTGCAGTTTCAGAGACTTTTTCTGAAAGCTTGGAAAAAAGTAAGCTTGTAGTTTATGCTTGGTTGCTCCAAGCTGCTCGTAAATTGAAATTGGTTTAAAAAATCATTCATCACATCTTAATTCCTCATGCCAGGGAAAATAAAAATTTAAAAATGCAATGCTTTTGTATGCCGTCTGCATTTCATATACTTAGTTAGCAACATCATAAATCTTATCAATTCAGTTTAAACTGGGATTTTGTTTAAGGGTATGATAAATACCAGTTAGTCTCTGGTTTGGCTGCTTAGTGCCTGATTGTTTTTACATAGTTTAGTTTAAGATGTTCTGAGTTATTTCTAGTATCTTAAAGCGTTAAAGTGACAGAGTCAAATCATTCTCTGTAACCTTAGAGCTTTACTTTGCTTTGTTTATAAAACATTCATGGTTTTAAAAATAAAGTTATTGCTTGCTGATATTGTCCTGCTTCAGGATTCCTGACCCTGCTGATTTCTGATTTCTTTCTAACCTGTGTTTTTCTTATGGAGACAAAGCTAAAATGGCTTTGTGCTGTTTAACATAAAAGGAAAGAAATTAGTTATGGGAAAAGTCGCTGTGTCACTGTTTAGTCCACGATGGACCTTAGGCTGTTGCAAACCCCAGTGTTGTTTTGGAATACTTGAAACTCTATTGTGTGTTTAAAGTATGTACAGTTGCATGGCAGGGCTCTTGGGGAAATAGGAGGGAATAAAGGTTTTCCTCCTTGAAATTCCTGAAAAGCCTGTATTAAGGGTACCTTTATTGCAGCTCTAAGCTCTTGGGAGTGAAGGGGGCTACAACAGATACCAGGAAGATCTATACTGACAGACAGGAACGGGAAAACATAGAACACTTTGCCTACCTTGACAGCCATCTCTCACACGGGCAAACTTAGACATCAAGATTCAGCACGGAATCCACTGTGCCAGCCTTGCCTTTGGCAAACTGTCTTGCTGGGTGTTCAAAAACCATGCCATTAGGGGACACACGAAGATTTTAGTTTACAAAGCTGTGGTAATCCCAACTCTTCTCTCGGTCTGCAAACTTTGGTGACCTGTAGAAAACACCTGAAAAACTTGGAACACCTGCACCAGCACTTTCTCTGAAAGATCTTCAACCTGAAGTGGGAGGATCAGTGCACTAATGTCAGTGTCCTCACAGAGGCCAACATCTTCAGTGTTGAGGTCCTGATTATCCAGCACCAGCTGAGGTGGATTAGGTACTGTGTGCACATGTCTGATGCATGTCTAGAAAATAATTGCTGCACGCCCAACTCATCAAAGGAGAAAGGAAACAGAGGCGAAAAGAAACACTTCAAAGATACTCTGAAGGCAAGTGTCAAGAAAGGTGACATCAACACCACACACTGGGAGACAGTAGGGATAACTGGTGAAGATTTGTCAGAGAATGAATGACCACTTTTGAGGAAAATGGCCTTGCCCTTGTAGCCAAAAAATGCGAGAAAAGAGAGGACAAACCCCTGTTATGCAGAAATTGTGGCCCAACCCTACCTTTCAACGCTACCTGCCATATCTGCCAATTAGTCTGTGGCTCAAGGATCAGACTCCTCAGTCATCAAAGGACCCATATACAATCAAATCTTCATTGAGAATAATCTGCATTAAGGCCATACAGTCCATGTGGACAGTTTTATTCTACCACTTCTAGTTAAGATGACTCTTTGTGCATTTTTCAAATATGTCGTGGTGCAGGTGAGATGGAATGCTTCTTGACGTGGATTAGGAGAAAGAGAGAGCTTTCCAAAAGAAATGTTAGATAAACCAATAATAGAATATGGGACCTAAGGTTTCTTGAAATTTGTTTTGTTTTATATTTTTGGTGATACATCTGGCCCTTTGAACTTCTGCTGATAGCTGTACTGAAGTTCAACGTGCTTTACGTTAAGTGAAATTAACTTCACTATTCTATTTTCTTTATATGAAAATCCAAACTTAAATCTTTGAACATCTGTGGGATGAGCCTATTAACAGGCTTCAACATAGAAAACTCAACAGGAGGAAGATTAAAAGTGCAGTGTTCATTCACACCACATGAACCAGTTGCATTTATTTGCAATTCTCTGTTTATATCTAGGGAATAAGAATTACAGATTATTCAGGGTTGTGCATGGTCTTCAGAAGTCACTTCACTGAGCCTGCTTCGATTTGATTTCCGCCCCCATTCCAAGCCTGAGTCATCTAACTCATCCTTGAAAACTTCATTCTTCTCAACAAGAAGTCAGTTTCCCAATGCATTTATATTTTCCTCATTATTTCTCCTGGAGATCACAGGATTTTCACTGCACTTTGCTCTTTCATGTCTCCCCAGTATGTTTCTTAGGGTCTGATTCGGTTTTCTTTGAAGTTTAATGGCAAAACTTCCATTCACTCCAGTGGGTGCAGGAGTAGGGTTTACTGATTAATATTCTATTTAATCCTCAATCCTATTGTAACCGCTGTACAGTACATATTAATATACACCTCTGTGTCTGATCTGCACAGAATGTGTCTGTTAAAACTTCTCACTACAGACCTGGTCCATTACCTTGAGCTGCAGAGGCTTGTGATTTTTTTTTTTTTTTTTTTTTTTTAAAGCTCTGGAGGTACCTGGTTCAGTCCCCGATGGGGACCCCAAGAAGGTAGTAGTTACAAAAGTGGGGGCTGTGAATGCCCACAGGATCAGGCCTGAAGCCAGGAAACTATACTATACTTATCCAAAGTCCATTAAAAACATGTATTGACCTCAGTTGTCTATGGGTCAGGCCCAAAATATTTTTTTAAGTTCTGCAAAAAAGCCTTATCTTCTGAGGAGATTTGTTAATGTACTGTATTACTAGCTGCCAACGTGCAGTAATCAAATCTGTTGTCTGTTGGTCTTTCCAAGATACTAAATGATGTACAAACCATGACTTCCAACCTAGAGAAACTTGCCATATTTTCAGCAACAGACATTGCAACCCCAAGCAATATTTTTCAGGACCATAGTATTAAATTAATGAATGGTTTATGTATGATTGCATTCTGCTCTCCAGAAAGGGTAGCACAGGGATTGCATTCTTTTCTGTAGGATACCATAGCACCTTCAGGAACTAAAAACAGTGCTTAAAACGAGTCACTAAAACCGCTTCAGAGCGATACCACCCTGTTGCGTGATTTTTGTATGTAATTGTTCAAACTGGGTTTCCCAGAGATCAAGAAGGAGCTTGGGGATATATAAATAGGGAGTTTAAACACGCTGGGGGCCTCTCTTTGAGTGAACAAATGAACAGCACTTTCTGTCCAAGGGGAGGCCCCAATCTTGAAGTGTTGGAATGGCTTTGGCCTTCTGGGGCCTATAAGGCTGATGGACAATTTCTGGTATGTTTGAATAAGTGCATAGGAACTTTTTGGTTTTTATATGTTATCTCTGTATTGCATTTCTCCTTAAAATAAACGTATTCTATTTGGTAACTTTTAACTGCTATCAATACCCTGTTAATAGCCCCCAGAAAGAAAGCAGTGTGCAGAGGCTGGCCTGAAGTTATTCTTTCTTGCTGGAGATACTACAGTGTATGGCAGGGGGCTTGAAGACTTAAAACACTTGGTGATGGTGAGTGATGGTGACAGCTGGGAGCCTTAAGAGGGGTCCTCTTGAGGGACCATGGAAACAATTAACCTGAAACTATGATACTGTGCTGTCCATAGACCACCAGGGTTCTAGGTTGAGTCTTGGCTGCCATAAGTGGTAGGCCGCACATATTGTTAATTCAGTCTTTAGAATGAAGAGTGCACTATTTAGTAGGCGCCCACTCTTAGACTTGGCTACATTTGGGGGAAAATGGCAGATACCAATCCTAATGTAGCTATATTATCCACTTAAAGATAAGATACTAAGAACATTTTACCCTGGCATCTTTAATAACTATTCATTTAATCCTCCAGAAGATGAGACAGAATAAACAAATGACCCCCTAATTAAATACATTTCAGTGGAACAATAGCTAGAGACTACAAATTAGATCCTTTACGTCATGAAATATATTTTTAAAAGGGCAAGTGGCTAGATTATTAAAGGGATTAAAGGGCTTTTTAGAATATTTTTAGCCTGTTAACGGGACTATTAAAGGCAAGGGAAGACTATTTAAAAAGTGAAATCTTTGCAGAAACATACTTTGTAATATAATCAAGAAATTTTGCATTATAGTATATTGGGCCATGTGCTTCAGAAGGCTAATGACTACACATAGATATTCTTCAGCTTTTATTAAATTAATATAATTCCCATTCATTTATTATTTCCTTTTGACTATTACAAAATAGGATGACTGGAAATGACTGAATTTCTCTATTAATAGAAAAATGACATTTGAAAAAACACTGAATTATGCCTCTGTGCAATGGTGTGACAGTTTTGGTATAATTATAGACATGGGGTAATTACTAGAACTACTGGTTAAAATAAGTATTGGTGTTGCTTTGTTAGGTTAAAACCGGAAAGCATGGTAAAATAGCAACTTGTTCTTTCTTAGATGAATCTGCTGTTTTCTGAAGTTTCTGTGGACAGGAATATTTCCAGATCCAACCCTTCCTTTGTCATAATAACAAAATGTCCTTTGTCTCCTGCCTTGACTACTGTAATCTTTTGTGGGCTTTTCTAGTACTCGTACTGCTTCCCTCTAATCAGTTCATACCACAGCAGCCAAAATTATCTTCCATTTCTTCAGCTTCCTAGGCTCACCTGTTCAGAACCTCTGCTCTGCATCATTCATTCATCTAATGCCTGGATTTTAGTTGATTGGTGTTAGGTGACTCTCTCATCCGCAGAGAAAGAACTCTAACATTGAAGTGCAGTGTCCAGGTGCTCCAGTAAATATCTGACCGCAGCTCATGAAAGTCAAGAAGGGTAAAGAGAAAGCAGCATATGTTCTGCCTTGTCCTTACTGGTGCCATGTGGTGTTTCAGCTTTCCTGTCTTGCCTATGGAATTGTTCTCAACTTCTCTTCTCTACAACTGTGAAGCATATTTCATCTGTAGCGTTAGTAGAGGATGCAAAGAAAGCTGGAGGAGCTTAAGCAATTTACGATCAATTCTGCTGGTGTGAAGCTCTGCTTCCTAAACTTTGATTTCATTAAGCCATATCTGGTTGCGGGACAACCAATAAGAATTGCCAAATGACATGTTGGTTCTTTTTTTATGATGATTGAACAATGCCTGCCTTTCAGGATCTTCTTCTGAACTGAATGAACTGAGCTTGTAAATAGTTTATTAAAGGTTCTCCAGGCTTTAACATCCTCCCTTTCCCTCTTGTACCTTGAGACATCAGTCTGTCTGTCAAAAGTGATATCAGTTACTTCATCTTTAAGAAACAATACACGATGTTCTTACACTTCTTGATTCCTTGCCTTCTATCCCTACAAGTCAAAGTCTTGTTTTTTGGCAGATATTCACCATCTTCATATGTAATAACAGATGCAAAAGAACCATTTAGTCCTCCATCGTTACTTTCTCAGGTGCATTCTCAAGAAGGGGCAATCTTTACCTTTAACATTCATCTACTGTGTGTGTGCTTTGAAAAAAAAAATTGATTCTTTAGTTAAGATGCTCAATAAGAAGGGATTTTTTATTTTTGTTTTAGTTCTAATTCTTTTCATACTTCTGTAGAAGCCTGTCTTTTTGTATTTGGGGGAAAAATAATTCAATTTTTATCCATCCTAATTCTTCCCTATTGTAGACTTCTACGTATGTGTCCTCCTTGCATATTTTCAGTGTTTTATGAATGCTAAATAATTGGTAATCCACTAATTGTGACCTAAGGAGAGATGTTATCATTTCTACTTTTGAAAATTTGGGAGAGTCTCAACTGCTGTGTATGTATGAATGCACTTTCATCCCAACATATCCTGAAATCACAAAAAGAAAATGAATCTAAGTAGGCTGCCATGAGGGTGGAAGAGGCTGAAGTACCAAAAGGAGATGAAGAGGAATGAGCAGTACAACAGGCTTTTAGTACAGTATGGTACTCTGTCCTATGTGGATTATAATGCTTTTGTGCAATAGATGATACTGTAAAAGCTGGGGATTGATGCAGAGAAAATTGCTTGTTTTGGTATTATGTGGCGAGGCAGGAGACTAAATGAAAGATCAAGATGAAGGACATCTAGAAGGTTATGAGTCTGCTTAAATTGGTCATATTGCTAATATTTATTTATTAAGGACTGGAGGGCAATGGATGATAGATTGACCTAAGCTGTCTAGATCCAGAGACAGACTAATAGCACTTGCAAGCCCTCTTTGAGGTCCTGCAGGGATCAGTTCTTGGCCACACTGTAATTAACATTTTTATTAATTACTTGGAAGAAAACACCAACCACTGAAAGTTTTCAGATGACACAAAAATAGGGGAAGTGGTAGATAATGAAAAGGTTAGACTATAAATTCAGAGTGATGTGGATAACTTGGTAAGCTGGGCCCAAGCAAACTATGTGTACATCTAGGAACAAAGAGTGTAGGCCATATTTCCAGGATGGGGAACTATGTTCTGAGAATCTGTGACTCTGCAAAAAATTTGGTGGGTAATAGTGCATAATCAGCTAACCAAGAGCTATGGCCAAAGGGTCTAAAAAATCCTTGTATCCATAAATAAGGGAAACTCAAGTAGGAGTACAGGTGTGAATGCTCCTGGAATACTGTGTCTAATTCTGGTGTCCTCAATTCAAGAAAGATGTTGATAAATGGGAGAGGGTTCAAATAAGAACCATGAGAATGATTAAAAGATAAGAAAACATGCCTTCGAGAGAGAAACTCAATCTATTTAGCTTAACAAAGAGAATGTTAAGGCAAACTTGATTATCATTTGTAAGTACTTACATGGGGAACAAATATTAATCATAGGCTCTTCAGTCTAGCAGAGGAAGGTGTCTGAAAGCTGAAGCTACACAAATTCAGACTGGAAATAAGTACATTTTTAAGTGAAGGTAATTAACCATTGGAACAAATTACCAAGGGTCATGGTGGATTCTCCATCACTGGCAATTTTAAAATCAATTCTAGGAATTATTTGAGGGAAGTTCTATGACCTGTATTATACAGGACCTCTGACTAGGTGATCACAATGGTCCCTTCTGGCCCTGGAATCTATGAATGTTTGTCTCAGAATGAATACTCTGGGAGTTCCATTGTGTTTTTCACGAGACTGAATGGAGCTGCCATAGTGAACTGTATGATTAAAATGAAGATCATGCAACAAAGAATAGTGTAATTAATAAAATAAAACTATAGTGTAAGAAGATTTAAATTAACAGGCTTACAAACTTAATCTTACTAAACACTGTTAGATCCTTGGAAACTGTTAAAAGTGGCTGCTGTAAAGGACTGTTGACAGATGAAAAGTTCACCAAAATCAAATGCATCAAATATAAATAACTTACAAAGAGAGTCTTGTAATATTTTTGTTTCAGACAGCAAAGCTGCTCTGTGGCAAAAACGGTTCTTGATAATAGAAGGCGGCAAAAATTACCCCCCCAAAAAAATGACTCTGAATATTTCCTCATGGCCATAATCTTGGCAGGTCTAGTTATTTATGATAAGCAAAGAGAATTATTTATTCATCCTTACTACAGAACTGACCTTTGGCTTAACTACAGATGGTATTTTTCTGGTTTATTTCAAAGTAGGAGAATTTTTGTTGATGTATTCAGTCATATTTCACATAAATCAGAATTTAGCTTTTTTATTGCATTCCCTTTCTCTCCATTTGAAAAGTACTTAATTTTATTGGCTCATTAATTTTCGGATGGTTTAGTTGCTTAATTATGTAAAGAACCATTACAGTAGAGCCACTAGAATATCTGAGAAACCCTACTTGGCAAGGTATAATTGTTTTTTATGTGAGACGGAGGATAATTTCATTACAGATACAAGTACATTTTTGTGGTAAGCTTAATAAATAAGTAAACAAGGCAAGAAGGATGCATCTTTTAATTCTGAAATCTAAACATTACTGATCCAAAGAGTTTAAATATAATTTCATGAATTCATTTTCACTTAATATAAATAATGTATTATTTAGAGCTGAAACAATAGATCTGTGTAGATAATTCATAGATTTTTTTAAGGCCTAGGGGGACCATTAAATCATCCAGTGTGATTAAATGATCTCCTGTGCATCTCAGGCCAATATATTTCACCCTCTTACCACTCTGTTGAGCTCAATAACTTGTGTCTGGCTAAAGCATAACTTTTGTGTTTGGCTAAAGCACGTCTTCCAGAAAGACATATTGTGTGTGTATATAAACATTCTAAACTTTGGCATTTTATTTGTTACCAGCTTACTACCTATTTGCCATCGTTAGTTTTTAATAGTTCAGACCAAGTGAAGTGAGAAGTGGCCCTGGAGAAATTAGGCTATTAGAAGTGGAAGGGAATCTTCTTTTAATTGTGAACCTAGCATAATATTGACTCCACTGGACAATTGTTGGGAAATATGAATGAAACTGGGCCTAATTCTAGTCCCATTGACACTCCACTTATTGCTTCCATTTTAATCAGGCTGCATCTAGAGATAATGAGTAAATAATCAGTTGCTGAGTCAGTTTTTCATCCACTTGTGAATCTCACAAAAAACAGCGTACTTAACCACACCAGCCTTTTAAT
This sequence comes from Mesoclemmys tuberculata, assembly GCA_007922155.1. Lineage (NCBI taxonomy): Eukaryota > Metazoa > Chordata > Testudines > Chelidae > Mesoclemmys > Mesoclemmys tuberculata. The sequence continues at coordinate 101,411,659 of ML675601.1, forward strand.
GTAGCACTGTATCAAAAGCTAGTTTAAAGTGAAAGTAAATAATATCTATTGCCTAATATCTATCTAAATATCTAATAATATCTATCTTATCAACTCACTGTCATTTTGTAAAAGACATTAATCTGAGGGTATGTCCATACTGCAATGCAAGACCAAAGTTAGTGGGATGCAAGTTAGCTGATCCTGGTTAGAGAACCCAGAGCTTGAGCATTTAAATGGATTGATTATTAATCCTGTGTTTAAGAATTTTCTAATATGGGCTCAGACCTGGGGCTCTGGAGTTGACAGTGCAGCACACAGACTTGAGTCAAACCAGCCATATCCCAGACTCCCTACCATCCTCCCAAAACGTGACAACTCTAGCCCTTTGTCCGTGGTGCACTGTGGGAAGACTTGACTGACCACCCTGCACATTACCAGAAGTTAGAATAGCTAACGCAAAGCTGCTACAGGTTCATTGCCAACCAGTCTGGTGTTGGGAAGTTGACTGTGCGTGAAGTGGTGGTGGACGTTTCTGAGGCAATCAGATGTGTGGTGTACCCCAGGGTGATGGGCATAAAAGGTATTCCTGATGTAATTGCTGGCTTTGACAGAATGGGGTTTCCAGTGTGCGCTGGTGTCGTTGATGGAACTTGTGACCATAGTTTGCCCTCCTCAAGGTGCACATAAGTACGTAATGGAGCAGTGCCCTTTAGGGTTTGTTATGCAGGCCTTTATGGACCACAGAGGTCAATTTATGAATGTCAATGTGGGCTACACTGGGAAAGTTCATGATTCCAAGTTTTTTGCCAATTGGGAGTCTACATTTGTGGACAGGATGGGACACTATTCCCACCAAATGTCATTGTGATAAATGGAATTACTGTTCCCACCATTATTCTGGGGAATCCTGCGTACCCACTTTTGCCTTGAGTCATGAAACCATACCCCGACTTAAGAGGCCATAGGAAAAGATGGCTTAATTACACTCTTAGAAGGTGTAGAATGACTGTTAAATGTGCTTTTTGCAGACTGAAATCCCGTTGGAGATGTCTAGAGACCCATTTGGATTCCAGTGTCATCAGTGCTGTCTGTATTACTTTGACTTGCTGTACTCTTCACAATCTTTGTGAACCCAGAGGTGAGCCATTTCCCGCTGAATGGACCTATGACAGTGGGGGGCTGCTGAATCAGTTCACTCAGCCAGAAAGTTCACCCACCACAGCAGGAGCTGAATGCACCCAGGCACCAGAAATCAGAGATGCTTTGTACTCCCATATTGTGGACTTGCATGGCCCAATGGAAAAAGGGGTGTAATACCTCTGTGAATGGGCTTGTGGAGGATGAGGGGTGGAGCTGATTGATTGGCGGAGGCATGTTGATTGCTATGTAGTGTTTTGTGAAGTAGTAGGGTAGGAGGGAATTCACAGAGTGGATTGATGTAAGGAAGTAATTAAAGTATGGATTGCTATAGATAACAGTATGAGGAATGGTGTTTGCATATTAATTTTTTTTTTAATAATTACTTTTATTTTAAATACACACTCTGTGATCTGATGCAGTGATACAATAAACTTTGGTGGTGTTAATAAATAAGGCTTTTTATTTCTTGTAATAAAAAAGTACAACATTCTCTCATTGGCAAGCAGGCCAGCTGCTATTATCACACCAATACACCTGTAACAACCGAACCGTCAAAAAAAATTTTAAAAGTGCATGAAAAAGTGCTCACAGTGAAATGGTGTACGTGGCAGAAACCATCTACTGTTGCATGTACCCTGGCCCCCTGTTAGTCTTTCCCTGTTTGCTGTTCTCTTGACACTGGGGTAGGGTGATGGAGGCAACTGCAGGGGAGGAAGGGGTCAGTGTGGACCACTGGATAGGGCAAGGTTGCCCTGCCCAGCCACTCATAAGATCCAGTTGCATGGGCCACCCAGACATGGAGTTGTCCAAGCTGTTTCTGGACTGCATCCCAAGGTACCATGTGGGGGCTCAGGCCATAGTGTGGCTGATGTACCAGGAGCCAGTATTGTGGCCATTTGTGATATCAGGTGCTCAAACGGTTCTTTCTGCTGAGCTTTGTCCACGTCTCTTAGCTGCTGTTCCTGTTGCAGGAACTGTGAAGCAAGTGCCTGCTCTTGTGCTGAAATCCCGTCCTCAAGCTGTGCAGCCAGCTCACCCTTACCTCTTGCTGTAAGCCCCTCTGTCTTTGGTACTGGGCCTGCTTGTTGGCCCTGTCCAGAACTTATGGTTTAAGTTCATCATGGAAATGCTGCTTCTTGGAGCAGTCCATGAAGGTATATTGGCCTAGGCTTCTGCTGCAGTTGAGGTTGAGGGGCCTGGAATAGGGCAAGAGACAGAGGATTATTAGTGCAAATAGTTTAGTGCAAGCATACAGAAAAATTTCTTGTGTAATTTCAAGAGCATAAAAAATTGCTCTTTCAAACTGAACTTTGGTATATTGTGGGAAGTATGCTTCAAACCACAAAAGCTCCTCGGACACAACATGGTTAATTTAAGTGAAAGAAGTGCAGAGACCATGATTTAAAAATGTAAAGCTTTTTAGTTTTTTGTTTTCTCAGGGCTGCAGAACTACTTGGGTTGGAGTTGATGGGGGTGGGAGAGTCAATGGCTGTGCTACCAAAGCTTTTTCTATCATTTCAGGCCTACCACATTTCGTAGAACATAACAGTTCTTGTAGTGCCTGATTGGCAAAGGGAGATGTTATTCCAAGCTGCTAATGGGATGCCTGCAGTGTATGTAGCCAAAGTATTCAAATTTATAATGACTGAACAGAACATCTATGAGTGGAGTGGGCTGGTCAGCTACTGAGGTGGCCCTAGAAAATATGCCCTTCCCCAAAATGTGACTGTCTATCTGGAATTCCTGTTTCAGGGAAAGTTGGCAGCTATCAGCACCCAGGATTGGGTCACAATGCATGAGGAAATCAACAGGATGCTTCATTAGTTTCCACATGGCTTAGCCTATGATGGCTGTATGGAAACACAACTCCACAACCGTCCCCCTAACTCCCACCACAGCGCACTTCTAGAAAAGATTTCAAATCCCATTCAGATTTGGCACAAGTGATTTTGTCACCTGTGGACTATCTTTAATTGAAATGGACTAGATTTATAAAGGGAAAACACTTCCACCCCCCCAGTTCACTGTTTCCAAGTGGCTTGTTGCGCGGTTACAGCGTGGTGTATTTATGCACATGGCACTGGAAGGTGGTTATTTTTAGGAAACAAGAATAGCCTTAGCCAAAATCTCTAGCTTCTCAAGTTAAAATATACTTTCAAGATATTCTGATGCTTTTATTTCCCAGTCGCCATTTTGAACTGTGTGGAGTGGAGTGCAGAGTGGAGAAGCCAAGTTGCTGGTGATATACAATCTCCCATTAGCAGATACCTTCTGCTAGCGGGTGCTTCTGATCACTTTTTTTTGTATTGTTTCATAAATCAGAAATCCCTCCCATTACTGCATTAAAAAACATTAAAATGGAGCCAGAAACTTGCCAGGCTCAGAGACATCTTGTAGGCCGCATAGCAGGTTGCTCCTCCGGGGCAGCATCAAACAGCTCCTCCGAGTATGGCCCTCAGGCTGTGCTGCTGGAACTCCTGCTTCAGAGCCGCATCTGGGACTGGCTTCAGCTACAGAGTGAATTCACAGTCCTTACTTGGTACCTGCTGCTGGCTCCCCTCAGGTCCAATGCTGAATTCTGAGGCCAGCAGGGTGGCATCCCAGTTGACTAGGTTATCTTGCAGCACCGTTGGCTCAGTGCTGTGCCCAGCACCCAGTCACACTCTTCATAAAATGGGCATGATGTCAGCAAGTTGCCAGCAGTGTGGTTCTGGCCCCTGGTTGTCCTGTATTCAGCACTGCTGAATTGCACTGCTCCCTGCGTTGGTCACTGGTCCAGTAAATTTGCAAGTTGCCAGCTTTTTTGCTATTTGCTGGTATGTGTGATCGTTCCTGGTACAAAAGTCCATTGCTTTGCTGGCCTTATACCAGAAATTTACCAAGCTCTAGCTGTGCTCCGATTACCATGAAGCAGCATTCTTTACTAAAGGTTGCTTCTGTTCAGTCTCCATTGCAAACACAGAAGGCTCTCTGCTGATGTGTTTGCAATTTGCTTGTCAGAAGACAATGGGAGGGTTAAATGCTGGCTCACCAAGCAGCTGCACTGCCCCAAGGGGGTTGCTTCCATTTTCATCGGAGTTGACTGGAGGCTCTTGGGACAGAGAGGGCAGAGGAAGTTGGTCTGTGGGATTGTGGGATACTTTTGGCAGGCTCCCAGGACCCAAGTCAGGTCTGTACCTACTCTGCAAAGCAATAGGGTTCAAACCCTGGATCCCAGCTTGATTTGGGCTCAGACCCTGCATCTCCATAGGTTCTAGGACCCTAAGTCCAAGCCCAGCTTTGAAAGATTTGTGTGTAGATGGAAGCGGGGTTTGGGCTTAATCCTGAATTTGAGCCCAAGCTTATATTGTAGTGTAGACATGCCCTGGGTGGTTACATGTGACCTGTGCTTTATAAATCCTTGCTATCCTTTTTATTAGTCTTATACGTGAAGAATTTCTCTCTGTGTGTCTTTCTTCCCCCTCTTAATTGCTGTAGAGGTTATCCCAGTACTGTGATTACTCTTCTATCATCCTTTTAAAAATAGGGTATCTGGGTCAATGCACCTCTAGTTTCTAGGTTATACCTTTCTGAAGCGATGAAACTCTACTTAGCTACTAGGACTTCTTGTAGTTTGCTATGCATACTAGCCTGTCTTTTCGTAGGCCTTCTGTTGTTTGCTTACTACCTCTTAAGCCTTAGTCTGATGATCTAAGGCATATTATTAGATTTTTTTGTTGCTTTTTATAGCTTTCAGTTTTTAGGTAAGCATATTGGAGCTAATTCTGTTCTCAGGAGAATCTGAACCATTATATTCTTCCTACCTCTCTTTTTCTCAGTATAAATTGTTAGGCTTCCTCCTTTCATTTCCTGTTACTTTTAAAAAGCCTGTATGTCTCAGTGATCAGCCCCCAGACATTCTCATTAATCATCCTGTTTTAGTTATGTCAACAAATTCAGTCATCATCCTGCAAGCACTTTTCTAGTTCCTTTATACTCATTGTTATTCTCTGTATTCCTGTCTAAACGTTTTATCTTCTGCCGCCCACTGGGCATAGTTGCCTCTACAGTGAAACCCTCTTATAATGAAAAGGAGTTTCACTTTGGGCCAACCCCCTGTGTGGAAGCTTTTTTGGTTTAACTTAAACCTGTTTTTAAAATCAGTTAAGCTAAGCCAAAATACATCTGGTTTTAATGGAAATAAGAGCATTTCCACAGTGTTTTGCTCTAATTTAACTGTATTTAAAAATACACATTTAAATAATCAGTGCCATTCTGAGTAAACAACTGGCATAATAGGAAAAGGCCTGCCCCTTAGGATATTAACTGGACAATTTGGTTAAAACATGGAAAAAATGTTCCAAATGTGGTGGTCATTTTTTTTCCTTTTCAATGCCTCATGTGACTAAACTATATTTATGTAAGTAATGCTTTTGAAAAAAAGGAAGAAGGTATGCTGCCAGCAAAAAGGAGCACAGAGGGAATGCTGCTTGCAAAGATTCGGCAGGGTTAGGTGCTAGCTTTCCCCACAAATGCATTTGAGAGCCAATGTCCTACCTTCTCTAAATTTACACGAATCTCTCACTCTTCAGGGGAGAATGCCTCAGGTACTCCAGAGGCTTAAGCTTGCGCAGATTCCTCAGGTAGCTTATCTTCTTCCTGAGACACAGCGGTGCCACAAGTCATCATTTGTCGTTATTATTTATACCCCATAAGCCCTAGACCAGGATCAGGGCCGAGTTGCATTAAGTGTTGTACAAACTCAAAGCCAGCCCCAGACCCCACCATAAAGAGATCACAATCTAATAAATACACATAACTGCTCTTTCAAACTACCTAAGGCTCAATTCACTTTCAGTGAAACTTGAGCTCCTAGGTGATTTAGGCATTTCTGAAAATTTAACCAAGGCCCATGATTCCTATTCCCTCTGGTACCATTTAGGAAAAAATCCCAGGCTAAGTTTTTTGGTGTGTGTTTTTTTTTTTTTTAAACACACATATTGAAAATTAGGTGGCTAAACAGGGAATTAGGAGCCTCAGTGGCCTGATTTTCAAAAGCGTTAAGTATCTATGAATATTGAGGTATTTATTTAGGTGACTAGAAAATCCCATGCTTAATTCCTTATTTCGAGTGCCTAAGATATATTCAGGTGCCTGACACCCATGGAACTTCAACATGGGCTGGTCACCTTGCTCCTTTAGAAGCTTTTGAAATCCTAGGCAAGGAGCCTAACTTTGGGGATGGATTTCTTTAAAAATCTAATTACGAACTCTAAGCACATTGACATCACTCACTGGCAGAGAAAATGATTGCACAGGAAGGGAAATGTCCTGCATGCTGATTACATTTGTGTTGCTCATCCAGGTGCTGGTTTCTGATTCTGTGAGAAAAGGGGCTTGGGAGAGAGGGGAAAGATCTCTTCCATCCTCCCTTTGCAGCTGTAAAAGAGGGTAACCATGCTGACAAACCCAGATGTGCTTGCAAGAGCACAGGGTAAATAGAGAGAAAAATGCCACTGCCCAAACCCAGCACAATGAAAACATGCAGTTTTAACAGCCATTGCCTCCTCAGTTGGATAAAACACGATATTTTACCTGGAATAACTTGGAGTTGGTTGTGCTAATGTGAAATTCCCCCAAGCATTATCTGCATTTAGGATGGAATTTATAGCCAAAATCCTCCAATCAGTCAAAAATCATTTCATCGCTTCTTCCTAATGAACAAAAGCATTTGAATTCAGATTGCTCATGGCTGAGCATCTTTTGATTGCTTTCTGTTACATAGAAAATCAATCAAATCTAGAGTGTAATTATTTTTGTAGGCCGTGTCTTGCCATGAACTGCAAACCTAAGGAGTGGGGCTATTTTAGTACTGAGAATGTCATTTTTCAGCATTTTCAGTTTTATAAAAATATTTTGTCTTTTTATTATTTAGAGAAAAATTCTTGAGGTCCCTGCTCAGTTTGCCTATGGTCGAAGTAAGGAAGCAGTCACTGAAATTAGTGGTTGCTTTGCTCAAGTAAAGATTGACTAAAATCATTTGTTTGTATCTACCTGTTTGCCTATTTCTTTAACACTTCTCAGTGGTCTGTCTTGAATTTTGGTGGAAGATGTTAAATAGTAAAGACATTCTTCAGACATTTACATCCATCTCCTAAATTTTTTGTTCTGAAAATGTCTCTTTTTTTTATTTTTATTTTTTGTGGGACCAGGTCAACTTGAACAGGTTCTGTAGTGTGCAACTCTCATAAATGTGAAGCAAACCATCCACCACTACTATGTTTGGCACTAAAAGGTCAGTTTCTGCCTTCTCTTATGTTTTTCACCATTCAAAAATGTATAGCGAATGTGACCATACTATAAAGCTTTATTTGTGGTAAATATAATGTGCAAGGTACATAAACAGGATACATTACTGTTGTTTTCTCTGTTTTTTATAGTTCTTAGCGTTCTTTGGCATGCAGGGAGAAATCTATAAACAGAATTGTATTATTGCTACCCTACAATGTGGCACCTCCAGCTTATTAAATAGAACATTATATTGGTACCAGATTGCATTCAGCATATACTGGAGAGATGCTGAAAATTCATAAAATGGAGTAATGCATGCCCCATCTTCATAATGAATACAAATCTACCATAGTAATGGGCTTCTAAAGTTGCAATTTTGAGGCTTTCCATTTCTTGCTAATTGGCTCTCTGGGTTGTGGAAACTTAAAGCTTGGACCAGATCAAATGATTCTACTAATTATAATATTTGTGCCACGGATTATGCTGCAGTTGAGCTGGGTTTGATATTTGATTAAAAAATGACATTAAACCACATGAACAGCCTCAAAGCGATTTTCAAGAGTTTTGTTCTCCAACGATGTCTTTGTTTCTTCAAAGTTTTACAGCAACAGAAGGCCACCAAAAGGATTAATCCAATAGCCTTGGAATTTTATTCTGTTTATCCACCCCAGATTGTATTTTAAATATTATATAAATGAGAATTCCCCACACATATTCTTTCCTGAAAGGCAGACTCCTTGATGTTTTAAATGATGAGGTCAAGTACATGACAAGAATGATGTGAGATTAGAAGCAGCTATTATGCAACATTTGTTCACTGTGGGTTGTTTGTTCTCTACCTCAAACTGTTATGCACTATGTACAATAACTGAATGGTTCGCTGTCTCCTGGTAGGAATGAGACAGTGTAGACCTTCCTGGCATACTGTAGATTCCTCTCTGTAAAGCTAGGAAATGCCTTTTGACTAGATAGATAAAAAGGGCAAAAGGTGTCATCAGACTGTTATTTTCAATAGATAGTGATCCCTTTGTTCAAATACATTTTTCTAAATGAAGTAATATGTTTAGGACCACATTTTCAAAAGTGACCATTAATCCTGAATTCCCAAGTTTTCGGTGACCCCCAGGTTGACCCTCCACCCCCCAAAAAATTAGTGGGTACTTTTTTGAAAAATTCAGTCTTCGTTTTTAATTGTTTTCTAGGAAATGTTGTGTTAAATGAAACAGAATTAATTTATGGAAAAAGGAAATTAAAGGTTTGTTTTCCTCTAAAATTGAAATCTGATTGAGTTCTAATGTTGTGGTACCCATTATAATATGAATGACTTATTTTTAACAAAAATCAGAGAACTTTGATTTAAAGCCTAAACTCTCTTGTCATCAAATTGTTGAAAGCCAACAGGTGTATTGTATCTGAACTTTTTTATTTCTACCTATTGCTTGTTTTATGTGCAAGGTTTGCATTCAGTGAATCATCTCCATTTGAATTAGTCCTGATTGAATAATGAAGTTGAAAAAAGCAATTGTTTTATCAGAATATTTTTTCCAACGTTACAGCATCTGAGGAAGGAAAATATTTCTAAGATGCTTTATCACAGTCTCCACTGACAACATGTACTGACATTTTTAACAAAGACGTGAACTCCCCTTCAGTTCAGTTTAATTTAAAAGTTGGTTCCATGCCTTTAACTACTAAACTGTGATAAGTGTTTTCAGTATTCCAGCCTCATCTTTTTTTATCTACATGCTAATTTCTCTCTGATTAAGTGAATCTACAATAGACATCAGCATGGAAAGAGCAGAGGTTAGTATGTTTCCCAAATGAGTTTCTGATGTGATGTATTATTCATGCTACATACTTACTCCAGTTTTGCAAGAACAATTTTTCCACAATGTGGCCCAGACCATACCTTTGTGGAAAAACCCGTAGAAACTCTACCCAAGAGACCCCTTCCATGAGCATTACCTTGCAAAGATCCTGCTCAAACTATCCCATTGGCATGGTGCAGGATTTGCCCCATCCATTGAATAGGCTGTGTAGTCTACCCCCTATCTAGCATGGCTTCTGGGATTTACAGGAGGCTCTGGCTAACAATGCTTCTCCAGCCATTGGAAGAGCTATGCTACTAGGGATATCCCCAGCTGTGGTGATCCCTAGGCTCCCAATCAGGAGCTGCACAAAGGAGATAATCTGACCCAAGACTGTCTTGTCTTGTCTTTTTGAACTAATCCTACTTAGTTGCAGGATATTTCTACTCAATGGCCTGCAAGCTCTACACCTCCTCTCCCAGTACAGACACTGCACCATACTGCAGTGTCAAGGGGGGAGATACCACATAGGTGGTTGAGTTCATGTATTCCTCTTTGTATCGTAGCACACTGACAACACAATAATGGTGGTGATGATAATAACAGGTAAACCTGGAATAGTCTTCCAGGGGAGGTTTTGGGATCCCCATCATTGGAGGTTTTTAAGAACAGGTTGGACAAACATCTGTCACGGATAATCTAAGTTTACTTGGTCCTGCCTCAATTCTTGGAACTGGATTTGATGACTTCTTGAGATCCCTTCCAGCCCTACATTTACAGTTCTCCGATTCTAAAACTCATGATTCAACTAAAGTGAAGCCAGAGGACTTGGAAGGGTGTCCACAGAGCTCAAGAAAGAGCTGGAGCAGGACAGGTTGTTACTGGATAGATTGTAGAGGGCGTTTGCCTTAGAGGCATAGGACTGGATACAACTGAAGATAATTACTGCTTGATGAGGTAGAAGCTGAATAAGAAAAGGTGAAGGTCTCCCTGACACAAATGATCGCTATCACTGGCTGCCGGAAGTTGTGGGAGTTGTTTTTTGAGCTCTTCTTTGTGAAAATTCATTTGTTTCATTTAACTTTTGGTCATAAGATGTGGTTTTACCCTTAGACAGAGGGACAATGAATATAGGCCAATCACTTCCCACTAAGCGTGTGTCTACACTTGAGTGTGTGTAGTCACACATGCGTCATTGTGCCATAAACCCCCTGCTGTCCACATTTGAAGTACGTCCCTGAAGGACAGTCTAGTGTGCAAAAGTTAGAATGTATAAGGGGCATGGGTACGTACACACCTCCCCTGTGGCATGGCACTGTATCCCTTCCGCTGTGCAGTTTGGATGGGGGCAAGCGGTGTGTACCAGGTCACGGGTGCTGGTAGTGCTTTAGGGTCATTTCCCCTCAATGCATGGATCACTTTGCTGCCTGTTCCTTACCCAAAGATATAAAGGTCCCTGATTGCCTTTTGCCAGCAGTACTAGCGATCTACACTGAGCACTTTCAGGTCTTCTGTGAACTGTATTGATCACCAGTGCTGATCATGGAGCATGTTCCAAGAGCTGCCACCTGGTTTCTGGAGCACACCTAGGTGCTCATCAATGTGCGGGCAGAGTACGCCATCCGTAGCTTTGCCTGTACCAGCAGGAACATACCCCTTTACTGGGAGGTTTCATAGATGCTGGAAGAGGCAGACATTCAGCAGACTCCATCACAGTGCTGGGAGTGCGTAAAGTACCTCAGGCACCAGTACTAGAGGGGAAGGACTCGTACAGTCACTCTGGGAGAAGACCTCATGTGTGCCCCTGCTATGATGAGCTGGACCAGGAGCTCTCCTGGGCTGCAAGTACTGAGTCTGAAGTCAGTCATGACACTTTCCTTGGCCCCACCAGCCTCATTGTATAGTGGGATGCTGGTGATGGCAGGATGAGAAGGCAGCATGGACTTCAGAGAAATTTCCAGAGGAAGCTCCAGGAGACCCAGAGAGTTCCACGCATCTATCTGGCAGGTCCAGTTGAGGAACCCTTTCTGAGGAAGACCCCGAGCTGTGTCAGGAACCAGAATCCAAGACTAATAAGTTGTAATACACCCCCACACTCCTTAGAAATCTCTCTTGCTCTGGTAATACATGCCTGAAGCCAGCCCCTCGCCTGACCCATGCATGCTCCATCCTGAAATGGTTCCCAATAAAGACATGGCTATAAATGGGGTGTGTGGGCAGGCTGTTCTTTGTGGTTTTCTGTTCCTCTTCTATGGGAAGATTCTGCTCCCTTAGAATACAATCAGTTGCCTCTTGAATTGCCCTCAAGTCCTGTAGGCCTAATTCAGCAAATTTTTGTTGTAGCAAATGTTCAAGTTCTTTTTTCAGGTTTAACAGCAGGACAAATGTGCTTGGTCTATCTTCATAGTTCACTAGATCCCTCCACTTAGCAGTATATAGAGGGGTTACCATGATCAGAAACCTCTTGTGCAGGTGGCCAGGTGTCCTCCACAGTACTGGAAAGATTCTTCTCTTTCCCATTTTGGTAACTTTGATACGGCTGTGCTGTCCGAGTGACGGCCAGCCTTTAAAAGGTGACTTGGTAATGTACCATTAAAATAACCAAACCCCACACCAAGCAATCCATGCATTGTAAATTTTTCAACATCTGAATAAAAGTAATTCATGCATCTTGCAATTTTTAACCTCAGTGCCTTCCTTGTGAGCTGCAAAAGTAGCTTGAAGGAAGGAGGCTAATAGCTACGTTTCTTGGATTCAAAGAAATATCAGTATTGTGGCCTTTGGCAGCACAGTTGCGTTACGTGGGGGGATTTAGTTATTTTCCAAGGAAAAATGAAATATAATGCTACCCTTGCCTTTGACTTGTTAGGACATTCTAATGTCCACAGAGAATCCATTCCACTGGGAGTGCAGAAGTGGCACTGCAGAAAGATGTTGAAGGACCTGCTTTTTGGCATAGACAGAAGGAGCAGTTGGACTTGATTAGGGCAAGAGTGGGTTGGGTTCTAAGGCCAGATGAGGCATTCCTGCAAATGAAGACACAGCGCAGGCAATGGGAGCATGCACAGAGGGAATGGGATCATGCACTCACACATTCCCTAGTCCAACTTGTGGTCGAAGGCTTTCGAGGCCTGTCTGATGCCATGGCCCCAGCTCCTGCAGGAACTGGTGCTACAAGGTCCTCTTCCAGCTGCCAGGCAGTCTGCTGCTGAGGTGATGAATCCCAGCATTCCTGTCGTGGAGAGGCATGCTGGACACCTGGCACCACATCCTCCTCGGATATCCGAAATCCCTCTTGGGGGACACTCCTCTTCTTCCCCCCTCCACCTCCCCGAGAACATTCAAGAGGGGAATGATGAGTCTGACCAAGTCCCTGTTGCCCAGCTTGTGTTCAACCCTCACACCCCACTCAGGACATGTGTATGTTTGTTCTCCCATACAATATTCCATGTCCATCTCTGCCCTTGTCAGGGCGAGGGGGAAATGAGGGGGGAGATGTCATCTGTGGAATTTAACTTTTTTTTGGTTCATTTGTTCCTATTACAAACTGTTTCATGCATGTATGTAAATAAAAGTTACAGTTCACTTCACTTGTGTCTGCATCTTGTTTTCTGAACATAATACTTGATACTTCCCAGAGGTTTGGGATGAGGTAACAGGATTCACAGTACAGGACTGCATGAATTCTGTAAAAGTCTGGTGCCAAGGAAATGCTAACAATTCCATCCGTTTCCAGGCCTTACCTATGCCCTCCAGCTCTTAAGAAAAAAAATTGTTCATGGGTTCATGTCAATTAAATATGCTGTTGCTGTGTAAGGCACAAGAATAAAAAACAGAGGAGGATTTTATTGAGAAGTCTTTGCCTTTGTTAATAACGAAGTGAGAATACAGACAAAGGAAACAAAGCTAATCTACCAAAGAAGCTACCTGACATTGAGCGATATTTTAAGGATGCCCTCCCCGCTCCCAAACAAGTACCGCTGGCAACAAATGCCATGAGAGCAGTCATGCATAGCACTTGGTAAGAGCTACAGTGTCAGAATTGTGTGGAATTAATGTCTTAAGTCCCTCCCAAAACTTTACATAACTGTTTAATCATTTTAAACAATGCGTAAGTGCTCCGTATAAACTAATCTAAGCCAGCAGATAACATGTAACAAAACATTGCTCAGTTATGGCATTCAAGTGCAGTAAGAGTCTTCACAGCATAAAATCACAGCTGACGTCTTAATCTAGATGGTCTTCCCATAATTCTCTACTTTCAGTTCATATATTAACTCTAGGAGATCAAAATCCAGAGAAGTATTTTGCAACAGAATTTATGTGGCAATACTCTTATTGAGAACTTTCAAGCAGCACCATATCATCACAATAGTGTACCTGACACAGTCCCAAGTCACCTTCTGACTCCCCACTTTTCCATTATGTATGAGCACACAGCATCACAAATTTTCCTGGCCTGTTGAAAACCAGGAGCTGGTGTGTGCCGGGTGTGATTTGGCTGCCAGTATAGGCTTTGAAAAACAGATCTGTCTTATGCTTACTCACTATGCAAGTATTTTCCTTCAACCTCACATACCTTATGCTACAATAATCTGAACTGAATGTTGGCCACATTGGCATTCAGATGGGTCTGGAAGTGTCATCAATGGGTTTTCAGATGCCCCAACACAAACTCTACCACCATTCTATAACTACCTAGTCTGTAGGTGAATTCCTTTTTTTCTTGACTCAGTGATGTTGAGGTAAGGCTTCATTAGCCACAGTAGAAGTGGGCATGTGGGGTCCCACAAAACAAATGTCTGCAAAAAAGATCCACTATAAATAGTCTCATCATTTTGTGAGAATAAAGCCCTTTCTTCCCTCCTGTGATACAATCCCGACCTCCTAAGCACCCTAGCATCATGGACCTTTCCTGTGTGTCCCAAGTTCGTGATTGTGAACAGTTCCCTGTGATCCACTAAGCTGTGGAGAACCAGCAAGTAGCGACCTCTGCAGTTTATGTATTCACTAGCTCCTTTTGGTGGGCAAAGTATAAGAATGTGCATTCCATTGGTGGCCCCTGCACAGTTTGGAAAAACCCATCCTCTGAAATCCTGTTATGATTTCAGGGACTTGGGTTATTTGGTTACCCACCTTTGGGTAGATCACAGTATTGATAGCATAGCAAACTGTGTAACCACTGACCTGACAGTTGACACTGACCAGCCCCAAACTGGTTGGCAACTGACCAATAGCTGTCAGGTTGCCAGCTTCCAAAGGCTTCTACCTGCTTCTACACTGGTGTGGGTTTCTGAAATCAAATAGTCTGGGACTGGAGGGTTGGTGCAAGCTGTTCTCACAACTTCATGACGGGCTGCTTCTTCATTCTGAAGTTCTGCACTATTAATTATCCCAGTTTTCCAAGACTACGTGTTCCCACCACACGATGCTGGCTCTCTGGGACCAGAAGTGGAGATCCACCCATAGCATTCAACATATCTGTTTCATGAGAGACAAGTGGATTTTCATTTCTCCCCAGGTCATCCATCTTTACTATCTGCAATCTCTTTGGATTGATCCAGTTCAGTATCCGGTACTGCACCATATGAATATTTGTCCAGTGAGCAGGAGCAGAACCATATCTTCATGGACTGACTTCATCTCTCAATGGAATTTGGCAGAAGGGAGCGATGTCAGAGAAATGCCATCAACAAATATGTGGTGGTGGTGCACAGTTCTAACAACATGCAGCAAGGCTATTCATAGAGCATCTCCTATGACACAGAAGACTCTGGATACTGCCCCTGAAATGTTAGTGCTAATGTTGCATACTGAAAAATAGCACTGTGGATGAGGGTATGCCCTTGTGCACAGAGTGTACCTGTATCCAGCACGGTGTATGTAGACATTTGGTGCAGGTATGGGGAACACGCTCCAGCAGTACATGGACAAGTAATTGTCCACTTGCAAATATAGACATACTCTTTGAAAGGCTGTAGTAAATTAAAAGGAACCTGTTTTGTTTTGCATTGCCAGAATTTAACAGCCTTACTAAAGGGTCTTTTAGCCAAAAACATAAACAGCAGACTGGCCTTTTGTATTGTATTATTGTAAATCCTGAGGTCTTTTTCTGCAGCCCCAGAACTGTCAAACCTCTGTCACTTGTAACTTCTGTTGTTTAATGCTACCGTTTTGTTTTCTAGTTTAATTATTGGCGGAGGAAGGAGACATTAGTAGGAGCTGCCTCCACCAAAGATTGAAACACCATATCATCCCATTCATCATTAAGCAGAATCCCCCTTTGTATTCTGTAGCTTTCTGAAAATGAGATGGGATGATACAGTCCGCAGTATGGGCTTAGGGCTCAATCCAGTTTAATTCTGTTCACATGAGTAGTCTCGTTGCTTTCACATATGTGGACATCTGTGCCACATGTGTGAAACCAGACGTCATTTATGCATGAGATCACTAATGGCTTTGTAAGCTGTATGGAATTCAAAGTGAATTTGTGCTTTAACATCTAGACCTGTGTACATACGTAGAACTTTGGCCCTCATTCTCTGGGCTAGTACTGTGGAATCTCAATGTGGGCAAGAAAAGCCTCACATCGCTCTTGGCTCATTCCAGCTGGCCGTCACACAAAGCAACACTGATAGGCTCCATCCCATTTCCTTTCCCTCTCCATTCTCCATCACCTGCGCATTGAGCAAGTGGCATTGAGTAAGGATGCGGTGGCAGAGGTTAAAGAGAGTCACTTATAGTTTGGAAGGCTGGGCTCTGGACCACAGGGACAGAGTGAATTGCAGACTCTGGATTCTGTTGTATTAGCATTTTATGTACTATTTAAACAAAATCATGTAGTTGTTAAATTTAAGCTTTTACTGACAAGATACAGTGGCCTGTTCACCCAACAGAAGAGAGTAGCATCCATGTGAAAAATTGTTTTGTTTAAAAAAAAAACAAAAAAACGCAAAACCATGAATGAAACCATGTAGATGAGTGCATTCTTCTCCCAGCTATAATACGGTATACATCTGTATGCCATAATATACCTGCTGTGATCAAATTAAAGAGCAAATCCCATAGCATCCCTTTTATGCCATTCGGTTTGCATACAGGGATGTGATAAGATGGTGCTGCACATTTGACATCTATATAGGAAATGACAGTGACATTTAAAAGACTACAATTTAATTATGTATTTTGTCATTTCCTACAGTAACAAATTTTAGAAATAACAAAATTAACTGCCTAATATAGCTGAAGAGAGAAGGCACATTAAAGTTGTATTCAAGTAGTGTCAATTTCTATTGCAAGGTTCCACAAAGGGCACAGAGAATGTTATGTGCAATCAGGCCAAAATAAGAGAATTACATTTTAGTAATTTATTTCTCACTGTGTTTTAAATATATGGGTGATCACGTTCTCCTACTGTTTGTGATGTTGAAGATAATTTCTTAGCAGATACTTATGTGATTTTGGCAGAGAAACCATCAGAGGTGGGAGAAGGACACAAAAATGGACAGTGGTTCAAGCACAGTCTCAAGACAGGAAATGGGAAAGCATGACCCTTTGTGCCTTTGAAAAATCTCCCCCTTTATTTCAATGTTAACTTTTTTGCCATTCCTGTAATTTATAAAATTATGTTCTGCCATCTTTTTAATTGCTGTACCTGGGAGTTCTCATAAGAATTATCTGATTATTTCCTGGAGATTCCATAATTGTAGCACTGTATTCTAAATTCAAGTATAAACACTAATATGATGAATTACAGCAACAAAAGAGGTTGACACTTGAAATTACAAAGCACTCTCAATGACTCCATCTTTTGTAATTTGAGTGTTAACATGTTTGTTTATCTCTCTGATTATAGGAGAATAACTATTGTGGCAAGGTCGGGGAAGGGGCGGGAGAAGTACTCCGCCCCCGTGGGTCTTGCGCTCTCCCGGCCTGGCCGGTGGTGCAGCTGGGAGAGGGTCGAGGGAGGGGCCGGGGCCCGCTCTGCCCCTGAGTACTGCTACCTTCCCTCTGGGGTAGTCCGTGATCCGCTCCCTGCTTCTCCAGCCAGGTGCCCTGCCCTCTGGGGCACCGGTAACAACAGGGGAAGCTGCAAGCCTCTGAAGGCTGCAGCCCACAGGCTGCAGCCTGCCTGCTCCAAGCTGCCAACTCCAAAAGCTGTGAACCGCAACTGTACCCTGTAACTATACCTATAACTCCCACCTCCGTCCTCCACTCCTCCTCCTCTCCAAGCTCCATAAACCCACAACTGCCTGCCTGCCCTGCAGGCTTTTAAGTGTTTGGGGCGGGGCCCCTTGATTGGCCCCAGCTGGCCTGATTGGTTAAACAGCCCCAGGTGGCCTAACTGCCTAATCAGCCCCAGCTGAGTTACCCAGGGAACAGGGCTTTGTGGAGCCTGGGGCTGATATACAGGCCCTCCAGCACTCTGGTGTAGCCATCAGGACTGACCCTGTCACACTATGCTCAGCTTTTCTATTGTAAACTAAATCCTGTCCTGATTTATGAAATTGGTAAGATTAAGAAGGCAGTGTGATTGCTGAATCATGGCTCAAGGAGAGATTCTTTCTAGATGTTCATGGTTTTGCACCTTCCAGTGCGTGGCTGAGTGGATACATTTGGAATAGGTATGGGTTACCCAGCATGGCCCTGCTCCTGCTCCCATTAATAAGAGAAAAAAATCCTGCCATCATTGAAATTGATGGGAGTTTTGCCATTGCTTTAAGGAGAGCCAGGAAGTCTTACAGGAAAAATCACGTTATGTTAATAATGCAGGATCATGTCCTATGGGAGCCTACTCTGGCTGGCCCTGCATCCTCCTATATCTTACGATAGCAAAGGTAATGCTTTGTCAGATCACCTTCTGACCGATTTTGGGAGCCACATACTGAGGTAATTGTGTGTTTCATGTCCAAAGAAATGGGAGGTCCCATAAAAAGACACACTTACTTTGAGTGAAAAGGGACTTATTTAGATTACTGTGAGCCTTGCAGTACATATGATGGATAAAATATCCCCAGTGCAGAGCCACATAGCATGATGAAAAATACTGTGGGGTGGGCTGGTATTATTAAGGTTGCCTGACATTTCCCTTTATAAGACCCTGTTTTAAATTGCATATAACTTTGCCTAACTTGACCCATTTGAGATGAAATTTTCCATGGTGAGTGTCTGCCTCAGGAGACTGGGCCTAGGGGTAGGGAGGAAGAGAGACTGGGATTCAGGAGAAATTGGGACTCAAATAGCACTCCTGGAGGGGGAGACTAGGACTAGAAGGGCTGGAAGACTGGGACTGTGATGAGAAGCCTGAAGAATAGAGACTGGAGTGGATAGGCAAAGAGAATGAAACACAGCGATATAGGAATGGAAGGGACCTTCTGGTCATTGAGTCCAGTCCTCTATTATTGCAGGCAACCCTGTCATATAAATTCTTTCATAAACTTATTAAACTCCATCTTAAAACTAATTACGTTGTTTGCCCCCACTACTTATACTAAAAGCTATTCCAGAAGCATTGTCTCTTAGCTTCCTCTTGTAAGATAGGCTCTCCATTCTCCTGATCATCATAATAGCCCTTCTCTACACTGGTTCCAGTCTGAGTGCATGTTTCTTGAACATGGATGACCATAACTGTACACAGTATTCCAGGTGAGGTTTATCAGTGCCATGTTCAATGATATTAATCTTTCCCTTTCTCTACTGGAAATATCATACAGTGTATGATCACATTTGCCTTGCCACATCATACTGGTAGCTGATAGTCCTCCTGTGATTGACTAATACATTCATGTCTTTCTCTTCCTTTGTCATTTCCAACTGTTAACCCTCTAATTTCTAGCAGAAATTCTTGTCCTTCTTTGGGTACTTGCTCATGTTGATTCCAAGTAGGTTTGTGTGCGCCACGTGCACAGTTGGAAGGCTTTTCCCCTTAGCAGTATCCATCAGGTTGATGCAGGTACCTCCTAGAGTGGCGCCTCTATGGTGCGGTATATGGGGCCCTGCTGGCCCCTTGCTGCCTCCTCAGTTCCTTCTTACTGCCCATGACAGTCATTGGAGCTTCTTGCCTTTTCCCATTGGCAAGCATTCCTCTAGTATAGTCATTCATCAAAACCTGTAAATAGTTGTTAGTTAGTTAGTTAGTTAATTTTTATCTAGGTTCTCCCTCCCCCACAAAACCCCAGGACCCGGGCATGCCTCAGTGCCAAGGATTCAAACCATGTGGGACCTGCCACAAATTTATGCTAAGGGGCAATCCCCACAAATCCTCTCTGAAGTGCCTCAGGGAACCCCATCACTGCAAGACCAAGGACTAAAAAAGACAGGCGTTTTTAGACTAAAATAGCTCCTCATGGAGGTAGCTCTCTGCCCCCAACCAAGCCATTTCGACTTGACACCCACCACCTGGGTGCAGAGTGCACCAGCCTCTCTAAGGGAGGCTGTGGTGCCAAAGAAGGGCTTGGCATCAAAGGACATCCATCACTGTCGCTCCCCGGCATAAAAGACCCAGCACGGTTCACATTCTCCAGTGCCACAAGAGGTGGAAAAAGACTGACATAGGATGTTTGCCTAAAGTGAAGGCTGCAAGGAAGGGTGATACTTGTGTGCGTCCCGTGTCAGGGCACTTGGTGCTTTTCCCACTGGGTGTGGTATTGTCGACTTTGGCCCTACAAGGGATACTGTCAATTCCAGTGCTGATGGACTCACCTGACAGGGAGAGCCACATGGGAGAGCAGCATTCTCCTCTCTGCATTCTTCCAGACACATTTGAGTCAGCTAGGGATCCGATAGCCATGATGGCATGGCAGTCCCCGGCCAGAAGGGAGGAGCAGGAGATAAAAACTCTGGCACTGCAACAGAGTGGTGCCATCTTGAGGCAAGCTGGCCATAATGCTGCATTGATCACCCTCCCCTCAGCACCACTTCCTGGATTCGTCCTGCTTAGCACCACTGTGGTCCCCAGACTGAGTCTGTCATTTGGCTCAGGAGTGGAATCCTATGCCTCCGATTGTAGAGGCACAGCTATAGACAGCAGCAAGGGCAAAACCCCGTTATGGGACAATGGCCAGTGCAGTGGCATATGCCCGTGCAATGGTCCTTCTAGAACCCTTGGGCTTTCCATCAGGCCCAAGGGTCCTTGTCCAGATGCAATTACTCAAGTGCCTTTCATCAAGGGGATCTCAACCAGTGATGGCCCAACCATCTTTGTACAGCACCAAGAGGGACAACGACCCCAGCACTGAGGGGAATATGGAGTACGGTGTGGAGACTGGTACTGGCAGGGATCCTGGTGCTGAGCCAAGCGTCCCAGTGAAATCATGGGACCCAGGGGGACAGGAAGACCTAGTCTCATCAACAACATCATCACCTGCCCCTCCCCCTCTCCGTGAGGTGGTAGTGGGGACTTCAGCTGTACCACCTCCAATAGATAGTAGAGCCCACCAAAAGGGAGGTGGCCAAAAACTTGGAGCTTCAAACAGAAGTAGTATGGGAGGCAGTAAGACTATGGTGGACATTCTGGCACCAGAAGCTTCCTCTAGGGTAGCTCTACCCCTTATCAAAATGATTGAAGGCATCGCTAAGACTGGCCTCTATCCCCCCAGCAGCCCATTTCTACCGGGCATGGACTCACATCACTTCAGACGCTTAGGTGCTGCCCATAGTAGAACTAGGATATTCTCTCCAATTCTCCTCCTTCCCATTCTTTCCTTCCCCGTCCCTCTTCAGGGACCCTCTCATGAGCAACTCCTTTTGCAGGAAGTGCAAGAGCTGCTATGAGCAGGGCCAGTGGAGGAAGTTCCTCTGGAACTAAGGGGTTCTACTCCCCATGTTTCCTAATCACAAAGGCTAAAGGGGGGTCTCAGACCCATTCTAGATCTGCGAAACCTCAACAGATTTGTGAAGAAGCTGAAGTTTCACATGGTCTCTTTAGCTACGATCATTCCCTCCTTGGATCCAGGAGGCTGGCAATGCCCTCTTCGACCTAAAGGATGCTTATTCCACATTTTGATATTTACGCCTCAGAGAAGGTTCCTCGGGTTCGTGGTAAACCGCGCTCACTGTCAATTTATAATCCTTCCCTTTGGACTGTCAACAGACCCTGAAGTCTTTACCAAGTGCATGGCAGTCGTGGCTGCTTTCCTCAGGAAATGACAAGTGCAGGTATTTCCGTCTCTAGACGACTGTCTCATCAAGGACCATTCCAAGGAACAAGTAGAGGCACATGTTGTTATACTTATAAAAGAAAAGACCAGCAGGATCTTATTCAGAGGGACAAGGCAATACGTTGCATTTATTGTAAATGCAAGAAAAATTAGAAAGCAATCGCATATTTGTGCACACACACATTCATACTCAAACAGTTCTGCAAGCTGGTATAATTACCAGTCCTTTATGCATTGCTGGAGCCAGCCTAGAGGCCAGTTAGGTTGGGCATGAGAAGGGAACCGGGGCTCTGTCAGTTGTGAATCCAATGCTCCAAGGTGGTGGTGATTGCAGAATGAACCCAAAGTTTCCATGTTCTCACCCCATCTTTTATAATCACTGGCTCTCATGTAAGTCCATGGGCCTTGCTGTGCCATGCTGCCTCCAGGTTCCTTATGGTTGTTAATCATCAGCAAATTGCAAGCATGACTATTCTTTTATTTCTGTACTTTGTCCATCCTGAGGGTGAATCCTTTTGTACTCCAGGATCTTTTATCTGCACTTTAGAGTTATTGATATGTATTCTTCGGCCTTCAGGGTCAGGATGGCAGTCTGTCATCTTCACTCCCCTTTCTGTTGTCAGAGTAGTTTAGGCTGGAGTCTTTTTATGCCCTGCACATTCATTCCTCATTCACTCATGCAAGGAGTTCTTACGTTCAGTAATACACGTTTCAGGAGTTCAATAGTACACGTTTCAGGAAAGAGCTTAGTTCAACAAGATGGAGTTCACTTATGCCACATTAAAAAATATCATAATAGTAAAGGAAAAATCTATATCTACCTCTATCACACTCAATAGTACAAGGAGTCTATATCTGATTTTTTTATTGCACAGCTCCTGGGGATGGTTCACAACGTTGATCTCATAAGGTTGACCTTCAATGGTCTGGGTCTTTGGCTGAATGTGCCCAAGTTGACATTATCCCCTATCCAGATGATAGAGTTTATAGGAGTAGTCCTTAGACTTGGTTCAGGCCAAGGCACTCCTGCCGGAGTCTCATTTCGAAGTTATGAGGTCCATCGTACTGGACTTGAGTCGCTTTCCTATTACAACAGCATGAAATTGCTTGAAATTTCTAGGTCAAATGTCGTCCTGTAGTACCGCATGCGAGGCTGTGGTTCAGACCCCTCCGGGCTTGGCTGGTGTCAACGTATTGACCAAACAAAGACAAATTAGACAAGTTGGTTTCACTTCCCCTTTGGGTTATCTAGTCTCTTCAGTGGTGGCTCAATGCTCAGAGGGTATGTGAAGGGGTCCCCTTTTCTAGGCCCCAGCCATCACTGTCGCTGCTTATGGATGCATTGGAACTGGTATGGGAGGGTGCACATAGAACCCTCTGGAACCAAGGCCTATGGTCTCCGGCAGAGTTGCTATTCGGCATCCATGTCAGGGAGCAAAGAGCGGTCCTCTGCGTGTGCCAAACTTTCTTGCCTCATACAGAGTGCAGATGTGTATCAGTCATGACAGACGATACAACAGCAATGTTTTATATAAACAGACTGGGTGGAGCATTCCCTTTTCCCCTGTGCAAAGAAGCCCTCAATCTGTGGGACTTCTGCATCGCTCACTCCATACACCTGGAGGCCTCCTATCCCCTGAAGTCCCAGAACATGCTGGCGGACCGTCTCAGCAGATCCTTCCACAACCACGAATGGTCCATCCGTCCAGTTATCCTGAACAACATCTTTCAACAGTGGGGGATTCCCCAAGTGGATCTGTTCATGACTTGACTCAAGGAAGTGTCAGCAATTTTGTTCCTTCCTGAACCATAGCCCAGGCTCGGTTTCAGATGCGTTTCTCCTTCCATGGGACCACCACTTGCTTTATGCGTTTCCCCTGTTCCCGCTTGTACACAAGGTTCTACTTAAGATCAGAAGAGAAAGGGCATCTGTTATACTGATAGCCCCAGCCTAGTCATGACAACATTGATACACAATGCTGTGGGAGCTGTCTGTCGTTGCTCCCATAACCCTGCCATTGGTGCTGGATCTAATCACGCAGGATTAGATGCCTGCAGCATCCCAACCCTTGAATCTCTCCACCTCACCTCCTGGCTGAACCCCTGGGAGTTTGGCTGCTCAGGGCCAGTTAGGGAGGTCCTTGTGCATAGCAGAAAGCCATCTACCAGGGCCACATCCCTATGGCCTATAGAGCTCACCAAGAGCTCCTGAGATGAGTGGCCCAGAAATTGGGGTTGCAAGCAGATAAGGTCAGTGGATCCAGTGGTGGATATCCTGACACCTGAGGGGCCCTCCAGCGTAGCCTTGCCTTTGATCAAGATGATCCAGACCACAACGAAAACCTTGTGGCAAACTTCTGCCTTGATTCTCCCCACTGTGAAGGGGATAGAGAAGAAATACTTTGCACCATCCAAGGGATATGAGTACCTATTTACCCATCCATAACCAGTTTCATTGGTAGTGTCGGTGGCAAATGAAAAGGAGAGACAAGGCCAGCAGGCCCCAACAGCCAAATCAAAGGAACCCAAAAGACTGGACTTATTTGGGAGGAAAGTCCTATTCCATCAGTGGCTTCAGCTGTGTATCGCCGGTCAACAGGTGATTTTTCAGTAGGTACAACTTCAAGTTGTGGGGATGCGATTTTGAAGTTTAAAGACCTGTTCCTGTCTGACTCCAGGACTGAGTTCAGGGCCATGGTGGAGGAAGGCAAGGCAGTAGCGAGGATGTTGCTCTGGGCCATTCTTGATGCAGCTGATTCAGCCACAAGGACTATGGCTTTGGGCCTGGCTATGAGACGAAGTGTCAAGCCTTCTGCCAGAGATACAGTCCACAATACAGGACTTGCCCTTCGAAGGAGAGAGCCTGTTTTCAGAGCTAACGGACTCTAAGCTCCATAGGCTTAAGGATTCTAGGGCCACATTAAAATCCTTGGAGCTCCACATGCCTTCCAGTCAGAGGAAGCATTTTAAACCCCAGTCTGAACAGAGGTTCTACCCCTCTCAACCCAGGCAGGACGTTTCAAGAAAAGGGGGTAGAAACAACAAATGTAGAACACCTCAACCATATAACCTGAGTAGAGGCTCAGGCAAACAATCACCCGGGCCAGAACAGAACTTTTGAAGTTACGCCCGAGTGTGGCACTTCAGGACAGTACCTGCATCCTTCCCCTCCTTTCCTAGATCATTTATCCCATTTCTACTGAGCCTGGACCTGAATAACATCGGACAGATGGGTTTTGCGTGCGGTAGAAATGGGTTACTCCCTCCAGTTTTGTTCTACCCTTCCCTCTCACTTGCCTTCCCTGTCCCTGTTCAGAGCTCCTCTCACAAGCAACTTTTCATACAAGAAGTGCAGCAACTGCTACACGCTGGAGCAGTGGAAGAGGTTCCTCTGGACCTGAGAAGAAAGGAGCTGTACTCCAGATCCTTCCTGATTCCCAAGGCAAAAGGGGGACTCAGACCTATTCTTGACTTGTGGAGTTTCAACAGATTCATAAAGAAACTAAAATTCCTAAAAGAACAGCAGTTACAAAAGATAGATAATCATCTACCTTTCGTAACTGTTGTTCTTTGAGATGTCCATTCCAAGACCCACCCCTCCATTCCCCCTATTGGAGCCAGCTGGCAAGAAGGAACTGAAAAGGTGGTCGGTTGGCATGGCTTTATATACAATGCCAGAGAGGCACCTCTCCAGGGGGTGCCTGCATCGACTCAACAGGTACCGCTGGGGAAAAACCTTCAGATGACTGTGTATGCAGTGCGCACACATCTACTTGAAATGGACATGAGCAGCGTATCTCGAAGAACAACAGTTATGAAAGGAAGGTAACCATGTCCCAAATGCATGACCTTGCACTTTGTACTATGAAATTTAATCCCATTTCTCTTGCTCCAGTACTCTAAATCATCCAGTTCATCCTGTATGATATTCTGCTCGTGCTCTATATACATGATGCCTCCCAAAGTTGTCATCAGCAAATTTCATTAGCACACTCTAAATTTGTGTCAAGGTTACCAGTGAAAATATTAAATAATATCAGTTCCAAGGGTGATTCTTGGTGGACTCCACTAGTGTGGGACTAGGACAAGGAGCAAGGGGTGAGGAAGAGACAGGACTGGAACGGGGACAGGGCAGAAAGGGTCATACTTGCTGGAAATGTGCGGAAGAGTCTATGCCCACTAGAGAACACTCCTCTCCTGAGGTTGGAGCAGAACTAAAGATTCCTGAGTCTCACCATTTCTCTGCTGTCTGCAAATATCTGTGAAATCCACTGACACTGTGACGATGAAGAGAAAACAAAACATTAAATAGATGCTCATTAACTGAAGAAGTGGTCCTGTGGAAAATTAGTAGGTTATTGTGTAATTAAAAACTATCATAATGCATATGCACCAGGAAGTTGAAAAAGGATTGATTAATTAACTAATGTCTTAATTCTGGCAGTCCTAACCTTTGAGTTCCTAGCTTTGCAACTGTAATAACTTTCTTTTAATTTAGTATTTTTGTGTGTAATTTAGATTGGATTCTCTAGACTCTGACTTCCAAAGGCAGCACAAGCTCTCAATGAGTGAAAATAGGTCCTATTCTGGCAGCATTAGGTCTGTTTACATTGTCTCCTTTAAATCCGTCTGTCTTTTGCATTCACCCACCCACCTGTGCTGTTCCTCATTTTTTACCATATCTGACCTCTCCATTTTGCCACTTTTTTTTCCTCTCCCCTATTCCCATTCCTCTCATTTCCTCATAACCTATCCTCTCAGTTCTTAACTCCAGTTCTAAGGGGTAAAGAAAATGTTTAGGTAAGAAGTATGAAGATGGGAATGAGGAAGGGAAGAAAGAAGAAAAAGAGCCATGGGTATGTCATGTCTTATTGCTTTAAACTATATTGTTACAAAAGAAAATACTGTCTCCATTTATCAGAGACTTGTATAGCACGGACCGGGACCAAGATGCACTTAGATTTGAAGGCATGGGTTTTTTTTTATAAAAAGTGACTAATGTGTAAGACTTTTGGGGGAAGGTTCTTCCAAACCCTTTAAAGCAAGTGATCTGAAACACTTGTGAATAAATCCTGCACATGCCACTGGAAGCCTGGTTTTGCCTACCATATTCTGACATCACCAGCATCCACAGCCCTGGCATTTTGTTGGCTGAATGACAAGACAATCCCCCTTTCCCTGCATATAAGGTCAGATTCATCGCTATGATGACAAAGTACCACATGTCAGGGTGTAGCTGATGCTTCTCCAGCACATCTGGCTTCTTGCAGCCTCTGCAGCTGTTCCAAGAGGGCTTATAAGATGCTCCTGCTATTATCATGAAGCTGGTTAAGGGAATGGCTAGACAATTTTGCCCTCCTGAAAGCAAAATTTTTTTGACATATCTTTTCTGTGCTTAAATCAATATGATGATAAAGTACAATTTTCTTGCTTGATCCCAGTGATATCCACAAGGCATTTTTATAGAACAATAATAAAGAGGTTACAGGTGGCAACTTGTATGTATTTGGCCACACTGTTGCTATTTAGTCAAAATGATGGGCCCATTTGAAGTGAATGGGAGTTTTGCCAAGCCAGGATTTTGCCATTAGAGACTGCCTTCACTATATACTATGTAGATCTGCATATATTATGGTAATAAAGTATAAATTCACCATTTTTTCTTTTGCTTAGAACAGTTTGGAAGAGAGATGAAAAGTGCTTAATTGGTAAGAATTGAGATGTGCAGAAATCAGTGAGAGCTGAGGGTACTCAGCCCCTGACTCAGCAATCCATCCCTGTCCTGAAAAGCACTTAAACATATACCTAAGCACTTTGCTGAATAGAGATGGACTTAAACTTGTGCTTAAATTCTTTGCTGAATTGTGGCCTTGGTGCTTTGTATTTTGAGTCCTTAGCGTGCCAGTGGACAGCCCTGATTTTGAATATAGCTGCAATCTTACTAGAACTATTCTTGTCAGATTTTGGCCTCAAAATATCTGGACTCTCATGAGAGCAAAATCTTTGAGATCTCTGATCCCACGAAGTATCTGCCATGATCATTAAATTTTACTGGGACTGTCTCTTGAGATGATCAGTGCTGTGAAACTTTAAACCTAGCCTTGATTTGGAACAATTCTAGTTTCATCTTAATCTGAATGTGAACCCTTTCACCCCAACCTTTCTGAAATGTACCTGTGTGGGAATCAGTGCCTGGCATAATCGAGCTGCAGTCTCTGGTCACGACCACAAGACAAATAATAATGACTGCCTATTCTCTTTCAGATGAAGAAGTAACAGCACTTCATCTTTGGCCAAAGTAAATGTTTCATTATTAGGATGTCTAGTAAATTGGTCACAAGGTATTTTTCTATTGCTTTCTGTAGGTCCCTCAAAGCAGCACAAATGCATTGTAATGCAAATTTTTGTAGTATTCTGCAGGCTTTTCCAACACTCCTTGCAATACATATTTTTTTAGTGAACTTCATTTCTTCAAGTGCTTTTTTAATCCCAGCCTGCAGATTATTACAGTCTTTAATTTGTTTTTTGAACTCTACATCCTAACAAAAAATCTGAACAATCCAATTTTTTTTTTGTAAATTCCATGCTGTAACTGTAATATCTGCATCCAGTAACATCTGCATCTTTTTTGTATGTATAAAGCCATAGGGCTAAATTTTCAAAGTGCTGAATAGGAGCAATCTGCACAAATCTTGTTGTTTGATAATGGGATTTTTTCATGCAGTTCCCTAACACCTTTTAAAGGCTCATATAGGTAATTTTACTTTATTATGATGCTCTAGATTAGATGGTAATTACTGTAGTATCTCCAATAAGTATTCCGTAACAAGAGCCAGTCAGAGATGGTGCTAAAGCAACCAAGTAACTGCGTCTGAGACAGTATTGCACCAACTGCAGATGGTAGCCATATGTTGCCTGCTGTATATTTATATATAGTATGGTCATAAATCATCCTTCTTGTTGACACTTTAAACTACTTTCATTAACTTAAGGGAAGAGTCAGGACTGCTGGTTTTCTGGCAGGGAATCTAAGTATAAGTTACTATGTCTTGTGTGTCTAGCTAATGGTGACTTAATGGAAGGTTTTAATTAAGCACGTCTCTGCATGCAGAGAGGAAATCAAAGGCTCTTGGGAAAGGCAAAGAAACTTTATTCCAGAGTCACTGAAAGGTGATTTCATGAAAGCACCAAGTGAATTTAAATTAATTGGAATATTTTTTTTTAAATATTGCCAGAATGAGAGAGCAGCTGCTGTGTAAAGGAGCATTTACAAATGTTAGCCTTTAGATATTTCTCCTAGCCCATTTTCTTTCCATGTTTGTTGGAAAATTTCATGAACATAGCAGCATTATTCAGAGGACTGTGGCTGACTATTATTGTTTGTATTTCATTATCCTTCCAAATTTTAACTAGTTTGAGGACATTAGTAGCCGATATATTCCGTGCTGAAATTTCTGATTTGCCATTCATTCAGCGGATCCTAGGCCGCTAAACATCCAAGTGTTGCCATTTTATTGCAAGTCACGTGACATAGCATTTTTTAAATGCCCAAGGTTTTGGAGTCAGGTGGTTCACAGGTCAGTTTATATTTTTAATAAGGTCAGTTTCTAGTCTTTAAGATTGCACAGGAAAATTTGAGAACGGGTGGAGTGTAACCTACAGGCAACAGAAAGCAAATATTTCTTTTTTTTTAAATTATGATTTTTCAGCTGCTCATTTTTGGATGGCTGTGTCATGATTTTTTCAGTGGTTGAGGTTGGCGATGCTGAGTATGGGTTGATCTTGCCTAGTTTTTTAAACAAAGGGCAATGTTAAGGAATATAATTTTAATCTTGGATGCGGCGCCATTGTGCTAGGCACTGTGCATACACATAATATGAGACAAAATTTATTTCAGTCTTGATCACGATAGTCTGTTCATATCCTCTGTTGGTTTTGAGTCAGACACAGCATGTCAGTTTACACACAGTCAGTTTTATGTCCTTTTGTGGGCCAACACCAATATGCTGCCTTAATGCTCATAGAACCGTCTCAGGGGCTGGCCAAGGCTCTGGGACAAATTCCTAGAGCAACTAAGGACCATCACAGACTCGCCATCTTCCAATTCAAGTGCAATGTGCACTTCTTTGACTTGCCTTCTCTAATACAAACATAGAGCAGCATGTACATTTAAAAGAAAAAACATAAAAAACTCTACCAAAACAAAGCAGGATGCTGTACACACAATTTTTCCCCTTGGAAGAGGGTGAGAGAAGGAATGAACCACATGTGACAGATGTTAGTCATACTGCTTAATGTGCTTCTGGAATGCACTCAATACTACAGTGATGAGGATGGTATGACAACTAAACAGAATAATGACACTTACTCCTCTGACAGCCATTGAGTATATACACAGGAGCAAAATGTACTTCCTGCTTCTATTGTATTGGATGATGATGGAACATTCAAAGTTTGCTTTTTAATGCAGACGCCTTGTGATTTTCACGGGCAGCCAAACCACCAGCCTGGTCAGAAAATTAACCTATTTTCTTTTTGTTTCTCAGCATTATAGACAGAATAGTTTTGTGAACCTGCCCCTTTTGAACTACATGACAAAAACATTCAAAATCAGGTTAGTCTTCCTGAGCATGTGAAATGTATAAAAGATCTTCCAGCATTTTCTTAATATCGTTTACCAATCCCATGGATATAAATGTAAAGGTTAATTTGATTACATGAATGGGTAGGGTAGGGATTTTTCTTACAATGACCAGTCAATCACTGTTTAAATTGTATGAAGCTGAGACGCGTTAGAATAGCAAAAAGCATACTCTTTTATGTATCATAAGAACAAAAGCAATTAGCAACTTAAAGGCTTGCTTATAAGACTAGAGGAAAATATCATGAAGGGTTATAAAAGTTAATATTAATTCTATGGTATAAGAACAGCTGTAGAAAAACTTAGGGAATCTGAGAGAAGATGGGAACAGTGTGAAGTTTACTATTATAAGCTATGGCTGAGTAGGAAAGGGAGTGCTCTTGAAATTTTTGGTGCTGTCCTCACCACTGATATTTGTCACTCCATGTCTAGGAAAAACCTCACCCATCGCTAAAAAACAATACAATACAAAACAAAACAACTACCCCACACAAAAGTCTTCTGCTCCTCTTTGTGATGTCTGAAGATCTGAAAGTAACATTCCCCCAGCACCCAGTTTTTTTCTTTATTAACAATAATATTCAGGTTCTGCCTGCCCTGTGAGATTCTGAGGTGGCCAGAGATCTAACAAAATTATGACACCGCAGGACTCAAGGAACTGAAAGCTGAGAAGCTATGAGTAGAAGGGAGTTTTAGGTAGACAGTTTTAAGCTGTTTAATATTTCATTGTTTTTGATAACACTCATTTAATTTCAACGTGTAACAGACATTTTCACAAGTAGACGTCTTTGTTAAAGATTCTACAGCCTACCTCTTTAATTAAGGTGCAAGAGCTCACAATACACATGCTCTAAATCCACAAGAGTTCCTCCAGAAAAACATGGAAAGACCAAAAACTTTTCTTATATTTCTAATGTCAATCAAACAAAATAACCAAATACCAAAAATCTTTTAATTTCTTCTTTAAAGAAGCAAAAGAAGGTACTATAAAGAAGCAGAAGAAGGCACACCACCAATTATTTTAAAACACATAGCTGGCCATATATAACAACTTGCCCTTTTTACATAATCATAGTTCAACAAATACAAGGTTATGATCTTGGGGGAAAATAAGACTTTAATCATGTACAGGTCTTGTCACCCCTTTGTATGGGACCTTATTTGCTTTGACTAGGGAATAAGCTTTCTTAGCTGTGTTTTAAACCTGTCCTTCTCTGGGAATCCTCCCGGCTGTGTAGAAGTTGTGATGCTTTTTACTCTAGCTCTTGCCAGTCAGGAATGCAAATACTGTTATATGGTATTTCACTTTGTTCGTTATATGCCATTGAGTACTGAGTAATTATGTTCCTAAAATTAATTAGTAAGTATTTCTTGAGTAGGTGATCATAGCATTTCAGACAGTGGCCATAATCTGTGATGAAGGCATCAGAATACACCTTCTGGGCACTCTGGAATACAGTATCTACCATGGAGGAGCATAAAGAATGTACAACTGGAGCAGTAAGCCTGCATTATCAAAAAAGAAAATGGCAAGACTTGTTAACATTTTCCCCATTAAAAATTACAAAAATAGTAACAGTGAATCTGTGATGTAGGAATTTCTAGCCAATATAGTCTCCTTAGCAGAGAGGCCAAAACTTTACAGCATTAAAAATTACATTAGCAATTTCCCTAGAAGTTGAATATTCCAACCTGTTTTCATACCTTTTAAAAAAATGAATGCACTGCAGAAGGGGAGCTTGACTGATGTTCTGCTTTCCAGAGAAAAAGTGCCTTGAATGTTTATGAGTAGGATATAGGGCTGGAGTAACAATTCACTGTGGAACATCGAGCTGATAGGCAATGTTTGAGCCTCCTGAATAAAGCAAAGAGACACATAGGATTGGGAGATGGAAATGCTAATTTTTTTATGACCTGTTCCTACTTCAGCACAGTTCTTCTCCAGAAGGCACCAATGGAACCTAATAAATAGTTCAGCTGAATTTTCTGAGATAAAATCTCAACTGGGTGGAGAGTCAAGGACCTTGACAAAGTATTATGCCTGAATATTGATAATGAAACTGCTGCTTTGTGTATTGTTTGATAAAATTATATCTGCATGTTTATTACAAGAAGGCACCATAAATACAAACACAGTTCCATTTCTCTCTCTCATGGTTCTACTAGGACACAGAAAAGATTGAGGTGTGGGAGTGGAGGGGTTTAGTTCTGTTTTTCTTGATGATTGTATTGTATATTTGTGTGCCCTCTTCACTGACATTGTCTATTCTGAAAACAATTTGACCTGACATGTAAAATCATGTTTCCTCTTCATTGTTGCTTTGGGGCAGATGGCTACAGTTAGTAATGTTGTTTAGGCAGAAAGCCATTAATCTGCCCACAAGTCTGCAGACTGATAAACGTTACTCTTATGTAGGAAATGATTCTCAAAACATGCTAGCACAAGCTTTTGTTTGTGTGTTTTTTAAAAAATCTTTTAAAAACCTGAGAAAAAGTAAGAAGAATTGAGTAATCTCCTCACCGCTGCGCCCTCCCCGAAATGTATTGTAACTATTTGGACAACAGGAGATAAGGAAAAATCTCTGGTACAGGCTTTTCCTGCTCTTTTGCACTAGGCTAGCTTTGGATTAATTTCTGTTCACATGGTATTTCCCAGGATCTGTGGTAAAAATCTGCCCCTTGAGAACTAACTTTCCATGTAACCGTATAGACTGGATTCTCTGTCCACTCAAGTCTATTTGAACCACATGGCCTTAAAACAGCTGGAGCTGATTTGATGGAGAAGCCATCTGTGTGGGGGAATTCACTGCTGGTGCAAACCTGGCGAAGATGACTCTGCCGCCTATTCCAGCAGCAGCACCCAGTCTAGGGTGGAATATGTTAGGGTTGTTCTGGGAGTGGGATGGGACAGGATAAGGAGGGGAAAAGGTGCATGACCCTCCAGTGGCATATGTTAGAACTCCTCCTGTACAACTCCTGGGTTACAGTGGCGCTGGTCATCTCAGAATTAGCCACAACCATCTCTCTGCAGGTCCGTTGAGAGAAACTTGGGGCCTGGTACATCATGTTCACTGGGGCCAAACCCCCTACCAAGTCACTTTATTTATACTGAGCCCCTATGAGCTCAGGGCCCTGGTACAGTTGTCCTTCCTTTCCCCCCTTGTGCCAGCCCTGCCTCCCCGTGACCAAGTGCTTCTCTTACTGCATCCAAGCTCAGCTCAGACAGAGTAGAGAATCAGGGCCTATGTATCTAGAAAAATAATCTGTCTCCATATTGATATTTATTAT
Source organism: Mesoclemmys tuberculata (assembly GCA_007922155.1). Classification (NCBI taxonomy): domain Eukaryota; kingdom Metazoa; phylum Chordata; order Testudines; family Chelidae; genus Mesoclemmys; species Mesoclemmys tuberculata. The sequence goes on from ML675601.1 coordinate 101,444,946, forward strand.
TGCAAAAACAGTGCACCCTTAAATGAACTCAGTGTGTAATTATCTAATCTAAAACCCGCCCTGGGAGCAACACATAATGAACATCAGAGATGCCTTTCAATGTCTTCAGTAGAGTTATTCCAGATTTCATGGCTTATAACAGTGAGCAGCATGTGGTCCAGGATCTGCCTTTCAAGGTGAAGTAACTTAAAAAAAATCATTAGCTGTTGCTGCTGTGTTTCTCTTTAGTAGGATAAAGAAATGCAGAGTCCAGACACTCTTTGAACTACCTGCATAGGCTTGTTTCAGTGACAAAAGGGAAGAAGTTAGCTATGGTATTTCAATTATAATCCATTGAGCTAATGAAATAAATATTCTTATAAAAATATTAGGAGTAACAAATTTACAGTATTGCATGCTAATAAGAAACACAACTAATGAGATTTGTGTCACTAGAGCTTTAAATATGATACCCTCAGTGTCTGCCTATTCAAAATATGTTTATTTGAACTTTGTATAATTTTTAAGTGACATGAAGGTTTGATGCAGCAGAGAATAAGTGGGAATAGATACCTATTCATTTCAGGTATTTATTTGTGCGTATATAGGTTGTGGTAGTGCTTACAGGCACCAGCCAAGATTGGGGTCCCATTGTATGAGTGAGAGACAGTACCAGTCTGACTTCACTCTACTCTGACCCAAAGGGTAGCATTCACTTCCCTTGTACAAAAGCAGAGCAGGAAGGATTTGTGCTGGGGACCAGTCTTTTGCACGGAGCTGTAGTATAGTGTACACATGCAGCCCGTACCTAGAATTTGAGGATCCAGTAATGATAATTTCACTACCCATGGCCTATTCACAGATCTGTCTCCACCTTCCCATAGAGGGAGTCTGCACAGAGCTCAGCTTTGGCAAGCAATAGGTAAGGAGCATCCTCCTCTGTCTGCTTCCTGACCTCCAGGTGCAATGGAACTATGGTGGTTCCACTGAAGTTGCCTCTTAATAAAGCTGTACAGGAAACCAGAAGATTTCACCCTGATATGATTGAAATACAAAAAGAGAATAGTTAGTGAATATTAACATATTAGCATTTCTAAAAAAAACATATAATATGGGGGATTTAATTCTTCCTTTAGAGAAAGGCTAGGTTCCCTATGTTTCATGTGTAAGGCTTGCAATGACTTCCTATTGAAGATGTTTATACAGTTGAGAACATAAATCAGTCTCTCGTACTCTGAAAAATAACTGAAGGACCCAATGTCCTAACAGCTTTTTTTTTCTTTCCCAGAAGCATCACATTGTGTGCCACTTCAAATGGATTAAGATTTCAGAGTTTCTTTCAATTTCATAATTCCTGCTGTGAAATTTTCTCATAGAAAATAATCTCTGGTGTACGTGAATAGTCAGTGTAATATTTTTTGCAAACCTTATTACTGGAGGTGGTTGTGATGCAGTAGGTTTTAATCTTGTATTAGAAGAAAGTAATCACTTACTTTCCTAAATGGAAGAGATTGTTTGAGACTGAGTCTCTTGACCATTTAAAAATAACATCTCTTTTTTTCAGTTTTAAAGCACCAGGATGGCTGATCACTAATTTATATACAGGGCTTGCTCTTGTCTTCAACACATTATGTATATAAAATAACATGCATGCTTGAGTCTGACTGAATTATCCTTATTTTTCAGTGTTTTCATATTGATGATTACCTTGGAAGCAAATAAGGATATCTCTTGTCTATTCAAGGACATAGCCTGTTCAATAACTGTCCATTTGGTGGAGGAAGAATGGAGATGTTTTAATAATTTAAAACATTTTAAATATGTTTTACAAATTTTAGAAATTGGCTGATAATTATGGTTATTTTTCACACAATAAAGGTGTATTCTTTTAGTAAAGAGGGTATTTAACCATTGGAACAGCTAACTAACACTGCTGAGTTTAAAGTCTTTAAATCAAGATTAGAGATCTTAAAGATTTACTGTAGTTGTATCACAAATTACTGGGTTTAATTCAGGAATAATTGGATGAAATTCTATGCCCTTTGTTATCATAATGGTCCCTTTTGAACTTAAAATCTGTGAAATTATTAAGTGAGAAATAAAACCTAGTTTTGCCCAATTATAGATAATGTGCGTAAACAGATCAGGTGACTTTACACAACACTCTGCAATGGATTGCATTCTCCTGAAAAACTAAATTAAATTTTTTTTATTATATCTGGTTACTTATAATTAACTGTGAATTTAAAAATTATGAATGTAAGTGTTCTTCCTTGTGTTCATGGAAGGTAAATGTTGCTAGTTACAAATGTGTAAAGCTCATTGCTGTAGAAAGATTAACATTTGATATTTTTCATGGCTCCTGTTATGAGAATGCTACCTTAAAAATATCATATTCTTCAAATCTAAAAGCGAAAACCATGTTTTGAAACATGGGATGAATTCTGACCTCGCTGAAGAGGTTTTGCCATTGACTTCATTCATTGACTTCAGTGGGGTGAGAATTTTATTCATTAGTTGATGCATTAGTGCTAGAACAATGTGAAGTTTTGAAACATTTTGTAAACCTCAGGGCAGGAATTGAAGCATTCACTAAATGAACGTATAGAAAAGATATCATCCTGTATGCATATTTGAGTGCAAAATTTATTTATTATCCTTCAATCATCAGTAATTTTATGAGGACACTTAAACCATCTCAGATATTTTCATAGATACAATTTTCTGGTGTGTGAGATATAAGGAGGGATTATTGTGTGCGAGCATAGCACAGAGATTCTAGAATTGAAAGCTTCAATCTTCTCCTAAACACACAGATATTTGTGTCAGGCATATAAAAGTTAATTCACAATATGGAAACATCAGTCAGAATTTATTTGGCCAATTATGGTCTGCCAAGCTGATTGTCGAAGTTTGGTTTATTATTCGGACAAAGTGGTTAACATGCCTAGTCTTACAAGAAGTGTCGCTGGATCTTTAATGACCACAACCAGCCAGGATGTTTATTTCCAATTTCACTTAGAGCAGGTCCCAGTACAGGACATTTATTCAGTACTGACTTAGGCTAGGTCTACACTGACGGTGGCAAATTCGCCGCCGTCAGATTGATTGATTGCTCTGGATCGACTGAGCAGACTGTGTAGACCCGCTCAGTCGATCCAGCAAGTGACACAGGAAAACTACCCCAGTAAGTGGCGTAGCGCAGTGTGGATGGCGTGCAGAGGAGATGCTGCGAAGTCGACTGGAGATATGCAAGTATTTTACGTCACTTGCATATATCCTGTCGACTGCCGCTGAATACCAAAGACCGGGTCATAGAATGGCATCTGAATTTTTAACCATTACTGCTGTTTTTATTGTTAGGTCAACTGATATTAATATTTCTTCAGATTGGATAACCTTAGATACTATGGTCACTTCCTAAATTGCCTTGAAACTTTCCTACCCTACTTTAAAAATTAGATATGATTTTAATTTTTCTTGGACCTATTGTTTCTCTTCAGAGAAGGTCAACACACTTTCAGAATCCTTTCCTGGAATGGAAGATTTTACCCCCCCTTTTTTTTCCCCCTTTAAAGTGTTAGTATTATTTCCATAGGGGCATCCAGATAGATTTTCTGAACCTGTATATACCCCGTTCCTTTCTTTTGACTTTACAACCTTTCTTAAGCTTATCAAAGTACTGCTTCCTTGGGTAATACCATTAACTGCCTGTATATTCTGCAGTTTCTTCTCCAAGGAAATTGTTTTCCCTCTGCTATTTCCTGCCCTAATTTACTTTGTTCTATCTGTACATTGAGGGCCTTTTTCTATACAGCTATTTGAGCTTTCTGAGTTGACAATGGTTTCTAATGTATTTATCCTAATATATGCTTACCATCCAGATTAGACCAAATTATCCCGTTTTTATATTTTTTCTCAACTCAAAACTTACTAAATAGGAAATAAAGTACCATCTAGCTTTCTCATTAAATCCCTACAATTTTCTTATTCTTACGGGGAGGTCCAGATATTTTTTTTCTTTCCTAATACTTCTTAAAGAAAACGTGGCTCCTGAATCTGTCAACATAGTTTATCCGAACATCCCTTTATTAAATACATATATTTATGTACTGTAGATCTTCCCCATTTACCTTAGTTCTTAAATGTGCCACTATGTCAGCGTATTCTTTTGCTGACACTGGGGAGACAGGGAACTCTTGGCCTTCCTCTGCCTGGTATTTTGAGCATGGTGGAGCCGTAAGTATTTCCAGGGAGACAACCTGCCTTCCCTTGAAAGGACACATACAGCCCTCTGATCAAGATAGGATACACAAGCTGTGATTCTTCAAAAACAGATATATTTATTTAAGTGAGAGGTTACATTAAAAGAAAAATAGAGATAGAAATAAATACTGTAAGAATAAAAAGAGAGTCCTGTAGCACTTTAAAGACTAACAAATTTCTGCAGGCATAAGCTTTCGTGGGCTGCAACCCGCTTTGTGTTCTTAACACTGTAATACTTAACATTATAATACATGACACTATTGAACTAACAATAATATACTTAATATATTAATTAATCTTATACATTAATACATATATTATTACTAAAAATCCTTAACAATCTATCATTCAGCAAGCATTAGACCAAGCGGTTGCTGGATGGGTAGAGAGGGAGAATCTTGCTCAGACCACAAGCATCCAACTTTATTGGCATGCAGACTCAGGTGGCCTTTACTTACACAACCTTTAAAGCATCCCTCTGTTCATCAAGGAAGGTCCGTCTACTCTGTCCAAAGACTGCTAAGAGAGTTACCTTAGGCCCAGACACAGAGCAGGGACTCAGTTAGACCCTTTGTCTGTAAATCCAGAGGTATCTATGTAAGATTATCATAGGCTCAGACACAGAGTGGGGACTCAGCCTGATTGTCCAAAGCCTAAGGTGCTCCTTCTCTTCAATGATGCTTACTGCTGCTTAGATGTTGCTGTGATCCGTCCATGCCTAGGGCAGCCGCCTGAAAATCCCAAGGTCAGGGTAGGCTGTAAAAGAAGAGCAGATTCTCCCAGCACTGGTGGGTGACACTGAAGTCTGACTTCCCAACCAGCCACAGACAGTGCTTCTGATTCCTCACTCTGGTTATCAAGAAGCCGGTATACAAATACACACAGCCCCCTTTACTGCATTTCAGTCTCTTGCTCCCAATCAGCCACTAGGTCCAGTAAAGAGACCAGTTATTTAAACTCCATGCTCTTTACCACAAAGATTCCCTCTGACCCCAAAGGGCCACAATACCATAACAATATAAGTTTGGATCTTACCCAAAATACACGCTGCCAGTTAAGTCTTTAGTAACTAAAAGTTTATTAAAAGAAAGAAACAATAAGAGAAATGTTAAAGGATTAAAACAATCAGATACATGCAAATGATTTGAAAGTCCATATATTCAGGTTTCTAGAAAAAATGTGGAAATTGCAGGCTTGTATAGTCCCTCTGGTATACATTCAGTCCTTTGTTTAACAGCTTCAGTTCAGTTGAAGATGAATTGATCCAGAGGTAGATAGTTGGCTGAAAGCTGAACAGGGCTGAAGACAAAATGGATCCCAGGACCTCTGCCTTTTATGTCCTCTGGCCCTTGCCATGCTGCTTGTGGAATTTCACAGGAACCAAAATGGAGTCCAGAGTCACATGAGCAAGTCCTGGTGACTCATCAGGTATATTTCTGGCTTCTCCACCTGGGACCCTTGCACCTGTGAATGTCTTAATGGGCCATTAAGTAGGTTATTGTTATAGCCATCCTGTCTGAAGAGTGGCCTAGAAACAGCCCAATTTGAATTTTACCTTAGTGAGCCTGATTCAAATAACACATAGATCAGAATACACCAAGGTTAACATTTGGTAAAATATGCAACAATATAATTTCTTAGATTTTAAAGGCTTCTGGATAAATGTTTAAAGTGCCACACTTCTTTTCTATGTCATGCACATCTAATGACCGGTTCAGTTTGGCTACTAGGATGCTCCAAAGTGAACATGAATTGGTCTGATCAAGATGCAAACAAATATTCCCTATAAGACAGTGCCCTTGTGCCATGTTGTCCATTTCTTGTAAAGCAACAAGTAAAATAAAATGGTGATGAAAAAAGAACATTACCTTAACAATATTTATTTAACTTCCTGCCAAAGAACAAAAAACCTCAGAACATGTTTTTTGATCTGTGCAAGACACAAAATGTATAATATCTAGTGATCCAATAGTGTAGTTGAAATAAAACTGTATACCAGACACTTGGCAAACAGAGTGGCTTTATTAGATGAAGATAATATTCCCTATCTGATGTCCCATCTGATGAAGTGGGTTGCAGCCCACAAAAGCTTATGCCCACAGAAATTTGTTAGACCTTAAGGTGCTACAGGACTCTCCTTGTTTTTGCCATATACAGATTAACACGGCTACCCCTCTGCAACTATTCCCCATGTAGATAATGTTGCAACCAACTTCCATGGTAATCCCTGACTATTAGTATTTATTAAATTTTGCTTAGGAAAATCACTTTGTTCTGAAGGCTAAACTTTTCTACAAAATTTAAAGAAAACTGTTTGACCTTTTTTGAGCTATAGGATATTGAAATATTACTTCAATCTGAAATATGTGTTAATGTTTCCTTGAGTCCCTTTAGCTGCAAAATATATTATTTCCCTCACAGTTAAATTTCCTTGAACACTTGTGCGTACGTTATATGTTATATGCTAAGAAATTAATTAAACACATTAATTGTTGTATGTAAGCCTAACTGTTACAAGGCTTGATCTTTCAGAGGTGCTGAGCACCTGTGGTCTTATTGACTGCATTTTGGGTTGCTTGCTTGCTGAAAATCAGGCCCATAGGATATTGTCAGGTTTTAGAAGTTTGTGTGAATAGCTGCTCTGGTAACCATATGGTTCTCAGAACAACTCAGCAAGAGAAAGGGCTCTGTTAGGTAGCAGAGCAAGGGAGAGGAATAGGAAGATTATCTTGGATGTGTTGTGTACAGGAACAGTGTGGGGACTCAACCTTTATGGCAAGCCACCTGATGAAAAAGCTCTTACTGGTGTAGGATGCAGCAGACAACCTGTAGCAAGACATGATCCCATGTGTGTACCACTGTATTTGAGTGACCTGGCTGTGTTTTTTTTTATGGATTTGCCAGTTCCCAGAAAAATAATTTAATCTGCCACGTTTGTTTTAGGTGGGTCTAAAGATTTGCATTATTATCACAATACGTTGGGATACATAATGTTAAAACTTTGTGTGTCCAGCTAACAATGTTCCCACTTCTGCAGTTTAAATAACAGATCCAAATTGTTGAAAATAGAGCAGCTGTCTGCTCACCAACAGACAAGCGCATTGTGCAGGTGTTTGAGAGAGGGTGAGTCATGTGAGAGTGAGGAGACGTGCAGTGTTATTAATCTTATCTATAGAGCCCTGCACGGATACAAAATTTGTATGCGCATCCGATCCATGAGCTGCAAATATGGTCCGCAGATGTAAAGTGATGGCAGCAAGTTTGCAGGGCTCAATTTCTCCCTTTGTGTTCTCTCTCTATATGTTATAAGTGGCTGTTGAAGGGGGGAGTTGCATAGTTACCTTCTGGTTGGGGTTGCAGCAGGCTAGCTTTGTGGAGAGTGATGGGTGGGGGTTTTGTGCATTTCAGGGTAGTAACCCTAATATCACCCCCCTGTTCTGCTTGCTGCAGTGGCTCCTCATTAAACAGAGTCCCATTTTAGGTTTCTGTCTTGATATTCAAAGTCCTCCATAAGAATGCCCCCTAGCTGTATGTGAGATAATCATTGACTCAGCAACCATGTGCTGTGACAGCTACATTTTACTGGAGCAATACATCTGTCTATCCCTAGAGGGAGAGATATGAGCACAAGAGATATCCTGTATGACTAGCGGTAGCTTAGCGTGAACATTAGGTTCCTTCTGTAGCTAACAGAGTTTCCTTTAACTCAAGTTATACAGGGCTATGATTTTGGAGCTGTAGAAGCAGAATTCTAGTCCAGCTCAGCAGGTTTGAATGCTTCATTTAGTTACTGTGTTACTAGCTCATTTAGAGCTGTGGTTTTCAACCTTTTTTCATTTGGAAACCCTTAAAAATTTTTAAATGGAGGTGCGGGCCCCTTTGGAAATCTTAGACATAGTCTGTGGATCTCCAGTTCTATAGATCTGTGGATCACTGTTCTTTGGTAATGACAACCTGTCACAGACACCTTAGACACAGGTCCACAGACCACTGGGTGGAAACCATTGATTTATAGCAATAGATTTGTTGTGGAACAGCACTTAACTGTCTTATTCTATATGAAAAAAGTTAAGTCAAGGTGTTCACGAAATGCAGGGTTTGAGTAACTACCTTTATTATAAATCTGGTCTCTAGAGTTCTGTAGTTGAAGTTGCGCCCAGAGTTCCATTATAAGCTTTTTTCTTACATATATAAAGTTACCAAATTATTTTTACACAATCACACATGTATGTAATCATTTGTTAACTTTCAAGCTAGTCTGCTGCACAGACTTTTTTGAAAGTTTTAAGGTAATTTATCAAACTCTTTTAGTTATGGATACTTTAAAATGAAACTTAAAAATTTTACTCAAGGTCTGTTTTGGGGATCTGCTCAAATAAAGCTTAATGGCAACACTTCAGAAGTGACACAGTTAATATATTTAAAATTTAGTGCATAGACTAATTAAAAAATCTTCTAAACTGCACTGGGCAGCGCAAAGGATAGGGAGCTGGATAGCTATTTAACCTATTAATCTCTAAAGCAGGACAGAGGGAGCAAGTGAGAACTAGGAACTCTGGTCCTGGCCCCAATCTTATGTCCAGTTTTACAACCCATATACATCAATAACTCCCATTGGTGTCATTGGGAGTTGTGGGCATTATGTAGAATCAGGCCTACAATCATAGTAGTTACCTGTGATTTACCTGTTTTTATATCCTGTGTGCAGTCCAAATACTGGTTCAGATTCTGTAAGATCTCAGTAAAAGTGATAAATAGCTTGATGGTTGTTTAATAGTGATCTATAGAAAGGTATAATGTTATGATTTCAGTGGGCCTGATCTTGAGATCCTTAAAGACACTCAGCACAAAGCAGGAGGTGCTGAGTACCTTGCAAACTCAGGCCCGCTGGAATTATGACATCATGCCTTACTGAAGAGTAGTGTTAAACAGCAGCAGTGTTTAATAACTCATCAGTCTCAGAATGAATCCGGAAAGTGTTCCCACTTGTAAAATAAAACCACAGGCTGCTGATGTTGATCTTTCTGCTTTCATATAAAGTAGCTGTTATGAATTATGCATGTTGACTATCAAAAGTGGTTTGTATGAGAGGAATTTTAATAGAGAAGCAGCCTCATGGATGGAATGAAGGCTGTTAGTCAATATCTGTATGTGCAACAAACTTTCTTTGTTAGTCAAGTTGACTCACTGAAGCTGGAAAATTCAATACAGAAAAATTCCAGAAAGTCAGTGGGGGAGATTCTATGGAAAACTTAAACTTTTCTGCAAAAAAATCAGAAACCAAAAATTTTAATTTGGATATCGCTATGGATCCCCCTGAGATCTGTAGTTTTCAAGCCTTGTGCCCCCATTCTCCTGTCATGTCTAAGTTCCCTGAATGAACTACATCTCCCATTATGAACAATGGTCTCCCACTGCTTGCTGACCTGCCATGGTGTATCATGGAAGTCCTGTGGCCACCATGGATTATGGAAATGTATTCCGACAGTGAAGGATGGTCCATAATGGAGAACTACAAATTCCTTGCAACATTGTAGCAGCATTTCCTAGTAGAAATGTTCAGTTTTCCATTAAAAGTGTTTGGATTTTGACCATAGGTTTTCAGTGTTTGACAAATAAACCAGTAAAGCAACCCAGGAAACTTTTTTTCTCAAAAACACAGTATTTTCCATGTAATATGTGAAAAAATTCAATTAGATTTTTAAAAAATCGCAGTTTTCTGGGAAAAAACAGTTTGAATGGAAAATTTTGACACTCTAATTTGTACAGTGTCTAGCATAATGAGGCCGTGATCTCGATTGGGGTTTCAAGGTGCTACTGTAATACAAATAACAAACTAATAGAAACACATTCCATTTTCATGTCTAGTGTCTCCTTGTCAACACTCTGTTGCCATTTCTTCATAATAAAGATCTTTCAGACCAGGGAGTCTTTAGGAAATTGTTATCAACCAACACTCTTTATTTTTGAGGCATAATTAAGGTCCTTCTTGAATTGCGGGATGATTGTCAAAACCTTACGGCTGAGCCATGGACAAGCCATGGAAAATCGCAGAAAAGTAATAATGGACCTTATTATTTGTGGTAATAAAGTCCATTATTACTTTTCTACAATTTTCCACTATCTGCTGCCCGGGGCTGAGAGCGGCAGTGCCCACTATTGGCCACCTGGGGTTTTCACTGTCAAAACTATAGTGAAAGTGTAAGACCTTAGGCATAATGATTTTTTCCCCATTTGTAGCTGCTGCCAGGTTTCCTTGGTTACATCCACCTTTCTATTCGCACTTCTAAAAAACATCTATAACCTTTTATATTTAACCCCCATGGTTTTCACTTAGCAGCCTTGCTTTCAATTCAGCTCCTGATGTCTGTGCAAATAACAATTTTGTTAATTATTTTCCTTTTCATTATCTTATTTTTTCCCTGTGTATGGGATATGTTTGTATTGGAGAATAAGGGTCATCTATTTTCCAAGTCTTTTCCTTATAGCTTTTAGGATTATCTGTACCATGGGATAATAGTATTTTGCTTCTTGTCCACCCATACGATTAGTTTAGTTTTTTCTTGCTTGCTTCCTGTTTTCTGGTATCTGTAGAGATTCTCTAAGTGCCTGCATCTTTCTTTTCTTGCTTATTAGTTTCAGCCCTTCCATTCAGTTGTCTACTCAGAGCAGTTTCTGTCTTATTTTCAAACTCACCTTTTCAGCATTTGCCTTATTATTCAAAAGTTTCACATATTTTTCTCTCTAGGCAGGTATTTAGCATCTAAATCTACTATTGTGCATTTGACCCTAAACACTACACTCATAATAATACTTTTGGGAGAGGTACCCTTTATGATTTGTAGCTTACTGCTTGACTCCTGGAAAATTATTGTAAAACTTATACCTCCTTATTCATCAGGTCCGCTCTCTCTGTGTATTCAGAGTTGCATCTGTTTACTTTAATGACTGTTCAGTTTTACTTTTTACTTCTGTTAGCCATGAGGAATCTATTTAGCTCTGGGAGACTGGGCTTAATTCTTGTCTGGTTTGTGCATTCCCAACAGACAAATTAACTTCTGATCGTAGAATTTTTATTGTTGCTTATGTATGAACTACAGAACACAGTCTGACTCCTTTGAGGAGTTTACAGAACTGGTAATTTAGGGGAGAGTTAGCAGGTGGAGGAGATCTTTCTAAATTTAAATTTAGCAGATTTGAGCTGATAATCATTGAGACACAATAAATATGGGAATTACAGTAGGGGCATTTTTTTCAAAGCTTTTTTAGTAGAGCCCAGGAATGAGTTTTCAGGATTTCAAGTCTGCCCCTTGTATTAACTCCTACGCAGTCCACCACTGGCCAGCTCCTGTGCGAGGGATTAATTTAATTTTACTCTGGTACTTGAGAGGCAATGAATAACATGAAATTTGACATAACAGTACACTGTGGATGAAATTCTAATCACTGCAGCCTCATTGTCTTCAACCTCAATGTCAAAAGGGCTGCCCGGGTGTAACTGGGATGATGGGTTGGGGTGATTTAGCTGGGCTTGGTCCTGCTTCGAGTAGGAGGTTGGACTAGATGACCCCCTGAGGTCCAGTCCAACCCTAATCTTCTATGATTTTATGATTCTTCTAACTGAGGGCAGAATCTGGTTATGTATTAATTATCCTTCTTAATATTGAATTCCCTGCCACTATCACCTGTCTTTCACTGAGCACAGTTTTACCCAACTAAAGTTTCCTTTTTTAATTTTTATATATATATTTATCAGTTGACCATGGTGGGACTAATCCTGAACCATTGAAGTCAATGAGACTTCAATAGGCATGGGATCAGGCCCAATATATATATATATATATATATATATATATGTAAATTTAAATAGTTGATATGTAACAACAAAAATGAACAATCTTTTTTCTCTGCTCTATTGTTTTACAAGCCAGAAAATATTCGTTTTTTTTTTTTTTTTTTAAATCCCTTTGCCTGCTTTTCCTAAGTGTTTCCTTTTACAATGATTGCATATATTAATCATCATAATGAGAACAGCTTTGGAAGTTTTATTGGTCAATGCAGTTGTCATTGTCTTCAGATTCATCTGCCTGATTAAATTTAGCATTATTCCTAGCTTAATTCTTCAAATGTCTTTGCAAAGGGTTATCGTTACTTAAAAATGTATTATAAGCACACAGGCACATTTTGCAATGGAATGCTAAACTGAATTATATTCCACCAATAGTTGGCGTTGTGTGTAACACACCTTATTTAAGCTAACATCAGCCATACCTTGCAATATGTTAAAGCATTTTATAGTGAACGCTCAAAGTATCTTTCTGAGAAGGAAGCGCTGTAGCTAGTCCATAGGTACAGAAACTTGACTTGCTACTAGCAGTCCTGCAACTTACTGTGTACAAAGCATACATGACATGGTGTCAGGAGAAACTAGTGCCAGAGGAGAACAGAAAGAAAAGGAAAGCAGCAACAAAGGTTGAACACAGAGGGCACAAAGCAAAAAAGGCTGTAGAGAGAGGAAAAAACAGCAACAAAGGTTGTAGAATCTTATCAGCATGCCAGTTTTCAGTGCCCCAGAGAAGTTCAGGTTGACAAATCTTCTCAATGGACAGACTGGAAGCAGTATTTTGCAAGATTTTCAACTGCTACAAAACTACGTAAGGAAACTGGAAATATTATAGGTATGGTCTTTATTTTATCTTGTGAGGAAACAGGCAGAGTGTATCTTTAAATACTTTGATTTTACTGAACATTGTCACAAAGATGACACTAAAAGGATTTTGGCTAAGTCTAAAACATATTTTGTACCTCAGAGAAATATGGTTTATGAAAGAGCATGTTTTCATCAGAGAATTCAAGGACAATGTGAAAATGTTGAATTGAAGCTCTGTATGCATTGGCTGAAAACTCTGATTTTGGAACTGCAAAACATGACAACAAGAAGGGAGAGGCGGGTTATTGGATTAACAGATAAAAATCTTTCACAGCAGCAACAATTAAAAACATACATAACTCTGCACACAGCTATTCAAATAACAAAGGAGTCTGAGTTGGTGAGACAGCAAAACCAAAATCAATTTGACAAATTTGAAAAATCAAGAAACTATTTTAGAAGCTGTAAACAGATTACATGGAGTACTAAAAATCATTACTATAAAAGCCCTGAGGCTATTTGGAAATTCTAGGCAAACTACAGAGCAGAAAAAGCCTTTCAGAATAAGTGTACAAGGTATGGAAATTTTCATAGCTCAAGACGTATGTCCATCTACAGGTGAATATGTAGTAAATGTGCAAAATATGGACTTTTGCAGTTGTTTGTCGCATCAAAGCAGTCAGGGAGTTGACTCATGTTAAAGACAATCAAGAACCATTGTTTCTGGGATCAATCATGGGGGATCTATCAGAGCCTGCCTGGAGAGTGAAACTGAATATTCATGGTAAGATTTTTTATTTTAAATTTGATTAGGAGCAGACGTGAAAGTTATCTCAGTGAGGATTTACAATAATCTTCACCCCCTTCCAGAGCTGAAGATACCTGACACCTGACAGACTTGACTAGCCCTGGAGGTATTCTGAACTGCATGGGATGGGTCACCACAGAAACAACTTAAATCTGAATGCATAGCTTTTGTCTTTATATGTGATCAAAGAATCAAAGACCAACAACTTTCTCAGCTGCAGAATGACAGCCATGTTGGGCCAAATGAGAAAGGTGGAGGAACTCGTTGGACTTTTGAAAGGAGATTCTGTACAAATAAGTCTGAGACAGTATTGTTAGTGCATATAGTTTATATATGTCCCATTCTTTATCCCATTGCTTCACAAAGTGCAAACTGAATTAAAGAGAATGGAACAGTTTGGCATTATCAAGAAAATCTCAGAGCCAACAGCATGATGTGCCCCAGTGGTACCAATTATAAAGAAAAATGAAAAAAATATATATCTGTGTGGATTTTAAAAAACTTAATAAATCAGTTATGAGAGGAAACTATGTCCTCCCAATACTGGATGACTTCCTTCTCAGAGTGAAAGGAGCAACTGGACGCTTTGACTAAATTCTGGTGTAATTCCTTCAATCAAAGAGTTCTAAACTGACTACATTTATCATACTCTTTGGAAGATTTTGCTTTTGAAGATTACCTTTTGGAATTACCAGTGTACCTGAGATTTTCAACAACAACAAAAAAGGATGTCAGAGCTGTTAACCAACACAAATGGAGTTGTAGTTTTTGTGGGCAATATTTTTATATATGGATCTTCAATAGAAGAAAACAACAAATTCCTCAACAAAGTCCTAAGACTAATCAGTTGTGAACTTAAACTAAACAAGGAAAAGTTGCTTTTCTGCCTACTCAAATCAAGCTTTGGGATCAGACAAGAAACAAAGATAGAATTAATCCTAGCTCTGAGAAAGTAAAAGCAATTTGAGAACTGAATGCACCAACAAACATAGCAGAATTGAGATGCATTCTAGGGATGGTGAATTACCTTGTTTGATACCTAGGAGACCTTTGTACACTAACAAAATCACTGAATGAACTCTTAAAGTCCAACACATCTTGGTTGTGGGGGCCAAATCAAGACAGTTCTTCAAAAAGATTTTTTAAAAAATCAACAGCTTCAGTTCTCAGATACTTTAGTTCTCAAATCCTCTGATGTGAACAAACCACAATGGTCAATGTGGATGCAAGCAGGTATGGCCTAGGTGGTGTAATCTGTAACAACATGACTGTGAATGGAAGCCAGTTGTATTTTGCTCTTGCACACTCACAGAAGCAGAAGAGTAATAGGCACTGATTGAACAGTAGTGCCTGGCAAGTGTATGGGCATGTGAGCTTTTACAAATATCTGTGTGGACTGGATTAATTTACACTTGTAATGAATCATAAACTGCTTGTAACCTTCATCAACAGAAAAGACCCGGATCAAGCACCACTGAGATGTCAATGTCCATTGCTAAGGTTAATGAAATTTAACCCAATTGCTAAATATGTTCTTGGGAAAAATGTACCAGTAGCAGACACTCAGTCACTAAGCCCAGCATTGCACTCAACTACCTGTTAGCTTGAATATGACGTGTATGTGGATGCTGTGGACACATAAAGACCAGTGTCAGAAAAGAAACTACACCAGCTATAGAAAGCAACCTTGAGAGAGACACCTTCAGGAAGTTCTAACTTAGGTTAGGGCTGTCTGGCTCAGGTATCTAAAGGATACAAGGACATGGTGAGACTAATGTACAGTATGTGGACAGTTAAGCAAGTCAAATGGACTCATGATTAAAAGCAATCATCGTAATTCCAAATGTAATGAGAGGAGATATATTAAACCTCATGCATGAAGAATGATATCAAGGAGTAATTAAATGCTGTGAACAGGCCAACCAATCAGTGTGAGATAGCCAGGCATCAACAAGGGCATAATAAAGTATCTGCATGTGAACATTACAGAACTAATAGACAAACACAAGACAAAGAACCTTTAATTACATCATCTCTATCAGACAGACTTTGGAAGAGACTAGCTGCAGATTTATGAGACTTCAGAGGACATCAATAATTGTTCATAGTGGCCTATTTTTTCAGGTATATAGAAACAATGTACTTGAGAGATATTGAGCAACTGAAGTGCAGTTTTGCTCACTTTTGTGTTCCAGAACAACTTGTGACAGACAATGGACCACAATTTACTACAGCAGAATTTTAATTGTTCCAAACAACATATTATTTTGTTCATATTACTTGCAGCCCGTATTGCCCTCAAGCGAATGAAGATGCTGAGAGAGCTATACAGACAACCAAGAAAATCCTACAGCAGGAGATCCATCTTTGCCCTTCTGAGTTACAAGTCATCGCCAGTAGTAGCTACCAGATATAGTTCAGCACAGCTCCTGATAGGAGGACCACTCCGAACTGTTGTTCCAACTTTGGAAAAGAATCAATCTCCAAAGTGGCCAGAAATGAGAGGAGCCAAATGAGATAAATAGGCAAAAATTGCTTACGAACACTTACAAGAGATGTCAGAGGACTTCTGGGTTAGAAACCTGGTAACTGTTCATGTCAAATTGGATGGAGAAAAAAGTTGTACAGCTCCAAATGTTGTAAAGAAAAAGAATTCAGATCCCAGATTATATGCAATTTATACCAACAGTGGAGTGTTTAGTAGTAACTGTTTCATTACGGTCTCATTATGGTAGACTATGAGCATAAACTGTAAGATCCATTGTACCATTTTTTATTTGCGAGGATGGGGCGATATTTTCCTTTCATCTCTTGAAATTGACGCTTACTATCAAATGTTTTTGCCTGAGGCTATTAACTGTTTCATCATGAATTTAAGCAGTTATCGTAGAGCTCTGAACTCCCTACTCTGGTTACTGCATAATTATTACTGCCCTTTGAGCTGAGTGGAGTGACTTGATGTATTCTAAGTTAAGAAGGTACTTTTTTTATCTAATCACATTTGCACTTTGTGGGAATTAAATTTGTCCAAGTTAGTCACTAAAATAAGTTTTTAATATATATTTTGCTACTGTTAACCTGTGATCCTTCTGTGTTGCATGTGGAGGACCACAGCACAGTGGTTGCTTCTCTCTGGCCAGCAACAGTCCTCAGATTTTCACTTATCTCCAAATATGAATTATTTGCAGTATTGCTTCTGTTACCACAAGGAAAGCAAGCATGCTATTTACTGGCTTTTCCCCCTTGTTTCAAAACCCTGGACTTGTGTTTGCATGACTAGCAATGCTTGCTCTCTGTGTGGTGGGAAAGGGGGAGCATCTGGACCTTCCAGAAATCTACAGTGATTTTCTATCATTTCATTTCCAAACTGCTAATATTTGTAAATAAAGAAATCAAAATATTGTTTTGATGGCTTATAAAATTGATTAGGCCCTTTTAATGCCTTTCAGGCCTCCTTAATATTAAAGAAAGACATGTTTTCCCTTATTGCTTGTGTGACATTTCTGCATGAAATAATTCCTAGGGGAGTTTCTGGAAAGGTTTAGTTAATCAATTTCCTTCACAAGAACACCTTTATAAAATAATTACTCACCTTCCCAGCATGTAGATCTATCCCAAAATACTCCTTAATAGGTATTTGTCCTTGAAGTGATGTGATTATGGTGACTTTTGGGGGAGCAGTGGATCAGTTCTGAGAGCAGCCTGTCCTCTGAACTCCTCACATCTTACAGCAATAGCCAGCAGAGGCTGCTATTTCAGTGTAGTGGTCTCAGACATTATGCTGCATGGGCAGGTGCAGGGTGGGGATGAAGGCATCCTGAATTGGAGCTGTGATGTGCATTAATGAACACACCAATCCTGTGGGCCAAGAAAGCATTGATTCAGTTAGTAAATACCTAGTTGGCCAGTGGCCCACTTTGTGTATGGTTAATTTTGAAGCTGGCAACCATGACAACAGTACCCATGGATCTGAAAGCAGAACTTGGCTCCAGTGCCATTATGTACTGCAAGGCACAGGATTTTATACATCAGTGTATGTTATCATGGCTTTGGCCCTTTAAGCCATATTTTTTTTGTGCATTGCACTGACTCATCTCTTTAATTTATAATCAGCACAAACAGAATAATGACATTAAATTCTAAAGTGGGACTTTCAGTCTCTTAGATAATATAGTTAACTTTGTAATGCATGGAGCTTTTAAATTAATTGAGATTTTGTTCTGATTTTTCTGGAATCCCAGGGCAGAGAAATAAAATCATTAAAAATGACTGCTAGATTTGTCATTTTATCTGCATAGCTTGTTCAGGATGCATCCACCAGCATGACATTGTGAGATGCAGCATTCCAGTCTCAGTGGGGGGGCGTTGAGGAATATAGGAAACAATTACAGTAATTGCCATTCACACATTGTATTGGTATACACAGCAATTATCTCATACTGAATACATAGCCATGTTTGTATTACATGTGTTAAGATTGTCCCAGTGCATATTTCTTTATGAGGAAACCCTGTGTATATTATAGGGTGAGTGACAGCTACCCCTGTGTTAAGGTTACTTTACACTTCTAACCTTTTAAAAAACAAAACAAAACCACCAAGGATATTACCTGCATGTAAACTGTATTAAAAGCACATTATTAAGAGTGAAAATAAAATGCAAACAAGTTAGGAAATGCCAGAATTAAGGTTGACCACATCTTTAATTAGTGATCTCATGCTACTTTTTCCATAGGATTCCTGATAAATTCACTGATGTTTGTGAAGCTGGAATAATTTATCGTTGAGGAAGCTCATTACAAAAGTCCATAGGAAAGTTTTAATAATTTTGTATTCAGTGCACAGGTTGCGTAGTACTGATTGAGACAGAGGTCCTATGGAACAAAATGCTAAAAATTGATTTTTAAAAAATGGTTTTTTAATTTTAAATTAAAAACAGGTTTATTTTTAAAACAAAATCATTTAAAATGAAATTTGAAATTGACAACTTATGTTAATGGCTAAACTTATTATAACCTATTAAAATCATTTAAATACAGAAAATAAGACCAAGCAGTACATGTTTGTTCCCAAGTTTTAAAGAAAGTCAAAGAATTGAGCTGATGAAAGTCATTGGCTATGCAGCTGGAACCAGGGTTTGTTGGACTGCTAAACTGGCTTTTGACAGCAGTAACCTCTTCTGCAGGTGCAAAGAGATTTCTTCATTTTAGTTTATGCAGCTTGTTCAGTTCAATGACTAGTTCATTCAAAGTTAAGAAACCAGTTAGGAATTGAAAAAGAGGAAAAGCTTGTTTTCCTCTTCCAGTCTATGAATAAAAACAGGGTGGGAGAGGATGAGATCTACAAGTTCTAAAACCTTGAAGGATATGGTAATCAGAAACAATCAGTTCAAATGATTAATTACAGATAATACTTCCTTTGTTTAATAAACCAATTAATTTTCAGTGCAAAATGTTTTTATAAGCTTTTTTCTTATGTATCCAGCACATTTAAGGTAGTTTTATTAAAAATGCATCATTTTTATTGTTTGAATTTCCATTCAAATAGAGCTTGACACAAATCACAAGTAAAAATTAATCATCTAGTAAATAAGAAATGCATCATTCACATTTTCTAACATAAGAAAATATAAAAATTAAGAATCTGAATCACCTGTATAATTGCTTAAATAAATGTGTCTAGATATAATGTATCCTCCGGTCAGTAAAAGAAGCACTAAATGTAGTGTAAAGTCTATATTTAATTGCAAATCAATATGTTTTAATGGTTACCAACCAATAAAAGTCAACTTTTCTTTACAAAAACAACTAAAAAGTACAAATGCAAAACACAATTAAAATTTATGATTTAAATCAAAGGTTCCCGTTTGCTGATCAGGAGCCTAAATACTTTTTGAGGATCTAGACCTATGTGACTTGCTCAAGGTCACACAGGATGGCATTGGTAAAGTAGCGACTTGAACCTAGGCCTTGAGAGTATGAGGCAACTTACTGTCCTAACCTCGACCATCCTTCCCCTCTGCCTGCACAGGCCTCCTTAAAGAATCAGGATATAGGAGAGACTGAATTTTCATACACTTCCCATTGAGTTATGCAACGCTCCTAAAGGCGTTTATGTCTTTGGCACCCAAAAGCGTGCTAGAGACTTTTGTGAAGAAACAAAAGGGTGTGCTTCCTGATGAGTGTACATTCTTAGTGTAGATGTGAAGGTAAGAAACAGCATCACCAATGGAAGATAACTTTAAATTACAGGTGGGGCTCCACAGAAGATGTGCTAGTGGAGCCTCCCTGTGGATGAGCACACAAGGCGTGATCTAAAACCCATCTGAAGTCAGAAAGACACCTGTTGATGTCAGTGGGTTTTAGATCAAACCTTCAAAGAGATGCTCAGATATTGTGGTATCAAGTGTGCTGTAAAGACTCGATCCTACTCCCACTAAAGGCAATGAGAGCTTTGCTATTGAATTCAGTGGGAACAAGCCTTGTTTGCCTAGACAAATAATGAGATGTGCTGAGTCAGGACTTCTCCCTCAGTGGTACTGACCGTGCCCCTTTACAGCTGGCACTGACTTTTCTGGGCTTGTGTTGTCGAGGTGCATGCATTCTCCTGTAGCAAAGAGGGTGCTGGTACCTTGAGCCATTGCAGTCTCCTCTGATTGGTTGTTAAACTGCAAGGGGGATTTTGCCTACTTTCTACAGTTTTAGTCTAGCTCATTGTGTGTTGTAATAATTGTTTTGTTAGAACAATGATAAAAGGGATTTTAATCGAAGAACGAGATGCTGTAGTGCGTTTTTATTGCTGTGTGATCTAGTTTTCAGGTTAGCTATTGTCTGTATTAAAAGAATGATTGTAAACTGATACCTGTAGATACTAAGACTATGTGACATTTAAGTAATAGATCATCCTGCCTCACTTTTCTCCATGGACTGTGGCTATGGAGCAGGAGTTATGGAGTTGGTTTTCTCAGAACAAATACCCTTTGTGACCCGTCCGTGCCCAGGGTAGCCCACTGATAATGCCAGGGTCAGGGCAGGCTGTAAAAGGAGAGCAGATTCTCCCAGCACTGGTGGGTGACACTGCAGTCAGACTTCCCAACCAGCCCAAACAGTGCTTCTGATTCCCCTACACTGGTTATCAAGAAGCCACTGTGCAAATACACACAGCCCCCTTTACTGCATTTCAGTCTCTGGCTCCCAAACTGACACTAGGTCCAGTAAAGAGACCAGATATTTAAACTCTATGCTCTTTACTAAAAGATTCCCTCTGATCCCAAAGGATCAGCCACAGTACCAGTTCACTATAAGTTTGGATCTTACCCAAAATACCACACTGCCAGCCAATCCTTTAGTAACTAAAACTAAAGGTTTATTAATAAAAGAAAAACAAACAATAAGAGAAGTGTTAAAGGCTTAAAGCAATCAGATACATACAAATGATTTAAAAGTCCATATACATCAGGTTTCTAGAACAATTGTGGAGTTGCAGGCTTGTATAGTTCCTCTGGTATACATCCAGTAACTGGATGGGTCTAAGTCCTTCAGTTCAGTTGCAAAGTGTGTTGATCCAGAGGTGTGTCCGCAGCTGGACAGGAACAAAGAACTAGACAAAGACAAAATGGTTTCTGTGGTTTGATCTTATATACCCTCTGTTGCTGGCCATGTGGCTTGTGGAATTTTACAGGAACCAAAATGGAGTCCATAGTCACATGGGCCAATCCTGGTAACTCTTCAGGTATGCCTTTAGTTTCTTCCTAGGCCTTTGGCTTCTGTAAAGGTCTTGATGGGCCATTAAGCAGGCCATTGTCCTGCGGCCTCTCTGTCTGGGGTGTGTCTTCTACAGCACATTTTGAAATGCATGTATATCAAAGATCTCCATAACTTTCCTCACACGTATTACACATGAACACAAATATTATCATCTTATTCAGCATATCATAACCTTTCTAACAGTACCTGACATGGCATGTCTTACATGAATCATTATGATTTTGACATATTAATGTCAAATAACACAAATACCCCCCCCCAATCCAGTCTGCATGACACCCTTCTTAAAATATTTTCCATTGCAAACCTTTCTGTTTTGAGGAATATTTGCAGCAGGTGAAGCCAAGATCTTGCATTATCTGCATTTTCTGTGAGATTATAGAAAAGCATGCTTGCAAAACAGCAGCATTTTTGCTGCATTGTTTATTCTATTTCTGAGCCTTTTGAGGTTTGGCAGATATATTGTCTTTATTTGTCTATGGCTGTTTTTGTGCCTGTCCAAAGGAAAAAAAAAAAAAAAAAACTGACAGAAAGAAGGATATTCATCTAAAGGGCAGAGTCCAGGTACATTAAATAGAATAGCCACCACTAAGAGATGAGGTTGAGAGTCAGCCAAAGGCATGAAGTGACATTTTTCAATTGTCTGTCCCTGTGTCTGTCTTTCCATGATTTACAAAGACTGTAATTTCAACCTCCAGACTATACACTGTAATTGCTGTTGAAGCGAGTGCTGATCAGACATGATTTGAACAGTATCAGACTAGCTCTAGATTGGAAGAAATTTTTTCTTCATACATGTGTGTTGCTCTACTCTTGCAGTAAAGTACCAGATATTGTGTATTGGCTAAGTAAATTGGCTTACTGACTATCGTGGCCTTTCCTGGATATTTCTGTTCCAGTGGGAAACATGACACTGGCAGGAGGATAGACTAAATTAACATAATGGGCCTGTAGGGCTCGGAAAAATTTGTCACGCGAAACCAGTGCAGTTGGCAAGGCTAGGCCCTAAAAATCTAGCTTAGGCTGTGAGCAAGACTAGGCCTATAACTGTTTGGGCAGCCCCTGCATAAAAAAGTGGAATTAGCCTTTGTCTGTTATTATAAAATCAGTCTTATGCTGCATAAAATATGTTAGCTATGTAAAAATTGTCTGAAATAAGCAGTGGGTGACTAACCACAAGCTAGCAAAATATCTAACCACAGGACTAAAGCAGACATTAGCAAAGGGCAGCTTCCCTTTTTTGTTGCCAGCCTAGCTGCCTGTAATTACTAACCAATGGACTAATGAAAAGCAAGTTTAAGACCCAGTCTCTAGTCGAGATTGAGAGTGACGTATTGCATTGCTAGGAAGAAATGTTGCTAAGATTATGGGAGAGAGGGGTATAATAGGTACCCCCTGGGAACCACTCGGAGAGACTCTCCGTGGATCAGTCAAGGCCTTACCGGATGCCCCGGACAAGTCGGTACCCTGGTTGCTGCTCACTATTAGAGTGGATAATGGGTCTCCCCACTCTGTTGCTTTTGGTATGTGCTTCCTATGCTTTGGGATTGCTGCAGTGGGTGGTTGCTATTGCTACTGCTTTTGAAACCATGACACTGTTTATTATCCTGGCTGTGTCTATAACTGTCCTTCTCATTCACCAGGTCTGTCTGCTGGTGTGGGAGGCGTTTTTAGCCCAGCTTTTACTAAGCCATCAGTATAATAAAACACTTTATTTGAGCACCTCACGTTGTCAGTCTCCCTCTTTCCACCACCGAGATAATAAATTAAAAACCCTCCGCCCCAGCGGAGTACAGGGCCTTTTCCATCCCAGTCATCTCTGATATTTTGATCATTCTGTTTAATTTTCCATTAAGACGGTTAATTTCTACTTTCTATGTGAGGTCACACTGTGAGGTATTAGAGACAAACCTGATTGACTTTTGTAATGTGAGCAAATGGGTCTGAGTCATGTGATATCTTCTCTTAATTCCATGCCTCTTGGAGTTCTGCAGATGGTGGTTAGTCTATAAGAGGTGGTTTGTTGCTTAATTGACTAAATTCTGACCTCAAAAACCCCCACCAATTTCAATACAGTTGCTTGGGTGCATCTCTGTTTTGTCCCTATATAGAGGGCCTAAGTTTGACATCAGAATCATGTAAATCTGGAGTGACGCCAATGAAGTCCATGGGGTTACACCTGTTTGCCATCAGTATAACTATGATTTGAATCAGGTTAATTGTTGCTTCAGTGCGAGCATAACTTCCAGTAGCACCAATGGGAATTAAATATATGTATCCAGGGGGAGAATGATGCTTTACATTTATAGCTCAGATAATGTGAGGAAATTTAAAATAATAAGTTGAATGTCTTTAAAATACAATTTATTAATAAAATATGAGTCTCACTTTGACTGTCTGTTCTAAGTTCCAGGTCTTTCAGTTGAAACATGTTTGTTTATTCCTCTGGTATATATTTTAGTCCAGTGTGGATTTTTCTTGCTGAAAAGTAGACGTATTTAAGATGTGCTAAAAACCAATCTACTCTGTACATAACAGTAGAAAAAAAGAATTTCCTGTGTAAATAAGAAAATGACAACACAAACCAATTTTACACAATCACAATATGTGAAAGAAACATTAAATGTGAAAAATTAATAATAAATGAACTAATGATGGGGTAGTAATTAGTAAATTAATGTAATTGTTAAAGTATTCAGTGCAGAAATATTATATTGAAGAAAGAGACATTAGAAAAAGAGGGTTCTGGGAAGAGAAAGCAAAGATAAGTCGTGACCAGAGGAAGGAAAGAAAAGAGGAACAGAAAGGGAAGGAAAAACAAAGGCCAGGGGATACACAGTAACTTAATGTTCTTTGTTTGTACTTGTGTGAAGATGCATTCATTATGAATGGGGCTGAAGATTTTCAGCATCTTGCTTCAGTATTTATTTTTTAAGTAAATAAATACCATTTCTCCCCGTTTTGATTCATATCTCAAAGGATACAAAGAAAAATTACAGGACAATCTAAAAATGTATGTCACATACATTGCAGCAGTAACATCTTATCCAGCACTCCCTTGCAAAATCTGCACTGCTTTTCCAAGATCAGAAAGAATAAGAGTTTTGTGAGATATCACCTTTGACAGAGCAGGGCACTTATTAGCATAGCACAGTGAAGACAGATCTGGTTTTGTAGGAATCCTGCGAATCTCAGTGGATAGTACTCTTGCAAAACTATCTCTGGGCACTAAGTACTTTAGTCATTCTAGCCTGCTAAAAATGTCACACAGTCTTTTTGACTGATTACTGTAGGTCTAATTTATGGAAATCTACCTTTTAATTACTGATGTTTTTCTTGTTATGTTGTTGGAAAGTGGCTTTTCCACTTCTGCCATTTTAAAGAAACCTTCAAATATCTGTTCAGTAAAAGGTTGTACTTTAAGTCTTATAGCAACCCAAGTATCATATGATGACAATGATATTTCAGCAATACAAAACCCCTTATTAAAGGAACATAAACAATAACATGCACTATGAAGTCCTGTCCCATCTCCATTGTTGTGGAATGAAAAGTATTCTTTTTGAAGTTGATTTCTTTATTAGACTTGATGATTTTTTTATTTTTTATAATATGCAGTTAGCATATTCATTTATAGAAACGAAATGGGATGATGGAGGAAGTGGAGTACTTTAAGCGTAGATGGTGATGGTGGGGTAGTTTTCAATGGAGTAGTATATTGCTAATATGAACAATTGATATTCTGCATAAAATTATGCTGGTGGATTTTATAGAAGAGCTAATATCACTGTGAGAGTTCATTAAATTTTCTGATTTTTACATATTACATGTCAGCACACTAAGCACATTATAAATAAAGTGACTGTAAACTACAACTGTCACAATAAATGAAGAAACTGTGTGATAATTTATACTTGGGATTTCACTCTTTTTTAAATACACCATGATTCTGCAAACACTTATGCACATGCATTTTCTTCAAAATGTGGAAGGGATTTGTAGGAGTGGGGCCATGTCGTTAATTCTTAAAGATTAGTCATTCCTAATTAGTCTTTGAGTTTTAATGGAAATTAATTAAGCTCTAGTCAATGTCCCCTTGAACTTTAAATTACTATTATTGCTTATGAAAAATTATTAATTGCACAATGGTTAAAACAAAGAGTAGGCCCTATGTCTGCAATGCTGTTTAAGGGCTAATACTGAAAGGTGTTTGTTCCATGGTCTCCTATTGAAGTCAATAGGAATTGCCTCAACAACCCCCAAGAGGCACTCAGCATTTGGCAGGATCAGGCTCTCCAGTACTGACTCTCTTGAAAATCCCAAATTACTTCTTCACAAGCCGTTTCTATTGCCTTCAAATAAAACCTTCATCTGACAAACAGTGCACATCCTTAATTCCGTATGAATGTGCTTACCTGAACCAAAACCTTAAGCATTCAAGTATCTACTCAAAACCATGTCCATTTCTTTGAACATGAAATTAATCCTTTTATGGGCAAGAAGGATACCTGCATAATGCTTATATTTGCCATCTGCTTGTATCCACATATTCCTTCAGGACAATGCGGATCAGTACTGCACTGTTTGGTAGTTTAAAATACTCTTCGTTGGGTTTTGATTTTTAATTTCACCTTTCATAATGTGTAGTATAATACGATACCAAATAGTAGCATGGCTATTTTGTTAGTGTTTAATCCCTTCCTGCACACACGTCTCATTTAATCTGTTCTATTCAGCTCAGCTCAGAGTTAAACGAAATAATCGTATATGCCATATATTAATACAGCCATTATTTCAAGTAACTGTTCTGGTGAATTGGAATTATTTAATATATATATTAATTATTATATATTACTATTATTTAATATATATTATTACTCCTTGTAGGCTTTCTCTTAATCACCTGTCTGACATGCTTGCTCATCCAGCTTCGTCTGCAACTCTTGCCTGTGAATGTTTTCGCCTTCCTGGGGATGCAGGCTTCAGATAGTTTCTGCAACTTTGACTTGAAATAATTCCAAGCCTCCTCCACAGGTAGATCCATGAGTTCTTTAGTCCAGTCCACTTCTGTAACTAATTCCCTTAATTTTTCAAAGTTATCCCTTTTGAAATCAAAGACCCTAGTCACAGATCTATTTTTGTTTATCCTTCCATTTAGTTTGAACTGAATTAGCTCATGGTCACTCAAACCAAGTTTGTCCCCTACATTCAGTTTGTTTTCGAGCTCCTCACTACTCTCCAATACCAAATCTAAAATGGCATCCCCTCATGTTGGTTCAGCAACCACCTGGTGAAGGAATCTGTCAGCTATCACATTCAGGAAAATCTGGGCCCTATTATTATTACTAGCACTAGTCTTCCAGTTTATATCTGCAAAATTAAAGTCTCCCATAATCACACAGTTCCCAGTAGTATTTGCTTCATTAAAAACATTAAGGAGGTCTTTATCCATATCCAAATCGGATCCCAGTGGTCTGTAGCACAACCCAAGCACTATCCCAGGGGAAGCTCTACCAGTTCTCTTCCCCAATGTGATTTTTGCCCAGACAGACTCTGTCTTATCCATTGCATCACTTCTAATTTCTTTACAGTTTACCTCATCATTGATGTACAATGCTACTCCACCACCTTTGCCTTTATCTGTTTTCCTAAACAGCACATACCCTTCAGTACCTGTACTCTAGTTGTGACTACTATTTGACTATGTTTCTGTTATCCCTAGAATATCTGGTTTCACTTCCTGCACGAGTAGCTCTAGTTCCTCCATTTTGTTACCCAGACTGCTCATATTAGTGCATAAACATCATAATTTTTGCTGTTGGGCTTCACTCACATTCTTTACACAATTTGGCCGTCATTCTACCTCTGGTATCGCCTATTATCGCCTATAAGTTGTATAGAGAGATTTCTTTATGGGAAGAGATTGAGAAAAGTGGGTATATTTTGTTTACAGAAGGAAACGAGTGGACAGAATATAGTGTGACCAGGTGGGTGAAATATCTTTTACTGGGTACAAATTGATCCAGTAAATGATATTACTTCACCCACCTTGTCTCCCTGATATCCTGGGACCAACACAGCTAAAACAACACTGCATGGACAATATATAGGTATACCCAAAAATGATATTGGAGGAGGTACATGAATCCTCCTACTACATGCAATAATAAAAGAAAAGGAGGGGTATACAATAAAGTTGAAAGGCGGCAATTCAAATCCAGTGAACTTTTTACACGAAGTATAATTAACCTATGAATCCCATTCCCACATTATGCAAGTGAGGCCAAACATTTAGTAGATTTTGAAAAGGATGATTCAGAGATTAAACCAACCACCAACTGACAAGCATTTGGAAGAAATACTCCCTATTGACTGGTTAATTTCTTAATTGTCCTCTCCATGGTTTCATACCCATTCCTTTGAAAACAGCTGGAATTTCCCTCTGTGAAAGACCAAATTTTGGACTAAACAGACCACTGCTCTTACCCACTATGACAATTCCTAAATTTCTATAAAGTGTTTCATGTGGTGCCTTCATTCACTAGACGGAAGGGACTAATTCTGATCACAAAGCAAGTCCAAGAGAAAAGCTTGAAATGGGAAATATGTTTATAAAAATTCTACTGGGTTTCCCACTGATCCACGGTTCTGGTGGTGCATTAAATATGGATAAAAACAATGTAAGTACTGGATGTGTTTTGCTTAACATGATGGATACATACATCCACTTAAGAGAAATGATTGTCTGCATAAGTAATTGTATACAAACTATTCATATAGCTCAATACTACTTAGAAGAGCATCTTTACATTTTGCAATCAACATGCTCTGATTCTAGTAATGAAGAGGAATGTTAATTGTATTGCTGATTATACAAGCAAGCTCTGCTGAAATAATATCAATGGATTTTGCTTATTTTATTTGCACTAGCTTTTAAATCATTCTGAGCAATCTTACGGGTAATGACTTCTAAAAATGCAATATAGTTGTAGCCTTGCAGCTGCATCCCAGAATAGCTCCTGGGGGCAGGGAGTGTCTTTTCTGCATGGTTTTACAACACCTTGTGCAATGGGGTCCCAGTCCATGACTGGCTCCTAGGTCTATGATAATATAAATAATAATAATAGAGCATATCACTTTTTGAGAGAACAGTGAGTTCATTTACATGAATTTATCACCTTACCCTATCCTGAACAGTCCTAAAAGCCCAGACAATAGAATAGCTCCTTTGTATGCTAATCTAGACTTTTCAAGCCATTAGGATTTCTGTGGCATATGCATAAAAAAGTTCCATATTTGTTGTGCTAGACAAGGCCTTCATAAAAGATTGGAAGGAAATCTGATTAAGGTCAGTAAGATCTTGATCCTGCTCCTGTTGAAGTCAAAACTCCCATTGACTTGAATGGTGCAGGTTTTCAGATGGTATAAAGTGGATGATTGATGATGCCATCTGGGATTTATAATTGTATGTTTGCAAAAAAGGAGAAATTCTATTAATAGTAATAGTAATAATAATAAGTAAAATAACAATACCCAGCTCTTATGCAATGTTTTTCATCAGTAGACCTCTATGTGCTTTACAAAAGAGATTAGCATCGTTATCCCCATTTACAGATGGGAAAGTTGAGGTACAGAAGTGAGATTAATTGCCTAATTAAGGCCACATAGCAGGCCATGACAAAACTGGGAGAAGAACCAAGGTCTCCTAAGTCCCAGTCCAATGCTCTCTCTCTTTCTCCACACAGGTCTGACCCACAATGTATAAGGGTTCTGTGTCCTATGCAGTGGCACCTCAATTATTAAGGTTTCAATAAACTGTTAAGTTTTAACTATGATCTGCTGTATTTCTTATTTGTATCCTGTCTGTACACACCGTTGTCAATAAGTTAAAGATTTACTTTAAAAATAAAGCTGTAGACTGTAATAATTTTGGTTTTATTTTGGTTTCTTTCTGTTTCTGTGTTCAATCATGCAAAATGTTTGTAACTCTTTATTCATATTTCCCTCCCTCTCTCTCTTTCTCTGACAGGAAAATGGTTTTTGTTCTTGTACTGAAAAATTGTGAATTTTTTTTGATCTTCTGTGTTATAGGCTGATCCATGACTAGGTATCCTAGGTGCTACAACATTATGAATAATAAATAAAAATATATTAATCTGGAATGAATCTTGGCTCTATTGCAGGCAAATGGAGTTTTGCCATTGATTTGAGTAGAGACATGATTTTCTCCACAGTCTATTGCTTTACTATTGGCTACAGCCTCCCCAGGCTGTTTTCTCCCACTTCAATATAAATTCATTAAATCTCTTTGGCCTTTTTCTATTAGCTGCCTAATGGTATCAGTGGTTTTATGAGACTGAATCCCATAGTTGTCCCAAATCGTATTCACTTTCTTTCATTAAATTACTTATTGATAAAATGCTGGGTTGAAAAGTACAAAGAGGGAAAAAGTGCATTCATTGCTAATTTTTCATATGGAAAACATAGCCTAGGTAATTCCAGAGAGGTCTATACAATCACAACACTGGTTATGCATGTGTTTTACCATTCTGAAAACTAGGCTGATGCTAGTTAAGATACATAGGATGTTCAGCTAGTTTTGAAAAGGCAATTGAGAGTAATGTATCCTTGAGCTTGATATTATTATATATGATTTTATGTGGAGTGGACTTTCAGTTTTTCCAGTATTTACAATAAAGCAGACATGTTTTTCTTTAGCATGAAAGTGCAGTGGATCGGATTAATTAGATTTAGACTGCTTTCTTGCTCTAGGTTTCCATTTCCTTTTCTCATTTTGAACCTTTAAATAGTGAAAATACCCCCAAGAGGCATTCTGTCATTTTGCTTTTTTAAAAAAAAAAGATCTGAATGAACCTGATTTAAAATGATGACAGCAAAGAATATAAATTTTTACATGAAAATCTGATTCTGCGCTATAAGCAACAATAGACTATAGGTCATTAGAGTACTGTTAGTAAGTTATTGGAATTAATAAAATAAGATCTTTCTAGAAGAACATAGTATCTGACCCCGGACCACATTGTCTTAAACAAGTCACTGTGAAATATAAGCATGTGATGTGTGTGTGTGAGAGAGAATATATTGGCTGTTTCATAGGTGGTGTGATGGGGTGTCTGACCCGCACTGGCCACTAAGGGGTTAAGAATGGCTTTGGAAGGCTGTGCAAAAAGATGCTCATAGGAAAGGAGCTGCAAGGAGCAGCCAATCGGGGTGAGGCAGGCCCATATAAGAAGAGCTGCAGACAAAGCAGAGTGAATCACTTCCTGGAGCTCCTGAAGTGAGGACTGGCTGCCTTGAAGGCTGAGGGTAGCTCCTACATTGGACAGAGCAGTGCTGCAGGCAGGGACCAGAGGAACAAAAGACTGCTCCAGGCCAATGGCGGAGACTTGCAGGTTGAAGCCCGGTGAAGAGGGTGCTTGGGCCACAAGGAAGTGGCCCCAGGAAAAGTATGGAGGAATTGGAAGGGACGCAGCCAGTGGCTACCATCTGCAGGATATCTGGGCCAGGACCAATGAGTAGTGGATGGGCCTGGGTCCCCCGCATGCTCCTCACCACAGGGGAATTGGCAGAACAATTGGCTGCAGTACAGGGCAGGCTGCAGACCCGCCCTGGGGGGAGACAGAGTGTGGCACAGCTGAGGGCTATGTCACTGAAGAGGATGCCGTGATCCTGGGAATGACATGGGTCCTGGAGAAGAAGTGATGGCAGTGAGGCACCACAAGCAGGGGGTGCACTGGTGAGCAGTGCTAATCCCCAGAACGGCCAGCAGGAGGCACCAGAATGGTGCATTCATCCTGTCACAGTGGTCATCGGAGGAAAATTCTGTTCCCTAACTACAGCCTTTCTTCCTGATTTAGGATACACACATTTATAATGTAGGAAGCCACCAAATGTGCTGTGGCAAATGTTTCAACATAAGCACTTTTATTGCAATATTGATGTGGTTGCTAAAATCAAAAGTATTCTTGAGTCTGAGTTTTGGCATTTCTTTGTGAGGCTAAAGATCCCTCCTATTTATTTAGCTTTAATAAGACCTTAATTAGAGAAGTATAATCCATTTGAGGCTACAAAACAGAATATGAACATTGATAAACCGGAGGGAGTCTAACAAAACAGGTAGAGAGAAAGGACTATTTAGGATGTTAAGGAAGAGGTGCAACAGTTGGAACATGATGATAGTTTACATTTCTGATGGGTAGAAGTAGTAATGCAGTACAATAATATGAAAAGGAAAGGAGATAGATCATTCAAAGAAGACAAGAGAAAAGTAAATGATCTGAAGATAGAAAAAAAAATTTTTAGCTACGTGTTGAGAAACAATTTCTAACGGTAAGGTCAATCAGGTAATGGAATCATCTGCTGAGGAATGCTACTGAAGCACCATCATTTAGGCCTTTAGCCTTCTGCCACTGAAATCAATGGCAAAATTCCCACTGACTTCATTGTTGGCAAGATTGAACTTAATGCATACCAGAGACCTGGATTTAACACACAGAAGTAGTGTAGTAGGTGCTCTTGCATTGAACTGGATGACTTAGGAGTTTCTTGCCATAGTCATTGAAGTTGGTTGTTAATTGTTCACCCAGGTGAAAGTTCAATGTAAGTTGATTAGGAAGACTAAACAAAAAAGTTACATGGCCCTTAGGTCAGTGCTTGGAGACTATATTAACTAAGTTCCCTGGTTTCATGTTAGGCTTAGGCTCATGTAATGAAAAATGTGAGTTTTAACTGTCTGCCAGGAAGGCTATCCAGTATACCACTGCTACAGCCACTGAAGAACGGTCAGATTCACTTATGGACAGAACGCCAATTGCGAAAACAACCAATCAAACAACAAACAACAAACAAAAAGCAAATACGTGAATTAAAATAATTTGCATATGAATCAAAGTAATTTGCATATGAATCAGAAATGAAATATAGATATAGTATTTTGACAAAGTCATATGGCTTATTGAAGCAGTTCTCTGAGCTGTATGTTACCTGGGAGCAGCCACAGCAGAATGTAGTCTTGTAGCTTGTCACATGATGCCCACTCTTTCCTGACTATTATACACCAATAGAGGTAATTGCATTGTATTGTTAGCTGTACAAGCTATGTATTGTCTTCCTCATTTCCTTTATGTAGTACAAAGAAAAGGCTGCTTTCCTCCCTTTCTCCTTGTGTTTGAAATATGTGTTCAAGTACATCTGCCACTGCTTACACAGTCTAGAGCTCTGCTGTACATGAGCAGGCACAACACTGTTGTGGATCCAATTTATGGATAATAGTATGGAGATTACACACCTATATATCCCCATAGAGGAACTGCATATACTTTCAGGGTGGTTACCCCTGTGCAGACATGTAAAAGAGTTCTAATACAAGAACACAAATGTAGCTGGAAAACATTCTTTTCTGTTGTATTCCCTGGATACATTTCTGACAAGGGAACACCATAGTAACATATCACAATCTTATTGTATTAGCAGCTTGTGCTGTATTGTAAAGAAACTAAATTTTTGTTCCATGTTCCTACCAACTGCAGCAGAACCATGTAACTGTGATCCTACCATAGTAGTGTGTAAGAAAACTTCCCCATTACTATGATAGATCAGCCCAGAGCATTGAATGTGACATTTAGGACTTCTTTGGATTGTTGCCAAGGGCATTGGACACAAACTCATAGGGTATTTGCAGTTCTTATTGAGAATATGCAACTGTGTCATTAGTGAGTTGATTTCAAATTACTTTGGTGGTATGATTTTCACCTTGTTTGGGGCTAATTTAAAACCTACAAATGTGTGTGTCCATTGTCAATTGTACAGTATCGTATATGACAGGCTCTAGAATATGTTATGAAGTATGTGTCCCAACTTTAACGGGAGTTGCACATTCAGGCAATCTTACAATATTTTGTTAAAGCCAAGCTAAGTTGATTCCCCATGACAGCAATTTTAATGAGGCTCAATAAATAGTACAGTCTATAACCTCAGGCCAACTGCTGAGCAGAAGCCAAGAGCTGTGCTACAGAATTAGTGAACCCATTACTGTGAAAGATGCTGGATCCTAGAGCAGCCTGAGTCACTCATTGCACTCGGGATGAAACTCCAGTAAATCTAAATGAATATCCAAGGTGACAGGTGACAACTTTGTGCAGAACTGAGTTTCTTTGATTTGACAGTGCCTTGATATGGTCTTAAGGCATTCAACTTACTAGTAACCATTTAGCTTCCTAGCTATTAAAGCTTCGGTTTCCTTGCAAACATTAACAGTGCTGTCTTGTGATTTCATATATGCATAAAAATTCTCAGATTCTTTTAAGGTTTAATTTATGAGAAACTTTTCTAAAGTGTTGTAAATACTTGCTATTTTAGAGTATGTTGAAGGATGGAAAGCAGGGGATGAATATGATGAAATTCTCTCTCACTCAGCACTAAGTAGGTGTTAGCCAGAGGATTGTTTAGAGAAGAGAAAAAGAAAACAAGATGACATCAATTAGCATCATCATTAATGATAACATTATCATGCTAAGGAAAACAGGGAAGAATTCTCTGATGAGATAATTGGATGGATTCTAAAGGACCTAAGCAACCAGAATGGCTTTTAATTTTTATTTTGGGGCATCTGAAATTTTTATTTTATTTTTGATCTTTTTTTGGTTATGTCTAATCTGAATATTGTGTGTTTGTCCAAGTAACACAGCAAATACCGTGACACTGACAGCATGGCACAATTGTGCCTTTTCTCTGTGCACTGAGGAGGAATTCTTCATATCATGCATGCATCATTTACAGTTTTCTGCAGTGACTCCATAAAGCCAGCATAAGTGCAATAGAAAAGGAAAATAAAAACTTTGGCTTCATCTACACTTGCCTTCTGGATTCAGCAGCAGTTGACAGGAGATACGCAAGTGACCTAAAACACTTGCATATCTCCCGTCGATTTCGCTGAGTCTGTTCTGTGCGCCATCCACACTACGCTGTGCCGACTTACAGGGGTGGTTTTTCTCCGTTGATTTCTGGCTTGATTGAGTGGGTCTACACAGACCGCTCAGTCGATCCAGAGACATCGATCTGACGGCAGCGAATTTGCGCCGTCAGTATAGACCCAGCCTTTGTAGCCTGCTTCATAATCCTTGAGTGAATCTGGCAGTAACAACAAGCAGCACCTAGTGACTGTAGTGCTTCATGATCCACAAGTGGTTTTGAAAATATTTAGTTCCCAAATACAGTAATGAGAGAGGTGAAAACAGAAGATGCAATTGTGGAACATTGCAGGGTAGATTAGCCAAGGGATAATAATAAAATACTCCTTCAGGTAGCACCATAAGAGCTCTCCAGACTTCTGTCAATTTAAGGAAGAGAGAGCAAGTAAGGAAGTAAGGCAGGAAACAGATACAGATGTGACCATGAAATTAGCAACCGAAAGAAAGGCAGGATACTGCAATTGAGGATGTAGCAGCAGAAGCCGCAAAGGGTGTTGCAGGACAGCAAATTGCAACAGCGGTTCTTTTTCCTCCACTTCCCAGTAAATAGACAACAATTAGTCCTTTCCTTTCCCTCAGCATCAAGATTCTACCTCTAATAGCAATTATCAAAAGCCACAGTTGCCTCTACAAATGCATCCTTGAAATCTGCTGGGTGTATTGCAGGAAAAGTATTAACTATCCACCAAAATCATCAATACTGGTGGTATCCGCTTATTTTAGACTAGAGGACATAGCCTACCATTGCCAATTATTCTGTGCAGACTCATAATGTTAAAGGGATTTTTATTGCTGTATGCATAGATGGGTACACTTGGACTTTGAAAGCCAAAAATAAGCAGAGGTACAGAAGCATCTGTTGCGGCAGGAGGAAATGTAATAGGTGTATATGTTTCGTCTTATATCTCTTAATAAAATGTTTAATGATTCTCATCAATGAGGATTATAGTCATAGATACTACAGAAGGTTCCCTCTTACCAAAAAAACCCCCACACCATTCCCAGTGTAAACCTTAGGCTGGTCTACCCCTTCACCTGCTGTGTAGATCTGTTGAAAAAATGTCAAATTATGAAATTTTTCAGTAGAAAAAGGGGAAACATTTTTCTTTAAAAAACTGATTCTTTTAAAGTTTTTATTATTTTTAATCTGTTCTACTGCTGATACTTAAATGCTCTGTTCTTCTCTATATAGATTTTTATACCATCTTCCTCACTGTCATATCTGAGTACCTTCCAGTAGTGCATTAAGCTAGGTGACATAACATCTGATATATGTAATTCATTGTCTGCCCCCGGCGGAAAACTGGATGTGCAGTGTAGTACAGTGATTTTATTTTGGTGGGATGTCTTTTGTTTTTATTTTAATATACATGCTGCTTGTTAGAGAAACCTTGCACTTGGTGTGGAAGGTGGTGAGGTTTGTGATGGTCTTTGGTTCCTTCGTGTTCCATAGACTCAGACTGACTCAGAGAAATCCCTGTTTCCTGCACAGAAGAGCTTTAATCTTATGGTAGGATGTTCTATTGTGCCCGAGGAGAGCAGCTGACCATGGTCTCCATCCCAGAGCTTTAAGTGATCTTTTATTTATGCTGGGCCCTTGATCAACTTGCAGGGCCAAGACCTTGAACTTGACTTGATATACTATGGGAAGCCTATGTAAAGAGTGGAGGACAGGTTTGATAGGAAAAATCCAAAATGAGAGAAATCAAAAAATTATCCTACAGGAAACCTGAAGTGCTGTCAGAGTAATTCCTTTAGTGTGAGTAACTTTCCTTAAATTCAGTTTCATGATTCTTAATTTCTGATTTATTTAAAAGGAGAGAGATGTCACTAAAGTTGTGCAGAGTAAAAGAGATTTTGTCACTAAATTTACTGACATCCCTCCAAATGAGTAATACGTAAGGCATGTATATTGGCTATTTTAAAGCATATCCACTTTTAGTGGACTGTGTTATAAATAATATGGGTACAAATATATATATGATGTTGATTCTTTCAGGTTGATGCACTACAGTTTAATGATTTCACTTCCAATTTGGTGACAGTAACAAATAGCTGTCTTGTTGCAGCAATATCCTAAAAGTTTATGTATCATATAAAGATACCTATAGTGTTATAGGAACTTTCAGGTGAAAGAGCCTTACATATGTTCTGACAGGAAAGGGGTTAAAATACTTCCTGAATGGCCAGCTGCTCCTGAACACTGCTAATTATTCTGCAGATTCTCCCAACAGGAATCCTATTAAGTGTCATTAAAAGCAACTCTCAGATCTCATTGATAGCGGAGTCCTAGAGGGACGGGGTAGCAGAGAGCAGCAGTTAGCCATTTCGTGCCTAAAGCTGGTGCTACCTTCCACTAATAAGCCCAGTTTTCAATACTGCCTCCCTCAAATTTGGCAGAAACAGAATAATCCCCTGGAAATTGCATAGCCCACATTTCATGCCAGGATAGAATTATATTAGATGATTGGGAAGGGAGAGAAGCAGAGCCATTTTGAAACTGGCCATTGGATTTTTTAAAAAAATGTCCTAACATTTTTTGGGCTCGCTATATCTCCTGTACACCTGGGCCTACAAATTCCAGGTTTGTATTGTTTTGTAGGCCTTGGTGAGGATAAAGTGCCTTTTTTAGCTGCCTAATGGGGGAATTAGATAATATACTCAATTTGTCACCCAATGTATATATTTTACACTAAAATGGACAGGGAAGAGTTAACTGTGGGTCCCCAGTGAAGGGATACAAAGAGGAGGCAGTGGAAGAGGAAATTATCTCTGTTTCCTCTCAGATGGGGTAGAAACAAAGGCGCAAGAAGTTCCCAACTCAGATCTAGGAGGCAAGGAACAACTGGGAAAGTGACTGGTGAGGCATTTGAGGCAGCTGATAGTCTCTCCATTGTGGATATGTTGCAGGAGCCCAGAGTGAGACCAGAGATACACAGTTTAAACCGCAACTCTATTGGATACATAACAATATGGCTCCTACAGACTAGAGCAGTGGTTCCCAAACTTTTCTCTGTCATGGCACATCTTGATACCTTTTAATTATTTTGAGGCACACCACCATATAGTGTCCAAATGAACTCATGGATATTCGTGTGCTGACTCAGAACCCTTCAAGTAGTTTTTCAAGAAATTCCGTGGCACACCTGCTCGGGCCTGATGGCACACTGGGTTGGTTGGGAAACACTGGACTAGAGCATGCAGACCCTGTGCCTGATTGCCTCATGTGAGAGAGGGCTCTCAATAGGAGGTCCTCTAGTGATCACACAACTGTCTTTTAAAGAGACAGTACTAATGTGACCACCTTGCTAATAAGAGACTGTAAGTTAAAGATGGTTTGTTTGTTTCCCCTCCTTTAAGCAAGCCATCCTTTATGAACCAGACTGAAGTTAGCCCCAGTCCTGACTCTTAAAACGTTCTTTCAGGTGAGAGGAATGCAGTGCACAGGGAGTGCATTTGCCTTAAAATCTCAGAACCCAGTAATTTTCCCCCATCCTTTCTTGTTACCTTTAGCTATGGACCAAGCCAAGGGTTTCCTCTTGCTCATTCAGCCTGCATGTTTTTTCCCCTTCTTCTTTAAAAGGCTGTAATTAAGCTAAGCCTTCTAGTGTTGTTTGGGCCATAAAGGGGCAAGGCATTTTCTTGTAACTTTTTTTCCTTTTAAAATGAATTACACTGCATAAGTGTATGAGCTCATCCCAGACATGCAGAATCCCTTGCTTATATCTTTTATTACTGCTCTCAGGAGGACAGGGCTTTCTAAGTAAGAAAACATAGAGGGGAAAAAAAATTGTTAGCTCTACCTGTTGTTGTAAGTGGCTTGTCTTAGCGTGTGTACACACAAACACATTATGTTCTGTGTGGAATAATTTTGCAAGCACATGTTGTTAAAGATGTTGCAAGAGTGAAAAGATTGAATATTGTGACACCACTGAAGATAGTTGGACTGCACAGTGTTGCATCTGTACTGATAAAACAAACGCATGATTTTTGCAATCTTGGTGCCAGTAATCAAAAATCAGGTGCCTGAAAATCAGAATTACTATTCCATAAAATGTGCAAAATGCAGTTATGCTTTGTATCAAGAATTTCTCCCAGGAACAACTTTCCTTTCTGCTTGATTTTCCTTTTTAAAAAGGCAGAATCATTATGACTAGAGCTACTACATTTCCTAACAAGTTCAAAACATTCATGATGCAGAGCAAAGAACTGTTCTGATATATTAGTGGTGAATTTGTAGTGACATGCACAGTAGATATCTGGATGGTTTAAAAAAAATCAATATTAGTTTTCCAAGCAGCTAATTGCATTGGGAATTAGATGTTCATACTTCAAATGAGATTTTGGAATTAAAACAGTATCCCTGTTAAGAATTTTTGTTTTAACTGCAGTTGCATTTTTAATATATTTTGTTTGTTTGTTAAAAGAATGAAAATATATGTCAAGAACATATTTTTGTGTCTGTGGCTAACCCAATTATTGTCTTCAGTAAATTTATGACACAGTTTTTGGACTTCAGAATAAAATGCAAATTGTAGTGCCTGCTGCATCTAATAACTTTATTACATCATGATTTTCATCCTAAAGGATTCCATCTTTTTGGGAGGAAGTCTCTAATGGTTTAAAACAATGATTTTACTGCATCCTTTGGACTGCTGAAAGACAAACAACAGAGGACGTAGTTGAGTGAGGCTATATGAAAAGGGAGATTGGCATTAGCTGTTGTCTAGGAAAGCCAGTATAGTCACTAATACAGTGGAAGATTTCAAAACAAACACACACAAATCAAATCAAATTAGACATTTAGCAAGATAACGTATTTGTAAATAAAAGAATGCAGTCCGGAGTTCAGCATGCCTGAACAGTAACAGGTTCCAAGTGAGGATTCATCTCTCATTAAAAGCATACTCTAGAATATCAAATGGACACTGAAGAAACTAATTCAGTCCAATATGGCAAATGTGCCATGTTCCTTTATCTAAATGAAGGCAGAAGGGATATACTTTGTATGGCAGACAAGCTAAGTTTACTTTCTGAGGGAGAAGGTGGAGGGACTCTGAAAGCAACTGAAATTACTAGGCAAAACGAGGGACACCATAATGGATGGCATATAAAAGGAAGTCATCAGAATTTGGGATCACAGATAGGATAGTTATGGAAGAATGTGAAAACTAAAGAAAAGGGAGAAGAGTAGAGGGGAAATGTCGTTACTAGATACATGACATAACAGACAATAGGAGTTAATGCCCTTTATTAATATTGACCTTCAGGCTGCTGTACCTCATTCCTGACCTAGGCTAATGTAGAATGGCCCACAAAATTAGGGCAGGCTCCATGATGCCCCAGCTCTCCTGTGCCAAGCTGATCTTGGATGATGGGAAGAATCAGACCTAACATGTATTTAAAGTGAGTTATATAAATGTACGAAAAACTTGTTACTAAATGATAGTGCTTATGGCAGAATTATGACAAATAGAAGATTCGAAAAGGGTTATATGGATTACAAGAATATCTAGAGATACAATAGTTAATGCTTAACACATTTTGGAAGGGATAGTAAGCCAGTCTCTAACTATTGGGGATTATGATGAGCCCTAATGAGCTTTGGCTAAGGTCACACAAAGGGTCTGTGATAGAGCAAGGAACTGAACCCACATTGCCTGTTCTGAGTGTCAGGCTGTCACTGTAGCTGCTGGGCCATCCTTCTTCCTAGCTCATGGGAAATCAAAATCTCTCTCAAATAAGGGCAGGTAAAGTATTGTCCTTTTAAGCCCATTTTAAAATGTGAATGGATGGAGCTATCGGAATGATTTTGGGTGAAAATAAAATTTTTATTGCTGTTCTTTATTTGTGGGTGCACCCATACCAAATAAATTTGCAGATTAAAATTGCTGTCATGCTGGTGTCTGTAGCTTTTTCTAACAGCATAGTCTGACAACATAAAAATGAAATTGATGTGATAAACATGCACATCTGCACTTATTTCATTTGTAGGATTTATTTTTTGACACATTTCATTGCTCTGAGTCATTAAAAAATTGCAATTAATCCTTAAAATGGAGGAAAATACATACAGCTTTCCCAGAATTGGATTGTGGAATAAGAATCTCCTTCTGAGAGTTTCAGAAGCCATTTGTGCTTGAGACACTTGGCATATGTAATAGTGTTAGGCTAAAATTTTCAAAGCCACCTACAAGATAGATAGGCATCCATACCTTAAGGCTCATTATGTTTTCAAAACTGCTTACATGTTTCCTACATATACTGTGGATCTGGGTAAGACTGGTCAAAAAATTATATTTTGTGCCTCCTCCCCAAAATAAGCCTGCATTTTTTTCTAAACTTTTCACAGATTTTCTTTCTTTAAATGAAAAAATTGCTATTCAAAATACTGCTTAGATTTCAGTATTTTGGTTTATGTGGACATTTTTCACTTCTTTCTCTTCCCCACCCTGCACTTTTTCCAGTGGAAAAGAGAAGGGAAAACCCAAGAAAAATCGTTTTCAGTGTATGAAAAATCAAAAAAATTCAACTACAGCATTCCACAAAGATATTCATATAGTTTGCAAACCCATTTAAAAATCAACTTCCCTCCCCCCAAGAAAATTCAACCAACTCTAATTCTATTGATGTTTTATAAGATTAGCATCTTATTTTTGTGAAATAATAAAAATAAACGGTTTCCCTTCTCATCTCAAGATAGTCAGAGTTGCTGTCTGATGGCTTAGGGAATTGAGACGGGAACAAGTACTAGCAGTCAAATATAGCTCAGGGAAATAGGCATGGATTCACAGAAGGCATTAGGCACCTAAGTCCCAGCTTTGAGACCACTGCAGTGCACAAAACTTCTGTGGAACCCTGTAGGTGCCTAAACTTACTTAGTGAGTTTGTCTGCTGTGGAAGTTCCTGCCTCTGAGCATGTGCACTGCTGCTTCCCTTCAGGCATCTGGGTGCTTATCTCGCACCTGATCCCCAGACTGATTCACAAACTTGAGGAAGACAGTGTCTTGCCATGTAAATGGCATCCAGAGCCTGATGTGGTAGGTGCCTTCTGAGCACACCTACTGGACTGGGCCCCTCTGGTGAATTTCCACAAAGCATACAGGAGGTGGGGAGGAGGACCTCCCTCTTAACTTTGACCCCAATGTACTCTCTTTGAATAAGGAAGACTCCTCCCCCCAGCTCAGATAGCCCTCTATCTGCAGCCTAGAAGAGATCTGAATAGGGATTTACTGCCTCTCATGTAAGTGCCCTAATCACTGAGGTGACAGGGTGTGTCAGGCTCAGTGGCCTCCTGCTGCCTACCACACCAGTCACAGAAAAGGAGCAGTAGAGAAGCCCTCCAAGCGGCCTAGATATACGCGCAGGAGGCACCCAATCAGGGAAAGGCTGGAGGGAGGAGCCAGTTAGAGGTCTGCAGACCCATATAAAGGGAGCTACAGGGTAACAGACAACCAGTTCCTGCTTGGAGCCTATGGTATGAAGGAAGTGCTCCTAGTGGGTTGCAATACCTGACAGCTCAGTGCAGGCAGGCACTGGTGAAGGAAGAAAGAGCTCCTGGCTGGCTGCTGGACTGAGTCCTGAGGTAAGGGTGAAGCATCGATGAAGGCTGGGGCCACTAGGAAGTGGCTCGGGACTGAAAGCAGTTTAGTTAAAGGGACACGGTGGTGCATGGCTGCTGTTTTTAGGGGCCCTGGGCTGGGACCTAGAGTAATGGCAGGCCTGGGTTCCCCCATAAGCCACTGAGGAAGTGGCTTACAATTGGACAGTGATAAACCCCCAGAAAGGGATCTGACCTGTTAAAAGGCCCAGCTAGAAAGCTGGGGATAGAACAGAAAAAAGGGGGTGAAGGGCCTCCAGGAAAGATGCCTTGGGGGTAAGGCTCCTGCCAGGACCAGGACCACTTTTAAAGACTTAATTGGACTAATAGCTCAAAAGGGGTCTGTTTGAGTTGTGTTGCATACAAACTGTTTGTGACTTGGCTGGAGGGCTGAATCACTAGAAACTGCCATAAGAGGTCACCACAGACTAAAAGAGGTTCAGACACACACTGCAACAAGGGGGTGCTTGTGAGAGGCGGATGCCGTGCCATTTCAACTGGGCTATGGTATGCTCTGGTCTGAAAATCCCTAAATCTCTCCTGTTGAAGCTATTGCTCTTGATAAATAAAGAGCCATTTGGGCCACAAAGAGGAAGAGAGACAAGTATAGGAATGACACTAGCCTGGTGGTTGGGAAGCTCACCTGGCATGGGAAGAACCAAAGGTCCAATCCCCCAGTTTCAATTATTTTATAATTATTTATCCAGACTGCAACAGCTTCATCAGGAGAGATTGTGAGGGAGTCTCCCATCAGAAAATCCCATAGCCCAATGATTAGTGCACTCACCTGAGAGGTAGCAGAGCCCTGTTCAAATCCCTACTTCCCTAAGGTAGAACTAGGGGTCTCTGACATCCCAGGTGAGTACCCTAATCACTGAGCTAAAGTTATGATGGAAGGCCTTAACCTTCCCTTGGCTTGTTGTTCAATGTTATAGGCACCTAACTCACCACTTGGAAATGCTTTTAGCATACCGGCTTTTGTGAAATGAAGGTCTACAGTCTCTCCTCTTCTTTGTGTAGGGAGCCTAGGCACCTAACTCAGACTTAGGGAGTTGCAGTGGTTTTCTTGAGATCTAAAAGCTAGGCATGATGAGGCTCTGTGAAACTCTGCATAAGTCCTTTTTTGGGCATCCAGGCCATAGTGATCAAAAATTGTTATAGTCGTATGAAGTATTTTGGTGGTCTGTAATACATGGAAGGAGATGCTGGCCTCAGTCTAGTTCCTAGTAGATAGCTGAACAGACATAATAGAAAGCTGTTTAAAAAGAAAGTGAGTAATCCATAACATCTAGAAGAGGCTAGGTCATGAATGTCTTGCTGCAGATCTAACTCCAGATAATTCTTCCAATTTTATAAAGTATTATTGTTGCTAGAATCTACTAGTAAGTTATAGATTCAAAGCATATAGTCATACTGTATAACAGTGCTACAGAAGGGGTCACCGGATGGCACTGTTATGCATAGTCTTAATTCTCTTTTACTTAGTGGAAGGGCACATCTTAGTTGTGGGGGGAAAATGCTATCTTTCCTAAGGTGCTACAGGACACTTGTTTTATCTTTCCTAATGTAGTTCTTTACAGGAGCAGGGAGTTCTTTACAGCATGGGAGTTTGCTCATTGTCTTAATCTCTCAGAATTCATTCTTCAGGCAGAGCTGCTCCCTGGGAACCAGGTGTCTGTGACTGGGATGTGGGTGGTTGTCCTGAGTGGTGGAAGCAGGAGTCAGTAGCTAGGTGCTGGAGTCAGGTGTTGGAGCCCTGGTCAGAACTGGAGTCGGACATCAGGAATTGGAGCCGAGGGTCAGAACTGGGTTACCTGGAGTTGG
The DNA here is from genome assembly GCA_007922155.1 of Mesoclemmys tuberculata. Lineage (NCBI taxonomy): Eukaryota > Metazoa > Chordata > Testudines > Chelidae > Mesoclemmys > Mesoclemmys tuberculata. The sequence continues at coordinate 101,488,827 of ML675601.1, forward strand.
GCAGGGGCAGGGCTGGAAACAAACTAAGACAGGAAATCTCTCACCCATTGGTGAATATTTGAGCAGCTACTGAACTGCTGCTGGGCTTAAGAGCTGGTCTGCTGACTCTTCCAGCTAAATAGTGTAGCCAATTAGGTAGCCTACTGCAGGCCAGTTGTGGTTGTTATGTTGCCTGGAGACTGGCTCTGCTGCTTTCCCTGCTTCCAGTCAGGTTCTGCTGCAGGCCCTGATTCCTGACACCAGGCATCAGTATTGTACTGAGAATCCTAAAGGAGGGGCTTGCCTACCTGCAGGTTGTGACCACTGCTGTTCCAGAGGTGGTGCATGTGTCAGTAACACAAGTGACACTAAAAATATGCCCACATTCCTTATCACTGTTCTTTTTTCTCCACTGGGAAGCTGACCTGCAAGGCCCCAGACATCTGCTACTGCTCTGCAGAAGAGTGACACTAATAATTAGGATAGCATACAGCATCTTCTTGGTGTCGTCCCCCCCCCATTTCTCTTCCTATTCTCCATATACCTTGAATGCAATTAAATGCATGTTTTCTTTATTGTTTTTAAAGACCTGCAGTTTTCCTTTCAGTTGACTTTTCTGTAACCACTTAGAGATTTGCTGTGAATCTATGAACTCAGGGTTGTGATGTATAGAATCATAGAATATTAGAGTTGGAAGGGACCTCAGGAGATCATATAGTCCAACCCCCTGCTCAAAGCAGGACTATCCTCAGCTAAATCTTCCTGGCGAGGGTTTTGTCAAGCCGCAGCTTAAAAACCTCTAAAGATGGAGATGCCACCACCTCCCTAGGTAACCCATTCCAATGCTTCACCACCCTCCTAGTGAAAAACTTGTTCCTAATATCCAACCTAGACCTCCCCCACTGCAACTTGAGACCGCTGCTCCTTGTTCTGTCACCTACCACCACTGAAAACAGCCTAGCTCCATTCTCCCTGGAACTCCCTTTCAGGTAGTTAAAGGCTGCTACCAAATCCCCCCTCATCCTTCTCTTCTGCAGACTAAACAGGCCTAATTCTTTCAGCCTCTCCTCTTGAGTCTTGTGCTCCAGCCCCCTTATCATTTTTTATTGCCCTCCGCTGGATTCTTTCCAACTTGTCCACATCCTTTTTGTAGTGGGGGGCCTAAAACTGGACACAATACTCCAAATGCAGCCTCACCAATGCCGAATAGAGGGGAATAATCACTTCCCGCGATCTGCTGGCAATGCTCTTACTAATGCAGCCCAATATGCCATTAGCCTTCTTGGCAACCAGGGCACACTGCTGACTCGTATCCAGCTTCTTATCTACTGTAACCCCAGATTCTTTTCTGCAGAACTGCTGCCTAGCTCGTCAGTCCCCAGTCTGTAGCTGTGCATGGGATTCTTCCATCCTAAGTGCAGGACTCTGCACTTGTCCTTGTTGAACCTCATCACATTTCTTTTGGCCCTATCCTCCAATTTGTTTAGGTCCTTCTGTATCTTATCCCTCCCTTCCAGGGTATCTACCACTCCCCCTAGCTTAGTGTCATCTGCATTCTTGCTCAGGGTGCAATCTACCCCATCTTCCAGATCATTAATGAAGATGTTGAACAAAACCGGCCTCAGGACCGACCCCTGGGGCACTTCACTTGTGACCCGCTGCCAGCTAGACATGGAGCCATTGATCACTACTCATTGAGCCCTTTGCTCTAGCCAGTTCTCTATCCATTTTATAGTCCATTCATCCAACCCATACTTTTTTAACTTGCTGATAAGAATACTGTGGGAGACCGTATCAAAAGCTTTGCTAAAGTCAAGGTATACAACGTCCACTTTCCCCACATCCACAGAACCGGTCACCTCTTCATAGAAAGCAATCAGGTTGGTCAGGCATGACTTTCCCTTGGTGAATCCATGTTGACTGCTCCTGATCACCTTCCTCTTTTCCAAGTGCCTTAAAATGGATTCCTTGAGGAGCTGCTCCATGATTTTTCCAGGGATTGAGATGAGGCCGACCGGCCTGTAGTTCCCTGGATCGTCTTTCTTCCCTTTCTTGAAGATGGGCACTATATTTGCTTTTTTCCAGTCATCAGAGACCTCCCCCAGTTGCTACAAGCTTTCAAAGATAATAGCCAATAGCTCTGAAATCACATCAGCTAACTCCCTCAGGTGCATTGCATCTGGCCCCATGGACTTGTGTATGTCCAATCTTTCTAAATTGTATTGTCACGGTTGGTATTGTGGGCTAAGAAAAAAAGAGTAGAAAAAGGTTCAAAAAAGTTCAAAGTTATTTGAGGCTTAGAAAGAAAATTAATACTCCATCTACCTGCAGTGGACTGTCGTCGTCTCAATAGATTATATACTAATGCCAATCTCAGCTCATCAGTGGTGCAAGACAGTGCAAATTTTAATACTATGGCCAAGATCATCCTGTGTGTCAGGAAAAACCTGCTAAAAGGTCTAGAAGCTTCCCCCAATGAAATTTATTCTGAATGATCAGGTAATGGGGCATTATCCTCTTC